>BNCR01000011.1:9807539-11012539 GCA_014656515.1 Oryzias celebensis | reverse complement strand
CCTTTTATTAGTCAAGAAAAAAATTTAATCCATGTATGGGGTATGGAAAAAAATGTATTAAAAAAAATATTTACATAATTGTATACAGCAATTCTGCATAATTTCTACATATACATATGTCAATCTCCTAAAGGTTTTTTATTTTACTCTTTGACGAGTTCAGATTCTTTAATTACAGAAATTTAAATTTTGAACTGTTCATTTGTAGAAATGTTTTGCTTAATCCTGTTTCCGACCTCTCATATAAAGACTTGTTTTAAAATTTAAAAAATCAGGGGGAAAAAGGATCAAGGAATGTTACCCTGCAAAATTAAAAACCTCCCTTTTCTAGAACCCAGGTAGCTCAAAATGAGCATTCTTTATTCAATTCAAAGAATGTGCTAAACGCTTCCTTCCTTCTGCCAGGGATGAACAACCGTGAGGTTCTGGAGCAGGTGGAGAGGGGTTACCGGATGCCCTGTGCCCCAGGCTGCCCGGCCTCACTCCATGAACTGATGGTGCAGTGCTGGAGGCGGGAGCCTGATGAGAGGCACACCTTCGAGTACCTGCAGTCCTTCCTGGAGGATTATTTCACCGCCACAGAGCCACAATACCAGCCCGGAGAAAACCTGTGACCTGATGTGCAGCTTTGAAAGGATACAGACAGGCATACGAATACAGGGACAGACATGTTACAGCACATTAGCTGCTCATGCTCTCAGTATATTTGTACTGGATCCACGCTCCTATGAAGAAACATATCATTGACTGTTTTTTTCAAAAGTGATTAAAGCCACTTCCCTTCCTGTGATCACCGATCACAGATCTGAACGGATCTGTTATCCCCGTTGACGAGTCTGCGCCCTCCTGTTTGGGCCTTGCAGTAATGTTGCTTTACTCTGTAACCATGACAACAAGAAAACTGAAAGAAGATGTAGATGATTGGGGTGGGGATGGGGGGGTCCAGCGGATACATGATCTACTCAGCTGCCATGTTTCTTGTAGTCGTTGTTTTCACCTTTGGCAAAAAAAAAAAAAATATGGCAGACTGAAAAGGTATCATTTTGTTACAGGGAACCGTGTCAGTGCAACAGGTTGGTTAAACCATTATGACACATTCAGGCGTTGCTTGAAACAGACTCACTTATTTAGAAAATTCTTTCCGATAGGACTTTTTTCACCCTCCAATGATTATAGTTTATTTAGGAGGTTTTCTTTAAATATAAGTTATGGACTTATCCGTAAGTACAAAAGCATTTTAAGGATGTGTCTTGATAATAAAAAAACAACAACAAATGTTTACTAGATTATGATGGGCTGGTTCTTTTATTTTGAACTCCAGATAATATTCCTTAAAGTTGCATCATCCGTAATATTCTTAACATCGTAACATCACAGCATTTGTAAAAAAACATTTTAACCCGCGTGGATCGATCTGATTTTACGCAAATGCATTCACAGGGTTCACTTTTCTGCAGGAAGTTAAACCGATAAATATTTTCGAGTTGATTGCTATTTTAATTAAAATAAAAAAGAGGGCAGATACGTGTTGGTGGTTTTTTTTCTCTAATTTCCACCCTGTTGCCAAAACATGCCCTAATTACAGTGCTACAAAAGTCTGAGGAGAAGATAGCGTGCGCTTTACAGTTTTGACAAGTTTCTGCAGGAAGTTTGTATGAGCGGTGTCTTTATCTTTCTAAATTAACTCAGTTGTGTCCGTGCAGAGAAAACAATGCTATGTCAAGTCAGCTTTTTTGATCCCTGTGATGTTGGGTGGGCAAATGTAGAGGAGAAAATATGAAGAGAGTGCTTTAAATGATGCTCCCCCCACAAGAATGTAACCTTTACATGTCATTTCCCTGCTGTGTAATAAAAATGAGATATCTTTTATTTCCAAGTTAAATGTGTTATTTGGGTTTATTTGGTTCATTAATGAACACTGATTTTTGCCACATAACTGTACATTCATGGTGGAATGAAGTGTAACAACAGATTTGCTCCCAGCTAATCGTATGTTTGTTAATAATAAGGCTTCATTGTAAACTGTAGGAGGGAAGAGCTGAAAAAAAGACACAATCAAAATGTTTCAAAGGAGAACTCAAATAAAACAAAAAAGTTGTTAACCTTTTGGCTTATCTTGTCAGGGGTCTCCACAGTGAATCAGCTTTTTCTGATTTCCAAAGGTGGTTTGGCAGAGTTTTACGCAGGATGCTCCTCCTGACATAACACTGTGTTTTATCCAGGCTGAGGACCAGCACAGGGAGACCCAGACTTGGGCTTTCTTATGGCTATGTTCAGCAGCAGCATGAGGGATCTTCCCTAAGGCCCCCCTCTGGATTAAGTTCATTACACACCCCTAAATGAACCCTGGTTTCCTGGTCCAACACCCAGCCAACTGAGCCTTTCAGCCGCTCTAAAACAAAAAGAAAAGCTAAAGTAGTTTGTATAAATTAAAAACTTAACTAGTGGAAATGAGACTCAGCCCCTTGATACCTATTAATGCAATCATCACATTGGCTCCAAAAGTACCCTAATTTAGCGTCTTCTTGAAAGCAAAAACATAGGCCTAAAGATTTATTTTATTGAAATATATTTAGGGGGTAAGATGTAATTTTCAATCGACTTACGGTTTAATAAATAATGGAAATAATATTTAAAAAGTTCATTAATTTGTAAAATTCCAAAATAAAAAAAACGTTTTTTGAACATTATTTAAATATAGTTTTATTGACAGTTATATTACTTTCACAGTTGTGTAGAACAAAATATAACCAAAAAACTATCAATAATTATTATAGCAAAGTGCAGCTGAGTAAGAATTTATATTTGTAAATCTAATTAAACAAAAGTATAATAAAATGAAACTACTGTTGTAAATTTAACCTTTTACAACCAGCCCTAGGTATTTTCACCCTGAGTTTATTTCAACTTAACTTCCTTTGTTTCCATTTTTTTCAAAAACATTATTTTTGTTTAATTTCCTTTATTTAGCAAACTTTTGTATCATGCTTAGTCAAAAATGCTTTTTTTTAATTGCTTCCATTAATAGTAAATATTTAAAGGGGAATATAATGCAAATCTAACTAATTTTATCGCCATTTTTAAGTTTTCAAGGCAAAATCTTACGAAATTCGCTTCCTTTCTTTAGAAACTACACTTCCCATAGGTGCTGAGGCAGAGGCAGCTACGGGTGCCCGGACGGCTTTGACAGTCAGGCACGTTGGAAACGGCACAGCGAGGCTGGGGCGCACAGGAGACAGAGAGCTTGAATCGCAGAGGCGCACGGTCGATGTTCGCCTCCCGCATTCTGGGGAGTCCCGAGGCTGTCAGCAGCAGCGGCGCTGCGCGGGGCTTCAGCGCGGGCATGTCAGCGCCTTCAGTGGGAAGAAGATTGTGACAGAAACTCCCTTTTTTAAATGTTTTTTTCCCCCCTTTCAAAATTACCCTTCTTTTTTTTTGTCTTTCTTTCGCGTAATTGTGGGTGCAGAGATTGATGTGCGGGTTTTCTGCTGAGACGGTGGCGCTCGGCGTAGGGCAGGAGCAGCGTTTCCACTGAAGTGGGAGGACACTTGCTCCTCCGACGCGGGGAGCTCGCATGACGGGGAAATGCTGCTCGCCAGCGCCTGCGTGACCCGGGTGAGAAGAGGAGTGAGCACCGCCACCAGCCAGCGCTGACACCTCCAGCGCGCAGCGGGAGCGCCCCCCCGCCATCAGACTTTCCCCTCCCGGTAAGTACGCCTTATATGACTGTCGTGATTTAAATCACACGGTTAACTAAGACAGCTGTGCGGCACACATCTGTCTCCACTTTTCTCTTGTTGTTTTTTTGTCTTCAACACCAACCTGGTTGCGCACTGCTCGTGCTGCTGGGTCATCTCGGCTTAACTGTAGGCATGCAGTGTGTGTAGTTACAAATGAGATGATGACAAAAGACACACAAACAAAAGCACATTTGCGCAGTTTGGGTGAATTTGCGCGCAGAAAACCTTGTAAATCCCCACCTGTTTTTTCTCTCTCTTTTTTCCTCCAATTAGATTTTTTTGGCGTTTTTATCGCCTTGTTGATAAGGCAGCAGCACACACCTTTTTTTTTTTTTAAATTCATCTGCTGTCTCCATAGGGCTTACCTGTGGAGGGACTTTTCTGATGCAGAGCAATGGCACCTTGCAAATGTTTGGGCTGTGAGCCCAAAACCTTTGTTGCTGGACTGATCCATGCAGACCTGAAGTGCTCTGGGTCTGCATGGCAGAAATCAGGCAGCAGCACATCCTGCAGTGGCAGCAGAACCAGTGAGGTGGTCATTATCAGCTCCTCAGTGTGGTCCAAGGAGGGGGGGCGGGAGGAGAGGGACTTGAGGAGTCCACCTGAAGGCCCCATAAGAACAAGTGCTGGGATGCAGGTGGTGTTAGTATGCAGAGTGCTGCTCTGTCTGCCTGTCTGTCTCCCACAGACAGTCTCACGCTCCCTCAGCCACTGATTGAAGGCTGAGTTTTCTCATTTGCAGCCCCCACTTGGACATGATGTGAAATTTCAGCGCTGTGAGTGCTGGAATGAAAAGGAAATGGCCTTTCCTTGACATTCAGCCTCTGCCTGAAAGACTTGTCTTAAACGTGTTGTCGTGCAAAAGTGTGGGTCTGTCTGTGTGTGTGTGTGTCACAAACAGAGAGAATGTGAACATATAACAGCTTAGGCCTATTGTGCTTTCTACCTGTGTGAGCGGGGCTAGTTGTCATAGCAACGGCCTTGTAGCTCAGTTGATGTTCCTCCTGTCCTCATTGGCAGGGTCAGCACACCTAGCACATCTCAGATCTGTGTGCACGCGTTTGCACGAGGACATGCACACTTGCCAAGTGCGTGCTGGGAGCATACCTTTTGTTTGCACATTGCTGCAGTTCGTAGGCGTGTAGGTTGACGGCACAGCCAAGTCAAAGTGTGTGTGTGGAGCTATGTGTGCCTTGCAATGTCACAAAGATACACCCTGCTGATATGACAGCCAGCAGCTCAACCAATCACCTGTTTCCTCTCTCTGCCAATCAGCATGTCAGGTTGCTGTAGTCAGACGCCCTCTTCTTATGGACGTCGTCATGGAGATGGAAAAGACTGATTCCAACTTATATGTGTGCGCGCACATGGACACGCACAAGTTTTTGAACTTCCTCTGATTTCCTTGGTGAAGTTTTCCGCTGATCATGCAACCTGTTGAATTTGGAGTTTTTCAACTCATCACAGGAGACGGAGAAGTCGGTTCACTCTATGTGCCCCAATGTGAACTCTATTAAACTGTTTGGTAAAAGAAAAAACAGCATTTAACATCAAATAAAGTAAAAATAGAAATCTAAATAATCTGTTTCCAGTTCTAATCTGCTCAAAATGCAAAAAAAAAAGCCAACCTTCAACTCATCTTCCCTGTTGATTTACCTCCCAGCTGCCTTGCACTCACCGCATTGCTTTGTGAGCCTCACCCACCACTCTGAAATACTCACAAAAGAGAAAAATCGCCTCTTCTTTTAAACAAATACAGCGGACTCTTATGTTTTCAGAACTTTAAAATCGTCCCGAACATTGCAGAAATGGATTTCTGGTGCAGTTTCCATTCTCCACACAGAAGAAGAAGTTGGTTGAGCTTTCTTAAGGATACGCGTTAGCTGTCAGCAGACGGCTTGGAGAACACAGTGAAGATTATGCTGCAGTGCTGTTGAAAAGAGTTTTTTTTTCTACTTTTTAGCCTCTTCTGCAAATTGGAAAGATATTTTTGGGTATTTTAACACTTTCAATGTTTTTGCTCCAACTCCTAAAATAATAATTAGTTATTATTTTGTCCCTGATGTTAGGAATTCAGTTTTTTTTCTGTATTAATTTAAATATCACCTGAAGTGAAATAGATTTCCCCACAAGCAGGTAAATGTGGCTCCACTCCCACACACACACACGCACACACATACACGCACACGCACACACACACACGCACACACATACACGCACACGCACACACACACACGCTCACACACACACACAACAGCCATTTAGCATTAGTGTGAGCAGTGTTTGTATGCTCCATTCTGTCACCTCCCACACGATACATTCATAAAACGGCTCCTCCGCGCCAAAGGCAGTGACTCAAAAGAAGTACCCCCCCCTCTCGTCTCTCAATTCCTTCAGCCTCCTCTGCCCCCATTCATCACTCTTTTTTTTTTTGTCAGTCCCTTCCTCACCTTCTTTTTCTGCCTCCTTCCTTCCTTTTCCCGTATGTCCTTCCTCACCTGGCTTCTCTTTCTCCTTGTCTCCCTCATCAACCCCCCCCCCCCCCACCTCCAAGCAAGGCTGGTTGCAGCCGGTTTGAGTCTGACAGCAGAGAGGAAGAGCCGACCTCTCACCTCTGGAGGATGGAGCGAGGCAGGAGGAGAGGGATGATGGAGGGCAGTGGGATGGATGGAAGGAGGGCGAAGCTGCGAGAGGTCAAAGAACAGGAGAGATTTGCAAAGGAACAGAGGAGGGAGAGAGAGCCGTGTGTGGGGGGGGATAGAGGGAGGACAGAGGGGTCAGGAAGGAGAAAAAGTGATAAATGAAGACGGAGCGGGAGGTGGAGGAAAAAAGGAGGGATAGACGGAGCGCGTGAGAGGATGAGAGAAAAAGAAAGACGGAGTGTGAAGCTGCTGTGTACCTCCCTAACAAGCTGGACAGAATCAGCTCAATTATTAAACAGGAGCGAGAGATGGGGAAAACACGCACACAGACACACACACACGGACACACACACGGACACACGAGCATCTCCTCTCACTGTCTGGTAGCCAACACACACCTGCTGACACACACACAGATCATTACACCTTACAGTGAGTTTGATTCTTGTGAGCGTTGTGTGTTTTAGAGTTGTGTTGTGAAAAAATATGTCTGGGTGTGTGTGTTTGATAACAGTGAGTCAGAGGATAAGCAGAGAACCCCCCCCCCCCCTTCCCACCCACCCTACAAAACACACACACACACACACACACACACACACACACACACATACACACACTGCAAGCTAATTTGACTTCAGTGCAGTTTCTGTGTTCCACCAGCGTGGCTTCAATGTCGTCCCATCAATATGAGCAGATAATCAGAGCACTAAGGGGTCTGTCTATAAATCCCAGCCGTGAATCCAGTTTTCACTCTTCCTCTCCTCTTCCTTTCTCCTCGTCCTTCTCCATCCTCGCTTCTGCTTCTCTTTCTTCTCTCCCTTTTCCCTCCTTCTCCGAGGAAGTGTCTGCCCCAAGGGACGAAGAGAATCGCTACCTTCCAGGAGAGATTGTGTGTGTGTGTGTGTGTGAGAGTGAGAACACACTTCCTGAGACGGAAAGGGAGTGAAACCAGGGGCTGTGGAGGGGGGGAGGAGAGAGGAGGAGATAAGAGAGAAAAGACAGAGAGTAGTCAAGAAGAGGGGGGAAGATGGATGAATGCACTGCGCACTGTGTGTGAGAAAGAGGGATATGGAAAAGAGATGCAGGTAGAAGGAGAGACAGAGGGATGGAGGGGTGTCTTATCCTCTCAGTGGAAGTCATCATTCCTCAGAGCGTGCACAGATGTGTGCCTGCCTCATTGTGTCGGAGTCTGAACGTGTTGCTGCGCTCAGGCTCGGGGGCCAAGAGCTGGAGGGGTAGACCAGAGTGGCGTCGGTGTGCAGCGAGAGGTGTGCACGTTGAGGTTGTGGCTGATGAGCTGTCAGTACCTACAGTTGGAATGCTCACAAGGCGGCCATTGTTGTTCAAACAGCCAGCAGCCTTCTCCTTGGCAACGGGAACTGCTGCAGCGTTTCCCACAGCAACTGTGGAACAGGAGTACGGAGGGAAGAGGAGGAGTCAGGAAGTCAGGGCCGCCGCACAGAGGCCCCTCTCCAACACACTGGCCTCAAGGTCTGAAAGCACGCCGGGGTCCAAGCTCTGGGCTCGTGCGTCAGATAACACATGTGGTTTCAAAGTAGTGTGTGCTCTGTTTGCACCTAAAATACTTGGTCAGGACCTCCTGTGCGTGCATGTGTTTTCAGTTGTTTCAAAGCACATCGCTGTGTGTCGTTCCACACATGTGCTCACTCCTGTTCCCAGCTGGCGCGGCTGGTCACATGACCTGCGTGAGGACTGAGCCTGCCATCAGCAGCGCCAGGAAACTGCCTGCAGGAGAGGGGGTGGGGGGAGAGGAGGGACAGAGTCAGGCAGGGCTGAAGATGCAGGAGGGGTTTGCTGTGTTGTTGTTGAGAAAGTTGGTGTTGGAGGGGGCGGCGGTTTTAGAGGGATGAGAGGGGGAGCAGCGAGTGAGACAATTGGTGTGAGGCTGAGGAAGGAAGAGGGTATTACTGCTCCCATGTCCTAAAATAGCATTTATGTAAAATGATAGGAGAGACAGGTAGACCACTAGAGTGGGGGTGTGGGAGGTCCTGATTTTACGTTATGAGCTACTTGTGTCCCCTGTGTGCATCCTTGGATGCGCTGCCAGTGGATCTGCTCCGTGTGAAGTCTGAGCGTCTGTCTGCCTTTTTTTGTTTGTCTGCACATGTGTGTTGCACTCCCTGCGTGCGTGTTTGTTGCGCGTGCGCGAGCTCGCTCTTGGCAGGAGATGCAGCACACACACTGATGATGGAGATCATTAGGAATTTCCTGCAGCTGGGGAGGTAGTGGTAGTTTTCTCAGGGAGTAGGGGAGGGGGGTGGCTGAGCGGGGAGGTCAGAGTGAAGGAGATTGTGGGTGGAGGGGGTGAGGTTTGGTTGGTTACTTTCTGTTGGACAGCAGCTCAGAATCCCAGGTCTTTCAGACAGTTAAAGTTGCGAGAAAATACACAGAAAGGCCAGATGTGGAGATGAAATTTAGTTTGTCCCATCTGAGCTTCTGTAGTTACAAAGCAGTGCATTATGTTGACAGGTAAGCAGGGTCTCCCACGGAATATAACCCACATATTCTACACAAACAAAGCTAAACAATGGTAGACAATGATATGGTTGTGATCTGGTTAAAGGAAATCCGTTGCTTTTCTTTTGTAATGCAACCTAACACCAATGTTGGGATAATGAAGTACAAAGTAATGAATTACTGTAATTTAATTACTTAATAGCGAAGCAAATTACCGTTCAAAATTTGGTAATTAAATTACAAATACTAGACTACAGTAACCTCATTACTTCACTACTCACATTTTGGTGCAGTGAAAGCATAGGTGACTAATAAAACAAATGAATTTGTGTAAACCGTTGGCTCTGACATCATCTCTTGATGAAATGAATCAGAATGGATAGAATTAAAAAAACAGTTACTGACGTGCACGCTAACGCAGAGTTAGAAATTGGTCAAAGTAAGAGCGTAAATATGGACGTTGACAAATTCATAGGGGCGTTCGGCAACTGGGGAGATTTGAATGATCTCCAGTTTGTTGAAAACAAAGGCAAAAACATGTCAGTTAACAGCAAGTTATGTTGTGGAGATGCACCCCTTTCCACTGCCCTAGTGTCAATGAGCTGTCTTCACACTATGTACATTTTCTCATGTTCGTGTGGTGAAATTTATGAAGTGCTAAAAACCTGATTGCTAAAAACTTGTGTAGCCTCTATGTTTTTATTTTGTGGATTTCTAACTTTATTCCCGGGAGAATTTGTATGTCACCCATAGAAAATGCTTTGCCTTGGCTCCATTGCCGTTTTTCTGATATAGACGTTGCCATGTTTAAGTTAAAGTCCCATCAGTTGTCACACACCTAGGTGTGTGAAATTTGCTGACCAGTCCCCTGGGGGAGCGGTGAGCTGCAGTCACATCTGCGCTCGGGAACCGTTTGGTGGTTTAATGCTGAGTGTTGAGCAGGGAGGCATTGGGTCCCATTTTTAGAGTCTTTGGAATGACTCAGCCTGGATTTGAACTCACGACCTTCCAATCTCAGGGCGGACACTTTTCCACAAGCACACTGAGCTGTTGAAGCCAGTTGAGTCAACGTTTCTATGGCAACTACTGTTGCCAATCAGGAGTGAGCTTGTTCGTCCCTTCCACTGAAAACGAGCTCGGGAAAATCTGTGAGTGAAATGTCGAGGTGGGGCCGGCGACACCACACACTTTTACTGAGGCATCTGACGGGTCCGTTTATAACTTGAAAAACTTGCAATAAAGAAAAAATATTGTGGAAAAAAAACTGGATTATCAAAAAAGATGTTAAGGAAATGTATCAGAGCAAGAAGGATTATTCTGACAAATATAATTACTGCATAACAGCTGTTTATTTCTCAAAAGAAATCTATGGGATTTTGGCTTCTTGGAGCCAGCAGGCACTTCCTATTTGGAAAGTGAGGTGGGAGGGCTTATTTTGGATTCCAATATATGAAAGACTTGGTGTTATATATCGTAGTTCGGACCAGGCACAAACCGCAATTTTTTTATTTCCTCTTCACGATTCGTGTTTCCCAATAACGCAACCCATACGTCGCCAACAAATCAGAGTCCCTGATTGGTCAAAGTTCAACTGGTTTCACTTTCAAAATGTCTTCAATGGCAGCGCCTTCTGTACATACAGCCTGAAAACTGACTTAAAAACGTCCGTAGCTACGTGAGAACGCGAGAGTTTTGAAACGTGGAAGCCGTAAAAGTGTAATTATTTATTAAAAGCAAACAGTTTTTATTCAATTCAATATGAAACAATAAAAACCCTGAAAAGAAATCTCATAAAAGATTTCAGAAAGTCTTCTCAAAGTTTATGTCAGTGTTATTGAGACTTCTTTAGTTTCTTTGTTGTTGTTGTTTGCACCTTTGAGCAACTCTAACAAAATGATGCAACAGCTGTGGATTCTCAGGCGCCTCGGCTTCTCACTCCATACATTTAAAGTTTATAACCCTGCCATCTATTTGTGCACTGTCCTTAACCTTTTTAAGGTGGCGCCCCTCCACATTATTCTTCATTTAAAGTTTGACTGTCAAAACAGGTTGATTCAGTTGAAGGCAACAGCTTCCTCTGAAAATGTCTAACAGAACTTTTTTTTTCCTATTAACTCTGTCGTAGTTGGAAGTTTTTAATTCCTTTATGCTTTTCTCAGGAGACTCTTTTGAAAGGTTTGATGCGATTGGAGCAGGAGGTGGCTGTTGCATCAGGGTTTAGGTGCTTTGGAGGAGACACCACTGATGCTTGCTGCATTTCCGCGCGGTGTCATTCGGTCTCTGCGGACCCCCTGACCCACTTCCCCTTTCCCACCTTTTCCTCTCTTCTGGCCTCACCTCGCACACACTTTCCCTATCTGTCTGCCCCCCCTTCTCTTTCTTCTTATCTGTCTCTTGGTGGAGCCCCCACCACCACCACCACCACCTCTCCTTTTTCCTCACTCCTCTATACCCCCCCATGCTGTTTCAGTGCTGCTGCCTGTCTCTTAGCAACAACTGCACACCCGTTAGAGCTCACTGAGTGCTTTTTACAAACACACCCAGGAAGACACACATGTGCACACTCCCATGCACATGCACGCAGACACACACACGTGCACAAGGAAAGACACGCACGTACACACAAGGTCTACTTCCTCATTGAGGATTTCTGCTGGCAGGCCCTGGGAGTCTGCAAGCCTTTGTGCCAACAAGATAGATATGAAGAAAGTAGATGTGCCAGAACAACTACAATGTACAGAGTCATCATGCCCCCCACAACTGAACAGATCAGGGCAGTCTGTCATACAGGAAGCTGTCCTGTGTGCAAACACCCTCACGGGTGCTCAGTGGCATGCACCTTTTCTTATGTGCGCAGACAAAAAAACTTTGAGAAAGTTAAACATTTCCCAAGATCAAAACTGCTCAAATAGTATTCTTTAGAGAGCTTCTCTTTGTGAAGCCGATTTGACGGATCATCATGTGGGAGCAGAGCACACCATCGGCTGCCTTCACCGATACAATGCTGCACAACTGTGTGTTTTAAAGCCCCAGAGCCATCCACAGCAAAATGCACCAAAACACGTATGATTATATGGCGATGGCGGCTGGTGGATGCCAGGAGTGTTTTTGCTTAAACAATGAATCATGGCGGGATTGATTGGCTCGAATCGAAACCCTGTCAGGATGCCCCCCGCGGAGCCCAGGAGAGGGGCATTTGCATGTGTGTCTTTGTTTTTGTGCGTGTCCGTGCACAAGTGCATCCGTGTGTGTGTGCTGTGTCTGTCTTTATGTGTAAATCAGTGTGTGGGAGGATGAAGCTGCGGGGGTATATTTGCATGTGTGTGCTGGTATGTGTCGCTTGTGTGTCTGGGAGTGACAGTGTGTTCTCTTATGTGGAAGCACATGTGATGCGATGTTTAATTAAAGCATGTGCTCCTCGCCGTCTCTCACAAAGTGGTCAGATGAAGCCCTAATTAATGAATGCTGTTAATTAGACCGAAGAGAAAGTGAGAACGGGGGAGATGGGAGTAAGGGCAGCGGCGGTGGGCATGAAGCGGGGGAGAATGGGTGAGGGGGTTAAAGAAATGTGTGTAGTGTGTGTAAGGCTCCATGCTTGTCTGTCCCAGTTGTGTCATTCCTCAGAGTAACAGAGGTTGCTCCACTTCATGTGCGCAGACCCAAAACTCTCCCACTCTTCCTCTTCATCCTCGTCTTCAACTTTGCCTCCTTCTTCTCCAAACTGTCCGCCTCTGACAATCCATTCAATATTGATTATTCCCCGTTTTTTTCCCCACTTTCTTGTGATTCTTCTCACCTTGTCAGCGTTCTCTTCCATTCATTCAACCCCCCCCTTTCCTCATCCTTTTCTATTTCTTTCTCTTGCTCTCCGTCCTCTTTTCCTCCCTCCTAATCAGAGCCATATGTTGGAGAGGGAGGCAGAGATCTGACAATGGATGTAATTTTCCTGAATGTGGAGTGCGTGCTACAGTGCTGGAGCCAGGATTTCTGCATTTCTGTTTTCAAATGTTGCAGGCGTGCTTGTGTTTGACCAGCTTGCAGTCACATGCATCTCCACGTGGTCCAAATATATTTTTTAAATGAATCTTCTATCCTTTTTTGAGTGACACAGAAGAGGTGCCTCTCTTCTCCTTTGGGTTTCCTTTATATTTTCCATCACTCCTGTCTTTGTGTCACCTTCATCTGTTCATCCTTTCAACACATCTCCACTCATTGCCTCTTTGCCGCCCCCTAGCGGCAGTGATCGTTGACACACCACAAACCAATCCTCTTAGGACGGTGTCGTAGAGCTAGATTGTTTGGGCAATTTGTGATACTTTGTGAATATGTTTATTTTATTAATGTTTTTTTGTAAAGCATTTGCATTGACTCTGAATTTTGGTGCAGCTGAAAGTGTATGCGGAAAACATGCTCCACTTTGCATGCAGTCTGTCAGTTCTTATTTTTCTGTTTATCAAGTCCTATGAGTCTGTTAAAAACACAAAAACTAAACTATAAACTTATTTAAAATAATTGTAATACAAGTCATCCCCTGGAGTTTAATGATTGGCTGATGAGAGATGTTGCAGCACCCTCAAAAAAAAAAAAAACCTCAACTGGTTCTTGTCTGGCCTGATGCGTGGTCTGACATCATATACTAATCTCCTATTCTCTTTTTCTTCCTGCTCCACCTCCCCAACGTTCTTCAACCCTCTGTCCCTTCCTCTGTCTGTCTTTGTATCCTTCCTTCCTTCTCTCGCCGTAGCAACCATGGGCAAAAGACAGAAGCAGAGGGAAGAGAGAGAAGTATGTGAGCTCTCCACTGCAGTATTGATGACCCAATGATCCCCTGCAGAACAGAGCCAGTCAGGCAGACAGAGTGAGGCTCAACCCAGAATCAAAATCAGCGCCTCAGCCTTTTCGGTAAAAGCATCCGACTGAGCAGGATATGAATGGTAAATGTAATCTAATGTTGTAATGCTGCTGTGTGGGTGGCACAGTTAATAAGAAGGGTGCATTATAGAGTAGGTTTATGGCCTGCTGCCAGACATGTTAACAACTATCTAACAAGTAAATTTCCATCTGGGCTGCAAAAGTTAGATTTGGATGTGCATCATGTTAACTGGCGTGTTATTTATAGATAGACAAGGTTTGGATTCAGTGATTCTAGTTCAGCTGAGTGATGTCACGAAACTTGTAAGACTCTCCGGGTTGATTTTACTACCTGTTTCTATCTCTAGGTGTGTGAATCTTCTGCTCTTTCCAGCTGTAGAGGACACGTTCCTACAGGAAACACAACATCTGGAAGCATCTTTTACTGTTTTTGCCTTACAACCAACTAAACTGTACACTGAATGAGCAGCCTGTCAGGTCATCTGCATTCAGGGCAGCCTGGGCCTTCAGTGGGTTGCGGTGAAACTTGGGCCGAGGAGAGGGTCTGTGCAGCGGGGTCTGAGAGGCTGGAGGGACCTGAGTTCTGGTCCGAAGAGCTCGCGCTGCAGAGGGAGTTCCAGGATCACTCCTGTGATGGACTGACAGCTGCGACTCCAGATGACATAGCCTCCACCCCGCCGTCTGCCCAAGCCAACGGCGTCCATCTGCAGAGGAGGTTTCAGCACGGCACATGCTGGCAGAGGCTGACCGAGACCCAAAAGACTGCGGAGAGGCACACATTTGAATACACACCCAAGAGCATGCAAACACACATGGACCCAGACGTGCACGCACAGGCTTTTCAGCACATGGATGATTTTGGACATATGGAAATTAACACTCATCCGAGTTCCATAAGCTCAGAACTGACCAAAACTCTCACATCGGAGGCCATGCACACAACCTCACCTCAGCCTTTGTCACTTGCACTTGGCAATCATCCTGCCTCCACCAATCAGCTGGCAGGCCCCACACGGGGTGAGGAGACAGAGTCCCCCTCGACCCTTTGTCTTGCCCCAAACCCAAACACAGACTCATCTTCTCTCCCTGCAGAGACAGAAAAAAAATATGCACTCCGCAGCTCCGGCCGTCCACGCTTCCGCTGTCACCTGCGCAAATCCTCCCGCCTTCGCCGGAGCGTAGACGAAAATGAAAAAAAAGAGGGGAGAGATAAGGGAGAGGAGAAGGAGGAGGAAATACTGGATAAGAAGATCTGGAGGGTTAAAGAAGAGGAGGTGGCTATTGGCAATGAAAAACAGCATCCACTTGTGGAGGCTGTTCTACCTACACCTACCTGTCACACCGATGTTGCTCTTCCTTTATCCACACCTAAACCAGTTCCCAAAGCTCTGCCTAAACCTGGACCCAGACTCGGGCATAAACCAGGTCCTAAATCCAGATGCAGACCTGCAGTGAAACCTGCCCATAAACCAGGACCGAAGAGTGTGATGAGACAGCGGCAGGCAGCCCAGGCGATCTACCACCAAGCCGCTCCTCTTCACTCGTTTACATCCGCTGCCCCTGCATCTCTGTTGGCGATAAAAGAAGAACTGGAGGTGTGTCCTCCCAGCAACAGCAGACGAGGGCGTTTTGTTGGTGTACGTTTCCCAAATGTTTCTATGCCATTCTGGTTGATTGCTAAAGACCTACTCCAATGAAAATCATGCTTTTGTTGTTTTTAACATGTTGTTAGAGGAGCCAAACATTAAAATAACTGCATTTTGAGCACCAAATTTAACATGGATGTATCTTTGTTCATTAGCAGCCTATGTTGTTAAGATTAGTGCAAATAGACATTGAACATTTTTATAACAATTGAGTGTACGGCTGCCATCTTTACAAACTAAAGTACATCCATCCTACATTTTTCAGAAATATCAATCAAACCTGCTCTACTAATAGCATTTTTCTCATAAAAGAGGACATACATAAAGAAAATTTAGCTTAAAACTGCGTTCATAAGTATTGATTTATTCAAATCACTGTGAACTGGGACAAGATAAAAAATACCTTTGGAAAAAGCTTGTATCAGTGACGTAGGTGCTCCATTTGGCACTTGCAGACAAATAGAACCATGTACAGTCGTGAAAAAATTAGGATACCCTATGAAAGCCTGTAAATTTTCCCACATATTTGGATACATGCACAATATCAATTTGAACATCACTGAGTGACCCAAGTGACAAAACATTCAAATATTTTAAGCCTATTTAAAATTTTTCTTTGAAATGTAATTTTAAAATAATGTGATTTCTGCTTATGTTGCAGTTTAGAAACTTCACACTTAAGACACATTTAAGAAGGTGGTCAATGATGCAATGTTACCCAAAGGAGCAAAAATAGCTAATAGGTGGCAGGATGTCCACACTTTGACTTCCATTAAAATATTAATTTTTGTTCAGATATTTTTTCTGTGTAGAATAACATTTATTTTTTAGTTAGATTTTTATGAAGTCACTTTCTTTTTTTTAGTATTTTTTCAAAATAAGATTGGACATTGATACATGAACATGTTTTAAGACAGAGGTGATTGTTTAGTGAGGGTGTCCTAATTTCTTCGTGACAGTACGTCTTCGTCTTCCTTGTCTGAGCTGGTGTCTGGCTTAAAACTGTACAACTGATAGCTCCAAATTGCTCGCCATTTTTTATTTTGCACCAGTAATGTTGGGTTGAGATTGTGAGGGACTATGAGCTAGAGGAAGAAAGTGTAAACAATTGGATGATGGAAAATGAGAGCAGGTTCACCCCTCGCCAACAGTACTGCTTTCATCTCGGAGACAAATTTCTAATGAACTCCAAAAACTTTGTCCTGGAAAACGACACAGATTTTTTGATTTTGGCATAATCATAACCACTGGGAAAGCTTTTACAACAGATGAAAAGATGATTGGAGTGGGTCTTTAAAATTACCTACACTTTATAACGCTGAAGCACATTAGCACCATTTATTCTGCATTTTTTAATTCGTTTTCTCTGCTTCTCAGGTGAGGAAGATTGTTGTCAAGGTGCCACGCATTCCTGTAAGCTTAAGCCGCAGACAGAAGAGCTACAAAATTTCCAACGTGGAGACGGTGACAGGGGTGGAGAAAAGTAACGATAGCACTCTGGAGGGCTCTGACGCAGTTCGAGAGCCCACTGCTCTTCTTCGCATGAAGAACAATGGAAAAAGTGTTATGGTGATGTTCCCCCCGGGGGAACTGCCAGTTATTCTTAAACGTAGGAGAGGGAGACCGCCCAAGCAGGCGTTGCCAGGAATACAGGTGGAGCCTGCAAACCCGGTGGTAGCTGGGGCTTCTGGAGAACAGCCTAAAAAGCCAAGGAGGCGACGTCGGACTAAACTCCCACTTCCTTATCCATCCTATGTGAACGATACAAATGATGTGAAAATAGAGTACGGAGATGTCCTCTCCAAGCTGGCGTTTTTAAACCGCCAGCCTCCCGCCACTGGTCGCTGCTCGCCCCCTCGCTGCTGGACACCCAGTGAGCCGGAAAGCTTTCACATCCCTTTGGAAAACCCAGGAATATCCACCCTGCTTCACAGACTCACTGGATTTAGACGTCCACGAGGCGGCAGAGGAAGTGGCGTCGGGAGAGGCGGAGGAGCAGCTGGAAGGCTTGGGGGCAGCGAGTGCAATAAAAGCACCTTCAGTGACTTTTTTGAATCGATTGGAAAGAAGCGGAAACTGGGCCCACTGTCGGAACACGGGTTGCCCAGAAAAAGAGGGAAGAGTGTTGGTGGGGGAGGGGTGGGGAGAGGGGGTGGTATGGTGGGAACAGAGCTGGGGATCGAAAAAATTGTTAAGAAGAGACGCATGAGAAAAAATGGCGTCTTTAAAGGGGTTGGGATGTCCATGGGGCAAGAGTGGCCCAATGGAGCAGGAGGATGGGGGGAGGAAGAGATTATGCATAAAGACAAAGGTTTGGGGGGCTTTCAACTCTGCAGATCTTCAAGGGGCGGCTTTTCCTCTTGCGAGGTGGGGCTGGGAGGTGTTGACGGCAGTCCAGGTGGAGGCAGAGGGGGCGGGCCAGGTGGGGAGGACACGCAGGGTCTTTTTGCTGGATATTTTCGGTCGCTGCTCGACTCCGATGACTCCTCGGACCTGTTGGACATCTCTGCATCGCAGTCGGGCCGACACAAAGCTTCGTCTACACCTGGATATGAGCCATCCAGTCCAGTTGCTGGTCACAGCTGGTCTCCCGCATTTTTGAAATGGAACGCTAAAGGAGCAAGTTCTAGTATGGAGGGGTCGGCTCAGGCACACTGTTCCACAGCCAGGACTCCTTATAGCTATGGAACATTGGCCCAAACATCCCCCACCACTTCAACATATCCCAAATCTACTCCTCCATCACTCTCACATTCCCCCAGTTCCCCCCATCCAGCATCCTATGGGCCCTACACATCGGGCTACTCCTGCTCTTCTCCTGCAGTCCCACAGAGATCCTCAGACTGCAGCTTTGCCTATGGCGGTAAGACCCCTTCTGTTGGTCAAGTTAGTTACTCTAATTACCACGGAGCCGCCAAACGGGGCTTCAGTGGATATCCGTCAGCAAGCCATTCCTCCTTGGTGAGGGCGGAGTCAACAGGACCCACATCACCTGGAGGAGGGGGGTATATGTCATTGGCTAAAGGCAGCTGCTTCAGCTCCTCCTCCCCCGAGACTTACAAGCAGTACAACACCAATCAGTGGAGCTACAGGTAACTCCTTCATTAGAATTGATTTTCTACATCTCATAAACATTTTTTTCATAAATCTGATAAGGAATTGTGATTCAAAGAATGGTGACAAATCCCTTTCTTCAACTGCCAGAAACTTCTACTCAAAAGTTCTTTTATTATAGGTTAATATTTTCTGTTTCTTCTCCAGACACAGTGGATGGCCATTGGATAGCTTCGGGTCTCAGTACCACGGCTACAGTGAATATGGCTCCAATGAGTCAAAAGACATCCTGGATATTTCCAACTACACCCCCCAGAAGGCCAAGCGACCTGCATTTCCTGAGAGCCTGTCCGAGTCCTCGTCTGATTCCTCACATCTTGGCTCCACAGCCACCGTCAGTGCCCCCAGCGCCCCCGGTGTCACATACAAGCAGAGTGAGGCGGCGTCTGTTAGCGGCGAAAGGGGTCAGTCGAGCCTGTCGAGCCTGGAAAAGTTGATGATGGATTGGCACGACAGCGCCTCTGGACCATCGTACAGCTGGAGCCAGAATGTCCTTTTCCAAGGTGGTGGAACCAGCAAACCTGGCCGAGGTCGCAGAAAACGCGCCGAATATCTGCTGGAAAAAGAGGGAGGTTCCGGCTTGCATTCTGACTCCCCGTCCAGTCCCTCCCCAACACCCACTCCAGGACCGAAGCGCGGTGGAGTTGGAGGTCGTGGCAGGGGATCTAGAGGGGGAAGGGGAGGTGTATCTCCTTGTCAGAGGGAGCGTCCGTCGGGGACCAAAGGCAGGGGGAAGGCTGTCGCTGCATCGGGAGTCGGGCAAGTGGTGTCAGCTGGAGGTCCAGAGGGGTCTGGTCTGTTTCATGAGGGTTTGGACTATTATAGTGGAGATAGTAGCAGCCTTTCTCCGCTGACTACTCCAAACCCTGCTCCACCTTCCAGCTACCTCCAGGAACCCTGTGAGTACCCCTCCCCTTACTCGGCCAACCCCTCCACACCCTCCTCTGAGGAGCGATATCCAACTTTATACCCCGGTGAGTCCTGCTCTTCTCTTTCACCAAGCGTCTCATCTCCCCCTTATCCTCCTAAGCCCACCCCGCCTCCTCAGTCTTATCACCTCGCTCCATCTAGGACCTTCTCACCTTCATGCTCCCCTTCACCGCGGTTAACTCCCCACTGCAGCACCGCTCTCAGCCCTTCCCATCGTCCCCCTCCCAAAGACCTCCAGTTTTCGCAGTATGACTCCCCCAACTACTGCGGCTCCCCCTACTGGTATGGACAGACGTCTCACAGCAGCAGCCCAAGTCCTCACTCAAATCCCATATCCGTGCATGCGCACACAAGTCCTCACGGAAACACCCATGTTAACTCCCACGCCAGCCCGGCTGCACATCCACAGGCGCACCTGACTCCCAGTGAGACGCATCCACACAGCGCACAGCTCCACACGAACCTGAGCTCACACAACAACTCACACCTCCAGAGCAGCCTCCTCACACACTCAAACAGTCAACCCCACCTCACCACTCACCACCCATCACATTCACACCCAAACCTTAGTCCTGGCCTGCACTCCCACTCCACACCTGCTCTTTACGAGGAGCGCAGCCCTCCGTCTGCCATGACTCCCAACAAGCGGGATCTGACAGCCCATGCCCTGAGTACAGGCCTCTGCCAGGGCCCCTCGCCTCTCTCCCCTTACCCCAAACCCCCTCTGGACCCCTCGTCTCACCAAGAGGACGCTGGTGGCTATTCCCTGCCCCATCAATCCTACCAGGGCATAGGACACCGCTACCCCTCCCAGGTGACTCAGGGTGGAGGGGTGCTGTGCCAGCTTCTGGACACAGCCAGTGATGACAGCTTCAGCGTCACCAGCCTGTAGCAGCAGGTGAGTGGATCTGTAAGCCTTTCTAAATAATCACACAAACCATAACGTGTGTTATTAGAGGAAGACTGTGACAGAAAATTTAAATCTTATCTTTAATTCATCTAAATAAAATAAGGGGCAAATTACAACCAGGAAATGACATTTGATGGTAAAAATAGGTTTGTTGTCCAGTTATTAAAAAGCAGGTAATCTATTATCCACAATCTATTGTTGATTTCAGTAAAGCCACTAACAAGAACCATAACTTTTAAGTTCCACTCCAGTCACCTTTTGATCCATTGTAAAGACGTTCCCAGTGGTCTTTTAATCGATTATTCCGTTCATAGCCAAAATAAAAAAAACCTTTGGTGTTTTCTAGGACATAGTTTCTGCAGAACAGCAGGAGTTCATCAGAATTTCTTCTCTGAGTTGTGTGTGGGGGTTTTGGTGTGGAGTAAGTCCGCCCTCATTTCCCATCATCCATCGGTTAGAAACTCTCCCACTAGCGGCTAGCTTAAAGCTTTACACCCGCAACCTAATATTACCAGTGCAACAAAAATATCGAGCAATGTCAGAGCTATCCAGCCGTACAGTTTTGAGCCAGATGCTAGCTCGGACGAGGAAAGCAAAGACGCACATGGATCTGTTTTGGTGCGAGTGGATGCATCAGAATGGAGTGGAGCTGGGAGCTTGTAACCCACCGATTGTAGATTTTACGTGAAAACTACAAGGTTTTTCCAACTTTTTCCTCGGCTCCTGATTTACAATGATTTGAATAAATAAATACCCAGAAATGCAGTTTTAAGTTTAATTTTCTTTATAAATGTTTTCGATCATGAGAAAAACGCTACAGCAACATGTTAAAAACACCAAATACGCAACAAGAAAAATGGGGTCTTTAAAGTCTCTTTCAGTAGACAATAAAAAAAACAATAAGAAACAAAAAATTAAACAGTGAAGCACAGCTGACCAACAGTTTATCTTTCTGATGGAGTCCTGCTTAACTCGCTCTGTGGGTTTGTCCACACGAGTGCATGCTTTTGTTTAGCACACTTATTAGGACTTCACGACACCGCCGAATTGACCATTCATGGACACTGTGAACATGTTTGAGTGAAAACAGGAAGCACAATCTAGCATCACTGCGCAGCAGCGTCCAGAAGAGATAACTGGAGCAATGGTTGCAGTTCAAACTGACTCCGATGACACTTTTTTTTTTGGTGTTTTGCTCCATTTCGTTCAGTTTCCCTTTAGAGATGCGTTTTATTGTTGCTATTTGATCTGTAGTACTGATCATGTCATTGGATGTTAACAAATGGGTCAAGGAGCGTGACAAGACAGTGGCTTTACTGACAGATGTCAGTGGAATGTTATTAAATTAAAAATACATGATCTGAGCATGAGTCCTTGTTAGTTTATATGAAATGTGTGCAACAAAACATCACATACAAGTTATTTACCATGTTATTTTATCAATGGAAAAAAGGCTTAGCATTCACATCTTTGTTTTAAACTACTGTACTGCATCCTTCTAACACTATATTTCTTCTCTCATTATGTCTTTGATTTTTCGCCCCCCAGGTGCATCCAATTCAAGCTTTTACAGATTTGCAAACATTTCTTTCTTTTTTAAAGGAGACTTTCTTTGTGAGAGACTGTGAAATGAAGGGTGAGAATTTAGCTGCCAGCCTTTGGACAGTAAAGCTTTAATTCTCCAGCACTGACAATCAAGATCAACCCACACACCCAAGCATGTACATACACAAACACACGCAAAACATGCATGTGCAGATTAGACCACTACCTAGCCATAAACACATGAAATCCAATGTAAGCACCCTCTGCACTGGAATGAGAGAATGGCCAAGAGGAGCTGACACACTCGTGGACTAAAATGTTTTTTTTTGTCCATTGGAGTCTGTAACATGCAGTATTTCACCAAATCTTGCCATGTTTTGTTCCTAAAACTTTTCTTTTTTTGGTCGTTGTTTTGCTTTTGAGTGTTTTTTTTTTCTTCTGTTGTCTCCCAACTTCCCCTCCTCTGCTAAACCAGCAACCATATTCTGCACTTCGATCATTTAACTGTCTTGTGCCACAATCAAAGCCGTACCTGAGCCGAAATTACAACTCTTTAAAATACCGCGAGCCGAGCCAGCGTCCTGCTCTGTGCGCTCCTGTGTCGTGTCTCATACGAGTATGTCTGCTCTTGAAATACCAGCATCTGTACATACAACTCCAGCTACAAACCAGGGGGCCTCTCGTTGCTCCAGAGGCCTGTCATCTATGTGTGTTATGCTGTGGTTTCTCTGCTTTGTGAGGAGGGGGAGGACTGCAGTATGGAGACTCAACATCCTGTGTTTTGCTGTTTTCGCTACAAGGAAAGGAGACATTGATATTACGCAATGGCCCCAAAGAGACTTTTATTTTCTGTGTGCGAATGCAAGACGGAGGACGCATTTTGCGTGACTGCACTGATGCATGTATTTGTGTGCATATTCTCTATATGTGTGTGTGTGCGCGCGAGTGTGCGTTTATGTGTGTGCTAGCCTGTGGGGTCGAAAGGAGTGAAACTCCCAAGACGTCAACATTTTGGCGGGGCCTTGTTCATTCTTTCACTCTCCCTTCTTTTTCTGTGGTCTTGTGTTGTTTGGTGGTTTTTGTGATGAACAAAAAAAATTGTATATCAGTCTGTTAATATCATGTATGTATCTAAGGTGAAAAATATTTAAATACACATAATGTTCTTGCCATTGGTAATCCTGTCTTCCTTTGAGCGTCTTTATGAGATACAGAGCGGTGGAGTGCGTGCCTGTGAGTGCGTGATTTGCAGCCTCCATGAGTTTTTGGCTGTCTGGGACTGAGCAAGCGAGTTCAGTTGAGGACAATGTTTGACAGGGAGGGAAAAAGGGAGGGGAGGAGAGGAATGGATGAGGAGTAGAAGCCCCGAGGAAGATGTTGGAGGGGAAAGAACCAAACCAGACTGAGAAAATTAGAAAAGGGTGTCGGAGGAGGTTTTTCAAAGGCGCAGAGACAAAAAGATCCATAAAGCTGAACATTTTTTTTACCAATCCAAAAAAAGGGAGTAACTAAAATCTAAATCAAAAAAGAAAAAGACGCCGGTGTCTCCGGAAGGAAAGGAGTCCTTAAAGCAAAACTTACAGCAAACATTGTACATCTGCGCATTGTGTGCATGCGTGAATGTGCCAGACAGACAAAGAGAACGGGAACCAAAGCAGATGGGGGACGTTTGCTGACTGCAGATTGTGTACAGTTTGTCAACAGGCTGACTAAATAGACTCAGACATGGCCAGAGGAAATGTGTTTGCTGTGACATTCCACTGTATGGCAGACGGGGGCATGTTCTGTCAACAACTCGACATGACAGACAGAGCGGGGAGGAGCTAACCTGATTTTTTTTTTCTTTTTATTGGTAATATTACTATTTAATCTGCATACAAAAGTAATTTTAAGTCACATGACAAGAGAATGTTGCTGCATTTACAGTCCCAAATGAATAGGATCCATTGTCTCTGAAAGATATATTTGCTAAAAGCAAAGTAACATCAAATCTAACATTTACTAGATCTAAATAAATCATACATTCAGCGTGTTTTAGCAGTCAAAACTTCTTTTGCAAAGACCCCTTTTTTCTTCAAAGCATATCAGCTACTAAGGTTTACAAATGGCAAAAAGGTACTTTCTTAATTAGTTTAGTCTTAAAAAGTTTATTTTTAAGAAATACCTTTAGGCTCTCAGACAGTGTTGATGAAACAACATTTCCTGAAGTAAATAATTCATTCTTATGCTAAAAAACTATTTTTTACAATAATTGTTATTGTTTAGAACCAGCTTTTTCTTTTTCAGAATCTAAAAATTGAATTGTTTGGGGGTCTAATTGTTTTCTAACAGAAACAGGACTGTTGTGAAGTGATTATCTTATGTCAAAGGGTCAAAAAACTAATTAAGAAGCCATATACTTCTTGTTAAATGTGCCAAAAACATTTAATTAAATGGGAAAAATTAACATTTGATTAGATTTTGGAGAGAAACGCACCCTTTGATCTGGTGGGGTGGGACCTTTAAGTCAGGCCGTCGGCCAATATACTGTGTAGGACTCTAAAATTTAACGATTACATTAATTCACCTTTGCTGCAGTGATCTGTAAATTTAAGACACCTTGAATGTCAAGAGCTGAAAAATATATCATCTGAAAGGCTTTGTTGGCCAAGAAACTTTTATAACTAAAATACCTGCTTTTTTTAAGAGCTGGCAGAAAACCAAGAAAGCCACAAAAAAAAAAAGAGGTAGTGGTGGTGTGATGGTCTGGGCTTGGTCTCCAAAAAGTTGTTTCATGTTAGAAAAAAAAACACTCATGTCTGAATTCTTAAAAAATACTGGAAAAAAGACTCAATGCTAACTAACTCATCTTTGGAGCATCTTTGCTGGGTTTTCTTTCTTTTGATAATAAACTTATTTTAAAACTATATTTTGTGTGTTTATATACATACATTAACATTGGGGGCAAGGAGGATGTTTGTTTACACATGGGTAGTTGTTTGGGGCAAACAACAGTATTTAGAAGCCCGTGCTGGAATGCGCCTGTCATAACTTTCTCCTCGGAGAGGCGGGAGGGGAGCTAAGGAGGAGGTCTGAAGGAGGTCTGAAGGAGGTCTGAAGGAGGACTCAGCAGGGACTTTCCTCACTGCCCAGGAGAAGCTGCAGAGCAGGTCAGGGCGCCGGAGATGAGGTATGTGGGGCCTCGTTGGATCCCCCCTCCGCCCCAGAATCCTGTTTCTCTCCATCCCGCCGCTCCTCCTCGCGCTCCAGCTCCTCCTCGTCGGGTCAAGGCTTCCCAGAGCGGCGCGCGCGCGGAGCCGCGCGCAGGACCGGAACGGAGCGGTCGCCTTCTCCGTTCTCAGCATCGAACCGGAGAGGAGTGCACCGCGGCGGGGAGCTCCGGTCCAGAGAGCCGCCCAAGAAGAGGATGCGGGACGAGTTTATGTGGACGAGAACGAGACGCAAGAGCGCCAGGTGAGTGAGAATGACCTTTGACCTACATTCTGACGTCATTCTGTGGACTCGAGAAAAATTCAACTTTTATTAAAAGGCACTTTTCTTGCACACCTCAAAGTGCTTTAAATAAACACACACAAAGGATACACATTCCACAAAAGCAAACACTCTCTTAAATCAAATTAAAACAGGAGGAAATGTAAAACACTACTTTAAAGCTGAGCTAAAAAGAGTTTTGACACATCCTCAGGCAGTGCTGTTCTGCAGGCTTGGCCCACAGTGCTGAAATGTGACCTCACTGTGGGTTTAATGTCACTTTATCGCAGGGTTAAAAATAAAAGAAACAATTTTTTTTCTACAGTTTTAGTAACATTAGATAATGAAAATCAAATAACATCCTAGAAATTTGATTACTTTGTTGGCAACTGTAAATGTAAATCACTGAAACCCTCTATGTTCTGAAAGTTTCAGACCAACTGATAAGTTAGTTACAACGAGAGTGATATAAATGAAAGTAAAATAAAAGAAGATGAGACAAAGTGAATAGCAGATTAAAAAAAAAGTCACATGTATTAAAAAAATATTTTTAAAAAAGTGTATAGATGTATAAAAAAGAGGCTACAATGACAAGGTCAGCTTTGAAAAGGACCATAATACTGAAAGCACCCAAAAAGAAAAAAATCCACACGATCTGGAGTGTCTTAGTTTGTATGAGTGACAGGCTTTCTATAGGCCCGTGCCTTCAGGGTCCATTGTTTCAGCATACCCTCGTTTAGAAAGAAAGAATGCAGAGATCATTATTCAGTACCTGGTTAACCTCACAAAGGGACAAAAACGTTTCATTTTTGTGTGCAAAGCTCTGAGAAGGACTGCACTGACCCCACGTCACAGGGACGCCACAGTTGTTTCGTCTTGCCATGTTTGCCTTGAGGTTAGAATCTTGGGCCTTCGCCGTCTGTGCGTTTGAGCGTGCAGCTGCATCTTTCTGGCCAAGTTCTGCAGCTCCCCATCACTGATCCGCCTTTCATTTTCTCTTTTTCCTTTCACTCTTTGTCTTTATCTCTAGGAGTCTCAAACTCTGACTCATTCAAGTGCACCCCCACCCCCCAACTCCTTAGAGGTTACCATGGTGACCAAAAGGTTTCATTTATTGTTAGCAGCACACAGTTGGTTAGGTTTATGTGAGTGTGTGTTTGCGTTTTAAGAAGAATTGGGCGAGTATTAGCACGCCTGTGGTCAGTGACTTGCTTTCCCAACCCCCCCTTCTTCTTTACATTCATTCCTATGAATCATTAAACCTCATTCCATGTCTTCAAGGAGCCATTTTTGGACCTCTGTCCTATGCATGTCCTCAGATAGGACCCGTGGAGTTGGAGGTCCAGCTGTGGGCAGCAGACACACCGTCCGTCACTGCAGAGGTGAATCGGATTGTCGCATACATCAACACTCCGCAGGTGAGCTTCACAGAACATCAAATAAGTCAGGTCAATAAAATCTAAGAAGCCACAAATCCTTTTTTTTTTTTTTTTTCCCAGAACTACAGAATTATTTAATTGAAATAAAACAAGGACAAAAGCGAGTTTGTTGCTTTTAAATGACTGTGATTTTCCCTGAAGATTCAAACTCCACCACTAACTGGACTTCTAAAGCCAAAAGTGTTAACAGCAGTAAATAATTGGAAAAGAAAAAAACTTTCACAAAGTTGTTCACTTTCTGGCTTCACACTACTGTGAGAAATGCTAGAAGTAATGACTTCTGTCATTACAGTAGCAGCAGAATTTTGGCAAGAGTTGAGGCTGTAAGGTTGTTCACTTATAGGCTAAAAACTAAAATGACTGAGGCTCAAAGTTGGGTATCTGAGTTTGAAATTTAAACTCTTTTTCTAAATTATTTAATCTCTTAGTGGCAAAAGGACTTAAAACAGGCAGCTATAATTGAATCAATGAGACATGAAAGCTTTTCGGATATAATAAACATTCAGAGTTCATTCAAAGTTACAAAGAAACGGATGTCTGAACAGTTTTTAAATGAATTTATTTCCAGCTCTAAAAAAAATCACTTTTTGCTTTCAAGTAGATGCTAATATTGGGTAATTTTGGAGCCGAAGTGGTTTGATGCATATTTGCATCCGTCGGAGTCAGAGAATAAACTGTTTCTCCTGCAGCTTCTTTCAAATGAATGTCGGTTGTGCAGCAGAATGCTCTGACCACTGTGTTTTGTGGGACTTGCATCCCTCATTCATCCACAGCTGAACTGCTCCAGGGTTTTATCTCCAGAGCGGACTTTTGCAGCTTCATCTCGCTGGCTGCTGTGTGCTGAGGACTGGCTCCTTCCAGCTGCAGATATACTTTGTGTTGCATATTCATTCAGGTGGTTCCTATGCAGTGAATTTATTGCAAGTCTTGTGCATTGAAATCACATGTAATAATCTATAAACATTTTTTTTCTGTTTCCTTATTTTTCCTTTTTTGTTTTTTTTTAATTGCGTCTTTAGTATGGATGGGGGAGATAAAGACTTTCTGGAGACTGTCTCAAGGCTTGGATGTGAAATCCACTGTTTTGATCCCAGCAACTCTGATGCATCTGGTGGTTGCCCTGGTAACAGTTTGGCTGGTAACTGTGGTGACAGAGGCAGAGTCAGCAAGCACAAAATGTGGCTGGAATGGCGAGCTCAAAAGAGACGCGGGCGCAAGGCAGGAGGCAACCTGGGCCGCGTCTCCCGAACGCTGGCAAACATCATGGCAGCTTTGGGACATCACACAGTAAGGGGCTCGCCGTCACGCAAGCAAGCTCACTCACACACAGGAGAAGGGGAAAAATTGAGAGAAAACACTGCCAAACAAACATGCCGTGGAGTCTTTCACCCCAGCATACCCAGAAAGCTCTTTTACTTTGATGTTGCCATAGCAACAGAGCTCTGCGCCATCTCTGGCTGCTATAGCAACAGTTTGAGGAAATCACACAAGGGTTCCAATTTCATCTTGATGCCACAAGAGGGAGTTACATACCAGAGTTTGACAATGACATCTTCGTTCTGAAGGCAATGTTTTAATGCTGGCATGTTTGTTGATTGCACTGTTTATGTCTGCATTAGTATAAATGAAAATACTATTTTTAAAGTATTTATAAAGCAGAAAAGTTTGGATTTTGCTCCAAATTGAATTTGAAGTGTTACATCCTTCAATTGTAATGTCCCCAGTAGTTTAGATCTTCATGGCACAACTCATTTGAACTTTTAAAGTTAATTTTTTTCTCTTCAGGTCCATTTTTTGTATGCTGACCTCTTAAGCGCCGAGTGGCGAGTTTTCCAGAACTGGATCGAGACAGGAACCCTTCAGCACATCGGTCATCTTGTTGCCACTATCCATTTACAGTGGGCAGGGTTTGAAGTGGGAGGATCAGATGAGGAGGTCCTCCGTTACTGGTACAGTGTTCTTTGGGGTCTTCAAGCTTCCGGACTGAAGCTGGTTCACAGCTCTGCAGGGGAGAACCATATTGTCTTGAGGCAGGCAGTAGAAGGCGCTCACAGCTCCTATACACTCAGCTGGGTCAACATGCGTCACTGAGATTGTCATTCATGCACTGATATGAAGCTGTGCAAACTTGCAGTTCATGCTAGAAAGGTTGCAGATAAAGTGGCTTTTATTTTCCCCCCTCTAATCCACATGATCTGACATGATATCTCCCTCTAGTGGAAATGAAGTGATTTGCATTAACGCAAACAATCCAGTTTGGGGAATTGAACAATGTCATCACATTTAATGGTAGAAGGACATTTAGTTGAATTAAGTAAAAGAACACTACAATATTGCCGACGTAAATTTTTGTCTGCTTTGTAATGTCAAAAGCAGCATGTTGTTATTGACAATTCCCGCTCTGTCTCTCTCTTTTTTTTAGTACAGATTTAAAAACACAATTGAAGGTCTTTTATTTTGAATGTGAGCTACCTGGTAATATAATTCAGATGACTCATAGTATTTAATTTATTTGTGTGCATTTCTGTAATTTCTTTTCACATGTAATAAACCTAAAATTGTGAAGAACTTGAATTCTATGGACTACTACTGGGCCTCTTGTGAAAACACAGAAATGTTCCAATGAAACTGGGGCATTTTTGCTCTGTTTTAAGCTTCATAACTTAGAAGAAAGCCCCCCAAAAACATGCATGAGATATGCATAGCACAATAAAAAACAGATGTCAACAGACTGCCTGTTCTTGTTTGTTCTCTGAAAATACAAATCGTGTGTTTTTTGCTGTTTGTTTGGTGTGTGAATGCATGCAGGTCAAATGTATTGCTTACTTGGGTGCAAGTATGTTTGAAACTTTCGATTAGCATTAAAGTCTGATGTTTTTCTGATCTAAATTCCTCTTCACCTTCACTGCTGCCACATGGCTCACCGGATTGTGGAGCTTCTGCTCTTGATTTTAACAGAAAACTAAACTCTGAGGGCTAACTGGAGACATTTCAGTTACTTATGAACTCAGTTTAGTTGTGATATTTTTCAACTGCTTGAAATACTCATGCCATCATTTTAAGTTTCAAGCTATAAGTAAACAAATGTGGAAAACATATAGATCTCATGTTTGGTACATTTTCCCTACGATTGAGTCAGTTACGTTTAATCAAAACCTGTTTTGATTGTGTCAAAAAATCAACCTTCAAGGTCATTTTTTCAAAATTATGGGCACATAAATATTTAAAATACTTAAGAATATTTCATTGGGAGGGAAAAAACTTCTTAAACATGCGAGAAACTCAAGATTATTTGACTTTTCGTTTCTGTAGTTGCAATATAAAAGCTGTTGTTAATTTTATTTCAAGTTAAATTTAATCTGATTTATTCGGAATGACTTTTTCAAAAATATACCAGTTTTTTAACGTGCTAAAAAACAACACTGAAGGGTCAAAAATGCAAAATTACCAAAGGATACATTAAATATCTGCTGTTTTAATATAACAAGATATAACATAAAAACATAATAGATATCACAAGATGATTCCCTCTTTGTGGGATTAATAAAGTTCTATTTTATTTTATTTTATTCAAACTAATAATTAGCTGTGATTGTTTTACATGGCGTCCATGTCTGCCAGGTGAATGAATAGTTGAAGCCAAAAATAATGAAATGCACCAATATGAATGATAACCGGTGACCCATACAGCTTTCTTGCAGCGCCAGTTCAATTCTGAAGGATAATGATTGTTAAAAGATTCAAAGTGTGTTTTCTAAGTTATTTTTACTTCAGTAGAAATTTGATTTAATGTAGTTTTCATATTCTAACTTTACAATTCTCTGATGGACGCTGATCATTTAATAGAATTTAATACATTAAATGTATTTCCATTGAGTGTGTAAGTTTATTGTGGATAATTATATATTTACACTAGTCTGACTTGTCTGTGGCAAACAAAATCGAATGATATTCATTAAACATAAAGAGGTAAATCAAATATTTTGAAATAACTAACCCTTATCTTCCATGTGTTTCTCTTCAGGAAACACTCAATGCCAGTCATTCCTCGGACGCGTTTCAACTCGCTGAAGCAGAAGCTGGAATGAAGCTCTTCCTCCGCCCTAAACTTACGAAGATTGCGGGCAGATGTTTGTCACTAGTTAGGGTGGAGTTGAGTGTTTTACGCTGAAACGTCCACATCCTGTTCTTGGTGAAATCAGTCGACAGGCACACCAGCCAATTAGCTTCGAGAAAGTTTGCCACTAGCCAATCGGAAGTTTAGAATTCCGGGACTTACTTCCCTGATATCGTTCGACAGTTTACTGTACCGCTCAACTCTTCTGAAGAAAATCAGGAGACAGCAACATTTCTAGAGTGGATATAAGGTGTAAAAGTGCAGTTTCTTCGGGTAAGGGAAATATTTTCGTAAGAATTGTTATTTTCATAGAGTGAGCGGGGTAAATATAAGTTAGTTTGATTGTTTCGTTGAGATAAGAGTCGCATACAAGTTACTTCCTGCTCTGACGAGGCCGAGTTGCACTTAGCATGTTTTAGCTAATGTTGTGGGAGAAAAAAATACTTTATGTGTCATGATTTATCAAAGGAAGCAGAAAACTCGACATTATAGTTATATTTACATTAATTTATTGGGAACGTTTGTAAGGTACAACAGACTACAATGAGAGCTGCACACAGCTGTAACAAGCTCTTTTGAACTGAAGGAACGGAAAAAGTCGGAGCATTTTCCCGCAGAAACACTGGAAATACGCAGTCAGCAATTTAACATTCAGACCGTGATTCATGACTCTTTATTTTCGTAATTGAAAGGCCCCACGTTGACAATGAATTTGGGCGGTGTGAATGGAGCTCGACGGGGTGTAGGTCTGCTGTCACTGCATATGTCTGTTGACATTTTCTTCCCTTTTTCTGCGCGATAAGCTAAAGTTTTAGGCATTAAAAACATTCACCAGGTTTAAAGCATTTGATGTGTGCTGCTTTAGACAGTATGGAGGAGTATTATAAAGGTTTAATACTTCTTTATTTGGAAACTTTTGAGTTCCCATTCAAGGCTGCTGGGAGAATTCTGTCTGACACTGGGGCAGGGTTTTGCTTCTGCTTTCTTTTTTTATGGTCTCTTTTTTTACATGTTGGTCTGAGCATGTGACCTTTGCAGAGATGAGTTTTTTTATCTATCTTTAAAAGTCCACATATTCCCCTAGCAGGGGCCATGTATCACTGCTAAATCACTGAAGTGATTTAAACTTAAATTTGTTGCGATTCTTTGCTCGAAATTTAATTCAAAAATAAATTTTGGGGGGCTTTAAAAATAGTTGTTAACTTACTTATTGACCTAAACTTAAAAGTGAAACATCCCCCATTAAAAGGATGAATTCCCACAATAAAAACTAATGGAGAAGCAGTTTTTCCAATGACTATTGTTATTGTATAAATCCATACCGTAGTAATCTATGAACCCCAGATAGATTAAAAAAACATTTATTTGTAACATCCTTTCTTACATCTAACTATTAAAACTAGAATATTTGGCTCTTTGCAGTCAAGATCCACCAATTAATGATGAAACATACATATTGAATATCCTTTTTTAACACTATTCCTTGCATTATCAATAAAACATAGAAATTTGCCTTGTTTGAAAGCTGTGCACCACCTTAGATGTTTGTCAACTAAAAATCTCCACTTAAGATTTTCCAGTGAGCATCATCCTTACACTACACTGCTGCTATCATTGAATGTTGGACCGGAATCTTTATTGGTTTTTCCCGATTGATTAGTTAGGAGTCTCTATTGTTATTATGGAAGCACTTTGGTTCAGCAGTGGCTGTTGTAGAACGAGAATGTTTCATAGCTTACCATTGAACAGGATGCACGAACAGACCTGCAGGCAAACCTTGTCAGAATGTCCTCTCTAAGAAGTCAGTTTTTAATTTATTTCATATCTGAATGTTTTCCATCTTCAGGGTTGGGCCATCCTACCTGCCAACCCCCACCATGCCTTTGGTGACTAGAAACATAGAGCCACGGCATGTGTGTCGCCAGACCATCCCGTCTACCATCCGCAGTGAGCTGGAATGCGTCACCAATATCAGCCTGGCCAACATCATTCGACAGCTCGGCAGCCTCAGTGAGTGTGGATGTGGAGTTAAGCACAAATTGAGTAACAATTTGAGGCTTTTCTGTACATTTGCTACCGTGAATGAATGGTTAAAGCCTTTAAAAAAGGATGATGTTTTAAGCTTCATTATTTGATTTTATTTTGTCTTCTTCAGGCAAGTTTGCAGAGGATGTTTTTGGGGAGCTGTTTCAGGAGGCTGGAATGTTCGCTCTCAGAGTGGACACGCTTGTAAAAAGAGTGGAAGGTCTGCAGGTTAAAGTCACTCAATTGGACCCTAAAGAAGAGGAAGGTACATGCTTTTTTTCACGTTACATTGGTTATTGAAACTTTAGTCTTTTTTCACCAATAAAAATAAATAAATCATTTTTTTTCCCAGTCTCTCTACAAGCCATCACTACTCGTAAGGCCTTTCGCAGTGATCGGAGTCAGGACCAGCAGTTGTTCATCAGGCCGTCTCTGCCGGTGCCTATACAGGAGACCTACATTACCTGCAATCCTCCTCCCCCACTCAACCAGCTCAGCCAGTACCGGTAGGACACAACACAGCCGGTCGCATCCGAGCTTGATTCGGATTCACCGCAGCGACTGCCTCAGACACACTCCGCACGCACAGGGAATAGTAAACGCTGTGGAGTCACGTGGACTGGCAGAACACACGTGTGACAAATCTGTTTAACATTCTAACACAGTTTGTGCTTCTTTGTCATCCTGCAGCAAATCTTTAATTCAGTTTAGACCTAAAATAACTTTAAAAAAACAATCAGAAGACCAGAAATAGTCAATACTATAACCATAATCTTGATTTAAATGCTACTTTTGCAACATCTGAAATGATTGAGATGCATGAGTCGTTTCTTTTGCCTTCACACGTTTGATTCCTTCTGTTGGTTGAGAGAGAGCTAAAACCAAAGCAAATGCATTGAATTTATTCACAAATGCATGAAATTACCAGTAATGATAGTTTGTAGGATAATGTATAAAAGCTACAAAGAGCTATTGTCCTAACTTAGGTTTTGCAGCATGTTTTTAGAAGTGTGTTTAATTCAAAATGAGTAAAACTGATTGGTGGAGTCTTTATGCGATAGATTATTTGTCATGTACACTTGAACTGTCAAGATGGTGTTAAGTGTGACTTATATTATAAATGATTGTCTGCAGGGACGATGGAAAAGAGCCACTGAAGTTTTACACTGACCCTTCCTACTTCTTTGACCTGTGGAAGGAGCAGATGCTGCAAGACACCAAGGAAATCATAAAGGAGAAGCGCAAGCACAGAGTGAGACACACAAACACGCCCACAAGTTAACACCCTGACGCATTCAGATCTCACACTGTTTCTACTGTTTATTCTTGCTCCTCTTTGCTGAGTAGAAGGAGAAGAAAGACCATTTGAACCAACGGACGCTGAATCCTAGAAAAATTAAGACCAGGAAGGAGGAATGGGAGCGGCTCAAGATGGGGGAGGAGTTTGTAGTTCCAAAGAATGAACTGTAAGTGAAGTGAAATTGGATCAACCCAGTACTGTCACACACATGAATTTAGGATCAAGGTGCTTTTAAAGTCACTTTATGATTAAGCCTTAAAACAGATGGATACTTCTGTTTTCTGTTGAAGCTTAGAACAAAAAAAAACAAGCAGCAATAAGACGCTACCACCAGGAACTAAGAAGTTCCACTTACTGAATAAAAAGTGTAACCAGTCCTACAAAAAACATGGTTTGCGTACCAACCTTTAACAAAAGTTTTTTAGGTCAAGACGCTCGCTATTGGGCTGGACTTTGAAAAGGACCAGCACACAAAAACACAGCGAACACACAGACCTGAAACACATGTTAGAAACTCCATTCTTATCAACCCATCTGCATGTGGTGATATGGATGGTACGTCCTGTCTGGGAATGTTCCAATAGGGAGGGGGTTGAGTGAGAGGGCTGCCTGTCCACTGCTGTAAACATTAAAACATCCCCGTTCTGGTGTTTACTACCATGTGGTCCAAAATGCTGTTCCTGTACACTGAAATGAAAAAAGTTTTGTCTTTACCTGAGTGTAGCCCTATCAGACAAAGAAAATCTTTGGTAACATTGCTTTCATAACAACTTATTTTACATTATTCAAGTGGATTTAATGTAAAAGAAAATGTTAGTGTTTTGTAGAAATACAGAAGTATTTTATATTAAAGTTTAAAAAAAAAGGTCTAAAAGGATATTTATTTATTTATTATTTGTATTTATGTCCCATAAAGAGAAGATGTTCTGCTGTCTTCCTTTTTCTTCTTGTTTTGTCATTATTGGCTTCATTTTGATGTTTTGTTTTCAAAAACAAGCTTGTTTAGTCCATGCTTTTGTTTGCTTTAAGCAACTCCTCTGAGGGACTGAACGGCAGTATTGGATCAGGGGAGGGTTTCAATTCTGATGCCCTTGAACTCAGCACAAACTCCTACAGTTATGACCCCGGTTCCCCTCTCCCTCCACCTGGCCCTGATGACTTCCTGCCTCCTCCGCCTCCTGACATAGCGTAAGTACTGTAGTGTCATGCATGCAAGACCACGCATGCTGCTGGCATTTTAATGCCTCTGCTAGCATGTTGTGAGTGCTCATCTGCAGGATGTGCACTGCACATTCACAGATTTTGACACATCTGCTTGAGCCTGTGGGGGAGAGCAGTAGCAGCTTTTGGAAATGTAATGCTAATTAAACAAGTGTTTGTTGTCAGATTTGCAAGTTTGCTGAGTGACTTACATTTAAATCTAAACTAAATCACTTAAGTACTCAATATAGGGATTATTTAAAGAAAAAGCAATGAATCAAATTCAATATTTTACATTTTGCATCATCTTTCTAGAAAAAAAAATCAAATAATTCGTCCGTTTTTTATTTAAAGTCCTTACATTTTTTTTTATCATGCCTTGTTCTTTCAGTCCCGCACAAGCCGGTTCCTTCTACATTCTGTTGGACCTTTACAACAATAGTAAAGCTATTCTGAAACTGAAAAAAATGTTAATCTTCTTTCACTTTGAATCTGCAGTTATTTGCTCCAGTGAGTTGGAAATTAAATTGTTTCATGAACTTATGGTTAATATCGTCTTGTTTTTTTCATTTTACAGTATTAATAAGCCCTATCTTCAAGTATACATAGTTTTTATTGTCTTTGAAAGGTTGCTTGGCTTTGAGTTTCCTTTAAAAATGTTAAACTAGAAAATGTATCTCATATAATCATGGTATCGAGCTGGAAAATGTATTTTTGGTCATCTTAGGATTTTGGTGCTAGAAACTGTATAAAATATTAAATTGTGGTTTATTTGTTGGAAATATCAAATATCATTGTTAAAAGTCAGATGTACTGCTAAGACATTTTTTGGCAACACTTTATAATAAGGATCCCTTTTTTAATGTTAATGCATATTAAGCATTAATTAACTATTAAAGTGTTAACAGTCTCTGTTTTATATTACTTAGTTTACTATTTATTGCATCAGTAACCAGTGTTAATTATTCAACTTTATTTTCTGATGTTTTGAAAATCGGCAAATTATTGAATCTCTGCTGTCGAATGATAACATAATGTTAAAAACTAATCTAAAATCCAAAAGCAGTGTTTAGGAAATCAGCTTGTTTCTGGAAAAATAATTGGATCGATAAATTACGCAACAGAAAAGGTCATGTCACCTGTAAAGGTGGAAATGTGATGTTTCACCTGGATGGAGAAAGAACTACAGCACTGTTTCTGCAACAACAGGCTGTTTTCACATAACTTGGTGGACTTTATTCTGCAGGATAGTTTTCAGTTTCGCAGGAATACAGAATAGATGCTCTCTAAATAATTGTGCTTCTGTTTTATTTGAGGCTGTGATTTTGTAAAAATGAAAACTTCTTTTAAAGTTCCGGGACTGGGTTTTTTTTAAACTGAGGGTTGCTTTTCTTTCTCATCTTACCTGGAACTACTGATAAGATGTTGCTGATGGTAGAAAATCTTAAATTAGAGTTTTCACTTCCTGCTTTTAAGCTCTGGATGTGTATTGATGCAAATATGCATCAAACCACTTCAGCTCCAAAATTAACTTATTTTTGAAAGCAAAGACTTAAGTGATATTTTTATTAAAGCAGGAAATAATTTCAGGAGTCATAGGGTTGAGTCTTTGAGTGCAGCTGGAGCTGAATTTCTAGATGTAGATGACGTTTTGTCTCGTCTTCTTCGTCTGCGTATCTGTAACCTCCCTCCATCGCTTGCAGGTTCAACGAAGGAGCATCGTCCCAGAAGCGTGTCAGCATGAGTCCAACCCATCCACCTCCAGCTCCCCCCATGGCCTCCTCAGTTCCCTTCTCCCCTCCGCCTGCTCCTCCTCCCCCCCCTCCTCCGCTTACCATGGGGGCACCACCTCCACCCCCTCCACCTGGCTTTGACTCCACTCCTTCCCCTCCTCTGCCTCCCCCTGCAGCTCCCGCTTCCTATCCCTCTATGCCTGCTCCCCCTCCTCCACCTGCCATCTCTGCCGTTTCTCCTCCTCCGCCGCCGCCGCCACCCGCAGGTGGAGGTCCACCACCACCTCCGCCGCCTCCACCACCCCCAGGGCCCCCGCCTCTTGATAGTCCTGCTGCACCTCGTCCTCCACCCGCTACTGGGGCGGCACCCAGCTCCGCCCCCAAACCTCAGCCGGCGCCTGTCAGTGACGGCCGCAGTGACCTGCTGCAGGCCATCCGACAAGGTAAGACCCGTGTCCCTGATTTGACATTTTACACCTAAAATGTGGACCTGGAGTCCAGAGATTTGTGCATCCAGGTAAATATGGAGGACTTAAAAACTTTATTGTCATCCTTAACTTTCACAATCTGGAAATATTTGCACAGGTACTTACTATGTTTTCTTTTACAAAATGTTCTTTCGTGGCAAACAGGATGTTTAAAACCAAGCTGATACTTTTATATGTAATAATAGATTAAAATTGACTTCTTGATGATGAAAACATGATAACTTGGGTAATAGGATTATCGTAATTGTCTTGTTTATGTTGTTTGGTTAACCCAATGTTTTTTAAAGTCAGCCTGTGATCAGTGTTGTGAAATTATGAGGCAACATGAAGACATAATGAAAAGCTCTTCTGCTGAGTACTTACACTTTGTTTGTATGTGGGAAATGGACTGAGTAAGTGTGACGTCACCCATAAAAATGACTTCCGGTTCCAATCAAAGGAAGTCAGTTCAGTCGCCATTTTTTCGCATTATTGACTTCCTCATGTTGGAACCAGATGTCAGTAAGCAGTGATCCAAATAGGCCTGAGTCAATGTTTCTATGGCAACTACTGTTGCCAATTAAGAGTGAGCGTGTTGGAAGGGCACACTCCTATCACAGGCTTGGGAGAATCCGTCAAACGTTCTGAACGCTCAACACAGACCACCTATTTTCATTGAAGCGTCTGATTGGTCAGTTTATAATTTAAATAACTTACAGAAAAAAATGTGAAAAAATAAAATTAGCAAGAACATGTTTAAAAAAAGGTATTAGAGCAAGAATGGTTATTCTGACAAACATAATGACAGAGTAATAGCTGTTTATTTCATGATAGAAGTCTATGGGACTTTGGCTGCTTGGAGTCAGCAGGCACTTCCTGTTTGGAATGCAAGGGGAGAGGGGTCATTCTGTCCAGTTCTCAAATACAGTCAATGCTCCTACAAAAGATTTAACGTGAACATTAAAGCTTTTGTTTTTGATTTCAGTTTCACTGTAATATCTGACCCTCTGTTTCAGGTTTTAACCTGCGGAAGGTGGAAGCTCAACGGGAGCAGGAGAAGAGGGATCACTCTGGAAACGATGTGGCCGCCATCTTGTCCCGCCGTATCGCTGTGGAGTGCAGCGACAGCGAGGACGACTCTTCGGAATTTGACGATGACGAGTGGTCCGAGTGAGACCTGGTCCTTTTACCTCATCATGTCTTTTTCCATCATTAAACGACATTGTGTGTTTCCATTCCGATTACTCTTCATTTACATGTTTGCTTCGTTGGTCTAACATGTAATCGTATTTTAAATCACATTCCTAGATTTATTTCCAATTTTTCCACCTTATTTATGTTTAAAGGTCTAAAGGTTAGAACTAAGCCCCAGCATGCTTGCTTGTGTCCCCTTGTTTTCTCAGGAAAATCATGTTATAAATACCACATGCTTCTTCCTATATCCTTAATGTCTGCTAACAGCAGGTGTCTCTTGCTTTTTTTCCAATGGTGGGAATCTTTGTATTTTTATTTTCCCAGTGATGAACTAACAGTTTCTCTCACTCCTGCATTCAGCTTAACCCCCAGTGAAAAGATGTAAAGTATTGATTTTCAAACAGTAAAGATAATTGCCAAAAGTTATTAATGCCATAAGTTCAAATCCGTCTTCCAGATGAAGAAATTCTCCATTTTTTTCCTTATCATTTTAAGTATTCAACCCTTTAGTTGTGTTTATAGCTTGAAAAGATGAAATCTAATAGTTGTAGCTCAAAAATAAAATTTCCACCTGTGCTGCACAACATCCGTGCTTTATTGAACATGCAGACGTCTTTCAAAAATAAGATTTATTGTGTAATATATTTTACCTTTTGTAAATTATATTTGGATTTCTTTGGGAATGCTGTATGCACTGTTGTCTGCTTCACTGACAGATGCCTCTTGTCTTAGGGATTCCATGTCTCCTTTGAGCACAAATTGGATTAGCCTAACAAATGACGACAACAAGTGACGGCTTCCAGTGATGTTAAGATCTTAAGTGCCTTTTTTTGGTCTGATTTGGTTACAGAGCAATCAAGTGTTTTGTTGATTTTCTGCCCTAAACTTTTAAATGATTTACTTCAATAAATATTGAATGAAGCTAAAACATGGCTCTGATTGATATATTTTTTGCGTGTACACAACATTCCTGAATAAAGTAGGAATCTTCCAGCAAACACCGGCTATCCTGCGGCGTACCCCCTGGCTCTATTCTAGATTCCTAACTTTTGTTCTGTACGTGATTAGAATAAAAATGTTAGAAATGTCATTAGGAGTCATGCTATTAACTGCCATACTTATCCAGATCAGATCTGTCTTTCCCCCTGATGAGTCAACGTGAATTGATGCTCTTTTAAACTTTTTTAAATTTGAAAGAATTGATGGCAGAGTATTTATTGAAACTCAACTAGGACAAAAAAAGTTAATGGATCAGTCTGTATCAGCTGAGAGAGAATGTTTGAAGCTCAGCATTAAAAAGAAGCATTGCCATTTTGTAACAAACATATATTTGCTGTTTTATATTTTGAAACATCATATCCAGCACAAACATTTAAGAGGATGTTGTCAAAACGGAACATTTTTTTTCTCCAGAGGCAGCACAGAGTCTCTTAAGTCCAAATTCCATGACTAAGGTTTGGGCCCCGCAAGGCATCCACTTTCAATTGGTGTGCAAACCCGCTTTGTAGCAGCCTCTTTTGAATTCCTCTATGGGTGGTGGGCCCATGGGGGAGTGGTCCCACAGGGTCACTCTGGGCTGGGCCTGACCAGAGCCCATAGGAAGAGCCCCAGCCACAGAGCTCATCTGCAAGTCTCAACTCCATGTCTATGTCGCCCTCTCCTCATCAAGAGTGTCCAGTTGAGGGATTCCAGATCTGGAATCTGTTGCCCCCACAACCTGGTCCCAGTTGAGTGGAATATAATAGAAAGGTGGATGGAAGGCAGTGCAGAGATCTTAATGCATTCTTTACTTGAAGAGTTGATCAATGTAATGCTCTCCTGTCTGGTTTGCCTTAAAACTGCTTATACCCACAACTTATGCAGAACTCTGCACTACTGCTGATGAGACCTCTTGGAGTGCTCACAGAAATCTGCATCAGCTTTTTATCAGTGTCAGGATATTTTCGAAGGCTCTTCATTGTTTTTGCATTTTTTTTATTTGACAAACTTGATTTAAAATCATAAATCTCCCAGAAGCCTAGGACCCTTCAGTGCTGGTTTGTTGTCTTTTTAATCAGACCTCATATTAGAACAGGTTAAGAATTTGCATTATTTATCGTTCACTCTTGCATTTCTTTCTATATTTTTTTGTTTTTTAGGAATTGCAATGTCTTCATCAATGTTTTCATTTGTAATAATCCTTTAGATTTAAGAAGTTTTAATAGTTATGTTTCCCCTCCTCTTTTTTGCTTTTTGGCTGCTCCCTTTAGAGGTCTCCACAGCTAATCATCCACCTCCATATACCATCTTCTTTGCATCTTACACCAACCACCATTATGACCTCCTTCATCAGTACAAGTGAACCTCCACTTTGGTTTTCCTATAAGTCTCATTTCTGGTGGCTCCAAGCTCCACATCCTTTAAACCTCCTCTGAAGCATTTCAGTCTGCTTCCAACATGGCCTGCTCCTCTGATTGATTAATCCCTGATCCTATTCATCCTCGTCACTTCCAAAGAGAACCTCAACATCTTCAGATCTTCCTCCAGTTCTGCCTCATGTCTCTTTCTCAGAGTCTCCGTTTCTAAACCAACAACATGGCTCTTCTCACCTTAGTCCTTCACTTTATTATTCACCTCTGAAATCTTCCTCCATTTGTTCCAGCTTGGGTGCACACACCTCTTCACCTCTTTCCCAAAATCCCTGTTCCTCTGTTGACGAAGTACTTAAAGTCCTTCACCTTCTTCACCTCTGCTCCTCGTCACCTTGCAGTTCCTCTTGAATTCCTTTCATTTATACAGAGATTGTCTGTGTTGCTGTAGGTGACCTTCATTTCCTTAGCAAAACAAATCTCCATCTAGATGTTCCTGTCAAGATTCTGCCCAACCTTCATCCTGCTGCTGCTGGTATTCATCCTCATTGCTCTCACCTGTTCTTCAGTATTTAAGTACTCTACTATTTTGACTCTCTCCCAGAGAGTTGTCTTCATCTGTGTTGTTTCAGCCATTCTACATTTCTTTGCCTGAACTGTACCTAATTTAAGAGTTTGGGAAATGGAAATGGAATCAGGGTATTGGATGTTTGAATAAAGAATGAAAGTGCTTCTAAAACTTCAGGAGGATGATCAGTTTTCCCTCCTCTAACGAGAGACTCATCCCTTACTAGCCAACTCTGTGACAGGACTGATAAAGCTCCAGATCACTGTGTTTACTGGACTAATTTGGAGAGTGAGTGGCATCCATCAAAGTATTTTCTTCAATACTGGTGGCCTTCTCCTAGTTTATTATTCTTACTTTAAAATCGCTCCTTGTTGCCCTCCACCTGAGGGGAAGAACTTGTGCCGCTACTCCTTTTTCCAGCTCCTCTTTCTGATGTAAAAACACTTTATTTCTCCACCTCTGACAATTCCTCCATCTGCTTCCTATATGTTTAATTTAGGTGAAATTGCTTTTTTTACATTTACAATGTGGAAGCACTGTCTCTACACTAATCTTTCCATTGTTCTTTTTTTTTTTCTTTACCGTTTTAATTTTCTTTGTTTAAACAAACTGTGACTTTAGCCCTGCAACAGTCCAGCAAACTTTCCTCAAGTGTAAGCCACCTTTGCCCTGAAGAAGCTGAGATATGCTTTGGTAAACTTCCTTCAAGACAAAGCAGGAATGGAAGATTAAATGCATATGATGGGCTCCTGTATAGTCCTTTGTTTTACAAGATTTAAATGAAAAGTTCTGGATAAAAAAGCTGACTTAAAATGACTACACCAGAATGTTATGTTTTGGCAAAAAAACAATCATATTTTAGACATGACTAATGCTTTTTCATATCAATGCCGTACACATTTTGACAGTTTCTGCTGCTGACTGCAGGATTTTTGAAAACTAATTGACTTCAAGGTTAAGAGAATGAGTAGGAGGAGAGAGAAACCTCTTGCATAATCGCTGCATCCTCTTGCATAGCCTGCAATGTCAAATTCTTCTTTGAAAGGGAAGGGGATGCAATGGACTAAAAAACATTTCAGGTCCTGCCAAATAGTTTAACATACAGTAGCAGCAGTTTGTCAAGAGAAAGAGGCAAAGAGAGAAAGATGATTAAAGCATCCGCCGCATGAAGAGACCAGTGCTGACATCATCCAGTAGAAAAAAGCGGATTTATTATTTATTTATCAGTATAAAATATTCATCATTTCTAAAAAGGTTGTGCAACAAGAACATATGGTCACTGCCATTCCGAGTGCCATTACCAGCATGTGCAAAATAGAACTCCAAACATCAAGAACACGTTGTTTTTCAGACATTTCAAGTAAATAGAACTGGGCTTTGGATCTGGCTTGTTTGTCAATCTGTCAGGCCTCCGTTTGGGACTTATCTCTTCCGGCTGTAAAGTGCTGACACCCTCTCACATCCACACGGGAAGCGTTCCTGTGATTGTTTTATTCCGAGGATCCAGTGGAGCTACTCAACTGAGGCACAAAGTACACACACGGTACAAAGTACAGGACAGTACATTTAGTCCCAAGTGGACTGCCAGCCATGACGGTTCAGCACATTTTGGTTCATCTCTGAAAAGTGCTGCCTGTGTGTGTTTTAGGAAGTCAGACTCTGGATGTCGATGACAGTGGGCGCAGCTTTTATGTGTTTGGCACAAACACAGTGATATGTCTGGCATAGGTTGTGTGTTGGATCTGGTGAGGTCTACACATCCACTGGGTGGTGAACATTTGTGTTGTGCGAGTATCTATGTGGGCAGCAGGCGTTGAACAGCACCTTGCGAATGTCTTTGTTTCTCAGACTGTAGAGGATGGGATTGAGCAGGGAGCTGCCTGCTGCTGGCACCAAGGTGGCATAGGTGTACAGGGGAGGGCTGGATGCGTCTCCTAGCAACCCCCAAAGGGAGAAAGGCATCCAGCATCCAACAAACACACTTAAGACCAATATTAAGCGGGAGAAGCCCCTTCCAGTGCTGTGTCTGCTTGCATAAGGCTGGTTGGTTGGCAGGAAGTGCCTTTGGGTGGCAATGGCGTGGGCATGTCTCCTGGCCACACGGCAGATTCCGACGTAGAGTTGCAGGGTTACCAGAACAACCACTAGGAAGCCACCGCACACCAGTGATAGATATGTACGAGTCAGAGGTGGTGCTACAGAACAGGAGTTTAGGTCCTTCAGACAGTGCCAACCCATCGCTGGTCCAGCTCCGATGACACATGCACCCAACCAGACCAGCAGCAGCAAGGTGGCAGCTCTGCGGCGTGACTGTCCAGAGCCATAGGTGAGGGCATGACTCAAGGACAGGTATCTGTCCAGGGCAACTCCCATGAGGCTACAAAGTGAGGCGGTCAGTGATGTCACCAGCAGCCCTGACGTCAGCAGCTGCGACCAATCCCGGGGCTCCACGCAGAACTGGAAGAGGAAGTGCAGGATCAGCGCCACACCTGCCAGGAGGTCAGCAAGCCCCAGGCTCGCAAGCAGCAGGAACACAGGAGCCCGGAGAGATGGCGTGGCCAAAATGGTGGTAATGACAATGGCGTTCTCGGCGGTGATTACAGTCCCAGATACACAGAGAGCCACGCCCCACATTGTGAGAGCAGGGACCTTTGGGGAAGAGGGGCTCTCCGGCTGTTCCGGAGTGGAGACGGGGTCCATACCTGAGGACTCATCCCAGCCCAGCTCTGAGGCATTCAGGATCATGGCTGTTCAAAGGTTACACCAGCACACCTAGAAGATCAAAAGAGGAAATATCCCACTCATTAGTTGTTATTTGCAATAAAAAATAATCAGGATCAAAGCACAATTATTCTGAAGGAATTCTCAGGATGCATTCGAGAATTCTAGCCCAGCTGAGCTGCATCAATTAATGTCAAAATAAAAAGAACGAGATATGGGTTATATTACATTAGTTTTCTTTTCCTTACAGCCAGAAATAAATGAAAAAAGATGCAAAATGACTGAAAAACAAAGGATCCATGAATTTTAATGGTTACAATGGCGGCACAATCACACATAAATAATCGATATAGGAAAGCTTACAGGAACTAACTGCCGACACATTACTAGCACATTAATGCGCCAATCGGAAATAGCGTAACTATCCATTTTGAACGCTCCTCAGACTCTAAAATGAGATCAATGCTTCTTCTGATCCGTTTTATGATGACTTTCCCTCTTTTCCAGACATTGTGTTCCAGTGGACAAAACAGATCTCTGTGTTATGCGCGCCTGCGTTTTTTCTGACCATTAAAGGGTCGGCGTGCATGCTTTCTGGTATGCAAGCTCTCTCCCCCCCGCGCATTTCATTTATTAAAGGAGGATGCGGCACTGTTAAATACATAAATATATGGTGTTTTTTTTTTTTTTTTGGTATTTGAAATTCTTTCATCTTCCCACCTATCCAGCCGGCGCGAGGATGCGGTGTTCCCCGCCTCCTTGCGCAGGAAGACCCTGTTGTGTAACAGCTGCAGGTCCGCTGCACCAAGGAGGTTGCATCCACAATGCATAAAAAAAAAAAAAACTACAAACACAGATAAACAAAAATGTGTTAAACTGGTGCTTACCTTGTCGTGGCGAGTCCGTCCTCTAGAATTCAACAGATTTGTTCTCTCATCAGATCCGGACCAAACACTGGAAATAAGGCGATGCTTGTCCCGGTTTGCCTGAACACAGCTCTTAACCTTCCGCCCCGCATCAAACTGTCTCCAGACTCCCTCTCAGGCTTGTGCGCATCTTCTCTTGAATCAGCCCGCGGTGCTCGCTGAAGCCAGAATGGATGCTCCTGCGCTGGACTCATCCACAAGAGAGCCTGTGTGACGTCAGTGAATGGGAGGCTCGACCAATCAGAGCTCAGGTTATCACAAAACTGTGTGTGTGTGAGAGGGGTAAAAGCGGTGGGGTGGGGTGCATGTGGAGTGGGTTCATTCAGAAAAATGCGGCATCTTGCTTTAGTCCCGCCCACTGCGGTTTACTCCATGCTCTCGTTTCTTGTAAACGATCGCAGACTGTAACACCCCCCACCCCCCACCCCTACCCCCCAAAAAAACCCAAAAAACACACCGCTTTGACAACTAAAGAAACTCAGGTTTGGACAGGTAGGGGGCGAGGGGGTCACGTCATGAGAGGAGAATGCTTGTCATCTGCAGCGACTGGCGCTGTCCGTGGTGCTGAAGCGCGTTGAGATGACTCACCACGGGGACACGTCCTGCAGTTTGACACAAGTCAGAGTTAAACGAGTAACAGCAGAGCATGGTCACCCCCATCGAGGGAGAAAGGGCAAATTTAACTGATGCAACCCCCTCTCCTCCCCCATGACGCCTGCGGGGCTCAAATAAATAATAAAAGAACAGATCTTTACGCTGAATCAAAGTGGATGTGTCATCCTATGTTCATTTAATTTAGCCATTATAAGGGTCACTTTAATGCCTAAAAAAGGAGCCACAAGTGTTTGCCCAAGAAAATGTAAATCATTTTTGGAGGAAATATGAAAAACAATGAATGTCAAAAAGTACATTTCCACTTTATTCAAGCTACAAATACTTTAGTTTATTTCCCAGAAACAAGTAAACGTGAACAAATTTAAGCTTATGAAAAGATTTGTTTTGTTTTGTGCATTTAAATATAATAAAATAATTAAAATGTATCAATTTTCTGTTTTTCTATTGATTTGAAGTTGCAGGGGGATACACGGCTTTCCCTGTCTGTGTGGGTGAAGCAGGAAGGGCCGCAGTGTTGTCTGTGCGCTCGTGGTCTCAGTGCGCAAGCTCGGATTTTTTGGGGGGGTGGATGGAATCTCGCACTCTTCGAGCCTTATTAGGACACGCTTCCTGTTGGCGAACGCCTCCTACGTCACTGGGATGATCTGAAGTGCAAAGCTTGTCACCTTCATAAATGTCAGCTGTGTGGCCGGCTTTCTACAAAAAAACCTGCAGCTTTTGTGCACAAAATACATTTAAAAACAGCTGGAAGAAATTTTCAAAAATCTTTTATGTCTAAAGAGGATTTGCTTGTAAGACATTTTTAGCTGCTGCGTGTATTTGAACAGTGAATCGGGGAAATTGGAACAAGCAGTGCCGAAAAATAACTTTAGCCTTCTTAACACGTGAAAACGAAGCTGCAGATGATTATGTGGAACAGAGGAGGCGCGTGGATGCGCGGGCGATGAAGGGATGCATTGGATCGAGGTGAACAGTGTGTCGTGATAGTGTCCCTTCTTATTAAATGTGTGCCTGTGAGTCAGAACATCTGCATTACAAAGCATCATGCGTAAAAGACTGGAGTAAAAGGAAGGACGCTTTTGTTCTGGTTCATGTCTGTGCATGGAAGCGCTAATGGGAGATTTTGTCAGTTTGAAGCTCTATCGAGACTTCTCTGAACCTGTGGATCCATCTTGTTTACGTGATCAGTAACAGCTTCGGTTCGTGTCCGTTTCCATCATTGAAATTACATAATTCTGCCCAGAATAGCTGAAACACCGTCGTTTTCTCACCTTCCAAGTCAGCGCAGCACGTTCTGTGGCAGTTTTCAAATCCTGAAATCTGTTCATTTTAGTTTTTTTCTACCAGTGCCGCTGCCAACCAAATGGGTACCCTAAATATAAATCCTGTGCCCTCCACCACGACATATAGAAACTGTTAGCCTAGTTTTAACAGGTACTATTTTTTGAGGAATATGGCCACGTTTTCAACACTTTATAAACACAATGTTTAATGCAAACCGAAATTCAAATCATATGCCCCAAAAGGGCCACTCTATAAAAAATTTTCTTTTAGATTAGATAGATAAAATTGGAACAACTAAATGAATCATTTCTATCTCTCGGTCACAAATGGGCAGACAGTTGGTGCAGGTCTAGCAGGTTTATTATAGCTCAGACAGAAATCAAGCACAGCTAAAAGTCTACAGAGCTAAATCAGTCATACAGACAGAGGTCACAAGCATGGCATCATTCAAGAAGAGACTAGCGATGTCAGAGTCCAGGCGATGGTCAGGGCAGGCAGCAGTACATCAGAGGATTAGCAAGGTCAGAAACAGAAGATCAGGTTCAGATAGAAATGCAGGCACATGGTGGCACAGAAAAATACTGTGCAGTGCTGAAGTATCATGTGGGTGATTGTCAATGAGTATCAGCTGAGTGGCATCCAAGGAGTGTGTGCTGGGAGATGCAATGTGTCTAATACTCTGGAGATGGAATGCATTAAAATATTATGTATATATCACACAGCCATCCATTCAATTTCCAAACTACCCACCTATTCAATTTTGGGGTAGTGAGGTTGCTGGAGCCTATCCCAGCTACTGTTGTACAAAGACAGAGATACTTGATACTTCCTGAATGATTCACCAGTCCATTGATGGACAGATCCCACTCTTCTAAACAAAAAAAAAAAACAAAAACAAAAAAAAAAAACGTACCGAAGGGTCAAAAGATGTCCCCAACAGGTTCATATAACTATGTTCTCACTCATACTACATACTACATACATTCTCACTCTCGCATTTGTGAGTGAGTACATATTTATGTGTGAGATAGAGAGCAGGTCTGTGAGTGATTTAGAATAAAATATGTTTTGTAATGCTCCTCAGAGATTTATAACAACTGAGCAGGTGTATGGCAAAAACATGATGTAGGTGGACAAATTTAGGATTCCAATAAATCATAGCTGTTGTAATTGGATGTGTTGTCATAAGATCTGAGTGTCACAGTCCACATTCCAACTATTGTTTCATTTTCTTAATGATAATAGTTGATTTGTAGTAACCCTCAAGTTAAATTTTTATGGAGATGTTAATGTTATTTAAAAAAAGATCATTAAACATTTAAAGGTGTATTTCATTCATTCATCTTCTATATCATTTTATCCCTTTCAGGGTCACAGGGCTGCCAGAGCCTAAACTGACCACTCATGGGCAACGGACAGGTTGTGAGTCTGTCGCAGGGCCACAATCACACACCCATACCTTGGAAAAATTTAGAGTGACCAATTAACCTATGAAGTCCCCGGAGAAAACCCATGCATGCACAGGTAGAACATGCAAACTCCACACAGAAAGGTCGCCCATCAGTGACACTGTTTCAAGTCCCCCAGCAAGTACTTGCTGTGAGGCAAGAGTGCTAACCACTGCACCACTGCACCGGTGTGGAGGTGTGGGTGTGGAGGTGTATGTGATAGATTATTTTTTCATTAAAACATTTCAGTGGCACATTTTCATTTGTTCCTTTTAAATAGTATATATGTAAAAAAAGAAAAAACATGGACTTGCTTACCAGTAGGCTTTAAAGGAAGAGTCCCAAAGAAAGAATGAGTCAGAAGCCCCACTTGGTGAATGCATTTACTTTGTGTTGTTTCTGTGGTTGGTGTTTTTGTTTTTTCTATCAGAAACGTCTAAGAAGAAACTTTATTCCCCTTGAACATTTTACATTTGAAACTCAGTGAACATAGTGGAGAGAAACTCTAACAAAGTTTATTAAAAAAAATCTTTCCACAATTTTGGCAAAACGTGGAGCGCTGAGGAAATCCACCACCAGCAAGTACCATTTTTTGCTGCTGATGTTTAAGGAGTTCGTGGAGACATAAATGCAATTCTGTGTGTATGTTAATATATATATATATATATATATATATATATATATATATATATATATATATATGTGTGTGTGTGTGTGTGTGTGTGTGTGTGTGTGTGTGTGTGTGTGTGTGTGTGAGTGTGTGTGTGTGTGTGTGTGTGCACTGCATGCTAAGGTGAACAGGTGTCCTTCTCTTCAAACTGGTGTGTGTTTCAGGAGGGTTGAGGTAGACTAGTTGGTTGCCAGGAAACCCAGTTTGGTCTTGCTCGTGTTACACAGGTCTTCGGTCTGAGTCTCTTCATTGCACATTTTCTTGAAGGTACCCACGACTCCATTGGCACACGTTTTGAACACTTGGGTATTTTTGAATTTTGACCCCTTTTGTTGACAGATTTCCTGTTCTTGGACGTTTCCAGGTGTCCTTTGCAGGTGCTGGGGCTCTGCGGCTGTCAGGATGCAACCATTGGCTCTGAGGGCCCTGTGCTCTGCTCTACTGCTTCTAACAGTGGTTCCCTCTGTGTGCTCACAGTCAGGTATTGTTCTTATTAATATCACTGTTTCCCTTTTTTCACACTGGGAACTTATCTGTTTTATTGTTATTCATCTTTCTGCACTTGCAAAAACAACTCAGATTAGTGATCTGCTTCAATCGTATCTGTTTTCTTCATTTTCATGGGAAAAAAATCTTTATTTTTGAAGTTTTTGAAAACAAAAAGAAATGAGAATTGTGCACTTCATTCAGTATGTCATCTCAAAATGTTGCCCCTCTTGATCCTTGTTTCATTCTCAAAAGATGTCTTATAACAAAGGAGGGATGGTTAAAAATCAGCATTTCCAAATGCTGCCCACTGACTGCCAGTTTTGTCCCACAGATTGTTCTCAAGCGGATTCATGTGACCTGTGTGTTGGAGACTCCATGCTTAACCTGACCGGCTGCGTCTGGAGACTTTGCCCAAATGGTGACCTGTACAAAGCTTACCGCTGATAGTAATTCAATCATCGCAGCTGCTGTAACTGTATCTCCCCTCATTTGTAGCAAATCATTGAATTATTTAGTACTCTGTACCAGGAAAGTGTACGCTCAAATGTAGTTTCTCTTTTTTTTTCTTCCAGGTAATGATACAGGTATGTGTGTGACTGATGGTGGCGATTCAGCTGACACGGGCATGAACTGTAGCTGGACCAGAGTCTCTGAACTCTGCACAGGTACCAATCAAAATAGACAAAAACAGATTAGAAAAAGGGTATCAAGCGTCTTTGTTTTAACCTACTTTCATGTTTACCCAGTTGTAGAAAATGTTGCTACTGGAGGTGAAGGTGACACAGGTAAATTAGATCCCCGACTATCTCCCCTCCTTCCTCTTTTGCGTCAAAAATGTATTTCCATAACTGCTGAGCAAAGCGTGTAAAAAAATATTTCCTCTTTCTTTAACACCTCATGCTCTTATGTAACCACACAGTGAACCCACTGAACTGTCTTTTGTTCAGGTGATGCTTCTGACACCGCCTCGTCCCCTGAGTTCTCCCAGGCCAAGTTCGACATGTCCAGCTTCATAGGAGGAATCATACTTGTGCTGTCCCTGCAGGCGGGCGGCTTCTTCGCCATGCGCTTCCTTAAATCCAAAGAGCAGAGCAATTATGATCCAATGTGAGTTTAAGCATGGAGGTGTTACACAACTCCTGTCTGTAGGAGCTACCAGCAGCCTCTGGTGGCTAGAATGATCATTAGCACGCTCAGAATTTTCTTTTTAACACTTCAGATTTCCTTTCAAGTCTAAGCACAAATCCAATTAGTGCTTTTGCTGCTCTGTGTGTTTCTGTGCAGAGAGCAGCCACAGTGAAGATGGACACACAAAGGACAGTCGGACAAGGATGAAGGACTGCAGACGCAGAGCTGTGACTCAAAATTACCAACAGATTTTTGCACCTCCTTTAGCTCTTGTCATTCCCTTTTTGCTCCCATTTCCTAGGCAGATGTTCAAGATGTTTCTTAAGGTGCTGTCAGTGGTCACACGTGTAAACATTTACACAAAATTTACAGAAATTATGATAAAGGGAGTCATTTGGCATCACTTCTGAAGGACAGGATTGCATAACCCCTGAAGAACAGAAATATGAATCACAGCAGTTAGTTTTTTTGAAAATTGCCTTTAAAAAAAAAAAAAAAAAAAGCTAAAAATCAGTTTAAAATATTCCCCTGATGCAACCATTCCTGACTTTTTCTAAAGAAATCTCCTTTTGTTTTCCCTCCTCTTAAGTTATTGAAGCTCATGTCAAGTGTAACATATTAATTTGACAAGAAATTATAAAAATGTATTTGGTAAGATTTGGAGTTTTTGAAGTGAACATTCAGTTAAAATTTCTTTTAGATTTGTTGATCTTCAATTTTCTTTAATCGCTGATTAATGGAACAAAATTTGCACACATGAAACTTCTTCTTCCAGTGTTTAGTTTGATTGGTACTTTATTTGTGTGAGTTCTGCAGTGTCATTTAGAAATACAGCCAGAACTAAGCTCATTCAGTGATCTTGTCTGGCATGAAGGATAACAAGCCCAAACCATGATGCTAACACCAACTTTAACACATATGATGCTTTTTAAAACATAAATGTGTTTTGTTTTTTCTCCTCAGTTTTCAAAGTTAAACTAAAAATGACTTTGAAGTACCTTTTAGCTAAAAATATATTTCAACAGCTCAAGTAACTACTGAGACCTTCCGTAAACATCTGTCATGCACGGCCCTCGCTGTTTGATGTTGTAAACAATAAAATTCTTTGTATGAGAGGAGGTTTTATGTGGATTTGTGTGTCCGTAGATCCATTTGTAATTTTTTAAATTGATTTTTTAATTTTAAATACTGTAATTAAATGTACCCTGTGTGATAATCGGTGTGTAAAGTCAAAAGTTTGCGATCAGTGGATATAAAAGCACTTCCAGGCAGTTGAAAGTCAGAAACCCTCATGTCATAAGGCATGAGGGTTTCTTTTTTTTTTTTTTTTTTTTTTTACAGCATTTAGGCCTCTGTTTTTAATTGTTAAATATGTGGCAGCATCAATCCATATATATTTAAGATTTTTAAGACTCAAGAACAAAAGTACTTTTTATCTTTTCTAAAAATGCACACGTGTGATTCACAGGCATTCTGTCCATTGCTTTAGGATGACATTAATGGGAGCTAAAGAACAAAAACTACATTTAAAAGGATTGATATGCTTTCATGGGAATTTCCTCTTTGAATATTTCATTTCCTGACATCTTACTGGAAACTTTTTGATGGATAATTTCCCACAATTCAGTGCTGGTGTTCCCTCTCGTGCCCTCAAGTTGTATTTTTTTTAAATAAATTCACAATTACTCTATAGATACTCTGTTTGACATGGGTGTTTAGAAATGCCACTTGCTTTTAATGCTTCTTTTGATAATGGATTTTCGAGGTTTGACCCTGTTATGTAGCACTTAACACAGAAATTCTTGTTCCTGTTTTTGGTTTTGGCAATTAATCCATGCATTTCCCATTGCTTGAATGAACAGCTTTCTCTGTGTAAAATGAGCCCCTTGCATTCAAATGAGGAGCAGCCAATTCCATAACACATCTAAGAGGTTTTACGCAAAGTAGGAAAAGAAGGGAATTCCAGTAACTGATAAAAATCAAGCTTTTTACTTTTAAATTTGGCTGTAAATGTGAATCCTGGCAGAAAGCTGATGAAGGCCTAAAGGAGCAGCAGTGGCTGCTGTCCATGGATCTACAGGCCTGAATAAGCCCACACAAAAACGTTTCCCCAGCTGAGCAGAGCGTGGCTGTTATCCAAGTTTGTTGACAAAGGACAGAGCTGAATCCAACTCCCCTTCCGCCCCCTGATACACAAACACTTTCCGGCAGAGTGAAAGCAGAGGGAAGCATCTAGTGCACACTGGTTAATATGCTACATGCAGTCACTCCTATGTGCAGGTATACAGTGTGTGTGTGTACAGAACAGGACATGGTGTTTGTTTAGAAGGTGTGGATTATAGCAAATCTCACCTCCACCCTGCCTTCTTGGTAAAACATCCGTGTGTGTCACTTCACAATAATTTGTCATTTCAGAATCACATGGTTTTAGAACATTTGAATGAAGTTATCATGCCGGCGTGTGTTTCTGCATTTTAAATGATCAGAAGTTGGTTTCAGCCTGAAGTCAAAGCTCCCAACAAGGTGAGAAATGCTCCAAATGAGGCAGCAGACATGTGACCACAAATACGCACGCGCAAAGACGCACATCCACAGACGGACTTTTTTTTTTTTTTAATCTTGTGGGGCGTGTTCACTTCACTCACACAAACAGTTCACGAAACTTCTCACTAATGGATCTGGGAGAAGCGGTCATGTAAGGTAATGAACGCGCATTTTCTCATGTTTTTACAAATAAGTAAATAAGCTGTTGCGTTTTCAGGAGAAAAACCTAGAAGTGAGGGCAGCAGGTGCTCTCTTTCACGCAAGTTCATTTGAGTCGTGCACGATAAAATTTACTGCCTAATGCAGTTTTTCTACGTTGTTCTGAACTTTGAATCAGAAAAATCACAAAAAATGTCACTTTCACTGTTGCAACCTGAGACAAGAGTATATATGAGTCAAAAACAAGACATTAATATGGATTGATTTTGAAAACTGAAGTATTCTTGCGTGTGTTTACTATAACAGCAAACTGATTTGCGCATGCGTCGATCTCAGGGCACCTAACTAGACTTTAGAAAAACAAACTTAGTAACAAAAACAGCTTTTAGGTGCACTTTGTGGCCACCAAATGGTCACACGACAAAGCTCTTGTTTATTTTCTTATCTAACAAATAAGAAGATGATTAGAAAGGAAACCAATCATTACCTATTAAGTATGTTTTTTTTTATTTCATATGATCATTCTCGTTTTTAACTACTTATTTTTAATAAATACAAATGTATTTTTTACCTCATGTGCCCAAATATGCAGGAAGTCACAAACGTGTTGCACAAAAAAGCATGCACTTCCTATACGTTTTGTTCATTCAGAACCATTTATTTTGCTTTTTTACATTTTTTGAGCAATTTTTCTCCATCATATTTAGAAAACACATTCTTTTAGGTGGTTTGTTGTTTGTATCTAGAATAAGGTTGGGATTTGTAAGACGTGTTTTGGTCTTGTGATTTTGTGTTCATGACGAACTTGATCACTCTAAAAAAAACAAGCGTTGTTTAAAAAAAAAACAACTTTCCAGTGAATTATGTAAAGCAGCTACGGCCACAAAAACATTTTGTTACCTCACACACTTTGTTTGTGTGTCAATTTTCAATTCAAACGTTTTTCTACAGAAAGAACATCAACTTAAAAACATAAAAAATAACAAAGTTCAAATGAAAAACATAAATAAAAAAAAATAAAATAAACAATTGCTTGACCATTTATGATGTTTTTTTTTTCAATTAATTTATTATCTATTTATTTAAAGAACTCAAGTACCTGCTGGAGAACGTTTGAGAACTCCTGGTTTAGGTAAAAAGAAAAAAAAGTCAAAACATTTTCATTTATTTATTTACTTATTTTTGGCCACTTTAGTTCAGCCTAATCAGACAATATTCACCTCTCTGTTAGGAATGGAGGGAGAACGAGTCAATTCATCTCTCGATCTGAGCCACCTGACAGAGGAGGAAAAGACTTCCATCCTTCAGGTCCTGCAGCGTGACCTGGAGCTGCGTAATCATGATGCGGGCCGTGTGAGGTCAGTCAGAGGTGATTTCCGTCTTCACTTCAAAGAGCAACACGTTTGCTGTACAGGAGTTTTTGGCTCTTTAATGGTGGATGATGTGAAAATCCCACTGTTTTCTCCATATTTGTTTACCCTTCTGCAAATTTAAAAATCCTCACCTTGACATTTAAAGTCAGTCTTTCACTTTAGGTTTAAGGCAAGTAGAAAAAAATGTATCATGAGCACATTTGAAAATTATTTAAGTTTGGTAGACAACAAAAAGCCAAACTTTTTTTCTTGGTATTATACTACATAACTTGCTCCATTTTCTAGCAGAAAGCTTATATCTATTTCTGTAAGTTGAAATTTTAGCCTCAAATATTACATATTTGAATGCGAAATAATTTAAAATACAATTATATCAAAATGTAACATTCAAATGTAACATTTATAATATTTCTGTTCAGTATTTTTCTATTTACATCAAATATAAAGACATGAAATGACTGGCATTAACGGTTTTGGGAAATCATAGTGAACAGGAGGTCATAGTGTCTTTTCATGCTTCAGGACCTTGGAGCAGACAGGTACAAACCCAGCAGTCCTGCGCCTGATGTCCGGACGCTGGTTTAAGGAGGAGTGCACCAAGCGCCACCACAGCTGGACATCCGGCAGCGACCTCATCCGTGCCTCCATACGCCACAGGAAGACAAAGAGCAGAGGTTAGTTTCCAGTAAATGCCCTCCCCCCACTGGGACATGTTACTGCTGTTGTGGCGAAAAACCTCAGCGATGGTTCTCCTGCTGTTTCCATGGCAACAGATGTATCTCTAAAGGAACTGTTTGATGGGGAAAGACGGGAATCTCTCGCAAGCAGCTGTTCCCTGGAGGCAAAGGGGAGACCAAAGGGCTTCAAAGACGAGGAGGGTGAAGAGTGGGTATCTGTCAGAATCAAGCCACTAATTGGACATTTGTAAAGTTTATTCAGCCTTTTTATTCTGCTTTGTTCTTTTAGGCACCAGGGAAACTCTGCCCTCGCAGCCAGAGATAAAATTCCTGTCTTGCAGGTGTGTTTAAAAAAATCTCGTTTGTTTTCCATCCTTCCATCCAAGTCTACACAACCATCTTAACACATCTATCAATGATCTTCAACTACAGGAGAACAACAGTATTAATTCTTCACACTCCAAAGGTATGAACGTGTCTTTCCCAATGTTTTTGCATTACATTATTAACATGTCTTTGCGCTAATAGGATATGAAAGGAGAAGTAATGGCCACCCAGAGGAATCCGAGGTGAATACGACACACAAACACAAGATCGTGACTAATGGTTCGGTAAACATCTACACTGAGTGCTACCCTTCAGCAAACACTAACTAAATATTTGACATTGTGTAAGAGGACGACTCATTTAAACATGTTTTTATCCAATGCGCTGCGTTATTATGCTTCATAAATCCATGTTGCTCAGATGTTCCCAGCTGGACTGGACAAAAATAACCAAACCATAAAGTTTGAGGAACTTCGTAAAAATCTGTCAGGAGATATTTTCAAAATAAAGTACATCAATGAGGGAAAGAGATATGAAATCGTATCTTATTTTCTTTCTACAAAAGGTTGAAAAGTGATTTGGTTATGCAGCCAAAATGATCAAGGAGGAAATTTATAGAGCTTTAGGCTTCTTCTGCAGTGGTGGGTGAAAAAAGCAACACTGAAAGGAGCTGAAGCAGATAGAAAAACGCATGCTCGGTTTTTCTAAAGCTGCATGGTTGAACTGATAGTGTGCTGAACCTCTCCAAAGGCTCGCTTGTAATTAGCAAGAACGCTGATTAAAACATGAAGTGTGTTTTTTTCCAAATGCAGAGGAAGTGATCTGCAACTGTTTTCAGATTACGTAAGAGCAGCTGCAGAAAATGAATGTGATATTATGGAGCTTTTACCTTCATTAACCGTTTAAATCTTTTTTTTTTTACCAAAATCTTCTGAGATGTATGAAATTGTTCAAATTTTAACATATTTTGAATTCAGTGTTTATTAAAGTTTAAAACCATAAAAAATGTTCATGAAGAAAAACATTGATTGATGCATCTAAAGTGCAGGTCCAAAGAGCTTATTTGAACCTCAAGATAACTCCAACTGACCTTTGTCAGTTTTTGAGAGGATCTACTGGACAAAATAAACAACAACAAAAAAAAGCAAACACACATAAATACCTCTGCAGAATCAATTAAAGCGGCTGCTTTTCCCAAAAAGCCACAAAGTACAAGCAGTTAATTATAGGTCAATTAAAGGGAGCATACCAAAATATATCCTGCACCTAAATGAGTAAAGTATTCTGTTTAAATGCTTTATTCTTTACCTAGTTGCACATGCTGACAACACAACCACACAAAAATTATTAATGGAAATGAAATTTTAAGCCTATGGAGGTCTGGATGTGGAGTCATACTCAAAATTAGAGTGGAAACACGCTACAGGCTGAGCCAACTTTGATTTAATGTCTTTGAATCACAATCCGGCTCAGTAGTGTACGTAGCCTCCGTATGACTTTCATGACCTCGGTATGCTTCTGATGAGGCAGCGGATTGTCTCCCAGGGGATCTCCTCCCACATCTGGACCAAAGCATCTGACAACTCCTGGACAGTCTGTGGTGGTACCTGGTGTTGGTGGATTAACTGAGGCATGATGGCCCAGATGGGTTCAGGTCTAGATAACGGGAGGGCCAGTCCATTACATCAATACCTTTGTTCAGCAGAAACTGCTGACACGCTCCAGCCACAAGGTCAGCCTGAGGTCAGCCACAGTCAGGTTACCTCTGGTGAGTACATGGAGAGCTGTGTGGCAATCCAAAGAAATGCCACTTTAAACTACTACTGACCCACAGCCAAACCGGTCATGTTGGACAGTGTTGCAGGCAGCAGAATGTTCTCCACGGCGTCTCCAGTTTCTGTCACGTCTGTCAAGTGTGCTCAGTGTAAACCTGCTTTCATCTGTGAAGAGCACAGGGTGTCAATGGTGATATTGCCAATCTTGGTGTTCTCTAGCAAATGCCAAACGTCTTGCACTGTTTTGGGCTGTAAGCACATCTGTGGATGTCGGGCCCTCATACCCCCCTCACGGAGCCTTAAAAGTATGAACAGACACGTGGACATTTGCAGCCTGCTGGAGGTCATTTTGCAGGGCTCTGGCAGTGCTCCTCCTGTTTCTTCTTACACAGACGAGGAGGTAAAGGTCCTGATGAAGGGTTGTTGCATTCCTACAACCTGCTCCACATCTCCTGATGTACTAGCCTGTCTCCTGGTTGCACCTCCATACTCCGGACACTATACGACAGACACAGCATACCGTCTTGCCAAAGCTCGCATTGATCTGCTGTCCTGATCAGTTGCACTACCTGAGCCACTTGGGTGGGTTGTAGAAATCTCGTGGTACCACTGGAGCAACACTGTCATCATTCAAAAGTCACGAAACCATCAACCAGAAAACAAGGACAAAGAAGTTGTCTGTGGTCACCATTTGCAGAACTACTCATTCATTGGAGATGTCTTATTTCCACTAGTGTCTATTCCACTTGCACAAAACATGTGACATTGATTGTCAGTCAGTGTTTCTTCCTAACTGGACATTTTGATTACACAGAAGTGTGACTGACTTGGAGTAACATTGAGTTGTTTAGGTGCTCCCTTGATTTATATTTATATATATATATATATATATATATATATGTGTGTATATATATTTATGTGTGTATATATATATGTGTGTATATATATATGTGTATATATATATATATATATATATATATATATATATATATATATAAAGAGATTGTATAATTTCTTTAGGGTTATGAATTATTCTGCTTTGTTATTTCAAAATAAACAGAATTGAAAAAAAAATCAGGATATTTTATAATTCCACAAATGACTGCACTTACATTTTTTAAGGTGTTGCTCTGTGTGATTATGTTTACTGTATGATGTGACAAGTGAGTACAGTTGTGTGTTTGTGTGTGTGCAGGAAAATGTGAGTCACAACGGGGACCCAAACTCTCTGAGCATCAGCCTGACAGAGCCAGATCCATCCTCTGTGAATACCAACAGCTCCACCAACAGCCTTCATTCGAGCTACACGGTATGCACACACGCATGAGGATGCACGCACACACATTTGTCAAATCTACTGTCTGGCGACGCAAGATGACTCAGCTCTGGACAGTGACGCAGGAGATCTGATCTTTGTTTTGTGTGTGTGTGTGTTACAGCTCAGTGGGAGCATGATGAGCCTGTTCAGCTCGGGGGATTTCGGAGTGGTGGAGGTGAGGGGCCGCATCCAGTACTCATTGGTTTACGACGATCACAAGGAGGAGCTCCAAGTGAAGGTGTGCTGCTGCGAGGACATCGCCTCGGCGCGCAGGAACCGCTCTGATCCGTGAGTGAAAGGATAAAATCGGCAGCGTCCCGTGAATGGAGTCTGTGAAAAGGGTGCATGCATCCTTGTTTTTTTCCACAGATACGTAAAAACCTATCTCCTGCCAGACAAGTCTCATCACAGTAAGAAGAAGACCTCTGTGAAGAAGAAAACACTGAACCCAGTCTATGACCAGATACTCAGAGTGAGAGCATCTCATTTGCATGTTGCATAACACATTTTCCTTTGTCGTTTATCCTTCAGCTCTGTGGCTGTCATCACAGTGATTTAACATGCATGCTGATGACCAAATTAACACTATTAGTCACTTTTTATGTCTCAAAACCCGAGGTCATTGTAGCCTTTCTTTTTCTGCACTCTTCAAGTATAAAGTGCGTATAGGGGAGCTGCCGAGTCGAACTTTAAACCTCTCCGTGTGGCATGCTGAGCCTCTGGGGAGGAATATCTTTCTAGGAGAGGTGGAGGTGGCTCTGGGACTCTGGGATTGGACCTTCACAGAGCCGCTGTGGCAGGACCTGCAGCCCCGGGTAAGCACCCTGATGGCTGGCAGTGACGTAAACTCTAATTCAGTGAGGTCCACTGCCAAACCTCCCTCAGGTGTAATTACCAAACGGCAGTGAAGCCTCCATCTTCATTTGTTCTGCGTCTGCTGCTGAAGTTTTGACAGCTTTGTCGGAGACGACGCGGGGAGGAGTGTCTGGGGAGCTGAGGAGAAGCAGAGACACACTGTGAATGTTAACTAAGCTTTTTTTATGCAGCCTTAATCTCCAGCTCCCATGTCTGCCTCCACTTCCTCCTCTTTGTCTCAAATTTGTCCCCTTGGCACAGGTTTACGTGAACCCAGAGTCGGTTAACGGCAGAGGGAGAATCTTGTTCTCTATTAAATTCGTTCCAGACGGATTTGAAGGTGAGCTGAAAGCACCTTTTACCCCAACGCCACACGACTGCATTTGACTGAGTCTGTGTTCAGGTGGGGGCCTGCCTCTGACAGGGGAAGTTCACATTTGGCTTCGGGAGGCTCAAGGTCTGCTGTCCAATAAAGGAGGCCCGATTGACTCCTTCGTTAGAAGGTGTGTCACTTCTGCTGCACCTTTCCTCTGAGAGATGCTAACAGTTTTATTCCTGTGTTTAAACAAAGACAAACTGAGCTTTTCTATCGGTTTATTTGAAATATTTTATATTTTTTGTGAAAAGTTTTAGAAATGTTGGGTAAAATGAGCAAGATCAAATCAAGTTTTGACAAGTGAAGTCGGAACAACAAATCCAGTGATAGCTTTTGATATTTCTGTGTTTTTTGTGAAAAATATAAATATAAATAAATATAAATATAAAGAATAAAATAGGAAAGTCTTGAAAATCAACCTTACATTTTATTTGTTTTACTTCTCCACCCACAAGTTACATACTCCCAGATGCTAGTCGACAGAGCGGTCAGAAGACGCGGGTGGTGAAGCACACCATCAGTCCTGTTTACAACCACACGATGGTCTACGATGGATTCCAACCCAGCGACCTTGTGGAGGCCTGTGCTGAGCTCACCGTGTGGCAGCGCGAAGGGCTAAAGACGCACATGGTGGGGGGGATTCGTCTGAGCAATGGAACTGGTGAGAATCCACCAGTTCTGGTTCCAGAAACCTTTTAATGATCCAAGAAAACGCACTGAAGAATTATTAATAACACAACAGAGTTATGTTATTGATGAAGTTCCTTTGTTTGGTTTCCTGTCTTCTTTTTACAATTTACTGAGACAGCTTTTATTTATTTATTTATCAAACGTGTGTAAGCCGTAGTATCCAAAATTAGCCGTATACTTTAGTAGCATTGACAGGTAAGTTTTGCTCAGAGATCTAATGTGATTCAGACCTCAGGATCTACTGGGTGTATAGGAGTATTTTATGTTTGAAAATAACTCAATTTATCTTATCCATTTATTTTTTTATGCAGCTGCAGAACAATATTACAGCTATTTTTGATGTTTAACACAAATTAAACCATCTATTTGTTCATCCTAAGCCTTTTCAAGAGCTATGCTAATACAAAAGTTTTGGAGGCAAACACATGGAAGCAGACTGAGATGCTTTGAAAATGTTTAGAGTAATAATGCTGGTATAGGGTGTTGAGGTTGGAGCTACCAGGAAATAGGAAATTGACGGATGTAGAGAAGGAGGACATGAGAGTGGTTGATGTGAGGGAGGAAGATGTTGGGGAAAGGATCAGATGGAGGCAGATAATTGACTAAAGGGAGTCGCTGAAAGAGGCGGCAACCCTAATTTAACTAACCCTAGTTTTTGCTGTTTTTAACATGTTCTTGTGGCATTTTTATGATGTTTTAGTTCTAATAAAAAGAAAATTAATTCTTTATTCAAATCGTGAAACAGGAACAGACAAAAAAATGCTGTTGGAAAAGGTTTGTTACTACGGTAAACCACAAGCTCAATGCTCTGCTCCATTCTGATGCATCCCCTTGCAGACAAATAGATCCATGAACGTCTTTGTTTTCCTCATCTGAACTGGCACCTGGTTAAAAACTGTACGGCTTGAAAGCTCTGATATTTTTCGGCATTTTTGTTGAACCGGTAACGCTAGGTTGGAGGTGTGAGTGGCTGTAACAGATGGATGTCGGGACATAGAGTCAGGCTTCCTCTCCGCCAAACCGCCCGCCCACAACTCAGAGGAGAATTTCGAAAGAACTTCTGCCACTCTGAAGAAACTTTGTCCTGGAAAACGACACAGATTTTTAAAATTGTGGCTAAATCATAATTATGATCATAATTAAAAGTCTACTTGGAACGCTTTTACAACATAGAAAAATTATTGGAGTGGGACCTAAAATAAAATGTTTCATTAAAACTTAATGTCGATTTTTGTCTTCTGCTTAACACTTTTGGTTGTTTTCATTAAAAAGTTTAAACTTTTGTTTGATTTTCAAATTCTTACACTGTGGCTCATTTTTTGTATGCCAGGTCAGAGTTATGGAGAGCCAGTCAGCTGGATGGACTCCACAGAAGAGGAAATTGCAGTTTGGACCGCCATGATCGAAAATCCAAACCACTGGATCGACTCAACACTAACAATCAGAGCTAACCTCACACAGCGGTCTGTGTGACTTGCACTTTTATTGTAGTTTATAAATATTTGAACTGGGAAGAGATCCTCACATATTCCTCTCTATTGCACATAAATAACCTGCTTATTTATCATCTTTGACTCAAAAAGTGTCAACAGCAGAGCAACTTTAGTCTAGAAGTCTGAATTTTTTAGATTAGATGTTGCTGTGTTTGAACTTTTTACTTGTTTTTGATCACTGTGTTTATCCTGTCACAAAAGATATTAAGATTTATTGAACTTTATCAGTTTGTTATTAAATCTAACTGATGTTACAGTGTTTGTCATGTATTGACCATTACTACATGAAAAACCAATCATATTAATAGTTTTAGCATTTTTTTATGGTCTCTTTAACATGTTTTTCGAAAGAAATGCACCTCTGTAATTTATTATTTGAAAGACCCACCAGATAAAAATGTTTGTTTTTGTTTTTTTTTTTTTTTTGTATTACACGCGCATTTCCTGTATTTCCGCGTCCTCCAGCAGAGGGCAGTGTGAACTTTTCCACCATAAACAGGAAACAATTTTCCTTCAAAATAAAGTTTCCTACCGAAAACAGGAAATGACCTTCCTTCAAAATAAAGTACCTTGTTCTGGCGTTACAAATTCTACAGTAAGCTGAACTGAAAAGACAGACATAAGGTATTTCCTGACCATGAAACTGTGTGCTGTTAGGCTTTACTAAAACTTAAGCTAATTTACATGTTTAATGCAGTTTCCTCCTCTGCAACGTAACGGTGTGACCCGACGTGCTGACGTCAGTTTTTGACGTGTTGTCATGGTGAAGCAGATAAAACTGTTCACCATTCCATGCAAGTTAGTTGGAATGTCGTCTGCAAATAACAAAGCAATACATGCCCTCGCGGAAACAATCTCCAAAAAAGTGGAACACTGTGAGTATAAATTTGTATCAATCGCGTGACCATAAACAAGTTTATAAATAATATAACCCGAACATGAATTGATTAAATGAGCGTTTGTCATTTCTAGTCAATAAAAAAGAAGTGGAATATCTTATCCGGAAGTTCAACGCACTTCTGGAGGCGCAGAAACATCCTGATAGTTCGGTTTCCGGTCTGGACAGAAATGGGTTCAAAGACGCTCTATACCGCCTCTATGAGATGACTGATGACTTCATCTTAGATAGAGGTACTATTAGTCTCAGGTCTAAATATTAAATTGTGTATTTCAACATTTTTACTAATTTTCTTTACCTTTTATTTGATTTCTTAATTAGCAAATTAATTGGAAATAGGAAATCAATGTACACACATGAAAGTGAAGCTACATCTGCATGTTTTCTGATTTTATTATTTTTTCTTGTGGAAAATCTTCTCAGTCTTTAGGATATTTGATAAGGACAATGATGGCTTTGTCACTGTGGAGGAATGGATCCAGGGGCTGTCTGTCCTTCTCCGGGGCACTTTGGATGAACAGATGAATTGCAAGTTCTCCATAACATGATCCCTCTTAATCTTCAGCTCTACTTCACATACACATGTTTATCCAGCCAATAAACCCACTCTTTTCATCCCGCTGCAGACTGCTTTCAAGTGTATGACTTGAAAGGCAGTGGATTTATCACAAGAGACGAGGTATTTCTCATGCTAAAGGACAGTTTTCACCTGGAGCACCAAGATGAAGAGGATGAGATCAACGAACTGATGGAAATCGTCCTCAAAAAGATGGTGAGATGTTGCCTTCCCATCTGCCTTTTTCACACTGAGACTGATGTTGATTGTAAGAATTTTATTTTGGTAACATCATTCCTTACTGTGATCCTACAGGACCACGACAAAGACGGCAGGCTGTCTTTTGAAGATTTCGAAAAATCTGTGAAAAAGGAGGAGCTACTCCTTGAAGCCTTTGGAAGCTGCCTGCCCAACTTCAGGGTAATCACAACTAAAAGTAAAAAAAAAAACGTTAAAAAAAACAACAAGAATCTATTTATATTGCATTTCTTTCTTTTTTTTTTTTTTATAAGACCAAGAAGAAGTTTGAGCAGCAAGTACTGGAAAAGCAGCAAGACGAATAAACAAAAATATCAGGTCCAAGTGGATGTTCAACTCTGAGATTTTTTATGAAGCAAAAAAGCATACATGTTTTTCTGAATGTATGGTTTTAATTTAAAATCAATAACTTTGATGTAAATTTTGATAAATATGTGATGATAGTCAATAAAATGGCTTGGATCATATCCGGCGACGTGGCTTAACCTTCTTCTCTGCTGGTTTGAGGTCTGGAACTGATGTTGCCTAAGAATGAATGAAAGGAATGAGTTTCTTGCACCATCATAAAGCTCTAATTATTATAAAAACAATAAAAGACTACCTGCTTCATTGCGTTCCTGATCAGATGTACGGTTGTGTTCAGCGACTCATCGTTCATATCCAGCTTATGTGGTTCTGGCAGTTTTGGTCCAATCAAAGACTGATCTCCATCATCAGTCACTGGCTGTTCTGTGGTCTCCTCTATTTTGCGTCGTTTGTTCTTTTCCAAATGTGCGGTTCTTGGAACAAACTTGGTTGCAGGACCTGGGTTTGAGGCCAGTCTTTTTTCTGAGTTGGGACTTTTTTGGAAAGAGCTTAAGTTCTCAGCTTTCTGTTGTTTTAAGTCAGGAGGCACTGCATGATATAAAGTCCCCATTTTATCTTCTGTGGGTTCATTCCCAAGATAATCCCGATAAAAGTACTCCTGGGGGGGTAAGGGGAGTAGAGGAAATCCAGAACTATGACTTATGCTTGAGGTCTCGCCTGTACGCTCACTATTATTGATTGGATTTGAAGGGAAAACCGGGCTTGATGCCGGAACACTCTCTGAATATGTAGATTGCATGAGTGCCGACTCCTTTTCTCGCACTGTGTAAACATGGATCAGATAATTAGCACTTGTCACATTCTTTGTCTATAGGTTAAACTGACAAAACAACATTAACAACCGTTTGATTTATGAATAAAAAAAAAAACCAATAGTTTTTTTTTTCAAAGAGTACAAACTTTCTAAAACAACTACATCTCAAAATCGGTGCTTTTCAACACCGTACATCATCAAAAGATGATACCTTTATTCCGAGCCACTTTCAGAACATAACTTCTCCTGTCCTGCAGCTTTAACTTGGTGTCTTCCACAGATTCGTACTCTGGGACGTAGCATACATGCAGCACGCCGCCGTAGAAACTCTTCTCATCCATGTTACGTTTTGCCGCTCTGGAACATCAAATTTCAACCCAAATGACATTTTTTCAGCTTTTCTGGAGTAGGACACTTCAGTTAAGGTGCATACCCTACCTGGCACTTGTGATTTTTTGAAACTTGACCAGGTAGGCTTCTGTAAACTCCTCAGCAGGATACTCATCCAGCGGTCTGTATTCATCCACTGTTCCATAAAGAGCACACAGCTGGATCAGCTCCTCCATCACTCCGATAGCTGGGACTCCTTGGATCATCACGTAACGGGACTCTAAATTTATGGTGTACACCTGGCAGGTACAAGGACATATGTGAGGCTGTTGACATGACTTAGTCGTAGTTTTTTATTTTAATTTTTAGATATTCAGTAAAGTGAGGCTTTTACTTTGAAAACACCCGCGGTCTTTTGTTTATCACTTGCTGTGCGACTACAATTTATTTTTCTTCTTCCAGTTTTTTGTAATTTATTTTTTTATTTTACATTTTTAAATGTAAAACCAAAACATCTTTAATAACTTAGCTTAATCACACAAACATGCGTTCATCGCTTCCGTTGATTTACCTTTTTATTTTGAACAGAAAGGTTCTCATCTTTGTTAAAGATATTCGAAACGTTCGCTTTCTTACCTTGACTGCTTTAGCTCTCCTCCCATCTCTATATTTTGGTCTCGAAAAACATACTTTATGTTGTTCGTGATGTTTGTAGACTTCTGGGACCTTCCAACAACCCGAATTGCTGTTGACATTTGCCGCCATGTTGCCTGGAATACGTTTCCGCATTTGAGGCATTTCAAAACAAGAGTTTATTTCTCCGTTGAAGGCACTCAACGTGTTTTGTTAATGGCGCGGCAGTCTTATTTTGAAATAATCGATGCATTCGACATTTCAACTCGTTTGGTCTTTGTTGCAATTAGCGTTAGCGTACCAGTCTGTTTAATACCTTAAACGCTAAAATAGCGATGTAAACGTTATGTTTAACAACCAGGGAATTCAACCAGTGTGTGTTGTTTTTAACAACACTAAAAACTGCTTTATTCAACTCCCTTCAAAGTTAATATCGAACCTTTCTCTGAATGAGGTAAGTTAGCTAAATCTACACAGCAGGTAACATTGTTACAGTTCTGTTTTAATAATTTAACAATAAACTGCTTTTGTGGTTTGCATGTTGCTGACTTGTTTCTCTATCGTTACAAGGAGACGTTTGAAAGCATATTTTTTTTAGTTTTTAATTAAGAAAAACGTATTCACAAACGTAAAAAGCAGAGCATTTCTTGTTATTGAAATGTGTTCTTCCAAATTAGTAGCAGATAATGTAAAGCATGACATTTTAAAAAACAAAAAAATTAATTGTTGGAGAAATTAAAACACTAATATAGAAATTAATCATGAGTATAAATGGATCCTTGTAAAAATCTTAAAAATTGTATCATTTGGATTAAAAAAAAATATTCTTGGATTTATGGTTTAATTTAGAACTGGTTGACTATGATAATAACTTGTGATCATCTGCTAATCTTAATTTGGCTACCACACCTGTGGAATATTGTTTGTAATTTTAAAACAAGTTGCTCTTCTTGAGTATAAAACCATAAATGCATGCAATTATGGAAAACAAATAAATCAAGAGTAGTTAACATTCATGAAGTTGCAATGATAATTTAGACATCCGCTATGAAACACCAATTGATTAATTTCGGTCTAATTTCATTGTCTCTCTTCGGCCTGTCTGTTTTAGAATCAAGCTTTGGAGCTGTCATGGGACGGCGGGTTGACGGTGTTCCTCAGCTGGTGTCCTAACAGAACCTCCTCAGGAGCGGATAGCAACAGAGTAGAGTTGTCTCGACAGCTGGGAGAGAAGTTCGGCTTGAGAGAGGGAGAGCAGGTAAGGGCTTTTGTTGCTTCTGGCTGTTATTCTTTTTTGTTATCAGATTGGAATAACGCTATTATTTAGAGTAATTATATTCCGTGATTGATTCACTTTGGTCACCAACCGGGAAAACCCTTCCATTGAAACTTTAAACATAAACATCTGTTTATACAGGGTTTTTACAGTCATGAAAAATTAGGAAAATTATTGATATTGAAAATGGAAATTCTAGGTCCTTGAAAAGTTCATGAAAAATAACATGGGCTGTAAAGTTTTGGAAAAGTCACTGAGGTTTTGTGTAAGTATTTTGGATGCAAAAACATTACAAATAAAATAGTCTTACGAGAGAGTAGAATTTAAATTGTGGCAGATGTGCAACCTCACTCTATCGTAAAGCAGGTCGAGTTTTCATCAGTTCAGCACATGGTGCTTTCAACTTGCTATCGAACGTTGATTGTGATATGCTACAAAATGCTGGGGAAATGTAGCTTTAGTGTTTTACTGAGTGACGAAACTCAAAATGTTCAGCACAAAAACATTTTCCAGTTTTAAAACTCAAAACTAACACACACAAAAGTATGTTAACATTTCCTTTTAAGGTTTTGTCTGAGATTGACTGGTTTTCACAGTGTTTCCTTAGACCATGCCATCAAGTCTCTTTGCTGAATCAGGTGTTTGTGGAGCCTCTATCATCTGATGACTGGGAGATTTTGGTGAGGGAAATATTGACTTTTGTATAATTTGTTAACCTGCCATTATACAGTACCTTAAATTCTCTCTCCTGGGAGCGTAACTAACCTCTAAAAGTCATTTATAAAAATCAAAATAACAATCTAAATTATGGAATGTCATTTTAGTTTTCCCTTTTTGCATTTTCGCTGCAGAACTGCTCTTTCGTGGTGTTGCCTTCTGGTTTGTTTATTCAAAACATCTATCGCCAGTAATTTTATCTTCTGTTTTTTTTTTTGACATCTCCAGGAGCTTCACAGTTCTGCGCTTGAAGAGCAACTGCTGAATCAGATCCGAGTGGTTTTCCAAGATGCCGTGTTTCCCATCTGGGTGAACAGCCACACGGTTATCTACATAAGAATAGGTTTGTGTTCTTATCCAGCTCAAACATTTTCTCGAATAGTCAGCTGTTTTAGAAAGTTATTTCTAATAATTGAATTTAACTTGATTTGTAGATGTGTTTTGGTTTGTTTTTTCCTCCTCACAGTTTCGCTCTCCCCACGTGTGCCTTTTGGTCATCTGGAGCAATTCACAGAGCTTGTAGTGTCTCCAAAGATTGCTGCTGGATTTGGCATTAAACCCATCCATAATCAACGTTTTCCTCCTCAGCAAAATCCAACGTTTTCCTCACCTTCTCTGTCATCAGCAGAGAGTTCATTCCACGTCCCTCACAGTAACTCCCCTGGTGGCATTGCTAACATGAAAAACCTTCTCCGCACTTTAATATCGAGCATGTATGACCCAATCAAGGACCTGCCGCCTGTACCTGACATCCCGGTTTTCTTCCCTGACGCTATCTACAGAGTGTGCAATGCACCTCCGGACTCTCTTTGCACCATTAACCACATTGCGACCGGTGTTGTTCACATATTTCCATGGAACTCCTCTTCAATTTCCACCAAGTCTGCAGTAACATACGGCCTCCTTTCCAAAGTTCAGTCCCCTAAAAAAGCCAGTGAGAAAAACAAGCGGGCCCCAGAGAAGAAGAACAGCGTTTCTAAAGAAGAGCATCTTTCTGACAAAAGAGGTGAAGATAAAAGAGAGGAAGCGGTGGTTGTCAGGACGATATGCCACGGCACTGAGATGCTGATTAGCAAGGAGAAATGGCACAGTAAAGGGGAGATTTACTGTGGAAAAGTATGGGTGAGTATGGAAATACTTTCATTCCCTTATAGCTTAGTCCTAAATTCTAAAGATACTTTTTGTATATTTGACAAAAATTGTGTTTCTTCAGATCCCCAATCCTCTGATGAGTGAAACAAACATCCAACCACACTCAGCTGTTCGAATTAAACCTGTCAAATCCACCATCAAAGTAGCAATCAAACTACGCCTGCAGCTTCTAAATGCCAGGGTGAGAACTATAATCAGATCTGTTAAAAAAAAAAAACTTCAGATCCCAAATCTGATCTGAAATGCTGTTTTTTTTTTTTTGTCTTTCCTGTCAGCCTGAGGAGGATGATGAAGAGATCCAGTCGGTGTTTCTGGGTTGGCTGCACACAAAGAGCCACGAACCCTTGGCCTGTCTGACTCCACGTTCTGGCACCATCCTCCTGCATGGAAATGACGGTACTTTATTTTTATCTTTACAAGATCAACAAGTGTCATTTTGTTACACCAAAGCAAACTCTACTGTGGGCTGGTATTTAAAAAAAGTTACATTAATCAAATTTAAAAGAAGAAGCAGTCACAAAAAAGCCTAAATTAAAGGAAGATGAAAAATAAGGAAGAATTTCCTTGGATTTTTAATTGTTTTTTTTTTTTATCTATAGCTAAGTTGGAAATCACTTTAACAGTGCTAAAACCAGAGCCACAGAGTGATCCTCAAGACCAGCTTTTCCTTCTGTCGCCCATTGTTCTACACAAGGAAGATATACAGGTACGGATGTGCATACACTGCATCCTTTAACAAAACGTGGAATTAAGAACACTGTACGTTTCCAGTTCAGTTTTCACTTTGTGTGTCTTTCAGGTGCACAGAGAGCCAGCAGTTGTGCCAGTTTCGAATGCTGCTGCTGAAGTACCTGAGCCCGAGCTTCCGTCTCTTCATAGTATTGGGTAAACTTTTTTTGAATTCTGGTAATTGTTCAAGCTAATTTTTTGCTCTTGCATTTGGTTTTTACTTGGATTGTTTTTTTCCTCAGTGGGATTGGTGAGCTTGCTAGGGTTGGATTTGAGTTCCTTTCCCACAGCTTTGTGGGTAATCCCCTCTCCAGAGAGCTCGGAACAGCAGGACGGGGTCTCCAAGGAGGAGCACTGCTTATTACTGGTGCAAAGGTATTATTTTTAATCTTTTTGACATTACATTTTAATTGAGATTAAAAGATTAACAAGCAAGATGAACTTGCTGTGATCACAGGGAAGTGGAAAGAGCACTCTGTCCAGAGGCCTTTGCAGAAAAGCCAGAGAGGATTTGGACTCGCATGTGGAGGTGGTTGACTGCAAAAAACTTCAAGGTCGAGGCAGATTTTATAATCAGAACATCAAAGATAAATCGGCCAAATGTTGAGAATTTATTTGCATTTATTTCTTCTTCTCCAGGCAAAAAGGTTGAGACTGTGAGACAGATTTTTCAGGATGTTTTTGAGCAGGCCGAGTGGAGGCAGCCTTCTGTTGTCCTACTTGATGACTTGGATTATTTGGCTCGAGCCCCCTCTTCACCTGAACAGAACAGTGGGCCCGAGGCGCTGCTGCAAGCGCACATTGCACAAAGTAATCCTAAAAATGCATAAACTGATTTGAAGTTTTAAAAAATATAAATATATTATAGTGATTTCATATTGTCCGTTTGTGCCTGAAGCTCTGAGGGACGTTGTGGATGAAGTTGTGGTTCGCTTCAGCTTGGTGTGCCTGATCATCACCAGCATGAGTGAACAATCCCTCCACCCATCTCTGACTGAGGTCCAGGGCTCTCACTTCATCCAGGGGTTTGTGAACATCCAGCCACCAGACCAGGTCAGTCTTCAAACGTGTGCGTTCACAATTTGAGTACAACAACACTGGACATATCGAACTTCCTGTTGTCGGTTGCAGTCCCAGCGAGCTGAGATTCTGCAGCATCTCATCCTAAGAAAGTCCCTCTTTTCAGAAGAAGGAATCAGCACTCTGAACCTCCTGGCTGTTGCCAAGGAGACAGAGGGATACACAGCCCAAGATCTTAATGTTTTGCTGGAGCGTGCCACCCATGCCAACACAACTCGAACAGGACGCCACGGCCGTGGTACCAAAAGACTTCATCTTTAGCTCTTAAACAGACATGGTGGAGTTCCTTCAAACGGCAGTTGTTTTGTAACTTTCACCTTTCCCGTTTGTATCCTCCAGAGACACATTTAACCCTGACGGACTTTGAGCAGGCTCTGAAGGGATTTGTTCCCCCGTCGCTGTGGGGAGTGGACCTTCACGTGCCAAGTGGAGTCGGACTAGAGAGGGTGGGCGGACTGAAGGAGGTGCGGCAGCAGCTCATGGACACCATACTGCTTCCTGCTAAGGTCAGTTGTGTTGCTCAAAGTGTGCTGCTTCACTGTCCTTATTGTGCTACTTTGAAAGCTGAGGAACAACTGAAAATATTATTCATCTGGGTAGCCTAGAAACATGTATTGTCTTAAAGTCACAAAGCTTGTCTTTGACATTCTTAAATTAAAATGTCTGGAATATTGACCATTAGATACTTTCTTCATCTCTGAGCTGTAAAGGAGCAGTTAGCTAAAGGTTATCAAAGTCTGATCAAAGGTTACCAGCTATATTGGATGCAGACTAATAATGTTTAATTAAAAAAAAACTATTTATTAAAATAATGCAACGTTCAGAATGTTTTGTTTTGTTTCCATTTGCTGGTTCAGAAATGGAGTTACATCCTTCAAAGCATTAGATGCTGTTTAGTATTTTGTTTCTATACTTTATGAAGTTTTTCAATTCTTGCATAAAAAAAACTGTCAAAGTTGGATTAAAAATGTGTGTTAAGCTTTTTTAGACTATTTGTTTAAAGTTGCACTCGAACTATATTTTTTTTCTATTGTAAAATCAATCCCAGTGGTATTTTATTATGATTATGCAGTTTAGCCAAAATAAAAAAAGCCTGTGTCTCTTTTTAAGACATTCTTCTGCAGAGGGCTTGTAGTTCATTAGAAATTCGCCTCTGAGTTGTGGGTGGGACTGTGCAGAAGTAACGCTTTGTTGATATCCCAGCATTCCTTTGTTTGCACTCTCTCCCGCTATCTTATATCACCTCATAATCCCAAACTAACTTTAGCGTATCAGCGAGGATTATCTAAATATGCAGCCGTACAGTTTTGAGCCAGATGACATCTTAGATGAAGAAAATGAAGAGGTTAATTGATCTCTTTGTGGATGCATCAGAATGGGAGCCGAGCAGGGAGACTTTGGCCCACCCATGGCAGTTGCTGTGTCAAAAAACCTGAGCTTTTTCAAACCACTAGTTTTTTATTTTCCCCGATCCAACAGAGTTTGAATGAAGAAATACTCAACTTTTTTATAATCTAGAATAAAAACCTAGTATTCTCATTAAATGTCAGAAAAAGTAACTGGTAACATGAAATGCATTGTTTTAGATTTTTACTTTAGTACTTTTGTCATCCAGTACTTTTTTAGCTTAAGTATTATTTTGACAATTTATTAGATCCTTTATTTAAGTGCACATTAGTACTCGATGCGGTCTTAAAGAGTCTTCAATTTAACTTGTGAATAAAAGGAAAGTGTTTTATATTCCAGTTTCCCATTCTATTCTCCAATCTTCCCATCCGTCATCGCTCCGGAATTCTGCTCTATGGAGCCCCTGGAACAGGAAAAACCCTCATGGCGAGAGCTGTAGCCAAGGACAGTGGGATGAACTTCATCAGCATCAAGGCAGATTGGACTTTATTTTAAAAGCATAAAAAAAGCCCTTTTTTTAAGAACAAAGTGTTTGTATAAAACAGAACTTCACTCTCTCTGTAGGGACCTGAACTTCTGAGCAAATACATTGGAGCCAGCGAACAGGCAGTCCGGGATGTCTTCCAAAGGTCAGTTTAGGTTTACTTTTTACCTGGTATGATACTAGTGCCCAAATTTCATTGCTGTTGTTGTCTGAAGTTTAGATTTCTACAGATTTAAATACACTCCCAGCTTTTCTGTCTCTTTTAGGGCTCAAGCTGCCAGACCTTGCATCCTGTTCTTTGACGAATTTGACTCTCTGGCACCGAGGAGAGGCCACGACAGCACTGGGGTTACCGACCGAGTGGTAAACCAGCTTCTGACCCAGCTGGATGGAGTGGAGGGACTGCAGGGTACATCACTTTACCATTATGGGTCTTAAATCACCAGTACCACTGTTATGTGAGGATGCTAGGATCAGTATTCTGTACAAACACAAATGATTGGCAGTCAAATTTAGGAAGCCAGAAGCTGCTGTTCGCTGTTTGCTGGACGCTCTGATGATAAGTTTATTTTTTTTATTCCCTTGTATCTTTGTCTGCAGGCGTTTATGTGCTTGCTGCAACAAGCCGCCCGGATCTGATTGATCCAGCTCTGCTGAGACCTGGAAGACTTGACAAGTGCCTCTACTGCCCTCCCCCTGACCTGGTCTGCTTTTTAAAAATCCACAGCTTTTTTAATCGAGAGTAAAATGCTGAGTGTTAACTTTGTTGGTCTCATATGCAGGAGGCTCGTGTAGAGATCCTAAAGGCTCTGAGCGCAGGCCTCCCTCTGGCACCGAATGTGGATCTAGAGCAGTTGGCAGCAGCGACCGAGCAGTTCACCGGTGCAGACCTCAAGGCTCTGCTCTACAACGCTCAACTAGAGGCTGTCCACAACAGCTCTGGCCCTGGTGCACCACAGGTACACTACTACTTCTTAGACTGTTTTGCCAAAACCAACAGGAAGTCAGAAATCAGTTCTATAGCTTTGTAAAACACATTCATTTGTGGATGAAAACTGAGTGGTTTTGCTTTTTCTCTCACGACCAGGAGACCGCACCGGGCTCAGACAGCGACATGAGTCTGTCCTCCATGATCTTTCTGAACAACAGCAGCGGGTCCGACGATTCAGTAGGGGAGGGAGACCAAGGCGCTGACTCGGACCAGTCGGTAGTTCTGGTTGAGTCCAGTGAACTTCGAGCAGAGGATGAAGAAGACCACAACAATCTTTGGAGACTGTACTTTGGAAGTTCTTATGAATCAGATCTGGGCAATTCACCAATCTCAAGTCTGGTAAGAAGAAGCAGGCAATTAACTATTTTTATAGTTGGATCTTCCTGCTCTTGTTGTTAAATCTGTGATAAGTACACCAAAATTGATCAAAAACTTTGCAGAGTCCTGCAACACTCAGTCTGTTCAGACTGGGACTTTGGGATTTTACAATGCTTTTTGTATTTTAAAGCCCTAACATTAATTACCTTATCTATCACTCTTCAAAAGATAGAATTAGTAATATAAAGTATTACAAAATATATGAATATTTTTCTCTTTTTGTACCTTCAAAAAACAAAACAACCCAAAAAAATAAATTAAAACACATTTGCTTGCAATGTTTTTTCTTACCACTAGAAGTCGCCAACACCCAAAACCACTTGGTTATGTAACAGCATATTTGAAGCATTTCAGTTGTCAGAAATTGAGCATTTTGGCTTAAAGTTTAAACATACAGTAAGTTTGTGATCAACTACATTTACAGTGTGTCTCTGTACCCTCTGCGACACAGAACTGTTCTGGAGGAGCTGTCTGCGAGCCGGCCTGCACTCTGCCTCCTGCTTACATGTCCTCCATCCAAACTGGATTTGAGGAGCTTTGCCCGGAGGAATTGGACCGCTTGCAACAAAAAATCAACAACATCAAGAGCAGCTACAAAAGAGCCGATGTGAGCGACCATGGCATCATCCCATATTTTTTCTGGCTATCAAATTGTGAAACTTTTAATTCAAGCTTTAACGTTTTTCATCAGCAGGACGGTGTTCGGACACATTTGTCTTTCAGCCAGTCGAGCCTGCTGGTGTCTCCAGGGCACATTGGCGCTGCCCTGGCTGTGACCAAAGCGTCTCTCAGTCAGATGGACTGGAACAAATACACAAAACTGTGAGTTTTAAACACTTCCAAGTAAGAATTGGGTTTAAAAAGAAGGGAAATTTCAAATGCACAAGAAAAGCTGCAGTTTTGTCCCATAGTAGGTGAATATGTAGCTACCCTCTTTTTTCCATATTTAATTTGAATATTTGTTTGTTCCTTTCAGATATGAAGATTTTAATGGACCAGCTGATGGAAAAGTTGCTTCCTCTGTGGCTTTTAAACCAGGACAGCGTGCGACTTTGGCGTAATTCCATGCAATAATCTGACACACTCACGTCACCTTTTATAAATCATTTTTATAGGAATGTGTATATTTTGTAATTTTACATAAAATTGTTAATAATCATAAAACAATATTTTCTTAGAAATGTAAAAAGCAAGAGTTTTTGGGCTTCTTTTACAGCTGCTTTTGTTATTTCATGAATAAATAAGATTAATTCAATTCCACTTATTTTCAAAATCTTGTTATTCAATTGTGACAGACAACCCCTCATTTTAAGTTCTTTTTCTGGTGTGATTCTATTGTGTGAAAAGACTTTCATTTTATTAATGGATTAGCTAATATTAGCTTATAAACAATGAGATCGTTTCAATTTTATGCATTTAGGGGCACAATTTAGCATATTCAATAGTGGGTTATTGTTTATAGTTAGTTTGAAAAAATGATTTGTGGCACATAATAAAACAAAATATAGATTACATTTGACAAAAGTAATCCCATGCAGTATTTGAGCCTTTGCAGTAAAGAGATTATTAGAAGAAGATGGCTTTGAATGAATAATTTTAAAACCCTCAAAGGTCAAATAAATAATGGAGTTGTATGTAAGATGGGCTTGTCTTGCATTCAGATTAAAGAGCAGACTTGTGTGCTGGCTTTATTGGACACATTTTAAATGGAGTTCTTGAAATCCTGGTTGAGCTTCCTAAGCTTTTTATTCACACTTTGTGTCACACTTTATTGTAAAGAACTGGTGGGCAGAAAAGCTTAAAATGGACAACAGACTTTTATTACAGAGTGTATAAATTCCACTGGAACAAATGGATAGATTGAGAAGTTCTGCACAGGATCTTGAGGAGCTAGGCCAGATTTAGGACAGTTAGCTGAAAACAAGAAAAGATAAAGTGTTACAATCAGCAATATACATTATTTATAATAATATAGAACACTTGAATGTTTTTCATACTATATTTTTTAAAAGCTGTAATACGGAGCTCCTTTCAAAACCTCTCCATGACATTTTGTGATGTCTACACCTCTTCCTTCTACAGCTATTTGTGGGTTGAGTTACGCCACTTCCTGCCGGCCTTAAACTTGCAAAACAGCCCCCACAATTTACGATGGATACTTGCTGTGTCCTCATGCAGGTTCGTGTGGGTTGCTGGAGCCAATTCTAGCTATCACAAGGCAAAGGATTGCCATGGCCACTTTGATTTTTGATTTGATTTGATTTGAAATGGTTTATTTCAAGCAGACAAGCTATACAAGACATGTATAACACAATCAACACCCACAAAGATTTGCAACAGTAGTCATGTCAAACATAGGATAACTAGACACTTACTAAAAACTCCAGCTAACTGAAGAATCACCATCAACCTACAAAGCGTGTTTTTGGGCTGCTGTGGGGGTCTGGTCACTGTGGGTTTTCTCCACAAAGAACTTGCTAACTCTTCACAGAGAAGACACTGCCAGGAGCCAAACCAAGACTTTCTCTATGCGGGGTTGACGGTGATGACTATCACAGTGCAGTAGGTCTGAAGCATTAGTTTCCTTTCTCAGTTGTTTTGTATCTTCTGCCTATGTTCCAAATTCATTAAAAACAAATGCACTAAATGAGCCGCACATAATATGTTTTGCGCTAGTAACCAATCCAACCATTTGGTTAACAAATCAAGTCCAAAAGGATTTTATGAGTGCTGTCCAGTTTGCATACATTTGTAGACTACAATGAATAACTGACTTTAAAAAAAGCCTCATTTCAAGTCTGGCTTCTTAGACCCAAACAAATTTATTTCATTTGAGGGTTCCTGGTGGGTTGTGTTTTCTCACAAAACCAATATCATTTTTTTTGTTGTTATTGTAGGTAAATAAATCTAATAATTTTAAGCTGTTTTTATTTAGTAGAATTTGTTTTTCTGAAACACAGAGGCCTCAGGTTCTTTTCTTCCCCCAAAGTAAATAATCTATATTTTCATCTTTATAGACTAAGTTGACTAAGGTTGTGTGATGGTTCTGCTATTGTTCTTTTAAGAATGTTTGTCGTTTTATATAAAGTAATAGTTCTGCACATCTTACAAAGAAAGTAACTAAAGTATTACAAGAGTCGTGAAACACATTTGAGACATTTAAAGAAAAGTACTTTACTTTTTTTCTGTAATGTAGACGTTACTTGCTCGACAAAGCTGAAAAGTATCTTCACAGACGATAAAATATCCTACAATCTATGTAAAGAAATTGTTTGGCTAGCGCTCACTGAATAATTCAACTCTTTATAAATTCCAACAACAAATCCATCTGTGGTGTGCTTACTAGTAGACTTCACTATACCATTAATGTTGCCAAAATGACTTTTTTTGTTTTACTTTTGAATTGTTTAAAGCCCTCTGATCTGCTTCCACATAAATTGACAATTGTCCAAATATTGAATATTTGTCAATCATCTCATGAAGAAACGCACTCCTTTTTCTTTTTGAGATTTCAAAATAAAAGCGGTACACAACCGATTTAGAAAAACAGCATTTGTTTCTCATAAAAACTCACACCAACGATGCAGTTTTGAATATTGATTGCATTTAGTAAATATAGCCTAATAATTGTTTTAATGCGTTAGTCAAATTGTCCGACAGGATGTTGCATTCCTCTTTCACACAACTTTTTATTACTTACATAGAAGTCATGTCATTAAGAGCATGGTCCAGCTCTTCACTGATGGCTTTGTACTTGAGTTTCTGAGCATAAAGCTCATCTTGCAGAAAAAAAAAAAGAGATTAAAAGAGTGATAAAGTTAATTAACTTTTATTTTTGTTTCTTCAAAGATTTTTTTGCCATCACGTGATTTTGGGAATGCATGAAAATATTCAATGTATGAAAACTACCTTCTAAATCATCAATAGTCTTCTCCAGCTTAGCGACAGATCTTTCTGCAAACTCAGCTCTAGTTTCAGCCTGAAAGAGTTGAAAACAAAACACTTATTTCACTTTGCAGCGAAACTGAGGGGCTGCACCGGTGAAGCAAAAGGGTTTAAACGGAGGCATCGTTATGAAAAAGGACTTGTCATTTCTGTGCTCACCTCCTTGAGCTTGTCAGTTAAAATCTTTATTTCCTCTTCATATTTGTCCTCCTTCTGAGAATACTGCAAAAAGAAATTCAACAGTTCTCACCACGCAGCAATGGTAGATATCTACAGAGTACAGCAATCTATGCTCTCCAAATAAAATGTTGCATCATTTCAACAAGGCAGAGACCTCGGAATGTGTCCAACACACAAAGATTACATCTCTTTTTTGATGATCCCCAACTATTTTTAACAGTAAAATGAAGATTCTCTGCTTAGACTGCTTCCCACAGTTGAAGATGAATAGAAGATATGGATAAAGATTGTAGTTTAGAACCGGTTTATTGCATAGTCAGCCAATCTCCACACATGGAAAATTAAGTTTAAATGAACCAGATGTACCAAAAGTTGCAGTTCCTCATATGACCAATATAGGCTGGTTTTAGAGGAGGCCAAAATTCCTTTACTTCTTCAAAAACTCAACCTCCGACTCAAGAATTTAAAGATTTAAAAAATATCTTTATGTCTAATGCCTAATGTTCAATTTCTGCCAGCTGTTTAGGGTCGGAGGGGTTATAAAAACAACTCCTGGTTAAGCTGGATATTTGTAAAAGATTATTACTAGAAAGATTTTTATTTTAGTTGAGATAGATTGTGAAGAAAGTACAGAAGATGTTTATTTTAGTGTGTTTCTCAGGTTCCCACATTGGGGCAATAGTGCCTTCTATTTTAGGTGATTTCATGAGTTTTAGGAGGATTAAAAACAAAGTCATATTTGTCGTTGATGGATGACTGCTTACCTTCTCAGCCTGAGCTTCCAGAGACTTGAGGTTGTTGGTGACATTCTTCAGTTCTTCCTCCAGCTCAGCACATTTACTGATAGGGTTGCATTTCAGAGCAAAACGAGAAGTGATCAGAAGTTAAACCTGAAGAAGCTCCTTTGATGAGCATCAGAACTTCCTTAAAAGCTAACCCACTCACATTCATCCACACATTCATTTTACTTCTAGTTATTAGTGATTTTATAGAAAATATTAAAAATACAGTTGTTGTCCATCTTATTTCTCACCTGTGAATTGGTCGGTTTAGAAGAAAACCTAATGTCTGCATTGTTTAGATTGATTGATCTAATTCATTTTCAAAATAAGATTGATAATTTTTCATTAATTATGCTATTTTTCTTCCAATAAGGCAAGTGGAGTTCTTTCAACACACATTTATAAACCTTTTAAAAAGAATAACATCCTTTTATTAATTTTAAAGTCAAACTTGCGTCTAAACTTGACCTAGTTAAACCCTGCTGTAGAGTAACACAGTTGTACTTATTCGTGTGAGGGCTTTCTTTATACACTCACGCCTCAGCGAGTTCTGCCCTCTCCTCTGTACGCTCCAGCTCCCCTTCAACAATCACCAGTTTACGGGCCACCTTGTTAAAAACAAACAAGTAAACGTCAAAACCAGGTACAGTCTGTAAAATATTAGTGCCGCAAGAACAAAAAGCACTTTTTAATTTTAACTTGGTAAGAAAATGCAAATTAAATAACAGTATTATTTTATACAAACAAATGTTTTGCAGTATAGAAAAAAACAGCAAATTTTGAGATTAAGACTGGCTGAGGTTTTAAACTTTCAGCTGTTGTAGTTTATAAAACTAACAATGACTAATGTAGCCTGAGATATTGGTATTTGATTGATATTGATATGGAACCGTTTGTGCCCCCTAAATCTGTATATGGACACCTCTATCAGGTTGGGTGAAACTGAATTATTCTGTGAAATTGTTTTTGAGGAAATAGGATAAGAAACTGTCCCAAATGGGTTGCACTATTGGGTTTGAGTTATTGTAAGCAACATACAACTTGTTAGACATTGCCCTATGTATGTCAAATAGGGACTGAAAATAAAAATGTACCAATTTAAAATAGAAGGAAGTGGGCAGTTCAACAAAAAAAAGGAATCAGAGGAAATAAGAGTTTTCTTTCTACCACTTACACCATGGCAGAAGTAGGTGTGTTTTGTGTTATACCTAACCACACGGTTAAAGTACTTGTATTTACTTTTGTGAGCAGAAAATAAAGAAGTTATTGGTTGCTATAATAAATAATATTGGTTTTTGGAATTAAGACATTTAAAGTTTGGACCTATTCATTTTTTTATGGGGAGAAAATGAAAATATTCACACTGAATAAACCATAACGTCGTATAAAACGGATAGTAATAACACACTCCAACCAAAATATGATAATGCTCATTAAATGCTTTATTTTGCTAGCAACTCTTAGCAACAGAAACAAACTCACCTCTTCATATTTGCGGTCAGCTTCCTCTGCTATGTGTTTAGCTTCTTTTAGCTGAATCTCCTGCAGCTCCATCTTCTCTTCATCTTTTAGGGCTCTGTTCTCGATTACCTTCATGCCTCTGTGCAAAAAAGCATCACACAATCTTTAAAGTTTGTGCATCCATATAGGTTTGTGTGTGTATCCTAACAACAGCTTCTGAAGTATTAACTGGTGTTATCCTATTATGATTGGTTTGGTGAATTTCTTTCTCTTCTGAGGTCAGAACCTCTTGTTTTCTCCTCATCTGTGACGGAAACGACAGATTTAAGAAGAGTTTTACCTTTCACTCTCATCGGCTGCCTTCTCCGCTTCCTCCAGTTTCTGTAAAGCTGTTGCCAGTCTCTCCTGAGCTCGGTCCAACTCCTCCTCCACGAGCTGGATGCGCCTGTTCAGCGAAGCCACCTCTGCCTCAGCCTGACCAAAGGTAAACCAAATGATATGTCATGCTATTTTATGTAAAAACGTGTCCAGGCAGAAAGCTGTGTACAAGTTATTATATAATCATAAGACTCTCTATAAAGAGACCATATAATATAAGCAACAATATTTTGAAAACCTAAAGAAATAAAAAAACACTGATGAAAGAATTACAGTTTTATAGAAAAAGCTGTTCTAAACAGATTAGATTTGATGGATCAATGCTGTAGATGGCTGTGAAGTGAGGTTCAGAGCTGTGAAGCAGAGCAACAGAAAGCTCTTTTGGTGCTGAGTGAGCCTAGAAATGCGGTGGATGGACGACAAGAATCTAAGAGAGCGGTTAGAGATGGTGACATGGAGGAGCGTACACGAGGGAGAAGAGAATTGGACAGAAGAAGTAGGTTTTTGCTTGGTCTCATCAGCCAAACCATAAAAAATGAGGTTACATTTACTGAAGAAGTTGTCAAATGGGTGGAAAAATTATGACAAAGAGGACGGACCCCAGGAAAGAGCCTTGGGGCACACCTGAAGTGACAGGTGAGGGCTGGGATTTGAAAGTTTAAAGGTGGATTAACAGATGCTGCTACCTGTTCCTGACCAAAAGAAAGCTTTACAAAGATTTTCAAGCTTATTAATGCTTTTCAAATTATAAATGTTCATCTATCATTTGGTAATGGGTGCCAGCAGTATATCCCAACATTAGATTTTACAACTAGATTTTATTAAAAAAAAAAAACAAACACACACTAATGTCAGTTTGTTCTTGACATTCTGAGCATTTTAATAAAGAAATTCTAATATATTGTGTATAAAAAGCCTATAAAGCAACGTCAAGTCAATACCGAGTATCTGAAGACTTACAACAACTGTTAAGTGACCTGACAGGAATGGCTAAAGCACCAAAAAAAGACTGGGACCATTGTGAGGCTTACACTCAAGGTTATGATGGTGACATCATGGTGGAAATCGGGAGTTAAATCCAACCAACAGCTGTGGGTGGCGGGCAAGGCATGCTGGGAATGCAGCTCAGGAGGACAGGCCTGGCTGGGACGAGCCACATCAACTGCCTTTATCTGAGTATCTAGTCAGGGCTCTCACTGCACAACAATGCAAAACCTCTTTTTATGTCGTCTTGACACATGGCTCATCCCAAGCCATAAGGAAAGGGTTTTTCTCCTGTGTAATATATTATAAAACTATTTAAAAATGATCATTTTTGACCAAAGTTGTAGAAAAGGTATAAAGTTTGTTTATTTAATTTAAAAAAAAAACAACAACAATATTCTGGTCTTTTAAAGATGTCCGATAAAAATCCACTTGCGTTCTTTCCCGAGTGTAGCAGCTGAGCTTTGCGTTGCATGATTACTCACATCAGCTGCTTTTTTGTCAGCAACTTCCAGCTTCTCCTGAGCGTCCTTCAGGGCCTCGGAGTATTTATCCAGCTCATCCTCCGTGCCCTTCAGCTTCTTCTGCATTTGCAGGAGTTCATCTTCATGCTGAAGGTAAACAGATTCAAAGATGTTTTCTTATTCAATATATTAGAAGTTACAGAACGTGTTGTCTAACTTTTACCAGGGTCTTGACTACTGTGGATGTGAAGAAGACTATATAGAGGATGCTCAATATCTGGAGCCTTCTTAACCTTCCAACAACTCCACAAAGACACAAATAAATGAGAACCGTTACTGATCATTGAGTAATTACAACAATTTAAGAAGATTTATTTGTTCAAAAACTGCTTAACTTTCTGGTCAAACAGGGACTTAAAGGGTTAACAGTGGTTGTTGATTTGCACTGCTTTTTTTCAAGAAGATGATTGTGCCTTTTAGATCATTGTGTGTCTATGTTAGGTATTAAAACAATCCAGTTTTTAAACAGAAAACTCTGATTTTGTAGCATTTTAAAAAGTCCCACTTTAATAAATGAAGTTTTATTAACTATTTCTTATTATATGTATTTTTGATTGACAAAAATACCCATCTGACTTAATTTGTTTTAATGTTAGATTGTATTTGACTCTGTGGATTGAATTTCCAACATTTTACGTGTATTTAGAGGTGTGCCTGCTGCTATGACCCACCTGTTTGCTTCTCTCCTCAGCTGCTTTCCTGTCAGCCTCAGCTTGTTCTGCCTGATCCAGTGCGTTCTCTTTGTCTAACTTCAGCATGAGCATTTTCTTCTTGATGGCCTCCATTTTGGCTGGTGAGTTCCTGCAGCTGACAGAGAAGACAAAGAGAGGATTTTTTCCCCAAAACAGATTTTAGAGCCTGACTAAACTAGTAGAAGAACCAAACACACACAAGATGTTTTTATATAGCAGACACTTAACTCCTCCTTCTTTAATCCCACCCTTTGTGACAAAGTGGTTAAGGTTACGCCCATTTGTCCTCAGTGCACTTTCCAACATTTATTTAAAGTTCATGTATGTTCAGCCATTTTCCATCATAAATAACTTTTTGAACGTCTTCAATTCCTGTTTTGTATTATGTTTATTCCATCTAAAATGTCATTAATCTTACAGGGTGAAGCAGAATCGCACGCAATAGTCAGCAATCGCCAACTAAAATATATTTTTTTCTGTCTTTTTGAAATATCAAGATAACAAGTTGTCATTTTATTGTTCTTCTTTGAAAACTGTTGTCTTTACGAGTCTTTAGGTTGTTATCTTGAGAAAACAGGAACAAATATTTGCAGTCATAGCTGTTCCTTTCTTTTGTAATACCTTTGAAGAATTAAACTTTTTTTGGCATAGGCTAAAACAAATCTCTTTCAATTTCTGACGAAAACATTGAGGCGGTTCAGTTCAGATTTCCTCCAAATATATATAAAAAAACTCTTTTCCTGACGTTCTGTGTTGCCTTTTTATCAGATATCAATAAAAGAATTCGAATCCTCCACTCATTCATGCACTGATTGATAAATGAAAACTGTATTGTAACCAAGCAGCTCATGCAAACATGGTTAAGGACAACCATCACTGTTGTTTTTAGAGGGTCTCCAGTAGTCTTCTATGTCCCCACCACAGAAAATAACTTAAATGTGTGGTCTGAAATGTTTTACAGGAAGCAGCAATGACTTTAAATGCAAAGCTACAGCATTTACTGATGTGTGTGAATCCAGGTTTCTTTAAAGCTGAGTTTTTGGTTTATTTTAAAAGATCTTTTTAACTTGACTTGAAAATGTGACAGCATTTTATGTGATGAAAGAAGAAGGAGCTGTAAACAATGCCAAGAGAAACATTAGCTATATGCTTGAGTGCCAAATGCCCTGGGATAACTATAACGGGATCTCTCCGGGGGAATACACAACCATGGATGTGTCGCTTATTCCTGTCTAAGCCCTGCTGGGTTATTAATAAACGTTTTGGCTGACATTGTCCTGCGGATCAGAACAAAAGAATGTCTGCAGCTTGGCCATGCCGATGGAGACAGCTAAACAGAGAGAGGTGTTTAATAGTTGGTTTAGTTTGACAGCGGTTGATTAAATTATGCAAAACTTCATGTAGAAATCTGCTATGTATAAACGTTTTTGAGCTCTAATATTTGAAAAAAAAAACTTTTTTTTCATAGACGGGGACATTGTTGGACAACAGTAAACAAAAATGGAGTGGATCATAGCAGTTCTGCTAGTTTGTACCTGAATACACCCTTCTTTAAGGCCAAGGAATGTCATAATCCCTAAACATTTTGATTTGATTTGATCTGATTTGATTTGAAATGGTTTATTTCAAGCAGACAACATATACAAGACATGTGTAACACAATCAACACCCACAATGATTTGCAAATGTAGTCATGTCAAACATAGAATAACTAGACATCAGAAAATTGACTGCTTGAAAGGGAGTGGGAGGAAGCGAACTTATATAATCCCACCCTGACTCGACCATACCATTTACTTTAACATTAGATATCAACTGGTTCGTAACTAATAATCGGGTACTTATACTGTACTGACAGTATACAGGTAATTAAACATCCTTGAGTAACAATAAGTCATACTGTTTTGCATGTAAGTAGAACACTATTTTAGACTTGATTGGAGCATATGCAAAAATAATAATAAAAGAGAATAATGATAAAAAAAATAACAAAATGTCTTTTCATTTTAAGAATAGTTTCATCATAAAAAAATCAGTGTTGTGAATAAATAAAAAATGATAATAAAAACAATAATAGTAAAAAAAGAAAAAAGTAAAGATAAACAAAGAAAACAAACAGATCAAAATCATTAAATATCAAGTAGATGCTGACTATCTTCATCAGACAAGTAATTTCTTTAGATCAAGTATAGAAAGAGGCAACAATAAATCATTTGTGTCTGAAAGATCATTTACTTTAATCAGATGTAGAAAATCAATAAGTACAGGTTGTTTCATTAGTAGATCCTTTGACATTAATCACATTTCAGGGAACTATGTCAAATGATATGATTCATGCCATCAGTCAAGACGGTATTCCTGCGTTTTGCTCCTGATTAAAAGCTGTCCTTCAGGTTAGAACATAGTTTATAGAGTTCTCCTCGTTGTTATGAGTACAGACTTTGTGTTGTCTGCAGGGCAGAAATCACTGCTGAAAATCAGGTCAAAGTTGATTTACAAGTCAGTGGTAAATCCCGGGCGCCATATTGTCTTGAAATCATTTTTGATTCTTATTTCGATTCAAACAAAGGCTCAGACGTCCGTGACCACACACTTCTCAAAGTCTTTCATGTTGGTGATGACCACAGCCTTGGTCAATTCAGATGGACCAAGTGGTTTAACATAGATCCTGGAATTCAGCACCCATGTGCTCTGGATCTGTTTTTTTCGCTTCAGGAGTCTGGCATGCTTAGCCAACAATGTGTTATGTTTCGATAAATGATGATTAATGTAAACCTCGGACCCTTTTAGCAGTTTTCTTTGCTTCATCAGAGCAATTTTGTGCTTCTGATTCATAAACCTGATGAGGATCGCTGGTTTATCTGACTCCTTTCTCCTGGGAAGCGGGTGGCAGATTTCGATATTATCCAAATCCAAGGAAATTCCTTTGGAAGTGAGGAATGATCCGACTTGAGCTTCAACAGTTTTGGCTGTTTTCATTGCGGCTCCGCTAGCATCCGTGCTAATGTTAGCTGCTCCAGACTTGGCTTTTGGTTTGAGTTGAAATCCCGTAAGAATGATGTTATTCATTCTCAGTTGTTTATCTGCGTCGTTCTGTCTTCTATCCATGAGGTCAAGCCGATTATCCTGTTGTTCATTTCGTACTTTTTCTTGTCTGAATTCCTGCACGACTGCCAGCAGAGGTGTTAGCTTGGATTCCATGGCCAGCAATGGAGTTAGCTTGGCTTGGATGTCCACTTGTTTGGCTTGGATATCTGCCAATACAGCTTTAAGTTCTGCCAGTTCAGCTTTAGGTGCCATGTTCAGCTCTCTCTGTGGCAGAATATCTGCTATTTTATATAAAGAATTTATAAAAAACGCTCCAAAAAACGTCAGGAATCGAGAGCCGAAGAAAGCGCCGTGTGCATTCGTGACCCGAAACCGGACTACACATTGTGGCCACACACTCATACTCACTCCAAAGGTGAAAATGTAACCAACTTCCACATACTGTAAGTTTATTTTGTTTGCTTAGTAAATATTGTTGTATCATTATCATCTAGCAATCTACCATCTACCAGTTATTGGATGGATGAGGTGAACAGAGAGTGTTGTTAGGAGAATACTTTAATGGACATATGGGAGTAGAAACAAAAGAAGTTTGACGTTAAGAACCAAAACACAAAAGTGGTGATAGACAAAATGCCGGACAAGGCAGGGGTGAACACATTTTTCCAGAAAAGAAAGGTGAACAGATTGATAAATAAGAATGGAAGGAGGGCACAGAAATAGATCACATCTTAATCAGTTGTTTTATTCTGAAAGAATTCAGTGACTGCCAAGTTGTAGCTGAGGAGAGAGAAGCCAAACAGTGTATGTAAGATGACTCTGGTGGTGAAGTCATATTGGTTAAAAAGATTTAAAGACTCACGCTGATGAAAATTGTTTCTTTAACATGTTCTTCTGACATTTTTCTCACGACAAATGAATAGCGAAAATTAAGATTAAAATGGTATTTCTGAGTATTTCTCTATTCAAATCGCAGACAAAAATGCCATTGGAACAAACCTGTAGGTGTGACGTAGATCCTACAACGCCAAGCAACAGCTCCCCGCTCCACTCCATTCTGATGCATCCGCTTGTAGACAAACAGATCCAAATACGTCTTTGTTTTCCTGGCATCTAGCTCTAAACTGTACGGCTTAATAGCTCCGATTGCCCACCATTTTTGTTGCACCGGTAATGTTAGGTTAGGGTTGTGAGGGGCTGTAAGCTACTGGGGGAGAGGGTAAACCAAGGGATGATGAGAAGTGGGGGAGGCTTCCTCCATGCCAACAATCTCACCCACAACTCTGAGGCAAATTTCTAATAAACTACTGCCGCTCTGCAGAAACTATGTCCTAAAAAACGAAACTGGATTTTAGATTTAGGCTAAAAGCGGCATCATCAAAGTTAAAAAAACACTGGGAACACTATTAAAATAGATCTAAAGATGACTGTATTAAGACTTTAAGAAGCAATAATTAATTTTTAAAAATTAAACAAAGTTTGTTTTTAGTGCCAGGAATCATTTCAACTGTTTGTTTTTGCATGTTTTAGGTCCAGTCCTAGTTTACCCAACACCATATATTAAAAGGTTGTACTAACAAGATAAATAGGTCAGCTATCAAAACACAGTTGTTCGTATTTGGTGATAATATGGTATAACTCACCAGGTATCTTTCAGTAACCAAACTTCCCCAAAAAATGACTAAATAAAAGGCTTGTGCTAAAACATTAGTTTTATTTAAGCTTTTATTTGTTTGGAAAAGCAAACACATTTATGACAGTTGAGATTCACTGCATAATGCTTGACAAAAAAATATATAAGCTTTCCGTATTTTCAGTTTTACTCATTTATTGATAGTCATTGATGACTAATTCCCAATTTTTTTCTCTTTTTTTTCTCAAATAAAAGTTAAAAAACGGTTTCCAATCATAGGAGTTTGGATTTCAGCTCTAATGGGGTGAAGCCGTACATCCTCTCTTGAGTTTCTTTCCTTCAGGTGAACCACGGAAATACTCAATAAATGATGAGAACACATACTTGTTCATGACTTTGACTCTCCCAAAGATGTCCAGCTCTGTTTGCTCGTCGTAGTGGAGAGCGTTCATGACCTCCCTCGATCTAAAGTACAGGGCGTTTTCTTTGGCAACAACTTGTTCCAGCCAAAGCTTTTGGGGCGCTGTTTCGTAGTTGTTAACCGTGCAGCCATAGAACCCTCGTCTGATGTTCTCAGGCCAAGGTTCTTTGGTCACCATGGGATGGTTGTCTCCCATAAAAGCCATGCACAATGGGCTGTCAGACCCGTGAGAGCGTCCTACCTCACAGCCGATAACACTCATGAGAAAAAGGGAGAAGATTCGGAAGTTGAGCACAGACGGTGAAAACACTGCAGCCATGAAGTATTGCCCCCATCGCTCGCAATTGAAGATGCAGTGGTGAAACTGAAATGTCTGGCGACAGAAATCGGTAAACTTAGATGGTTTGAGGCCCTGCTGTAGCTCCAGCAGGGACGACTCCTCCGGCTCATTGCTGAAATTGCGAAGGAACTCCTCGACTTCTCCTTTATTGTCCGTTCTCATGAACTTCCCCACCAGGCTGATGGTAAGATTATTCTTTTGCACTTTGTAAATACAGTCATTGAGAACATAATACAGGTCAACAGTCACCTCCTCCCGAGCATTGTATCTGATCTCTACCAGCAGGTCCAGTATATTGTTGATATGCTTGGGAACAACAGTTTCTGCCTCTATCTGTGGGGGCTCTTTGAGCCAAACTGCTTTCACTTGATCGTCGTTTGGGATGTAATCTGGAGCCCGTCTTTTTTCAGTCTCCTCAAAAAACAAGCTCCAAGTAAGACCTTCCAGGCAGTCGATGGAGGAGTACTTATGTCGCAGTTCTGCTGGAACGAACATTTGTGGATGGCTTGGCCACTCCAGCATCTGCAGGTACAAAGCTTTTCCTTTATAATCTGAGAGGATGGGACCTGTACAGCCGAGCTCTTTTACTGTCCGAAGTTTCCCGTTGTCAAGTAGCTCAGCTGTGATTTTGCTGCTGTGGTCATGGGCCCTCCAGCCGCTGCCACTAGCAGTCAATATCTCCCCATCAGAGTTTACTGATAGGAGGCTAGTGTGCAGAAGCAGCTTTGTTTCCATTCCAGCAGAGTGAAGGACCTGCAACAGCTTTAGCATGAAGTGCTCATCATTTCCGAGGCTGCAGCTCACCAGGCTGACCGTACCGACGTCACCAGAGATGATTTCAGCTTTCAAGGTGGTGACAAATTTGGCAATAGCCTCTGGCCCATAACCGGCCAGCTTTGCAGATTCCATGGGGTCCTGGCTACCGTGGCCCACCAGCACAATATTGTGATATCTTCCAGAGGGCCTTGAGCTTCCTCGCAGGACCTGCAGTGCCCCCTCATGGTACCTCAGGAGTGTTGACACAGAGGGATCCCTCAGAAAGAGATAAGTAGCCGATTCCACCACCACTGGGTTGTCCTCCATCACAACTATCGTTTGGTAGCTGGTTCCAGCTTCCTCTCTGTGAGTGACATAATGATGGTTGGACACTGTTTATATCTGCAAGGACACATGCTGAATAATTCCATAAACTCTTAATTGGTTACAGTGTGACACATTTTTCACAATAAAATGAACAAAAGAAGAAAGCTCGTCCCTATAAACTGAACTAATCATCAGGAGGTTCATGTCTCAGTGCAACAAACTAACAAATAAAAAGTGAGCTTTGAGACAGCAGAACACTCAAGTATTTTCTTGTTTTTTTTTATTTTCATTTCTTGTGTTCCTGATAACTGATAAAGTGCGATTTCATTGCAAAGTTGTGTCTTACCTCTTCCCTAAAGTGAGGCTAAAGTCAGACTTCCAACCTGAAAACATGGAACAAAAAACACTTATTTAACCTTTAACATGTTACTGATATTCTAAAATGAAAATCCTTCCATGACTCAGTGATCAGTCAGAACAATAACACTTGCAGGGCTTCTTTTCTTCAGCATTAGAAACCTAAATACTTTTATTTACAGTGTGACTGTTCTGTCCACGTAAGCAGTAAGTCTGCTTAGAACCTGAAAGTGGTAAGAAGTTAATAATCTGGCATTCCCAGAATTGTTGTCTGTTTATTTCTGCTCAAAAGTCATGGTAATCTTCACCTACGTGATAAAATAGAATGAGAATTGTTCAAGCACCTCTTTTGGAAACAATTTAAACCAAGTCAACTATGTTACACGGGTTGACATCCCAGGTGACCCTCTGGAGCCAGGCCCAGGGTTGGGGTTGGGGCTTCCAGGTGTACCCCTAGTGACTGGGCCACCTCCCGAGAGACCACATTCACAGAAAGGACAACAAGGGGTCTCTGCATGTGACTTGGGTGGCGATTAAGGGTAAATGCCTCAGTGAAGTAATCCACAGAAATGGACTTTAACCATCATGGCATGGTCACTGAGTGGGAGGGAACCTGAGCTTGTGCTGCAAAGTGAAAGGAACAGCTAAAAATAGTTGGACCTCGCCTCCACGTACAGTTTGAAATATATACTTGTGCAAATGTTGCAAATCTATACGTATTTCCCTCTCGCTCACCTTCACTATGACCTCTTTGACTTGCATCAATAAACCTTCTTATTTGGAATGCTTTTCATTATTAGATTCCTGGCTCGAGAAAATCGAAAAAAAGAGGGAGTTTGTTGATCTAGTCAAAGAGGACATTAGGGCGGTTGGTGTGAGTGAGGGAAATGCAGAAGAGCTGGTCTGCTGTGGCGACCTCTAAGGGGATCAACCAAAAGGCAAAGAAGATCCTTATGTTTTTCAAATAGTTCTGTGTTTTCTTTCTTTCTTAAATGATACTATTGAAAGTTAAAACAAAAAACAGTTTTGGAATCTAATCCTTTGACCTAAAGAATGCAACTTTTTCTAACTACCATCTATTTAACTGTAAATAAATAGAGTTACTCACAGTTTGCTTTTAAGATATGTATTTCAGCTGCAGGTTGTTACCCAACAGAAACCTGCTTCAGGAAATTATGTAGTTCTACAGATATAGTCTTATCTGCAGAATTCTCTGGAACACTTTCTTGTTGTTTTTCTAATACAATTTAAGTTGGACTGCTTGCAGGCGGTTCTATGTTGGAACCACATCAAACTGTGTCAAGCCTGTTATTTCAATGTTCTGCCTCAGAATGACACTTGATGTGTGGCTTTGCTGCGTTTGGACATCTCATCATCTCTGTGACTCCTGTTGCTGTCAATGATGCATACTATTCTTTTATTTATCTGGGGAATTTTTCAGATACGACCTGGAACAGCTGCGTTTTCCTGCCTATTGTTCCCAAACTGTTTCTCCAAACCTTCTTCAAAATGTTTCTTCATCTATCTTTCCTGTTACTTAGACTTTGGTTAATCAACGACATGCAAACATTGTACATTTCAAACAAATTAGTTTCTATAATGTTTCTATAATGTTCTTTTTAACTGAACATCCTTGTATTTAATCTACAAATACACCCTTACTGAACACAGAAACCTTTTTTTGATTTCTGCTGAATTTAGAGATGATCAGTGTGGCACACAAACCAGCTGCTAAATGTTTGAAGTTATCCAAATTATTCCACGCTGTTATAAAAAGAATTTTCTCCATCAGGTAAAAAAAAAAGAACACCCTTCTGAAGGAATTCTGATCTCACCAGTGTTGACTCCTGCTGCCAAAAACAGCTGAATCATCAAGGCGCAGACTCCACAGGGTTTCATTGTGTCTTTGATGCAGAGCGGTGAGCCGAGGAGCATTATGTGTACAGCTGGCAGAGGCGTTACAGGTCATATGTCTGTCCACAGTTGGTCAGATAGCAATGCAAATGCAAATGTGACCATTTGACTGCAGAGGCAAGTGGGTTTTTTTTCTCTGTTATCATTCAGTTGTTCAAAGTTTTACCACAAAAATTCTGAACAAAGCTGATGAACGTGTGGAAGGGCTAATGAAAAATAAACTGGAGTGTGCCACACAAGGATGGAGAAGGGGATCAAAATTGAACATTTTCCTCTCTTGGCCCAATTCCATCTGCCATCCACACCCATTTTGACACATTCAAATGGAGGAGGCAGCCTTTCCCAATTATCTTTTAGTGTCACAGGAAATTAAAGACACAGGGACATTAAATAAAGACACTGAAGCAACATCTCTCTTTTTTCTTTTTTTAATTCCAATCACTTATGAGATTTTTCTGCACCTGGATATTTAATTATAACTTCCTAATCAAAGTGTTCACCCCAGTTTATGTTTTTTTATCTAAAGTAAAACTGTTAAAAAAAAAAGGGTAAAAAAAAGTTTTTGCAACCAGATAATGAGCATTTATATCTCTGTTGCAACACAAAAGACAATGATATCCTGCTCATATAAAACTCCTAATTTACTTATGATTTAGTTTAACACTGATGTGCCCGACAGTAATGTTAATCATTGTTCTAGTTGTTTTTTTTAATCTAAAATCCTCATTTAGAAAGCAAAATCTTCTAGAGTAAACCCATAAAATGTGTCAATGTGATTTATAAAAATTTAATACATTAACAAAAGGTTATGAAAAGTTGTAAGGAAGATGAGTTGTTTTACTCGTTTTAAGTGGCTGAGTTGCAATCGTAAATGATTTTAAAAAACGTCATGTAACCTTCATGAGTGTAAATAAAGGGTACTTTTTTCACTACAATCATAATAGAGAGTACAAAGTTGTGTTGTGCACTATAATTGGATAATTAATAACAAGCAGATACAACATTTCTAGCATGGATTTGATAGGGACAAAAGTTTGGAAGGAAAGCAGGAATGTTGCAAAATTTTTAAAAAATTAAACGTAAGAGATCTAAGTAGAAAAGCCAAAAATAACAATAACAATAAAAAATTAAGTTGTTAAACAAAAAAAAACAGCAGTTGTTGTTAAGGAAGACACAATGGCTCGAACTTAAGAACATTTATTTTTTTGGATTAAATTTGTAAAATAAGAGAAACAAAATCTAGACAGAACAGGTGATGCTGATTAATATTAAGCAGCAGGGTCAGCACAGTTAATGTGAGGAGTGGAGGACTACAACCACAGATGAGCATATAAAACAATTGTTCCTAATGAAAAGTGCTTTTTATTAACAAAATAACACCATATGAATCTAGGAGTAGCCCAAAAGCCCAGAAAGAGCACATTATCTGCATAACCTGCAAGAGAATCATCCAAGTTAAAAATTGAGAGGGTTTGCCTTTCCTTTTATTCCAATCACTTTATTTCAAGTCCATTTCTGTTTCTTGCTGACCAATAAATTGTAAAATGAAACCACTTCACATTTTATTGATGGGGCAGCCTTGGTGCAGCGGTTGGGCGGTCAAGCTCTGATTGGAATATTGTGGGTTCGATTCCCACCTTGCTCGCAGGACACTAAACCCCGCATCGCCTTTGGTGGAAGGTTGGCGTCAGTGTTAGGCAGCGGAGCCGCTGTCAGTGTGTGAATGGGACTGTGAGTGTAAAGCACTTTGGGCTTTCAAGGAAGATAGAAAAGCGCTATACAAGTAAATGTAATTTACTATTTATTAAAGCCCCTCTGCATCCCCACACAATTCATTCATTCATTTAATCAATTCAGCAAACAGTATTTGTCTAATTTCTTGCAGTAAATATAATCTTCTGTGCAAAGACTGATCACTCTGAATTAGCTGTGAAAAATAGCTTCAAGTCTGACACTAGGAGGCATCCAAGCTGTTGCCACATGACTGTTTTCAGGTTGTTCCTAATCCTCTACAAGCTTCTTTTGTCCTCATTAGTCACCCTCCTTCCTGGTTGCACGGTTTTGCTGCTGGTTTGTTCTACGTTTTGGATCTGATCTTTTCAGAGACTGGATGGAGAATGAGAGGATATGGCTTTGAGACACCGCAGAGGGGACTAGCTCTGAAAACATCCCGCGGCATGCTTTTACTTATTCCACAGCACCACCAGGCTTGTGTTTGGATAAAAATGGATGAACAGAAAAACCTGGTGGGAAATTGAAAGGATGAACATCAGATCCTGATTGTTCAGTCTCACAACACAAGGTACAGGAAAAGCACAGTTTGGACACCAGAGGTGTCCAAGTTGTAATTTATGTAATGACCTCTGAATGACTCAATCTGATAGTTTGTTATTGCTGTTTAAAACAATGAATGTTCTGTGGCTATCATAAGATCTCTGAGGTAGGGACACCAGTGCTTCTAACAGCGCTAATGCAATCCTATGCTTTTATCCTATATAACCACATTGTGCTGCTATATTCTGGTGAAATATAGGACAGTTTTATTTTGGAGGTTTGTATTTTATTTTTATTGTAATCATTACTGGTAGACCATGGATAAAATATTTTACAAGGAGTCTCGAAGCTGAATTAAAATTGATCACGAGTTTCAGTTGGACTTTAGACATGCCAGTGCAAATGAAACTCAAAGCCAGGAGCTTTTTATACTCTCATGCAAATCATCTTATTAAAAACGCTTCATCTGCCATGAACAAAGACTGAAGTAAAAAATTGGGGTTGTAGTGTCATAGTTCTAGGAAATTTGGCCTCATGGACCATCATGAAAATGCCTTTGCCTCAATGTCTCGCTGTGCTGTGAAGTTTAATCCTCAGCAGTGTAATACTTGTTTCTCTATAAAAACCTCTGGAGGTGGTCAGTAAGCCACCTACCGAGACAAATGGGAGGTGAAGGTCTGCTGTCTCTTAGAGTGCAATAGAATCCCATTATACTTTCCAATGCTATACTAACAGATTATACTTGATGTTTTTAATTTAGGAAAATGATGGGAATTTTATTTACTGAAGCTATTGACCACCTTTTTCAGTTTTTTTGCTGCATGTTCAGTTTTCAACAACAGTTCATATTATAAAGCATACTTTACAATCTAATGTACTTAATATTACAATTTGCAATAATGACAACAACAAGAAACTGTGAGGCACAAATGTGGATTTCAAACCCCTTTACAGTTGAGTAAAGGTTCTCATTAAATGGTGTTGTTTGAAACGCAATTCCACGACAAACATACACAACAACACAAAAGCAGATTATATGTATTTAAGAAAGTATTCCTGACAGAATAAGTTGTAAGTTTTAATTTCTGCAAAAGTTACTGGAATGGCATTCCAATTTGAAGAACCTCTGATAGAAAGAACTCTCTGACTAAAAGAACTTTTCCTGAGTAGAATGATGCGGTCCACTCTGTCAACTTCTTTTCTGATTCCCTGCGATTTTGATCTCAAAATAACACAATTAGGGTATATCAAGGTATTCAAATTATTTGGCTTTTTTTTGTTTTGTTTTCTCCTCTAAGTCTTTGACCAAGTTATTTGATTTTGCATAAACATAGTCTCTATTTCAAACACATTCATTTGGAGACCAAGTTAATTTAATCCTGTAGTATCTTTTGCCTCAGTATTCACTTTTTATCCCTTTTTACATACAGAACTGCATCATCTGTATACAGTTGAATGCACACCTCACGACTCAAAAGGGGCAAGTCATTAATGTACATGCACCCTAAAAGTGGAACTAGTGATGATCCCTGTGGCACACCAGTATATTTAAATAGAAATCATGTCAAAATGCAACACTTTAAAGGTGTTGTTCTTTTGCGTTTAGCAGAGCTCATAAGAAGCTTTTAAAATATATATTTTGATTAGTCATTAGTCATCAATGCATTATGCTGCAGGTCATATCCACAAGTTAATTATATAATAAGACGTGTTTTGTTTTTTTTTCTCAAAAAATTGCACAATATATCAGTAAAACAATTATTTAAGGTAATGTGTGCCTTTCCTGACTCTGGACTTCATGGCTCATCAGGGTGGCTCTGAAATATTGACTTAAAGTTAGAATCCAACAAAAGATGGAGGACAATATTTGTAGTTTTAATGCACACATCTTTGAAGCAGGAGAGACCCAAATCTTGTTTTAGCTAAACGTCACTTCAGCTTTTTGGTAGTATTTGTTCTGAAAAGTATTTTATAATTTTTCAAAATTAATGATGGATATTATATCATATGAACATTATAAACTGGCTTCTCTCTTCTATTCTTCCTGCTCCCTTTTCTGGGTCTCTCAGACTATTCTCTCTAATTGTGCATTTAATTGTGCAATCCTAGCTGGCTTACAAAGAATGTGGGCTCATCCCCCTTTGGACAATCTATCTTTTCATCTCTGCGGCACTTGCTGTTACCTGTTTGAGCGATTCAATTAAGAATTTACTTGGGCGAGAATTTGAAACCGTAATAATTTCATTTTCAGTGACAATAGATAGTAAGATAATAGAATGTGATTGTCTTTGTAAAAAAAAGGTCATTTGTTCATTGATTTTGGACAGTGCCATTGGTTAAAAACAGAGAAAATAAAGCCCAAATCTTGGCATCGTGAAATATTTGCTAGTTCATGCAATCCCCCCTCCTCGCCCAGGGTATTTATCTGCAAGTACAACACTCTCACCACTGTCACCAAACATTTCTATTAGAATTTTTGCCTGTGTCATTTTATGATCAAAGTAACGAAAAACATGTATAAAAAAGTAAAAATTCCATTATTGAAGACAGATAAAATTGTCAGTTCTGGTTTTATATAAGGAAAAGGCAATATTATGTAATGAATATGTTATTTTAATAACTTCAGAATCATTTTAGTACATGTTCTGTTGTCATGGATCCAGTAACTATCGGTCCCTGTCATTTACATAAGACAAATCTTTCACAGATTCTGAAAACCTTGTTTACCTTGCTTTTTAGCAGTAGGACTTCATGATCTTTACTTCAAATGTTTGCACAGCTTTTGAACTTTTAATTTAATTTATTTTTCACACCTTACTGATAAATCTGCTGATAGCCATTTTACACACCTTTCGGATATTTCAGATGTTTTTAAGATACAGAGGATTAATGAATGCTTCTGATTATACTATTTAGGTTGATCTTTGCATAAAATACATTCAAACATTAAAACAAATTTACACTTTAACTAATTGACCACAACTATGAAACGAATATATTGCTTTGAATTGCATCATAATCTTAAATTGACTAATTGTACTGCGTAATTTTAGTAAATGTTTAAAACACAGGGAAGAGTTTTGGCAAATTAGATGTTCAGAGATGAAGATGGTGAGATTTTCTTTGGCAATGAATCTATCAGAGGAACAACTCGCTGCTGAATAAATGTTCTGACTTGAGAGATGCGGCCGGGATTTCTCTAGAACATGTCTGATCTGGGGGATACTGTGTTCCCCCAAAGGGAATCTGAAGGGATGACAGAAAGGTCACTCCTGCCTCGTGTTAATATTCTTGGGGATACTTAAAAAGGGAGGTTAAGTCCATCAATTCATGTTTTACAATCTGAAAATGGATGAAAGTTTAGCCTGATGTTCAGAGATCCTGAAAGAATTTTTTTTCCCCCTTCTGTGTGAAGAATGTTGGTTTCTCCTCTGATTTTTTAATGTTGCACATTATAAGTAAAAGAGAAAACTTTGTTTTTTATTATCTCAAAAAAAAAAAGGATTCCAAACCCCGCCATCTCACAGTGCTGTTTAGCTTGTAATCTGCACTCTGACCCGCTTGCTTTAGAGGTCATTTCTTGACACCTCCTCTTCTCCCAAAACAGAACTTTCCACACACGAGAAGGCAAGCTAAAAGAAATGCTAGTCTTCTTAGGTTCTAAATACTCAGGTGAACAGGTGTCCTGAAGGTCAACAGTTCAACTGATGCAGATCCTCCACCCCAAACCTTCAGACAGTTATGAGTGCTTCCATTGCTGAACCTTCCCCTCCAAAAAAGTAGAAAATTCACTGAAAAACAATGTGGATGTTTATTTCAAAACACATTGTGTCAGTTCAATTAACAAATTGAAATAAAGCTTAATAGTATATTTCTCATAAATGCTTTTTCTATGTTTTGTCAATGAATACAAATAAATGTTTTAACAGCACATCTGCATTCTTTTCCTGACCTGGAGCAGATGATTCGTAAACAAAGTTAACTGCATTTTCTTTTAGAAAGAAAGAACCAAACATGTCTAATTTCCATTTCTTGGCTCAGCCCACCAGGAAAATTTGCAGAGGAGATTTGGTGGACGGGCGTGTTTTTCTCAGTTGTTTCCTAAAGATAAAATCTACTTTGGCTCCCATAACTCACCATCCTTTGGTTCATTTTTGGTCTGTATGACCACTTCATTGAATTAATTATGACTATAAGGAGAGGCAGGTCAAAGGCCCAGCTCACACTGAATCTAGTAACTCCAGCGCAGCAAGCAGCTTATTTGCAGCTTAAGCCCAGCTAAAAACAGTCATGCCGAGGAGCAGCAGCTTAACGCTGCACATTACCAGAAGAACCGCCTGAGTCCTGAAGGACATTGCTATAAAACAGTGTTTTTAATTAAACCTCATGTCCGGACATGGTCAAGTTTGAAATAGAGATTTCGAAAAGAAGCCTCTGAACCTACAGTGATTTTATGTAGAACAGTAATTACACCACCCTTCTTTACCTTTTGACTTAATCTATGTGTTTTATAGAAACCTGCAGCATAAAGATCACTTTAATCTAGATTTAGTGTTAAAACACTTGTAAAAAATTGCGATGGATGATTCAGTTATGTAAATTTTTAAAATAGCAGACAGAACTTCTTCAGCTATTTACTTTTTCTCAATTAGAGCACATACCTGCTCATATACTTCAGGAGGAGTTTGGTCTTATTGTAATTTATGCATAAAAACCATGTCTGTGTGTCTTCATAACGTTTGGTTATCTTATCATCTTTATAAAAAGCTTTGAGTTTACTTTGGTTGACCTAACAGCACCAGGAAAACTTGATATCTATGAATTTAAGAAAATAATGTGACTTCCTTTCTAAAATGCATTAACTATTTCAATTTATAAATTTTCTAATTCCATGCACTAATACCCACTTTGTTGCGTAAAGACAGACATTTACTTAAATACTATAAATTTACCAGTATTTACTGTTCAGATCTCAGAATGTTACAAACGGGATAACACATTTTTTTTCACAAAAATAAATTAAACGTATTCACAATTTGAGTGCATTATTCAAAATTCAACTTCCAGTTTTCCCATTTAAGGAGGACAAAAAAATACACAGAAATGAAATACAAACACCAATAGCACAGGTTACTGTTGAGAAGATGCGTTGTTATTATCTAGGTGAGGCAAGTGACTGACTGTATGGCATATAGAGCAGGCTCAAAACAAAAGATTTAATGCCAAGCTAATGACTTATTTGCTTTCAAGTTTGAATTCTTCTTGTGTGAGTTATTAAAGTAGCAGCATAGATCTAAATTTTCACCGATGTACATGACATTTTCTGGCTAGTTAGGTTGTGGCTAAGATTTGTCTCTGTTCTGTCTGAAAATTGTTCCTATTTCTTCGGAAATCTAAATGATCAGAGCAATAAAACATGATTTTGAAGGTGGTTGAAGCTGACTCTGTGTCCGGTGGGGTCTCTGAGTGTCTGCATGTTTGTTTTGCTGCAGACAGCAGGGTGTGCGGCTTTTGTCCTCCTCAGGCAGCTCCGATGGACAATTCCAGCCTGCTGAGTCTCACTGTGGTCCTGCTGGGTTTGCTGGGTCCTTGTTTGACAAGACTGACACCCAGAGTCTCTTTCCCTTTGGGTGAGTGCAAACTAAAATTATCTATATAGAGGATCTCCTTGTACGATTTTTAGAACTAGAGGTGCTGGCGTTTTACCTATGGCTGATTGGCACAAGTGTCACAGCTGTAACAACTTTTTGTGAGTAAAACAGGATGTTTAAATCTGGAATCAACTTGTAGAAATTACAGCACCATTATATGTGTTTTTTCTTGACAAAATTGTACGTTACTTGATTTTTTTAATATTTTTTTATATCGCGAGGCTTTTTTTCTGACCTGTGCTGACCTGTCTGGATGTCCTTTGCAGGCCCAGATTTATCAAGCCCCACTATGAGGTGTCGGTAGATTATCAAGGGGGGGACAGGTGTGGTTGTGCTGAGAGATGCGGTGTCATATCCCTCCAAGACCCTAAAATGCTCAGAAAACTATGCTATCATCATACGTTTATCTATCTGAAAATTGAGCCCCTCCTTAGATATACCTGATGTGTCTATAAAGTTTTGTGTTGAATGCTCTTCCTGACAAAACCCTCTGCATTAACCGGGCTTGGGACAGGCACAAGCAAGCCACTGCCTTATTGAGGCTGCATTTATCTTTTGTCTATTTGTCATCTGTCTGTCCATTCGTTCGTTTTTTAATATCTTTTATTCTTTTTTTTTTTTTTTTTTTTTTTTAGTTGTTTTGTTTGTTTGTTTTTGTGAGGTTTTTTTTAATCAGTTTTTGCGGAATATCACATTTTGGGTTGGTGGACAGTCATAGCATTTGGGGGGGACATTTTCCCCTTGGTCCATGCCCATTTCCGGCCTTGGTACTTTGACAGATTTGTACCCTGATTCATATTTTAAAAAACGTAAACTAAGACCATGGGTTCAGCATTGTGCTCATTTACTATGAGACATAAAGTTCTGCAAAAATCTGAATGAACCTTTGACTGCAGCCTGCTTCCATAAAGGTGCCTATAACTGTCTCCAACTGCCTGCTGCTGAAAAACAGGAAGTCCTGGGAGACGTCTCACCAGCTTCAACATCCATGAAGTCAAAAACACCACCACACTGCTTCTTGCTCCGGATGAAGAAACGCTCTACGTTGGAGCCCGGGACGCTTTGCTGGAGCTGGATGTTAGCCGAAAAGATGCTATGACTTTGAGAAACAAGGTAGAGAGTCGGTGTTTGTCAGGAGAGAGACAATCTGGTCCCATCCAGGGGGTCTGATGTGATATTACACATTTTTTCAGCTGGACTGGAGTCCTTCAGACAAAGACCTGGAACAGTGCTCCATGAAGGGAAAGAAATTGGCAAGTATTTGATTTATGTTAACATTAGAAGAACACTGTCTCAGCAGTTATAAAACAAGCCCTCTGGAAATAAGTCAAAAATGCTTAAAATTTAAAAAAATAAAATAAAATAAGCAAAAAAAAAATCTACTAATGAGGTAAGTAAACTAGTTGTAACAAAAATCTTATTTTAACTTTTTAAAAATTCAAGTCACTATAAGGCGCGTTTCCTTAAACTAAGATGATTTTGCTATTGAAAAACATCTAGATAAGATTATTTTTCCTGCAAGACAGAAAAAAGACATAATTTCTTGAAACAATGGTCTTTTTACTTTCTTAAGAGTTAGATTTTGCAGTGAGTGTAGACATAGTGACTGAAAGATTTAAACCATCAGCCAACTACAGCAGCACAACTGACTGTCTCACTTTAGCCCAAATAAGGTGTAACAGAGAACTTTAAAGGTCAAATAAATGCTCAATTTATTCTGCTGCTCTTTTCTGTCATCAGCAGATGCTGGTTTCACCAAAATCAAAAACATTCTTTTTTTGCTGTTGTTCTTTGTGATTTTTAGGCCGATTGCTCTAATTTTATTCGTATCTTGGAGTTCTTAAACTCCAGCCACCTTTATGCCTGTGGAACCTTTGCCTTTAGTCCACGCTGCACATACATTGTAAGTTTTTCAATGACATGTTCTTATACTTTTTTAAGAGTAAATTCGAATTAGCATTGTGATTAAATTGCATTCTAAAATATTTCTGTTCAGAACTTACAGACATTTACAATGCACCAGAACCTCGATGAAGGAAGAGGTCGCTGCCCCTATGACCCATATCAGCGCAATACTGCCGTCATTGTAGGTAAGCATAGCAGGAAGTACGGAGGACTAACCAGGTAGAAAACCAGCATTTATGTTGAAGTTTTGAAGTGGGACGAAATAGTTCTACAGAGGTGAATTATGAATTTATTTTAAAGTGCTAGTTCTCAACCAAAATCACTTCAATGAGGAAAAATTACAATTGTGTCTGTTGGCTTTTTTAAAAACGGTTTTGATTATTTTGTTTATTAGATGGAGAACTTTACACAGGAACTGTAGCAGACTATAGAGGAAATCGACCCATCATCTCCCGACATCTGAGTGAGGGCAAGCGTCTTGACCTGAAGCTGGATGATACGTTAGGATGGCTTGAAGGTGTGTTCATCATTTGAAAAAAAATCTTCTGGTTGACCTTAAACAGAGTACCATGCTATTTTTGGTAGAGCAATGCTGGTCTTGCCTTTTTGGCTATTTGTCTCTGACTTTAGCAGTGGTTTCTCATTGAAATTAAAAAAAAAATGTTTTATTATTAATCATGATACATTTGTTTATTAACCAAATCAGTTGTTTTTATATAAAACAAAACTGATTTTCACTCAATTCTTTTCAAAGACTGTGCTTTAAAAATAAGACAACAATTAGTAAATATTAAAAACATCATTGCAATTGTTATATATATTTTATATTATAGTACTGTTAATATTAAATACATGAGATCTGCATATCCTTAAACCATTATCACAATATAAAATGTAAAGGGATTTTCTGAAGTGCACAAGAGGGAATATTCACAATCCTCAAACAGGAACCTCAAGTCCCTTCTCTGAGACATTAGTTCAAGATTATCCTGTTTATCAAGAAGATAATCTTCCAAATAAAATTAAATCTCTGTGAAATGATATTTTTGTCTGCTGCAGATCCAACCTTCATCAGCTCCATCTTCATTCCACACGAGGAGAAGATCTATTTCTTCTTCAGTGAAGCTGGCAGAGAGTATGACTTCATCAATAAATTCATTGTCTCTCGTGTCTCCCAGATCTGTGTGGTCAGTGCTTTTTTTTCTTCTAATTTTCTATTTACTCAAAATAAACTTTATAATCATGTGTATCAAGCTCAATGATTATGATTATTTATAATTATTTAGTTCATATTTATATTATTTATAATGTTGTGCTGCTCTCTTGGTATTATACAGCTGGTTGGCTATATTGTGATTAAATCCTTTCTTATCTGAAAGTGGGCCTGTAGAAATAAGATTTATAAACATTTCAAAGAGGCAACAACTATCCCAATGAAAGAAAAATAACTTTTTTAAAAGACAGTATTATTTCAGAGAACTAAGTAGTAAAATCTGGGAGAACAAGCACACAGAAAAGTCCCAACCAGGATTTGAATCAAGGCCTTCTCACTGACCACGGAGGGTGCTGACCACTACTCCACCATGCAGCCTGGGTCAATAACAAATTAGCCCTAAATGAAAGCTGAGCACATAAAAAAGGTTTCTGAAAATGTATTTATTTTCAAAAAGAAAAAAAATGGAGTTGCATGTGCTATTTAGTTCTTCTTTGCTCTCTTATTGTCTTCTTTTTGTTTGTGTCAGAGTGACGTTGGGGGTCAGCGAACTCTACAACGAAGATGGACCACTTTTGCCAAAGCTCAGCTGTTGTGCCAGGCTGGCAGTGAGTTACCTTACAATGTGCTCCAGGATATCAGCATCCTCCCACCAGCAGAGGGAGCCCCTGCGGATGACACACTCTTCTATGGTATCTTCACATCCCAATGGTCAGTTTTCTTTCTTTTCTTATATTTGTCTACTTTTTTTTATAGTAGTTATACTCCATTCATCTGGATCAGATCATTTATAGTTTCATACTCACCTAATCAAGGCGAATTAGCTTAAAATAATGCAGGAATAAATGAAAAACAATTAGAAAGGTAGATCTGGGGGGTTAAAGTTGGGCAGCCTTGCACAGCAGTCCAATTCATTTATGTCTTAAAATATGTTGAATATATATAATGTGATCAACGACATAATGAAAATAATGATAGTAACACCATTAAAGTTAAAGTCCATTTAATTGTCTGCAGACACGATCATACGAGAGGCATGGACGGAGGCCATACTTCTTGTCTCAAACAAGGAGGCATTGGGTCCCATTTTTAAGTCTTTTGTATGACTTGGCCTGGATTTGAACTTACAACCTTCCAGTCTCAGAGCAGACACTCTTCCACAAGGCCACGAGCTTGTAAAAACCACCAATAGATCAAAAACTTGGTTTTAGGATTTTACTTCAGCAAATGTAAAGGTGTTTGGTTGTTTTCCTCTGGTTATGTTATAAATACACTTTCTATTCTGAATATTTACATGTATATATTTTATTTATAGTGCACACAGAACCACCATGTGCTCAGTAATTCTATAAAAAATCTTTACAATATTCAGTCTGTTCCTCCTCTGCCACATAGTTGACAGTATTCCTTAAAAAAGACAGAAAATTAGTGAGTGTGACCTTCATGCTTGTCAACAGAAATAGTAGCTTCACCAAAATTAAAGTTTCACCGAATGCAAAAGGTTGCACGTTCGACTCCTGCCTTGCCTTCTCTTGTGTGCTATCATATTTTGACAGGACTGTGAGAATGAAACAGATGCTGGGATCGATCATTTTTAGCATACAATTCTGTTTAGATGCTGGTCAGCCTGATGAACTACATAAAAACATGATGAGAGGGACCACTGTTAAGCTATGTTAACATCGCCCTCGCTGATTATGGAGGAGAATTGAAAAATTTCAGTTTGTGCCCAGACGGAATTATATGACATCAAGCCTTTCATTTATCAGAGTAGACATGTGAAAGAAAAAGTCTGAGGCAAAAATGTTCACGGCTTTGACTTTTCACACCAATCTTCTTTCAACTGTGAGTAGATGCACTAGTAGAAAAAGAAGCCCCTCCCTGCTAGTCCGGTGTGAACACCATGGACTAAACAATAACCTTGTGGAATTTGCTTGAATTACTCCAGATTTCTTTGACAAATCAAAACCTACAGAAAACTTGTTTCACATTTGAATCTGTAGAATTTGGGACTGAGTTGTATTTTCTCCATTGTAGATCAAATGTTGGTTTTCTTCTTCAACAGGCCTGTTAACTCTGGACGCTCAGCAGTGTGTTCATTCCGACTAGCTGATATTAAGGCAGTTTTTTCTGGAAACTACAAGGTCCTAAACAGAGACACCTTACAGTGGAGTGCGCGAGTTCAAGAAAAGATTGCAAATCCAGGAGAGGTATATATTTCTATCTTTAATACCGCATGAAAAGCCTCAGTCAATGCTTATAGACAATAACTAGTACAGGTGGTAATAGAAAAAACAGGTACAACACTTACTTTTGTTACTTTGGTATGGTGGAGGCATGGTGGAGGCATGCTGCAAGGCAGTTACTGAGGAGTGTATGGCTAAGAAAGTATTCTGATAAGTGCTTTTGACAGGGTGAAAAAGCAATATGTATCACTTTAAAAGTTGTTTTAATAAGCCTGCATTTATCAAATTTCAAGGGGTTGCTGGGTCTCATCATTGCTCAGGTATTCTGTTTACATCCCGTAAAGACCGGCTACGATGGCTGTTTTGGTTAAGTTGCTCCGCTCTTAGCACTAAGTCTATTCAAACTGAGAAAACTCAGAGCGAACCGAACCTCAGTCTGATTGAAAACCAAGAGTCCACTTGGATGTATTCAGACTAAAAATCTGTTGCGGGTTATCAGGAGAAACAAACTGGTTCGCTTCAATGGATGCAGGTTGATATGCAAGGTTAATATGTCTTCTCCTTGGATTTTAGTGTGGCCTCCACAATGCGTCCGACAATGCTCTGCGCTTTGTCAAAGAAAATTTCCTGGCTGAAGACAGCGTGCGGCCGGTTGCAAGAAGCTTGACGTTGGTTTCTGCGGAGCACATCTACAGCCGTTTGAGCGTGCAGAGAGTTCAAGCTGTTAACAGGAAGCAATACACCATGCTGTTCCTGCTCACAGGTAGACCCAGACCCAGGTTTGTCACTTAAAACAGAGACAGACATGAAAAAATGGCTTTTGTTTGTATAAGGTGTTACTGAAATATGCACATAAGGGGTTCAAACATCTGCGATATCGTTGTTTCATCCACAAATTGAATAGAAATTCACAGATTGTGTTACTTTGAGATTGCTGCTATGAGTTTATCATGCAGACTGCAATCAAATTTCAGATGATTCTGAGTGTGTGTGTGTTTCTCGGTTTTTTTCCAGAAGCTGGTCAGTTACATAAAGCAGTGCTGCTGCGGGGCGGCGCCCACATCATTGAGGAAGTTCGAGTTTTCCAGCACCCTCAGCCCGTCAAGAGTCTGAAGCTCTCCATTCCAAAGGTGCACACTGACTAAGTGATTCCTCTGCTGGCTTCCATGCACATCAAGAAGGAACAGGGACTTCTTTAGCTGCCTAGAGCTCCTGACCAGACCCCATTAACTCTGTCATTGCTGGACATTCAGTAGTACAGAGGAAGAGTGGGCCAGTTTGCAGCAGCTTTGACTGATTTCATTTTCTTTTTTTTTCATGCAGGGTGTGATTTATGTTGGAACATCAGAAGGGTTGGTGAAGCTTCCAGTTTCCAACTGTTCTTTCTACTGGACCTGCGCCCAGTGTGTTTTGTCCAGGGACCCCTTCTGTGCTTGGGACCCAGTTGGCAGAGCCTGTGTAAAGACTTCTGAAGCACAGACCTCCCTGTAAGTGTGATCGCATCTTATCATGCACCATTAACCTGTCCTGCAATCTATTTTTTCTTTAGCATAATACTTATGCTTATATTGTCGAATGTGACTTTTATAAGTCCCAAAGATGCAAACAAAAACTTGTGAGTGATGTTTTCCTAAATGGTTTATCAGTTTTTGTCATATTCCTGTCATTTTTTTGGCACCACAACAGAAATATCCACACTTGGTGTGTCTGGCTGTTGAATTAACCATGTTTTAATCAGTGTGCTGTAATTGTTGAATGGTTATAAATAAAAAAATAAACGGTATACGTATTTCTAAAAACTGATATTTGTAATTTTATTGTCTAGATTTAGGAACTACATTAACTGAATAAATCCAGTTTTTAAAGATATTGTCATGTATTGGGTTGCGTTTGTATCTTTCCTGGACAGACCTGAATAATGTCTTGCATTTTTACAAATATTTGTTTTCACTGATCTCAGGTTTCTTTGGAGCAGCCCACGGTCAGTGATTTGGCTCTGTTGCGTCCATGACTGAGACATCTTTACCATGGAATCAACTGTAATTTTGTGGGTGTAGTTATGAGCTGTTAAAATGAATACGAGTGTTTGTATTTTTTGTGTTAAGGAACCAGGATGTAGATGGAGGAAACGTGGAAGAGGTTTGCAGCAGTGCCTTGTTAACACACAGAACCAGATTTGGATCGAGCAAACTGCACACAGGTAAGTGTTTTTACCGAAAGAACTGTTTGGATACAAATCTAACTGTATGATATATTTGATAAATATTATTTATAATTAACATTTTGATTGTGTCTGTTAACGCTCGGATGACTAACCTCACCTGTAATCTGTATGTTTCAGGTTCATGTCCAGCTGGTGAGCTGGTATCAGTCTCTCTGAACGAGGTGGTGCGGCTTCACTGTCCTGCAGCATCGCAGCTTTCCCAGCAGCAGTGGGAGCGCCCCAACAGTCGGCTGTCCTCAAACCTTTACCTGCAGCTTAGAGATGGCAGCCTGAGCTTTGTAGCCACGCCCACAACTCTGGGCCACTACCTGTGCCTGTCCACAGAAAACGGCTACCGACAAACCATGGCCATCTATCATGTCAAGCAAAGGAGCAGCCAAGCTTCAACCAGCTATACCCATCAGACTCCAGTAACTCAGCCTGCACGCAGACCTGGTCCAAACTCCTCCATGGGGCAGGCAACGGATTCAGGACAAAAAGACGACACCCCCTCCCTGTCCGTTCAGACCATCACTGCCTCCAGCACTCACCAGGCCAGAAACAAGACTGTGTGGACTGAGGAATCTCAATGGAGGGGGATGAAGCTCCCTGACGGGGACCTCCTAGTGTCCAGTCGAGGTCCTTGCTATCTCAAAGAGCTGGTGATTGTTTCCATTCTTCTGGTGCTGTGTCTCAGTCTGCTGATTACAATAAGTCTGTACATTTTCCGACAGCGTTGCCATTGCAAAACAATCCCCCAGCCTCAGCCTGCCAGCAGAGATGCTGGCAGGGTAACACCTGAGGAGGCAGAGGCGACGGGGAGCAAGAGCAAAAGTAACAGTGAAGTGGCAAGAAGTGGAAACGCCAGAGGTTTTGTCTGTAATGGGATGACCACAGGCTCTGATGGACTTTTACCTAACACCCCCATCTGAGCTGTTGAGGGAGGCCAGATTCATTCCAGGGGATGAATCGATTGATCCTGGCTGCTTTGAATTCTGTGATGAAGGAGACACAGACAGGAGACTATGGTTCTACTCCCAGCACCACAAGTTGTCGGTTGCTCACTGACCTTGGTTCCTCCCCCTAATTTATTTTTACTGTACCAGTAGAGGGCAGCTACTCCTCCTTCTATCAGCTGTGAGATCCAGCATGACACGCTCACAGCACCACTACCTGGTTCTTGAGTCCAGAGGCCAGTGCCATGTCACACCTCTAAAGTTTGCTGCTCAATCGTTGCACAACCACAATTTTAGCACAAGCATGAAGCTGATGAGTGAATGAGCTGCTCTGAGGAAACACATAATTTTCATGTTCAGTGACTTTCACACAGAACGTGAAGGTGCCTTGTTTACATTTGTGATGATGTTCCGGTGAAGATGCTGCAACTGAGCAAAAGTTCACCTATCTGTGTAAGACTTCAAACTCAAAACAAACTTTTGGGGGAAAAAAATTCTTATTTTGTTTAAATATTTATATTAATCTGTGGGCAAACAGGCCGGTTCCAGCAGAAAGATGATAAATTAAAAGTTTGACACAAAGTAAATATTATCATCTCTGGACCAACACTGGCTTAAAATTCACAACTTTGGCATTTTTCTGAGGTAAATTTATTTATAATCTGATGAGAATAAAATATTGTCTGATCAGATTTACTTTTTTTCACATTCTCACAGAATCACAGAACTAGACAGTCAACCATATAGAAGACATAACCATAAGCAGGACTTAAGTTGTTAAAGCTACAATGTCAAATTCAGTTAATAAAGCCAAATTTGTAGATTCTTATTTCAGAACATGATAGGTCAAGATTACAACTTAACTAGCACTTCCCCGCACATCATCAAACCAAGTATTAGTGTCTCCATTAATTTAGTTTTGATCCAACTTGATTATGCATCACATTGTCACTTGTTCCATATGCTGCTATGTTTGTTCTCAAACAGACATTTAATCAACATAAAGCATCCTTTTAAGGAACATCAATAAAGTTGTGCAAAAGTCCCTTTTTTCCTGCTTGTTTGTGTTTATCTATAGAATAAAAGTCAAACATAATCATATTTATATCAACATATGATACATATTATTTTATATGCATATTTAGACTTTTTTTTATTAATTATGGGGGCTTACCTGTTAGAAAAATTCACCAGATATTGACTGGGAGTGCAGAAGAACAGATGGTATTTGGTGTGTTTTGAGCCACACACAATGAGCACAATGATAATGCATGACACAATAAAACAGAAATGTATGCAAGAGCATGCAAACAGTGTTCACATGCTTTCAAAACAATTAAAAAACACTTAATTCTTAACATCACTACTTTTTCCTGAGAATATTAACACAAATTGATCATGTTGTTTTTCTTAAAAGTATTCTTTCTTGAATTACTTAGAATTGTTTAAAAGACATGGTGTCACTGGTATACAGGCTTTATATTAAGCAAATAAAAAAGCTACAATTTGAAAGAAGAGACAATGATTCATTAGAGCATGTATTAAGCTTCTCTCTCATCACATCTTGAATATTTTTAGATTCATGCTGTAATATTATCTCATGAAATTATCTCTTTTAGAACCTTGCTGACTGGACAAATGTTTGTAAAAAAAAAAATAAACAAAAAAATGATAGAATGTGACGAGTTAGTGGGACGCTTGGTTCTCTTCGTTTCACTATCCCGCCTCTGCTTAGGCCAGAAGTTTACATTTCTGACTTTGAATCCTTTTGTTCTTTACACTATGAATTAACTAGAGATGGTTGTGGGTGAAAATCTCAGTAGATCAGCAGCTCAGACCAGCCCATCTGGCACCAACAACTATGTCATGTTCAAACTCACTTCATTTACCTTTTTTTTCCTCATTATGATGCTCGGTTTGAACTGCAGCAGATCGTCTTGACATGTGCCTAAACGCATGTAAGACAAGTGTGCCTAAAAAAGTGAGCGGTGAGTGTTTGTATAACTTCACGGTTGCAAAGTTAAGGCCCATTTTAAAAAATCGTATTCTATTTCTATGACTTCTTCTGTTGTCTTTACAACTGTCATCAATGTTGACATATTGAATATAATCTGCTTGCTAGGTTAAAACTATTAAAGTAAGCACACAACATGATTATTCCGCTCTTTGTATGTTCTCTGATCAGCTGTTAACAGATTTACAAAAACATTTTTTGAAAGTATGAATAAATAAGCTGAAGGTGTTCAAAATTTCTTTATAACTGAACATTTACATTCCAGCACTTGTGGTAGAACAGAAAAAAAAAAAACATTTTTCCTCTTTTAGCAGATCACCTGACAACTGGTTGCAACTCTACGGAGCCCTTAAAGGGACAGAGTAGAAAAAAAAAATACTTGTAGCACAAGAAAGTATCTGGAGAAAGTATCTACTGCTACTTTGGTACGGCGGAGGCATGCTATAAGTTGGTTACTGGCAAGGCGACGGCGAAGAAGGTACAATGATAAGTGTTTGTGACATATAGATTATAGAGAAAAATGTGAGAAGCAATATATTTAACATAAAACGTTTTATTGCGTTTATCTGATCGCATTTCATTGAGTTTCTGTGTCTCATTGTTGCAGTATTATGGCATAAGATAATTCTGTTAAAGAAACTACAAGGTGGCTATCGGGATGACATCACAGTAGCACCGGGCACATACCGCGTAACGAGACAGAAAAGGTGTAATAAGCGTTTTCAGCTGTGTTAAAATAAACGTTCCAACAAATGAGGAGTTGGACCATTTTTCTCCTAACAATACAACAATTGTTGCTTTATATTTGTCTGAGGCTCATTTGTTGTGTTATTCTTACTCCGTTTACATTCCATGATGCTCGGCCATGGTGGCCGTTTTGGTCCAGCTATTTCGCTCCGGTAGCGAGTTGTATTCAGATTGAGGAATCTCAGACTAAAGCGACTTCAGTTTGATTGGAAACGAACCTAGACCACCTCAAAAGACGGGTCAGAGAGCGGTTCCTGGTTCCGGACTAGAGATCACTGGGGTACATTGAAACTGAACAGAGTTCTTTCCCCCAATAAACTAGAACAAATGTTCAGTCTGAATACACCCAAGCGAACCCTCATTCAGGACCAGGAACCACTCTCTGACCATCTTTGGAGGTGGTCTTAGTTCATTTCCAATTGGACTGAACTTCGGTTTCGGTCTGAGATTCCTCAGTCTGAATATAAAGCGCTCTGGGAGACAAATAACTGGACCAAAACGGCCACTATAGCCGGTAGTCACATGATATAAACAAAGTAGAACTAAAGCAGCAGGACAAATGTAAAGCCATAATTGTCGTGCTATGATAGAAGAAAAAGGGCTCCAAGTGCTGACTTGTTAGAACATTTATTTTAACACGGCAAAAAATGCATATTATACCCTTTTCTGTGCCTTGTTCGCGGCACACGCCTGGCGTTGCTGTAATATCCTGAAAACTTTTTAACAGAATTCTCTTAAAAACAATGCCATGACACCACAATAACTTATCAATGCGATCGGATGAATGCAGACTCTTTAAAAACGTTTAACGTGATACACATTGCTTCTCACATTTTTCCCGACATTCTATAGGTCACAAACACTTATCGTACCATCTTAGCCGTCGCCTTGCTACTAACCAACTTGTTGCGTGCATCCGCCTTACCAAAGTAGCAGTAAAAAGTGTTATACTTGACATTGATACCGACGTTCAAAATTGGTCAGCAAAATATAAAGTTTCAATCAGTGAAATGAAGCAACAAGGATTCCAAAGCACAGGACTTCCATGGTTTCCCTATCTTTTTGCTTTACCCTGCCCTCATAATTCCTGGCCCCTGAGTGAAGAGATTTTTAGTCAGGAGGTTTTTTTTACAAGCTTTGCTCCAAAACAGTAGAGTCTGAATGCAAACCAAGCGCCTAATTCAGGACTCGATCCAAAACAAACTATACGGACTGGGACCGGCCCAAATGATTTTTCCAGTCCGAACACACATTTCTTGTGCATACCAGTTTATTTCCTGTGAGCACCAGATACTTTCTCATGCGTATGAGAAAACAGTACCTTTTGTTTTTAGTTTCATGACCCTTTAGGGGCTCCATACAACTCAGAGCTGCAGAAATGTTGCTTTTTTCCCCTCATTGCACATAACGAATTTCTTATAAATACATACTGGGTACAGTGTGTGTGGGGGTGAAGGCTTTTGTGCAGCAGTAACAGACAGACATAAAGACAGAAGTAAAGAAAAGTTAAAAACTAAATGTCAATGTTTGTTCTAAAAATGGTTTAGAATATGATTGCAACATTTTTGTTTGTCACTGCTTAGTTTGACGTGTTAAAAGTCATGCAATTTGTTGGGCTTTATGGAATTTGACAGCAATCAACAAACTTCTCATCAAATGATTAGAATAAAATCAGAAGTTTGATCAGTTTGGCTTCTCAGGAGTGTTCAATTGTGTTCTAAATGTCAGAAGAATAGGCGTTGGGATTATTGATTTACAGGGGTGTTACGATTAATTGATTAATCAATTTCTATTCCAACAATATCAATCTGTATGAGGCAGAATCGAGCTATAACATTGAAAAAAAATCTTTTCAAAATAAGATAAAACAAAAATAGATTTTTGGAAAATACCATTTGGTTGAGACTTAATGAGTTTACTTTACTATAATGTAATAACGACAAAGTTCCATCACAGCGGACAACACACGTGATGGCAGAAAAAAAAATGATCAATCCATCATAAGTGTTCAATGTGGGGAAACAATGAATTTTCAAAGACATGTGACCATACAGTGTGGTAGAATGTTCTAATAATGTTTCTTTTGTATCCTTTTGATATGGAACAACAACAGTGGGCTGAACTTTATCAAACTAAAATGTGAATGGATTTGCCATTAATTCATGTTAACTTGTTTGTGCACATATTTAATTAACACTTATTTTGTAAGAAATCCAAGGAATCTGGAAAACTTTCCCTGCACTGCCAGGTATTCAGTCACCCTGATTGAATTTTTGGTTAAATATGTCCTGAACTGAATTTAAGTCAGTGAATTGGATTGTTCTAAATGAACCAATTTTGAAAGTGAATCAACTACAAACGATCATTTAAATCAAATCGTTAAAACAAATCATTACACCCCTATTGATTTAGAATGGTGCTGTCCAATTCCAGGCCATTGTCCTTCTGATGTAAAAGATGGATAGCTTCAAACAAAAAGTAAACACTAACACTTATGACTGTGTTAGTAAATGAGTCAACGGGCGTCTGGATCTAAGAGGTGCACCGTGTTGTTACAGTGGCCTTTTTTTTAGTAAGTTACATTTATTAATATGTGATTTGTTGGGAAGCTTATTAACTGTGGTGCATAAAATAAATTTTAAAAAATGCCCACCTGAAGCGGTATTTGAATAATACTTAGTGCTATTACTGTATTTTTTAATCACCATACACAGAGATATGATTGAAACAATTTGCACATAAGTGTATATTATAAACTTCTGCACTACTGCTTCTTTTTTCAAAGAAAGGTCTGAGTGAATCACAACAGAGAACAGACTGAATGTTGGAAAAGTGCTTCAGAATGCTGCCATCTACAGATTGCTTACTTTAACAAACAAGAGTCCAATTTAAACTATTGGGAAAAGTCAAAGGGATTTTCCTCTGATAGCGTCCACTTTTACTCTCTGACGACAGTTTCTATCGGCTCCACTTGAGGTTCAGTTAGTGGCGTGGAGATGTCCTCTATGTGCTCTGGATCGAGCTCAGTCACCACAACGGCCACCTGAGAACAGACAGAGCAGAAAACATTAACTCAGATCAGTTACTTTGAAACCTTGGAGCTTCACTTTTATGAAACAGTTTTATGTCATTTAATTTGGCGACAATTTGTCTTTGGGGAACAAAGCACAACCTCCTCAAAAAAATTTAGTTTTTTAGTGGCATTCTTGTTCTTTGTCTGCTCAAAGCACAAGAAGAACTTTTTTTTTTTATCAATAAAGTTTATTAATACTATTTTTTATCGTGTTTGAATGATGTAGAACTACACAAAGCAGCTGCAGAATCTAAAAAGAGCCCAATGGCCACACCTTTTACTTTGAAATTGGATTTATTTAAACTCATTATACCTTCCATCTAAATCTTCACAAGAAGAGATCCAGAAGTAATTACCAACAAAAAGCATCTTAAAGATTTTTAAATGGGAAGCTCTCACCTACTTTGCTCAATTCAGGTGTAGATTTTTGATTAAAGATAGCATGTGAAACATGTAAAGTAAAACGAGCATAGTTACTGTTGAGTCTGTCAAGTCATCTCAGGAATGAGCCACATTTCAGAGTAAAACATGCAGCTGCTTCGGTGGAGACCCCGTGAACATGCGGTACCTGGGATGGCTCAGCTTCTGCCGGAGTGGTCTGAACAACTTGCACGGTTGGAGCTGCTGGAGGACGAGATTGTGGGTAAGCAGGTCTCTGGCTGGAAGTCCGCTGGACAGAGAAATGAATAGATTTGACGTTTCGGGTAAATATGATCATTTACTCTTCAGAAGAAGAAAATAAAGTGAATATTTGCATTTCCTAATACGTGTGGCCAGTGCTGAAATTTTTTCTTGGCCGCTCAGACCCAGGAAAGATTTAGGTTAGGATTGTGGTTCGAAGCAAGATTAATGCATGTGACCAACTACAGCATTTAGCTTTGGAAGCACTCAAAATACAGGCGGGCAATGCAGCAATGTTCATCTTAACATGAATTTTCATCTGTTTTTGTGCTTGGTTGCACGTAAATATGTGTGAATAACATCAACCCTTAATTAATGCTTGATCCTTGTTCTTGACAGAAAGTTTTATTTATAGTCTGTGTTACGACCCCAACATGGCTCATGTCTAGGGGTAGACAAGATGGGGTCGCAACATAAAGAAAAGAATGGACACAGATTTAAAAAGAACACAGTTTATTAAATAAACAAAACTCTGTGTCCTAAAAACATAAAATGCAAAATAATTCAAGTGCTGGTTTAAACAAAAAGACGAACCAAAGGGAACTGGAACCTTGGCCAAACAAAACAAAAGGTCAGGGAGACAGCTGACCCAGCCACGCTGGCCGTCGGAGTCAGCAGCTCCCTGCTAAGGGCTGCCTAACCAAAACTACCTAAAACAAAAACAGAAACAAAGCCCGCAAACTAAGACTACCAAGGTCCCAAACCCAAATTAAAATAACAAAACCCAACAGTATAAGACTGTTGAGGAACCAAAACAGACACAAACCAGCACAACCCAAACCCACTGCTCTCAGCCTCCTGCTCTGCCTCTGCCTTCTGCCCTCTTTGGTGTGGCCTCCTTGGTCTTAAATACCCGGCAGGTGCTGATTAAGATGATTGGCTTCACCTGCCGGGTGAGGCAGCATGACAGGATGTGGTGGCAGCAGCAGGGGGACGTAACAGTCTGAATAAGAAAGCTCACCTAACTTAGTTCCCTAAAGTTGATTTTCCATCCTCGAGTCACCTCACCAATATTTAACAAGTGGGCTAGCAATACACATGAAATTTAGGGGTCTCTAGTGATTGACTCTTCAGGAAGTTGGCAACATTTGCACACTAGTAAGGCCTGGTGTATTATGATGTGCACTCAGTAATAGATTGCAGGTCATCTGTGATCAATCCAGAGTACTTATTGATTTTGGGCAAATAATTCCTGAAGTTCAATTAGTTCAGACTGACTGAAAGTTGACTCAAATTGAGTCAAAAATTGAGTCAAATTGACTGAAAAAAAAGTGCATTTGACAAAATTGACTGTGAAATTCAACTACAGAGAACTGGGAAAGCAGCTTCGTATTATCCTTGATTGGTTTCATTGTATCTTGAAGACAGGAGGTCCTTTTTGTACACTTTATGTGGCATGCACTGTCTGACATGTTCAAGCTAATTCAATAAAACACAACAGACAGTTAAGTCCAAATGTCCAACCGCTGGAATACTTTAGTATGTTTTGAAAATCCCAACTGCTTTACCTGTTTTCCACCTGCAGCTAAGACACTGAGCTCAAACAGCATAGTGGTGATGCAAATCAGCAGTTCCAGCACCAGAAAGATCACTAACGTTCCCAGAATCCCATCAATCAGAAGCTGTGCATGGCAAAAAGGAAAAAGCGAGAAGCACATTTGTTTAACAAAGATGTAAAAGTCTTTGTTTATAAAATTAAAACTTTGCATGCACAAAACTATACAGCCATTTGGCCAAAGTATTAGTTGTAACAGTAGTCAGTCACTTACTTTACATTTTTGCTCGATCAGCCCGGTGCATTTTCTGAAACAATGTTGCTGCAGTGGACAGTAAAGAGAGAAACAGCAAGTCTGCTTTCTCAAAACATGCAGGGTCAACTATCAATTTCTGTGATACCAAACATTAGAGATCTATAGATTAGTAGAAATACTGCTAAACAAAGTAAATACTATTCATCTGATTTTCCTAAAGCCTCTTATGAAGCTAACAGTTCTCTAACAATCTTTGCAGAAAATGTGCAATTTAAAAAGGATGCCGTCATGTACCACCTATTCTGTTGTAATAAGTGGAATGTTGATTTTGTAAAGGTATACAGAATATTCTTATCCGCAAACATTGTTTCAGTCTTGCACCAGGCAAGACTCGTGCTCTTCTATAATAACTCATGTGGAAAGTAAACGCTAAAAAACAAAATAAATCAATAAAAAGCTCTTGAATAAATGTAGTGATTTGAATTTAGGGATCCTATTTAACACCAAAACCAAAGAGGACCTCATCTTTTGTAGGACACCATTTATAGTGTTTAGTTTTCTTCATCTGATCTCTGAACTAATGGATTAAACTGAGCATTTTTTTTGTTTGTGTTGAGCTTAAAGACTGTACCACAGCGTGCAGCTCCAGCCTGCGGCAGTGTTCACAGTGGTACGAGTCCTGTCGGTAGGGCAGGTGGGTGGACATGAGGCCCAGAGCAGCAGTGGCCAATGCAGCACTGATTAGATGAAGCACCAGCACACATTTCACCTGTAAAGAGACACCCCAAAGTTATGAAATATGAGCTAATTACAAACATTAAAAATAAAAACATAGCAATGGCAAAGCAAATACTAAATAATTAGGTCTGCAGTCTTTGAATCAAATATATTTAAATGTCATGTAAGAACTTTATTCGTAAAGTTAAATAATGTTATGATTATTGCAGATGCAACATTTAAATAAGCTTCAACTTGTCATTGTAGCTGTGAATCCATACAACTTGTACCCACCTTCGTATACTTATAATTGTTCATATTTGCTCATAAGCTTTATACATTTTTTGTTTCATTTAGTGGTCTTAAATACAAATGAAAATTAAGAAAAGCGAATAAAACTCCATTAAAAGGGTCACATGACTGCTAATTACCTGAGTGAAGTTTAATATGGTAGTTTTTGTTCGGTTTGTAGCAGAAACTAAAGTTGTTTCGATAAAATTTGTGACTAAAAGCTATCACACATAAACCTTAGCCTTTAGAGAGCTATGAGATATAATTTTATTTTGTAAATTGTAAAAAAATAAATAAAGGCAAAGTGGTCACTTTAATGTTGGTATTTTTCTTTGTCTTTAAATTTATGATGAAGCCTCACAAAATAATGACCTAAATCTCCACATAATGTATGTGATTATACTTCTAAAATCCAATTAAATGGGATCACAAGTCATTTTTAATGTTTGTCAGGGCTCTAAATCAATTTAAATGAATCAAACATTTGAATCAGTCTCTGCTTTTTTAAAAGAGTTTAGTCTAAAAAGGTAGCTTTTTTTACCAGCAATTTTTATAGAGATTTAATAAAGCCAGAAGTCTTAAATCAAATGCTGAAGAACAGCACGGTAGAAAAGGGTAAATACGATGAATTCCTTGAATTAAATGTAGTTTGAGCAAAATTCTGAAAATTTTAGAAAATGTTGGATAACATAAAGAGCGATGTTCCAGTACTTTTTTCCAGTCATTGCTCTCGAATTTTGCTAAGCTAAATTAAAAATTAGAACTTTCCCAAGTCAACATTTAAGCAGTTCAACAATGCAGTTCAGGTTCACAGATGTGACATGGGATTGACATTATTGACATATTTACCCAGAACAGAGAAGGTTTCCTGCCACTGTGGATCAACACTGACCCAGACGAGGTCACCTGTTGCAAAAACAGCCATTAGAGCGCTAAAAGGGGCTAAATGTCAAACATCTTTTTCAAATGACATTAAAGTTTTAGAACACCAAAAGATGCAGACATTAGATTACCAACAAGTAAAACTGGACAAGTTTCTTTAGCAGCTTTGGACTGACCTGTATGACGACGATCAAAACGAGGGCTACATCTCTCTTGTAATGGACCTCATGGATGTGAAGCACAGAAACACTCAGGCAAAGGATCAAGGCTCCAATAACGATTTGGATTGCCTGGAGTATGTGTCAAAAGGTTTGGAGAGTAGGAATGGAGGGGTGTAGAAGACAACAGATAAAAACAACAATTCAGGTACAGTTTAGATGCATCTTAACTTAGATTTGATCATGTCTAATTTTAAATAATACTAAAAATAGAACCTAAATTTGTATTTTGTGTTTTTTTAAACGTAGAAGCAAACTAACTACAGCAAACATGTTCAGCTTCATAGTCTTGTGACCAACTTGTGCACAACTTGTCTGTCTTTGAAAATCAAGGAACGTCTATCAAAACAAACAGCTCAAGCATAGTTTTGATGTTATGCTGCCTGGGTAACTGAGTTCAAGTTTGATTTTTGACCTTTGAAAGTCAACATCATGTGGGTGATTGCCAATGCATGTCAGCTGAGTAGCATCCAGGGAGCGTGCGCAGGGGTTGCTGGGAGTTGTAGTGAGTCTAATACTCTGGAGACCAGAGAGAGAGACAGAGAGACAGAACTCTGACTCCTGACTATCTGTATAGCATCAGCATCAGTATTACATCAGTTGAAGCCACATGGAGTTGGACAAAGGTCAGCTTGTAGATAACAGACACTAGTGGATTGTTAAAATAAAAGGCAAAAAAAGGGGAAATACCTTTACCTGAGTAAGGCCTTTTTGCAACCAGATATTCAGAGACAGCCAAGTCACTCTTAAAGTTCTGATATGAAGAACAATATTTGCTTCTGGGTCATGTCTCTGTGCGTGGCGTTTATTTTACATGCTCACCCCCAGAGTCTTGGGTTCCATTTTGAGGTGGAACTGCAGCTGGCCCTCAGAGAGGGTCTCTGTGACCTGGATTGGATCTTTGTCAGTTTGAGCCATCCTAAAGTTGAGAGAAAAACAGGTAGACATCATATACGGGCGAGAATGAAACGTAACTCAGACTTGGTCCAGGCAGACTCATTGACAAAAATTACATTTTATTGTAAAAGGGGAATTTTGTGCATAAAAATCTATCTCTGTATATTATTAACATTTACTAACCAAAAGATTAAAAAATATAGCAGGAAACACATTTTATGGGTCTGTGTGCATGCTGGACATAACTACAAAAAAGTACTACAACTACACTTTTGCAAACCTGTTGTGATTATACTAGAAAAACTCTCTTTTTAAAGGATCATTCTTTAGATTGTTGCATTGAACAAATAACAGACGATTGCTTTGTTTTATTCAGACATTTATCTCTTCAAGATGGACTTTTTCATAACTGTCAGTTGAATTTGTATAATGAACATTGAGAAAACTATAGTTGTGATATTAGACTATATAAATAAAATTGAATGAAACTGAATTAAAATTAAAAAGTCACAATGAAAAATGGGTCTAATTATTACTGGTTTTGCTAATAAAACAAAGGGAAAAAACAAACAATTTGATTTTTAAAAAACGAATTTTATCACGATGGAAAGTACTTTTTCATTCAGACTAAAAGCATATTCACAGAGTAATATTTTTGAAAAGAATGGACACAGTTGTTAAGTACATGAGTAAACTGACTTTGTTACATTACTTCAGGATGTTTTTTGGCCACTTTGTACTTGTAATGAGTATCAAAAATATAAGCAACTTTTAATCTCTCCTCAACTACATGTTTGATTGAATATTTATGCTCTTTACTCCACTACGTTTGAATAGAAACTTACATTTACTCAAGTAAATTACTCAAGTAAACGTAATGAGCAAATGCGAGTCTCCATTCAACTGTAGTGGAGGAGAAACTGTATTTAATAGAGATCTGATGTGTCTTATGCTTCATTAAATTAATGTTAGTCCCACTCCAATCAGCTTTTGGTCTATTGTAAAAGTGTTTCTTTAATCACCAGATGATAATTTGTCTCCGAGTTGTGAGTGGAACTGTTGTCGTGGGGTAAGCCCGCCCTCATTTCCCATCATCCTTTTGTTTTACCCTCTCTCTCGCCAGCTTACAGTCCTTCATACCCCCAACCTAACAAAAATGGCGAGCAATTTTACGTCACAACTACAAGCTTTAACAAACATTTATTTAATTTACTCCTGATTCACAACAATTGAATAAAGAAATATTCAGAAATTAAATTTTAATTTTCTTCATATATGTCCTTCGTCATGAGAAAAATTCTGTGAGCGTTTCCTAAGAAAGATGTTGAACTTTTTTGTTCCAAATGAAGACAGGATTATTTTCTCCATCAGCTTTTTCACCAAAAAGACCAAAGCTAAAGAGTAATAATTGGGTTAATAAGCATTTACAAATTTGTAAAGTTTTTTGATATGAATTTTGGTTTTTTTAAAAAAGGGAGAAAATATTTGAAAAATCCACAAATATTATTTTCTGTAGTTTAAAAATAATGTGAAATTAATTTACTGTTTTAAAAATGATTCACTGGGAACTTTTAAAGCAGTTGATTTTCCACTAGATGCATTTGTAAATTTTTCTTCATTTTAAGGCCTGGATCATAGCAGACTGGAGCTTTTGAAGTCATTTGACCCAAAGTTGCTTAGATTACTTTTACAGACAGTTTCCAAACTCTGCACTTTTGCACAGTGCATTGCAAAATGACCTTCAGAACCATAAATGCATGTCATGCACGCGCTGCAGTTCTGTGATGGATGCTGCAGCTCTGCACGCAGAGGGCATCTGCAGCATCCATCCCGCAGTTATCATCATGTCCGGCCTAACCTCGGCCCCCCAGTGCCAGCTCCGTCCCGTCTCAGCTCACCTTGCGCCGGTCTTGTATCGCCGCAGGATTCGGTCCGGTTCCGCCCGTCCTCCTTGCAGAAGTGTGTCCCGCGGAGGTGCGTTGATTTCGGTTGCTCCGCAGGATGCAGCAGGGTGTGTTCTGGAGCGGGACCTCACTGCAGCACTCACTGCGACTTTTCCCAGACTTGCTGTGTCATGCACTTCTCACGCACGGCTCCATCAGAGAGCTGCAGTTGCGTAAGAGATCCAGGTGCTGCAGCATTGGTTGGTTTACAGACAGCAGAGGACAAAAATATTACAATTAAATTAAAAATAAATAAACTGCACAAAACTGAGAGAACATTGTCATTTAATTAGCCAACAAACTATTTCAGTAATTAATTGTATATAGTAACATTAAGCTGACTTTTATCATTAAAGAAGGTAGCTATTTAAGGGCCCCCTCCCCAATTTAAAAAGCACTGTTGAATTGAGAATTGTATCGGATTAATAAAAAGAATACAATTTTATAGTAACTCTTCCCAGTTTGTGAAAAAAAAGTCAAAAGGGCAATCTGCGGTAGTTTTATTTGATTTTTTTTTTATTTTATAAGGAAAACCGTTCAAGTTTGATCAAAAAAGGCAACATGCATACTTCTTAAAATGACATTTGATCCTTTTGAGGAGGGCAAAGATTAAAAGAAACCCAAAAAGAGCAAATGGGACCCAAAACAGTGTCATTCTACATAGTATAGCATACCAAGAAGAGGAAGTTGTGTTTATTTTATTTTATTTTATTTTATTTTTTCCTGATCACTAACAAAGCTCCAGAGGTGAACACGAGTTCTATTTGTTTAAAGGCAAATGTAAAAAGAGGCTGCACTTCTACTTCCTGGTCTGTGGGGGCAGCAGTGTTCTGTGGAACCACCAACAGGGAGGGAGAAGGAGGGGTCCACCGGAAGTTTCAATAGCGCCACCCCAGCGTTTCTCCGGTTCTGGGTGTTCATTGCAGCAGCTGCACAACTTAATTCTACTCATTTGTTTTATATTTTCGGAATCAAAACGTCTTATACGATGAGGTAAACCTATATTTATTCCCTTCCTTCGTGTTGGTGGCTTAAGGGTTTGCTCTTCATGTAATGTGATTTGTGTACAAGCTGTAGCCGCTAGCATCACCAGTAAGCAGCATTCTCCAAAGCGGTTTCAGTTCTTTCTTAGTTTAGGAGCCAGTTCTCTGGTTAAATTCTGTCGTTTTCGTGCACATTTTTGTTCATGTTCAGTTTAAATTAATATATGTATGTGAATAAATGTCAGTAGTCATTTCTGGGTCGTGTAGTCTTTTAGCTCCCATCTTTTTGTGTCTTGTGGGATCCCTGTGACTGATCATCTGTTCCCTTTCTGTGCAGAGGAGACCGCGGAAGGGGCCGGGGAGGTCGCTTCGGGGCCCGCGGAGGACTTGTCCAAGGGTTAGTCTGTTTATTCCCCAACATTTTCAGTTTTGTGTTAGTAAGCATCGCTGCCCCCTGCGTTTCCTTCCATGAGCTCTTCTGAGCCAGCAGCCCCGAGCTCGCTCACTGCTTGGATCAGGTGTCTTCAGTCAGTCATGAGAACCATCAGGGATAGCTGGAGTAGAGTAGTAGAAAACCATTCTAGGATATCATTGATGAAACCTGAAGAACACACAGAGTAAAGCATTCTCTTTTAAATGGATGGATAGATGACTAAAGATGAGCAATATCATTTTTCAGACCTGTCACTTTGGAAAACGCATCAACAAAAGCGCCCATGTTAAAAAGTATTGCCAAAGTTATTCAATTACCTATTCAAATAATTGAATTGGGGCAGTCCAATCATTTCCACGGCCACAGATCCACAGAATGACTTATTTTGCAGACATCTTAAGGGATGTTGGCTTCTCAGGAGATCAGTGTATTCCAGTTTTCTAAAATCTGTTCCAATCCCAATTCAAGTTAAAAAAAAAAAAAGTCTGAATGCTTTAGGACACCTAGAGATTTGAATTTAGGAATGGTGCTTCCCTGTTGCAACATGCACCATAGATGTGATGATGATGTGAAGTACAAATGGGTTTTAATCCACATTAAATCTTGTGACACATTTTTAACCTATGAAAGACATAGAACATTGCTGATTTTCAACCATTTTTTATGCAGGTACCGTCCGTTTGTCCCACACATCCCATTTGATTTCTACGTGGTGAGAATGAGTGAACATTGCTGGAATGGTGATTCAGAATAAGTGCGAGTCTTGACGTTTGCTGTTTTGTTCCACTAGTGTGAGATGGCCTTCCCCAGAGTGAAGCCTGCTTCTGATGAGACGGCCTTCAGTGAGTGTCTCCTGAAAAGAAACCAGGACCTGAGCCCCACGCCGGCAGAGCAGGTCAGGCTCTGACTCACCTAGGAACCTTCGTGATATTCTTTTTTTTTTTTTTTTTTACTTCTAACAGATTTTGTTCCCCTTTTTTTTTTTTTTGAATAGTCATCTATCTTGTCGTTGGTCACAAAGATCAACAACGTTATTGACAACCTTATTGTTGCTCCTGGAAACTTTGAAGTGGTGAGTTCCTCCCTGCCCTGTTGTCTCACTTGAAAACATTCCAGAGTTTAAAACAGCTTAGGTATAAATGTAAAATACATTCCCAAGAATATGAGGTGAAATGTTATTATTTTTGTAGGGATACCGCAAGCAAGTGTTTATTTTAGGCAAAGCCATAGATTTATAATTCAACCAGTAGTTTCTCTCGCAATCCATGACCCACAACACAGAATAATGGTCGTTTTTCTCTTTCTTGGCAGCAAATTGAAGAAGTTCGTCAGGTGGGTTCCTATAAGAAGGGAACCATGACTACTGGACACAATGTTGCTGATCTTGTGGTCATCCTGAAGATCTTGCCGACATGTAGGTGATGAGTTTAATCGCAGGGTGTTGTCTGATTCTTTTTCTGATGAGAATTTTTCATGTAAGAGGTTCCACAACTCCATGAAATGACCCAGTAAATCAACTCCTCGTGCCTGATATGAACTTCTGCTTAAACATTTTTCAAACTTGAATTTTTCAGTACCATTTGATTGTTGGTGGAAAATTGTGTTTTTATGTCCCAAATATGTTTTTTCTTTTTAGTGGAAGCTGTTGCTGCTCTTGGCAACAAGGTCGTGGAGACTCTTCGCACCCAGGACCCCACTGAAGGTAAATCGGAGTGCTGCTTCAATGAGCTAAAGGAAGAACTTTGTTTACAAGTTTACTGTATTAATTGCTTTCAAATTTTCATCTGTCAGTCAAATTATTATAAAATTTGGAGAAAGTCTTTTCAAAGCATAAAAATATATAAGCTTGAGAGCTGGAGTTGAGTTGAATTGAAATAAGATTGGCAGTACAGACAGTTTTCCTAAACCCATTAAATATTGTGAGTTGTATTCTCAAAATTCTTAAACTTTTGAGGAACAACTGAAGTAGTTTGTTCATCGATTTAATATTTTTCATCAGGGATTTGTTTTCATTTAGTCATTTAGGCTGACTCTTTTGTCGTTTGTAAAAGAGGGGTATCACAAGAAGACCTGAAACTGTTTTTCTGCCTGTGCTTCTCCTTTCAGTTCTGTCCATGCTGACCAATGAAACCGGTTTTGAAATAAGCTCAGCTGATGCTACAGTTAAGATTCTTATCACCACCGTTCCACCCAATCTGCGCAAACTGGATCCCGAGTTGCACCGTAAGAGAGCGCACGCGTGTACTGCACACATTTATATGAATGAGGCAGGCTTGTGAAACAATGTTTACATTTTGTGCTCACAGAAATGGTTTGTCAAATGTTGTGTTTAAATTATTTTTTGTTTTTATTGGAGAGCCTTTATTTTGAAAAGGCAGCAGAGAAACTCCTTCTACAATTATATATTTAAGCTCTTTTGTTGGTGCTGCTGCATTCTAGGTTCTTTGCACAGCTTTACTGTCATGAGAAAAATAGCAAGCCAGCGCCCCGCTTTGACAAGAGAAAAAAATCTTCGCTCCAATCTCTCAAAAATAAGTCTTTAAAACTGTTGCAGGACAATCTGAGCACACGCAAGCATGAAAAAAAAACATTTTAACATTTTTAGATTTACTTTCATTCAGTCTTGCATTAAAACAGCGTTCAGTTGTGCGTCAGTGCACATGTATGTATCCATCTAAAGCATTTAGAGAACAGAAGTGGCTTTTTCATATTGCAAGCGTGCAAAAAAAGTAACTTTAGACAATGGGCTGGAAGGGGCTTAGGAGACGAGCCAAAATACAGCGAGGCATATTCTTATCACACGTTCTTAAAAGCAAACCTGGTACACTCATTGTGAGGACAAATAGAGAAAAGAAAATGAGCAACTTTTAGTTTGATTTAGGTTTAATCTATGTGATCGATGTCACTTAAAGAATGTGGTCTGAGCAATCATTCAATTATAACTTCTATTTTCTTATTGACTTCACAGCTTGACAAATGAATCCTTGTTGATGCTAATATGTTATGTTAAGTCTTTACATCAACAAAATTAGAGAAATGTCATTAAACAAAGAACACCTGTGTTTTCTTCTGATCATATATTGAATCAATCATGCTGACAGATCTGTTTCTATCTGAGTGAAATGTTAATCACTGATAGTGTCTGTATTTTACATTAAATCAATGTAAAGGTTCAGTTTGGAGGTTTTATTCATCTTGAGTGGACTGTCAACCATGATCTGGTTGGAGGTTTTGGTGTTCTGGGGGATCTACTGAGTCACTTTACAACCAGAAAACGCTCTTCATCCTTTTTTCTTTCTAGTTGATATCCGAGTTCTGCAGAGTGCTCTCGCTGCCATCCGTCACGCCCGCTGGTTTGAGGAGAACGCTTCTCAGTCGACGTGAGCTCCCCATCTCTGTCTTTGTGGTTTTTTTGTGTGTGATGAGTACCCATAAACTGTTTTACATGAATGATTTTCAGGGTCAAAGTTCTGATTCGCCTTCTGAAAGATATCCGACTGCGCTTCCCTGGATTTGAACCCCTCACTCCCTGGATAATTGACCTGCTGGTAAATCACACTGGAAAAATACACAAGCACAAGAATTCCAGATGTTAAGATGATGCAGGAACCAACATTTAGTTCGTCCCTGATGGATTTTTTTATTTGCATTTTTATGACATCCCAAAGTTAACAATAATGCACATTTGTCGAAACAATTTCTGTAGTGAAACTGCATTAAGAAGTTAAGAAGTGATTTATTGTAGGGCCACTCTGCAGTGATGAACAATCCTTCCAGGCAGCCTTTGTCTCTGAACGTGGCCTACAGGTTGGTGTTTGCTCTTGACAGTTGTGATTTCTTTAAAATAAGCGACAACACAAGTCATCCTTTCCTTTTCTGCCTCCCTAAAGGCGCTGCCTGCAGATGCTGGCTGCCGGACTCTTCCTGCCTGGCTCTGTGGGCATCACAGACCCTTGTGAGAGTGGGAACTTTAGAGTTCACACAGTGATGACTTTGGAGCAGCAGGTAAACTCATTTCATTCCCCATCATTCAGAGTATGAATATGTGGCTTTGGTTCAAGTTTTGTTGAATTTTATTTTAATTAATGTGGAAAAATGTTGGTGCACAGCAGAAAACAGGCAGTTGAAATAAAGATAGCTAACAAAATGTTTGTTGGATCGATTAATCCAATATTACTCTTTTTTTTGATTGCAGGACATGGTTTGTTTCACTGCTCAGACGCTGGTCAGGGTGCTTTCACATGGAGGCTACAGGAAGATTCTAGGTCTTGACGGAGACGCCAGCTGTGAGATCATCACTTTTTTTTTTTTTTTTTACTTTACAGGTTTTCATAAATGGAAACTTGTACTGTTACTGAATGAGTTACTTTCAAACATAATCTTATGGCCAGACTTAGGACTTGGGACACGATTGACAAATTAAAGCTGCAACTAAGCATGGTTAGAAATCTCTCGCCTGAGATATCTGCAGCATCTGGCGCCTTTGTTTGAGACTATCAAGGAACACCTCCAGTAACCCTGTCCCCCTTTCTTCCATCTTCATGGGTTTTTTTTTTTTTTTGCAAGCAGTCCAGGGCAGCATATTGTTAACAATTTAATTGAACAGCATTTCGTCTAGGGCTGTGTTTTGTTCTGTAAGACTCTTTTACTACTTTACTATATTTATTTTTATTATCTACTATATTTTTAAAAATCTTGTAGCTTATAGTAAAATACACTCCAGTCAATGCAATGAATTACTCTAAAATTGCAGAATATTGTTGGATTTTAAGTAAATAAACTAAACAAACTGTTACCAGAAGTAAATAAACCATTAAATTAAAGGTATCGAGTGTTTTATAGGTGAAACAAACGAGACTGAAGTTCGGTTTACTAAAATAAGTTCGGGGAAAATTTGTTTTAACAGTCAAAAATATAAATAAAAAAGAATAATGAAAATTAAGAATCTTACAAAAATATTGTGATTAATTTTGTGACGTCATACAACTGTCTGCGAAGCATGACGGAGAAGCCGAACCAGAACAAGTAACCAAAAAAAAACAGCTTTCATTAGAGATGCACCGAAGTTAAAAATTTTGGCCAAATATCAAATGAGGATATTGAGTTTTTCTTTATTTTCAAAATATTGCAGTACTATCTGGGGTAATATAGCTGTCAATAAGAAATGTATTCATAAAGAAAAGTTGTATTCATAAAGACAAATTTGTGCACAAATGATGAACATGCGTGCCAGTTGTCTTGGCAACGTGCAAGTCTTCATAAATATCCAACCAGGCCTTTCAGAAACCCTGCCCACATGACTAATATGTGCACACATCATCTTATCTAACATGAACCAAAAGTCAACACAAAACTCTAGATGGGGTCCTGTGACAAATCAACACCTCCTTTACTGACTCCACCCACATCAGTGAGAAGTTCATATAAGTTTGTGTTTTTGCAGACCTGGCAACAGAGATGTCTACATGGGACGGTGTGATTGTGACTCCATCAGAGAAGGCCTACGAGAAACCTCCAGAGAGGAAAGAAGAGGAAGATGATGCTCTGGAGGAGGGAGGAGACGGGGAAGATGAGAGCATGGAGACTCAGGAGTGAAAAGGTGAGACCATTGCTACAATCATAAAGAGGCACATAAATCAGCTATATATCACAGTTTAACTTTGAAGCTCCCTTTATTTTTAGTTTTACCTTTAAAAAAAAATTTAATTGAATATTTAAAAAATTGTCAAGTTCATTTTCATGCATTAATCCAGCAAAACTTGCAGTAATTGTATTTTTAAAGCAGTATTTAATGTTGGTTCAAACACAAAAAGCTTATTTTCTTTTACCGTAAATGAAGTGAAAATGACTGTAGCTTCGTTTTAGGCCCTCATTGATTAGCTTTTATTTTATAGACTTGTACAGTACGTGATCCAGGGAGTTGGAATGAAGATGTTTCCATGGTAACCCAGCGTTTGGACCAGAGGTCATGTTTCCTGGAAGTTTGCTCAGAAAGAGCAGCTGGAATCAACAGATTTGTGTTTTACTACAGTGGTTTTATTTCCTTTCCCTTTTGTTTATCATTTTTATTTAGATCGTGGATGTCTTTGTAACATGTTGAATGAAAGTAAAAACCTGAATTTTTACCTACAGTCAGACTTCCAGCCTCATGTGCCTCAGTGTGGTTGTTCACATTTCCACATATCCTGTCAGTGGTGGTCTCTCATCGTGCCTCCTGGGAAATAAACCCTAATTTTCTATGCACTAGTCCTACACGCTGTCAACATGCCTAAATAATGGTTTTATTTTAATAAGCCAGAGTATGACCTTCCTTTTTTTTGGTTTTTTACTGATATTTAAAACGGGAAAAGGTGAGATTGTACTAAAGGGTGTTTGTTCCACAAACTGTAACTTCAAGGTGCATTTGTAGCTACTTTTTATTGTTTTTCAGTTCTGGTGCAATAAAACGTGCTGCAAGAAAATGAAATTAAAATGAAATTAGATATAAATTCTGAGCAAACGCAGAAAAACAAATGCGTGGATTAAATCATGTAGATCATGTCACAAATGTGTTATTTCTGTAGTAAAATTGGAAACAAGAAACATTAAAAACATTTTAGGTAAAATTCTTTCACATTTCAAGCTTTATCATCTCTGACCTAAACTGTTATGTCAACATGGCTCCTGTGGATCATGAAAACGAAGTCTCGAGCCTGAGCAGCAGCCTGACACCCCTGCAGGAGTGCATACAGTGTCTTAAGCTCAGGGTTTGAGTTTGAGCCAGGGGTGGGTCACAGCGAGGATAGCGAGCACGGAGGAGGTGACGCCGCACGCCCCCACAAAGCCTGGCCCTGTTTGGTAAATCCCCAGCCTGTCCAGAGGAATGAAGATGTCACAGCTGTTCTTCAGCAGGTCCAGTAGCAGTGGGGGGTTGTTCTGCAGCACCGTGAGCACCTGGCGGACATGTCTGAGGAGCCACGCCCACATAAGGGTTGGGCGGCTGCTGGTTGTAGGGGAGGAGAGGCAGCCATCAAGGGAGTCATGGCTGGCATTAGGTGATGCAGGTGTTTTGGCACTTTGGTAGCGTGCCTCGTTGTCCATGAGGAGGCCGAGCTCGTAGATGTCACGAGTCAGGCTGACCAGCAGAGCAAACAGGTAATACCTGTGGGGAGTGGGAGGGACAATGCGTTTTTTTGTTAGAATCATCTAAAACATGGAGGGGCTGTTTCAGAAAGAAAATGTTGCAAACCCACTACTAAATTGTGAGTATCTAATTTCAGAAAAGCTATAAAAAGAGCTCATCACAAAAATCTTTAATCAATTATTTAGAGATTCAATTATTCACTATGGCAGCAGCTTAATTTATCAAAACTGACAGTTTGATGGAACAAAAATGAGTAAAGTAAGAGTGGACAACTGTTATCACTAGGATGCAATGAAAATAACAAAATCTAGCTGCAGTTACAATCAAGCAATGTGGACTTCAAGAACATGGCAGAAAAGGTTTAATAAAAATTGTGAATGTTATTCTATGATGGGAATGGAAAAAAAAACTGCAGATGTGCATTAGTACAATTAGAACTTTACATAATCATATTACTGATCAAACATACACTTAAAGTAATCTCCAACAAAAGTAATGTGTTCAATCTGAGCCTGTAACAAAGCATGACCAAGAAAAAATGAGGAGCCATCAGTCTCCCATGCAGTTTTTCACAATAAAAGGTCAGAATTCAACTGAATTTGCATCAAACCTGGATCTCCTCACCTCCTGATGATTTTTTTTTTTGCTGAAGATGAAGGATGCAACATATTGTAAACTTAGTCATATTTAGAATGTGCCTTAAAGACCACACTTTAAAGGCCATTTGACAAAACTAAACCTTTTTTCAGAGTCTTCCTTTGTTTTTTTTCCACATATGCTATAGTCTCTATCAGAAAGACTGGAAGAAACAATGTGTTGCCATAGCTTCAATCTGGAGATAGAAGACGAACCAGGAAAAAGACCTACCTAAAAGATCTTTGACTCCATTTCTGCTGGTCCACTTTGGAGAAAAGGCCAGTCTTTCCTGCCCACACCACATTGTCACAGGCAAAGTACATGGCTTTGTTCAGATGGCTGATCGTCAGGCAGAGCCTCAACACGCCGTCCGACAGGTGGATCGCTCTCTTGGCCGCTTCCAGAGCTTCCACAGAGTTCCCAAGACGTAGAACTGTGGGAAAATTGCTTATTAATTGTCTTTCCTCCATTAGATAATTAGGAAGAGAAGATCCGATTTTCCACTTACATTTTCTGGTAAGGCTCAGGTGCTTTTCCAAGTCACTGAGGGTTTTGAGGAGGTCTGACGCTGCCCTGCTCTTGTGCAGCGTGTACCCCAATAACATGCACGCATACTGTGCAGCCCTGTGGACACAAAATACAAGTGTTGAGCTGACATCAGCTTTAGCAAGCAAAACCTGATCATTATACTCCTCACATCGTTCTGAATCTTTTTGCTGCCAATTCCAAGGAAAGAAGGGCAACAAACACTCCACTACAGCATGCATTAAAAATAGGAAATAAAAAAAATCTAACATGAGCCGTTTTTTTTTTGTTTAAGAGTACCCAGATGCAGACAAGTCGGCAGATGGAGCTCCACTGCAGTTCAGTGCATTGCCGTTTTATTACCTCCAGGAGCTCTTCTAGGAACACCAAATGACAGACTAATTATCAAACAAAAATACTTTCTCAATCCCAAACCTAACTTTTTGCAGCTTAAGACCAAACTAAAACCAAACTGTGTATTTCAGATCCCTTTCTTAAACCAGAACACTTTAGAAAGAAATTATACATTTGTTTACGACAACCAAGATCATCAAAATTCATTAAAACTTAAGGTTTTAAAATGCAAACCTAATAAAAAAAAACAATAAATAACAACGAAGTATTGGCATCTTTCTAAACAAACTCAAACACAAAAATCATGCTGCTGTTTCTGGCTGAGGTGTGCAGACTTTCAAAATAAAATTGTACTCAAATAAGAGTACTTTATATTAAATGTATTCAGTTAAAAAGTTAAAAAATAAATAAAAGTCCATAAAATAATTAGCTATTTAAAAACTTTGTTAAATAATTACTAACAAGTTCAGTTAACAATACAACGCTATTTGCTAGTGAAAAACTTCACAAAATGGGTGGAACAAACTTAAGAATGAACTGGAAGCTGTGTTATGAACATTAAACTAAAACTTTTGATTAAAAAAAACAATATTTAGGACATCCTGATTAAGAAAACGTACAGCTTACTATTTCTAATTTGAAAAACAAACGGCACGATGTAAAGACTATAAAAAATATATATTTTATCATTATAAATATAATTAAGAGTATGGTGTAGTGAAACAACACTTTAAAAAGTTACTCAAGTAAATGTAAGTCGTTAATATCCAGCTTTTGTTTCAGACTTTATAGTTAAAAGCAGTTAAATTGTGTGAAAATTGACCGTGTGGGCTTCCGTTGAGATGAGATTTGGAGCTAACCTGAAAAGTCTGTCTTTGGATTGACTCTGTGCGTTAAAACGAACCCACGAATCCATCTCGGATCTGTTCCGTGGCCCTTAAAGTGGCTGCACACGCTTTAAAACTCGCAGTTCATCCCAGGAGCTTTACGCAAGGAGGAAATAATCGCTGGTGTTTACAACGAGCGCGCTAAGGCCTTTCTGCTTCCGCCCAGTCTCCCCGCTCCAAATCGGGGCACTGCCATCTACAGGCCAAGGGGTGTAATCGCAGGGGCACAATCTCCACCTGAAAGTGCATTTTCTGCTCTGATAAAAACCGTTAATGGGTGAGGTGAAGCATCCTGTTTATCATCCTTCAGCACAGACACTGGAAAGATAAAAGCAGGGCTTAAAATCAATAAATCAATAAACAATAAACTTTTCAAATCTGCATGAAGGTCATCACGCATTGACATGGAGTTTGTCTGTCTTGAAGTTAAGCCATGGCATCTGGACTGACCATGTTTTACCACTTATGTGGTTTGAATGTTAGTGTGTGTGTGATTGTGTCTCATGACCTGTTCAGGGTGGACCCCACCTTTGGTCAACAGTAGCTGGGGTAGTCCAACAATCCTGTAAACCCCAAAATGAATTCAGCGAGTTTGGAGGATGGATGTGATCAACAAATGTATTTCCCTTTTTTTTTTTTTTTTTTAAATGAATTCCCTTGCCATCTTGATTGTCAAATAATAATAATCTAAATTGCCAAAGGTGTTTATGGGTAAATCCCCCCACCAAAATGTGGTCTTTTTGTACATGTGTGCTGGTGGGGCTGCAGGTATTTTTGCAACATTGAGGGTATTAAATAAAAAAATTAAAAAAGATAATCTAAATAGTCTTGTTCTAAAGTTCCCACACTGTCCATCACTCCTGTCAACATTCTGTTGCTGTTCTGTGTAATAGATACATTTGATTATTAATTATTAAGAGTAAAATTTGTTTGGGCCAATGTCCCTTTAACAACCTTAACTTAGAAAATAAAACAATATTATATTATATATATTATCAAATATGCTCTACCATTTGTGATCAGGCAGTTAAAGCGATCTGCTGCTACCATGTGGTTAAACTATTTTTGCTATTTGCCTGCAGCTTCCAAAATGAAACTTCTGAGGTTAGAATATAGCTGAGTTTGCAGAAAATCAAGTGCTATTGATGTTTTTACACAGGCATCACTAAAGAATAAAAGTCAAACTTTCATTTCAGTAGATTTATTCACATAAAGTTGTGAATCTGAAGACATTTTGCAAATAATTCTAATCAGCATTTATAGCAGAGATCTCCCTATTGAACTTTATTCTGGAATTGCATACATTACAAAATCAGGCATAAACAAACAACAGATGCCTTTTCCAACTCAAGCAAGCAGAATGTAAAGTGACAGAGGACAATCAAACCACAAAATGATGACTGTTTAGGAGCATTACTCAAACCTGGTGATTTAACCAAACGGAGCCATGAACCAACAGCTGGGCTTGGTTTGAGTATCACACTGATCAGTCTTCTCTACCCAATTTCTGAGTTGACATGGATAGACCTCTGAAAATAAAGCCTGCCTCCATCCATCTGACGTTTGTCTAAAGGGCATGTAGATGAAGGTAAGGAGAAAACTTTGACCACATGGGAAACATGCCATGTAACTATATTGTGTGCAGTTATAGGTAAAAGCGACAAAACATTAAGTTAGCGAAAAACATTTCTACAAATGGAAGGAAGACTGTGTCAGGGTTTCCTGGGGGAGAGGCTCAGGGTTTACTTGGAGAGCGGGAGGTAAACACTCCCGAGGCTTCCAGCATGGTCTTCCTTCGTGCCGTCTCCTTGGCCACATTGTGGTTGAGTCTCCTCAGACGCTCCTACAAGTACAAAAGTCTGAGTGAAACACCAGCAAAGAAGGCTGAGCCAAATAATTACTTTTTTCCCCAAATAATCATTGTTTTTCCACACCAAAAGAATTAAGGTTTTCTGTGAAAACTATCTCCAATAAGAAGCTATACAAACTTATTTTAAAAGAAGAACTTTACAGTTCCACTCTGATCTCTTGTAGAAGCGTTACCAGCGTTTTTTTTATAATGATTATGCAATTTTTACACCAATATCCAAGATATCCAGCATTAAATTTCTGAGTCAGATGCCAGCTCTGATGAGGTAAACAAAGACGTACATGGATCTGTTTGTCTACAGGTGGATGGATGAAAATGGAGCGGAGCAGGGAGCTGTGGCCTACATTGGATAACAAAGTACTCAGAAATGTAATTTTGATCTTATTTTCTTTATTTATGTCCTTCATCATAAAAACGCCACAAGAACATGTTAAAAACACCAAGTGTGGGCAGAAAAGGATCACCTGTATTAGTAAAGTGTTACAGGATATCTGAAAAAGCATCTTTACAAAGACCCTCTGTTCTTCACTTTTCATGTTGTGATGAGGATGCTCTGACTTTCACTTTACAAGCGCCCATCTTCGGACCATAGAAGCTCCAGAGCAGAAGCAAGAACAGCCTTACACATCAAATTGTTCATCCTTTTCAAGTCTCTTGCTCTGATGTTGCCCTTTTAACAGCTGACTGCAGGTGTAATGCACTCTCCACATCCGACTTGTAGAAGATGTGCAGCATCTTCATCTCAACAAAGAGGCAAAGCTAAGATGAAGTCCAAACCCTACCTGGGCGTTCTGCAGGATGTTGTTCACCAACACCACTCTCCGCCTGGCGTTCAACAGCTTCTTCACATATGGGTCCAGGTCGAGGGTCACCTTCTGGTGCTCATTTATCCTGCACAGCTCTGGGAAAGTAAACACACCAGTGGCCACTTTAGTTCCTCGTTTTGCCTTTTTGGTAATTATTTTCTATTTAATATAATGTCAGTTCACACACTTTAAACGCTTTACCTGTGGCCAAATTATCTATGTGCTCTCTTAATTCCACCTGGCTTTCCCTGGAAATAATGAAATGCATGCGTCAGTTGAAAAGGAGAACGTGACCACCATCCGCGCCAAAACAGACCGTTTGTGAGTCAGGTGAGTGCGTTTACCTGACCGAGTGCACGTGCAGATCGAGCTGCTGGATAGCTGGTTTGAGAAGGTCCAACAATCCTTCTGCGAGAACATCTTTACCTGAAGAGGCTTCTACCACAGCCACGGAAGCCATGTTGGAGACCATTAACAGCAAGTCAGGTGGTCGTGACGTCAGGACGTGTACTCCAAGTACAGTCAGAATGTTTTATCGGTGTAAGGTCATCATCAAGGAATTTTAACTATTTGAAACATTTTTTTAAATATGAAAATCGCTATATCTAATGCTATTTTCAGGAAACCAAGAAAAGTGTTCAAAGCACAATATTCGCAATTGCTTTCCTTTGTTGGCCAAACTTGAAACCAATTGTATATTTTTCTTTTTTTTAATTAAAAAACTTCGAAACATATCGAACAAAAAAAGCTTTTAAGTATGAATATATTCTTTAAGTTTTTTGTTTTGCTAGCAAAATAGATCATTTATATGTCGTGGATTTTTTTCTTTCTTCTCAAACTCAATACGCGCAACGAATTAAGTAGTTCTAATTTCCGATATCCACAAACGTAACACCGCAACTCCATTTTCTCGAGGACTCCGAGTAGGCCGCTCCATTTTAGCCCAGCGCACAGATACGGGGCGCGTCTCTGGCTTCGGCTGGTCACCACAACTTCTTCAAGTCAGTTTAGGGATTATTCAAACTTTTTAACCACCCTATTTATCGTTATTGTAATTATTATTTATTGTAGACGTATAATACAGAAGGAGGAGACATTCGGGCTAACGGGCGTAGTTAGCCATCAAGCTAACCTAGCTGACTTTTAGCAGGTTTTTTTATCTTCCCTCGACTGACTCAACATCTACAGTAAGATATTTATTCGAGTAACTTTATGCAAGTATATTGTCTGTTTATTAAAAAAAAGCTTTCAACGCTGTAAGATTTTAATTAGGGGTTAATGTGAATGTCGAAATCCTAAATTTTGCGACAGCAGCCCTTAGCTGCCGTATCATGTTCTCGCTTAAAAACAAACGAGCAAAAAAAAAAAAAAAGTATCTCGAAGTAATTCGGAAATGGACGTTGCTAGCAAATTAAATTGTGTAGTAGATAAGCCCGTTTCCATTACATCTCTGTTAGTTATCACGTTTGGGTAAATGTTGACATACATTTTTTTGTTAGTACATATAAATGAAGCACAGTCCCAATATATCTGACCATATTGCATGAATCCGTTATGTATTTCCCTTATTTTAGTTCTGGGGTGGTAACTACCGGTTAACTGAAAAGAAACGGTGTGGAATAATTAGCTTACGATACCTACGCGACCACAACAGAATAATCATGATAGAAGTCAGATTGGTTTAGCACTTTACACTTTAACTGGGGGTTGTCCAGTCTCTGTATGACCAGAGCAGGGGCTTGGTTTACTTATTCGGCAGTAAGTCGGACCTGTTCCTGGTGCTGTGATCAGAGTCGGTGTAAGTCTGAGACCATGGTTCTAGACTGGAGAGTGGAGTCCTTCTGCTTCAGGTGGAGGAGTTTCAGTATCTTGTGAATTTGTTCATGTGTGAGAAGATCAGTGCGTAAAATTGACAGGCAGATTGGTATGGCGTTCACTGTTATGCGGTTCCTGTACCGGTTCAATGAGATAAAGAGAGCTCAGTCAGAAAGCAAAGTTCTCAATTTACCGGTCAATCTTTGGTCCAATACTCACCTATGGTCATGAGCTCTGGGTCATTATCGAAAGACCTAGGTCCCGAATACAAACAGCCGAAATGAGCTTCCTCTATAGGGTGGCTGGGCACTCCCTTAGAGACAGGGTGAGAAGCTCGACCACCAGGAGAGAGCTTGGTGTAGACCCACTGCTCCTCCACATTAAGAGGAGCCAGTTGAGGTGGCTCGGGCCTCTGTTATGTATGCCTCCTGGACGTCTCCCTGGGAAGGTGTTTTTGACATGTCCTTTTGGGTGGAGGCCCCAGGGAAGACCCAGGACACACCAGAGAGAACATGTCTCTTTCTCCCTCAACTTGCCTGGGAACATTATGGGGTTCCCCCCAGAAGAGCTGGAGGAAGTGTTAAGGGAGGGGGAAGTCTGAGCATCTTTGCTTATTGCTAACCATGCTACCCCATCCCAGATGAGCGGAAGAAAATGGATGGATGGTTCATTGCAGTGCCATTTAAGGGAATAAAGCCAGAGTCTGTTTACAAGTCAATCAAGACCTTAATTTCCAAGTAGATCTGTTCATTTGTTTGATTCGCACCAGAGTTCGGTTCATTTTTCACACTTTCCAAACAAAGAGTGAATAAACTCCAGAGTGGATCAGACCTGCCAGTGTGAATGTGCCCTCAAACATGATCATTTCAAATGTTTAGTTAATGTCTTACTATGTTCTTCCAACTGTTTTTTTCCCCTGTGTTTCCAGGAATCTACAGTCGGAGAATTTCAAAATGAGTGCTGCCTCCTCCCAAAAAGTTGTCCTGAAAAGCACCACCAAAGTGTCTCTGAATGAGCGGTGAGGCGTCATCCACCTGTTAGTTACCAGCAGCAAAGGCCACCCTCGGCCTTTTAAATTATAGTTATCTCTACAGAAGGCTGATGTGAGAGACTTGACTCGGCATGGATCCTGTTATGGGAGATTTTTTTGTGTGTGCACTGCTCACTCAAAGACAAAAACTGCTGCAGTACAAGCCAGGAGACGTGAGCTCCTGCCGCATATCTTGTGTAAGCAGTGCACATGTGTAGGAGATGAGGGGAGTGGGTTTGCTTGGAAAGGCTTCAACAAGCCAGTGTTGGACCAGGCCTGTGCTTAAAATGTCTTTGTTGAAAACAGCACTGTTTGCAGCAAGTCTTCAGCTTGAAAGGGATGGTGCACTTCCCCACTTTTTTCTCTCAACCTAGTGAAAAGAGGCACATTCCTGTTTTCTGTCTGTCTTCCTCTCTGCTGAACTCGTGAGACAAGCCACTTAGTCCGAGCTTGGACGTGAAAACAAATGCATCCCAGCTCCCAACCTCTCCACCCCAACATCACTGACACTGGGATTGAACGGCAAGTCACGGTCTGTGCTGTAAGAGGCTGAGTGGCCAAACACTCCTCATGTCCAAGGTCACTGCTGCTGCTAAGCTTGCAGGCCTGTAAGTGGCAGATCGTATCTAACTTTATCGATCTTCTCTCTTCTTCTCTCTCTGCTTTTCTGTCTTGGTCTCAGTTCAGCTCACTTGTGCTCATTTTAAAACATGCTAAGATTATTTACCAGTACATTTCGCGTGATTGAGAGAAAATAGGTGCCAACAAGTGGAAAGGAAGCCTTAGGATCCATCCCTGTCTTTGTAGCCACATCCATGAAATGAGATAACTTGATGTGGAACCTGCTTCCTCCTCCTGCTCTATATGTCCCGTCCCCTTCTTTTTACTTCCTCCCTCTTCTTCCCTCCCACTTCTGAAGCTTCACTAACATGCTGAAGAACAAGCAGCCCACTGTGGTAAGCATTCGAGCCACCATGCAACAGCAGCATTTGGCTAGTGCCCGCAACCGCCGGCTGGCCCAGCAGATGGAGAACCGACCCTCGGTGCAAGCTGCACTGAACCACAAGCAGGTAATTTGAAAGGCCAGCCCATCTGTTATCCTCTTTCTGTGGAGAGTTTGACAGTGCTACTTAAATTGTGTACAGTAAGTGAAATGCATACATATATCTGTCAGCTATGTGGTTACATAAATAGATCCTGACAGTGTAGCAGCACTGTTCCTGTTTTTTTAAGTTGTTGTATAGAGACATAGACAGATTTGAGACATATAAAGACATTGACAGATTTGCAGCCTTGCACTGACATGGATTTTATGCATGTAAAAATAACCCATGAAATCATCTTTGTGTGGATGTGATAATTAGAAGAAGCTGCAGCAATCCACTCCTGGTTTATAATTTAGACAATAGCCCGTATCTGATGCCCAGCTTGAATGGGCAGCCTTACCAGCGCCCTCTGCTGACAGTCATTCCAAAGAAATGATTAACAGGCCAGTAGGATGTTTGAGTCAGTTATAGAGTAATTTGATTGGTTGAAGTCAATGATAAATTGATGTTTAATCCTCTTTGTGGATTAAACATGACAGAGGTGTGAAACTGTTGGAGCAGCCACAGACTCTGGAGCCGTTCAGGTCTGGGTAACCAAAACTCTTCAGTCCACTTTGGTTTTGTCCTAATGGCTTCTGCTGAACCCGTCAGAGCCTGAAGCAGCGCCTGGGGAAGAGCAGCATTCAGGCCAGACTGGGTCGACCCATGGGCACTCTGATGCGCGGAGGACCGGGAGGCAGAGGTGGGATTCGGGGGATGAGCAGAGGAGGGCTGAGAGGAGGAGGACGAGGAGGACTAATGGGAGGAGCCCTGTTTTCCCTCAGAGGTTTGTCCACAGACCTACATTGATGTGATTTCCAGTTGTGAGCTCTGAAATGTGACCCTCTGCTTTAACACAGGGAAGCGGGGTTCTGCAGGAGGACCCATGCGAGGCCGTGGCTCTGTCGGACGATTAGCGATGCGCAGAGGAGGCCGGCATCGTGGAGGAGGCGCTGGAAGAGGAGTCCGAGGCGGCATCACCAGAGGTGGGAAGGGGCTGTTGACACAGAACGAGCATAGAAAACCAGCAGTTCTTGTTCGGTCACACGTCCTCTGTGTTAAATAGGGCGCGGCGGATTGAGAGGACGGGGCGGATTTCCAGGTCGAGGCGGACGAGGCCGTGGACGGGGCAGAGGAGTAGGCAGGCCGGTCGTCACTCGTGAACAATTGGACAACCAGCTGGACGCCTACATGTCAAAGACTAAAGGCCACCTGGACGCAGAGCTGGACGCCTACATGGCTCAGGCTGACCCTGACAGCATGGAGTAACCAAACCTGCACACCTGCCTGCAGCAGCTTACATGTACTGTGTAGTGTAGACAGCAGACGGCTGCCCATCAGTCCGGAGAATGTGGTCAGTGGCAGCAGCATCTGCCTCCTGCAAATACCACATCATTCAGTGAAGACATCCATAATCTTGTTAGACCTCTGTGCTGTTCCTCGTGCTGTGTTTTTTAAATCTTTTTTTTTTAATATTTCTTTATTTGAGCTTTTTTTTTTTTTTTTTTTTTAATACAAAGCTGCCGACTTGTCAGTGGTGACTCTTCTTTTACCGTTTGCATCATTAGTTTGTTAATTACAGCGCAAATCTTCTTCAAAACAGTTAAAAGAATTCAAGTGATGTTTTAAGCCAAATACCTTTTCTCTATATTTGATCAAATGTAAGAGGAGGTCTGTGAAACATTTGTGTTCTGGGCTAAAGTAAAAATGTATATTTTAAATCAAATGTTCTCTGAATCGGTCACCTCTGTGTTCTTGTATGAAGATGCGACGCCATTCAGCTCATCATTTAGGAGGGCTGTTTCTTTTCATTTCATCACAAGCTGGATTTAAAGTTCCATTTGTCTTTTTGGTCCATTTTAAACGCATTCTCAGTGGTCTTTTCATTTGGATTATGCTGTTTTTAACCCAAATCAAAAAAACAGTTTTGTTTTCTGGGACAGTTTCTGGAGAGCAGCAGTAGTTCATTGGAAATTTTCCTCTTGAGTTGTGGGTGAGCCCGAGAGCGTGGACCCTATTACTGAAAGCTCTCTGTTTACACATTCTCCTACTAGCTTATAGCCCCTTACCACCTCAAAACATTACCAGTGAGCAATATTTGAGCTGTCCAGCCGTACAGAAAACAAAGACATTAATGCATCTATTTGTCTGCAAGTGGATGCATCCGAATGGAGCAAGAGCAGGGATCTTGTGGCCCACCCAGAGTATTTTCTACATCACAGATATGATCTTTTTCAACTGGCATTTTCTTTGGCTTCTCCTGGCTCACAAAAATTTGAATAAAGAAATAGAGATAAAATGTTAAGCTGAAATGTATTTATATATGTCCTCCATTATCAGAAAAATGACAAAAGAAAGTGTCAAAAAGAGCAAAAACATTTTTTGAAGAAGCAGTCATACTCCAGGCATGGAAAAGCTGTGCCTAAACTGTTTTTTTTTTATAGAGACCGTGACCTTGAAAGTGTAATTCTTAGTAACATAACTGTATTATAACCGGAGACATTTCATGAGTTGAAGGAAGAATGAATACCACAAAATTTCTGTAAATTTTGGACACTAACTTGATGCCATCTGTGATAAAGTTGAAGTTGAGCGAATGGCTTCTACACATGATGATAATCCTAAACACGCTTCAAAATCCACGCTGTCTTACATTAGGAGGCATAAACTGAAAGTTTTGCAGTGGCCTTCCCAATCACCTGACCTCAACATCATTGAAAATCTATGGATAGACCTGAAAAGAATACGTAACAGACATCCCAGAAATCTCAAAGAACTGGAAGACTTATACTGAAGAATGGATGAAGATAACTCAAACAAGAATTGAGACTCTTGGCTGGCTACTTGGCATGGGGTGCAGTACAAGGTACTAATTCTGCAGGGTGCCCAAACTTTTGCGCACACCATTATTTTGAAAGGGCTAATCAAAGAAACAAAACCTAATATTTTTTTGACATATCAAAAGGATTTATCATCTGTAAACTGATGCCTTTAGAAGATTTTTCTATATTTCCTTGGGTTCTTTATGCGCAATAAGATAACATTTTACCTGGGATGCCCAAACTTTTGATCCCCACTTTATTCTTCTATGCACCAACAGAAGTTGTTGCACAACGTAACAGAAAAACTTCAGTATCACAAAGGTTTATTAGACAATTTCCCAGTTTTAAGCAAAAGGATGCTCACACTTTATACATGGATATATTTAAGGGAAAAATAATTTAAGATGCATCAGAAATTATTAGAAGCACTTGAAGTTAGCTAAAGAAACAATGGTCAAAACAACAGAAGTGACCAAGATCCAAGACTAAACTGAAGTTAAATTTTTTAAGAACTTCAGAAACTTTATTTAAAACCATTTTAGTTTCTAGGAGTTTTGGGTGATTGTTTTTTTTTTTTTTTTTTTTTTACTTGAAAGGAGCACATTACTCCTTGTAAAGATCCTTTTTTATTTTTTACATTTTTCATCCATACAGTTTGTATGCTACAATATGACAGTTTGTGCTGTACCGGTGGGGTAAAAATACAAATCTAATTGAAATTCAAAGCTAACATCAGCTTCGGGTTCGTAAACAGTACTATTTTTTGTCAACAACATGCTCCTGTTGTATTGTTAAAAAAAATATAAAATAATCATAAAAATTCATTTTCAGGAATTTTTGCTGCTTATTGCTTTCAAGGCATCTTGAGTTTTTTTTTTGAGAGAAATATCCATGGAAATGCAACATCTAATGTTTCCCAGTCTATGCTGGTTTGATGGGGCTCTGGATAGGTATCTAGTTACCCCAATTTTAACTGACTACTTTTTTGGCCCCACAGGGCTTCTGTAACCTCTCAGCAAGCGAAACCCTATGGGAAAACTAGGCACTTCCTGAAGTCTCGGAGGGTCTTGGACAAGAACTTCCAGTAGACTGCACATTAAATTATGTACAAAACAAAATAATGTAATGTGAAATTTTGACTCATAAAAGGGAAGTATTTAAATATTAAGGATTTTAAATTAAAAAAAAAATTGCTAAACACAATATTTGGTAACATGAAATAAGCATTTTACCTCAGAAAGCCATTTAAAAAGGATTCCGTATTTATGTTTTTATTTTATTATAAATATATATTGCAAATAAAGAAACATTTCTGTTTACCTTTGATAAACAAACATTTTTTGCCATTAAACTGGTAATATAATTGTCAGTGTGCCAAATAGTAGTTTAGGGTAAATCACGCTAGAGGGCGATAGAACGCGCTACTGCTCCCGTGCCAGAAAACGCTGTACACTGTCGTAATCTTCATCCTATAAATAGTCATGCTGCACGCGGTAACGTCCTTTTTCTTACGCAACGAAAGTGCGGAGAGTGTTTCGTTTGACCCATTAGGAGTAAGTACCCACTTTAAGACAAATGTAGCCCACTTTGTATGTGTTTATTTCTTCTGATTTTATTCTCCGACGTAAACGAAACGCATTTATGGAGGTAACCGCAGTCTTTCTGAGTTGTTGCCGTAAAGGCCAGAAAAGAGCGGGATCTACCCTCATGTCTTTTCAAGCAAAATGCCGTAGAGTTGGTTGAAACCATTTAATATTATTGGAAGATTTCTCTTTAAACAGTAAATAATTGGCACATGGTTCGTCGGTAATAAAGTTTTACCATGCTATGCTCTGTTTCGTGTGTTCCTGTGCAGTGGAGCAGCTCCAGAGCAGCAATGGTTACAGAGTCCGGCAGGCTCTGCTTTCACCCCAGCATAACAAGTGGCTGATGGGTGACAATGAAGCCTGGCACAATGAGTCGGATGTGAACAAAGTTGCCTGATTTCTGGAGGTGAGAGTCTGTTGGAGGTTTAAAGCCGACATATTGTTTTTTTTTTTTTCCTTCTGTTATATTTCAATTAAACCGGAAATGGTATTGTCACGTGCCAATCGCCAGGTCCTCGAGGTCTGTAGTTTGATACCCCGTGGTTTGAACCCAATCAAAAAAAAAAAGAATTGGGGCATTTATATCGGTTCATGCTATAAAATATACATTTTTTTTATTTCAAATAATGTAATTAGGACAACAAAATATGGCAATATCCTGTCCAAACACTAACACTGAATCCTGCACTTTTGTTGACTAATAAAGTTCCAAACCCGTATGTGTATAACTATATAATAATTTGCCACCACAATGAACAGTCAACTTTTAATTGTAAAGATATCTATACATTTACAATTCTATTTTAGAAGTTTTAGTGTTTAAATGTTATCTTTGGACAGGTGTGGATTTAAAGGCAATTTTTAGAGGATTTGGATGAGCTTAGTTGAGGATGTTTTTATTTTTTGTCTTTTGGTGTTGCTTAATGAAAGGGACCAAATTTGAGTGAATCAGGTTTTGAGTTTACAGCAAAACTGATCTTACTTTCCATCTCTGCACAGTTTAATTGCATGATGATAAAATTTCATACTTTGTGTATCTTAGGATGTTCACATATCTCAACCATGAAGTTGCTGGATCTTCAGGTTTTCCCTTTAAGTCTGGTAAGTCATTTGGTTCAGGATCTGTTTTTGTTTCCCAAACCTTCTGAAAAATGTTGTCCGTAAGCTGCTGTTCTTAAAGGGAGCACAGTGTGACCTCTGGTCCTGTGGGGTGGGCCACTGAGATCCCACAGTGCACAGATCAACTACTCCTCTTGCAACCCACTGCTGTTGTTTACTGTAGCAGTGTTACTAATGAGGAATGACAGCTGTTACTGAGAGGACATTGACTATATTTTAGGAGCACTTCTTCCATAATGACTCGCTGTTTGTGGATCAGCTGCTTTGTTTGGACATATGAGCAGTCCAATGACTTTCAGATTTTAAACTGACGTGTCCAAAATGATTCACACTTAAGTTTTTGAAAATCTTTAGTGATTACAGGTTGAGCTCCCTTCACAAATTGAATTCAAGTCAGTACTCTGGCTGTGCTGCTGCAAAATGTACTTTCCTCCCCATTAATAAAAGTTAAGTTTGTGTGCATTTAATTTTTTACAGCAGTTTTCAGAGTAAAATCATTGTTTGCTGAAGATGATTTATATTCCCAAACGAAATGTTATTTTACCTGCTACAATATCAGGAGATTATCTTGCAAATCTTACAGGTCCTACCCTAAATATAACTAGTCTGGAATATAATCCTCATCCAGATTGTCCTGTTATGTTTTTCATCGATGGCAAATATGTGATGTTGCAGTTGGTCATTAATGTTGAAAAGTAAACTCCCTCCATCTTTCTCCAGATTCTGTTGATGTGGGATCTGCTCGGTGAGTCATCCTGCAGTCTTTTATTTTGTGGCGAAACATTTGGCTCCTCACCCCCCCTCCCACGCCAATGATGGCAAGCTGCATGGTGGAGCTCTGGTTTCAGTATTTGTATTTTTAAGGAGGCATTTATACTGTGACCAGATGCATTTAAACTACACAGTTGTGGTGTTCTGGGGTCAACTTGCAGAAGAATATCACCGTTTTATGAAAAGCAGCTCTTGTGAAGGGTGGGCGAGGGGGCGGAGCTTCAGTGCTCCCACTCTCTTTGGCTTCCATGTGATGAGTGCTTACATTTGTTCAACTGCTCTGAAATGTGATTGACAGCTGCATTTCTGAACGAGCCAGCGCTTTGAGCCGAGGCTGTTCTCTGCCTTGCTGCATCAAGCTCACGTCTGTATTTTTTTCCTCTTTCTGCAGGTTTTGCATTTGCGATCACCTGAAAAACTGAGGTGTCAATGGATGTGCTTGATAGACACAGATCAGGTATGTCTGAACGCAACAATCCTGCTTTTGTTTCAGTATAGATTGATTTGTCTTGATCAAAGTTGTGTGAATGTGAGGTCTATCCCAACGGGTCCTTCACCGTAGGGCCATGTTGTTGGAAATACCTCAGATAGGAAATCTGCAGTTCGCTTTACCCACATGCTCAGTGTGAGCCTGCTGGGATATGACTGCAAACACATCTTCATGGACCTGTGTGACAGCAGCTGATGCTATACTCTGTTCTCGTTTGACAGGTTTGAGGCTTTCCTCCAGAAGATCTGGTGAAACTGAAGCAACAACCAGAAAGGCCACAAAGGTTCATCTGCAGATGTACGTTAAAGAATCTTTATATGAACATGTTTGTGACAGCACTGTGTGGTATCTGCAGCCAGCTGGTGCATCAGCCGGTTTGCTCAAAAGTCAGTGCGATAAGAGGTCAGCCTGTGGCATCGTTGGTCTCTGTGCTGTCTGTGCATGGAGTCCTGGAAGAATGGCTGAGACAAACATGTGTGAAGATGTTTAACTTCCAGGTTTAATTTCAAGAAGTTTCCTTATTTTTATTTTTGGTATTTTGAAGGTTTCTCCACGGATGACCGTTCAGAGACTGTGAGGGATGAAAACGTGAAACCAAGAAGTACTGAAGGTAACTTGGAGTATTTGTATCAGTCTGTCGTCATGACAACTGTAAGACAAGTGGCTGTGTATTGTAATGAAGAGTTGCATGTCTGTGGAAAGCCAGTCTTTGAGGTTGGTCATATACCAAGGCTCTCAGGATCCTGTGTTCCTGATCTGCTGTGGAGTTGACCACAAAGCAAAAGTCATTCCAGTGGGCTTCTGGGTCTCCAGAGGACTCGCAGGAAACAAGTCCTGCTTCCACACGGCCTTGGTGGTCCACAAAGTAGAGATAAATATGCATGATTAGTGCTTTCCAAAGCTTTTGTTTAACTTGAGTTTAAAAAGAGGATTGAGTGATTCAATAATGATCTGCTTCAGAACGATTGACTGTAACATCTGTTTTCAGATGCTGTCCAGCTCTGGAGGTCTGCATCCTTCAGCTGTGACGAGGACGTGCACCAATGACTCAACTTAACCTATTTATTGCTGTGACTAGACGTCTATGATTGGCGTAGACATGAAGTTGACTCTTACAGATAAAGTTGTTTTTAAATCATTTTTCTTTTGTTCTGAAATCTAGAGAAGTAAATCATCTCACTGACTGAGCTGCAGTGTGTTTGCTTCAGGACCTTTAAGACGCACTTATCATCTTTTGATCCATTTTAAGTGTTCCCAGTGGAATTTTAATTTGATTATGCCATTTTTGTTTTTTTAGCCAAAATAAAATGCATGTTTTGTTTCCTAGGACATAGTTTCTGCAGAGTGGCAGTAGTTCAATAGAAACTCTCCTCTGAGTTGTGGGTGGGAGCATTGAAGAGCAACTCCACCCTGTCGCTTAGCTCTCTAAGTTAAGCACAGTGCCTATGGCCACAGATTTGTGATGTGAATTCTCAGAAATGTAATTTTTAATTTTCTTTATATACCGGTATTGTATGTCCTCCATCAGAAAAATGCCACAAACGCATTAGAAACACTACATTTTTTTTATCAGATATGGTCTTTCAGGATTCTATTAGCAGTTAGCAACTATCAGAACTGAGGGTTACTTCAATGAATCTGATCTGCTCTCAGTTTAGAAACCAACTTTCAAATCCAGAAATATTGTTTTTCATTTCTTAGCTGAGAACTGCTCAGATTTACATTAGTTCTGGTCGAGTTGCTACATCAGTTTTTTGTAAGCGGACTATTTAAAAAAAAAAAATAAATTGCACAACTTTAAGCAGGTTTTGTTTTTTCCCAGCTGACATTTTGTAATTTAAGCTTTTGAAAACCCTTTTCAAAGAAGACTGCAGCTTCATGTTTCAAAATAAAAAGACTAGTCAGAACTATAAAGAGAGGAACATTTTAAAGCTAATTATCCAAGTGTTGCTCAAGACTTTGTGCCCTAAAGGCATGGATGTGTCAGTGGAGCCTAAACGGTGACTAAACGTCATAATTCATTTATGTTCTCTCTAACCCTTCAGTTATAAGCTTAATGCAGAAACTTAAGCAGAAAAACAGGGTTTTGATCAACAGTTCAAATAAATTATTTATCTTTAAAACAGACAAAAAAGAAGCCGTTCTAGTCTGACCTTTGGTGTTGGTGCGTCTTGTGGTAACAGAGCTTCAGTCATCTGATCTGCCTTACTTTCTGGCATTTCAGTGAACAGTCCCATCCTGTGTGCTCTTTGAATAGAGCTTTTTTCCTTAAATGTATTTTTTAAATGTGGAATGTCCTGCTTGTTCCTGAGAGGCTGTAGAATTGCTAAATAAAAAAAGTAAAACAATGGAATAAACAGTTCTACTTTTCAGTTGAGAAGAAACAACTGAGTCATTCTTTAACACTCGGTTGAAAGGCAAGGAAATTCAACCACAAGGGGGCACAATCCATTGATTTTACCTGCTGGGTCCAGGTCAATGCAGAGGACCAGTTCTGTTAATCCCAAACAGAACTTTTCACACTGGATCAGTCGTAGACTAGATAAGGACATGATGTTGACCTCCAGCTCAGGTGTCAAACTCCAGCCCTCGAGGGCCAGTGTCCTAGATGTTTTCCTGCTGTCTCAGCATTGTTTCTTCTTACTGGCTAAATGCACCTGATCCAGGTAATCATTAACAGATCTTTAACGTTCTTTCTCTAACGTTCATTAACGGAACTGAGTTTCTGGAAAAACCGGCAGCATGATGGTCCTCGAAGGGTGTTTCGCTGAAACTGTCATGAGGGTGGAGGAAACAGAGGACTGGGGTAGATGTGGAAAAGATCCACCTATCCAACTGCTCATTAATGCTAATTTCCAATCAGCCAATAACATGGCAGAAACTCATGGCATTTAGGCATGCAGACATGGTCAAGACGATCTGCTGCAGTTCAAACCGAGAATCAGAATGGGGAAGAAAGGGGATTTTACTGACTTCACCCACAACCATCTCTAGGGTTTACAGAGAATGGTCAGAAAAAGAGAAAATATTCAGTCAGCAGCAGATTTTGGATGAAATGCTTTTTTTATGCCAGTGGTCAGAGGAGAACGGCCAGACTGGTTCCAGCTGATGAAAAAAAAAAAACAACAGTAACTCAAATAACCACTGGTTACAACCAAGGTCTGCAGAAGAGAATCTGAACGCTCAACACGTCCAACAGATTGGCTACAGCAGCTGAAGAACACACCAGGTGTCACTCCTGTCAACTAAGAACAGCAAACTGAAGCTACATTTCACACAGGATCACCAAATATGGACAAACGTTGCCTGGTCTGACGAGTCTCAATTTCTGCTGCCACATTTGGATGGTAGGGTCAGAATTTGGCATCAACCACATAAAAACATGAATCAATCCTGCCTTGTATCAACAGTTCAGGCTGGTGGTGACCACAATGAACCATCCTCTGATGGCGACTTCCAGCAGGATAAGGCGCCACGTCAAAAAGCTGGAATCATCTCCGACTGGTTTCTTCAACATGACAATGAGTTCACTGGACTCAAATATCCTCCACAGTCACCAGATCTCAACCCAATAGACCAGCTTTGGGTTGTGTTGGAACGGGAAACATGGATGTGGATCAACCGTGTGATGCTGTCATGTCAGTATGGACCAAACTCTAAGGAATGTTTCCAGTACCATGTTACAAACGATTAAAGCAGTTCTGAAGGCAAAAGGGGGTCCAACCCGGTACCAGCAAGGTGTACCTAATAAAGTGGCGAGTGTATTTTAACACACGATACATAATAACTGCAGCAGAGAAATGGGTCTCTGTTTGGCTTAGTTCTATGGAATATTGATGGTTCCCTGGATCCAATAAAAAGTTTAATTTCCATCTCTATTATCCTAGTCTCCTCTGTAGTCAACTTTAAGTGAGAGCAACATCCCTTTCCTTTAATCAACTTGTACGAGCTGGGATTAAATCTCATTAAAGGAGTCTATGTAGAATAAGGATAAACTAGAAAAATAAGGCGTATGAAGGAAATAGTTCAGGAAGGTTTTGGCTGTGCATCAGTGGACTGGCATGTAGCCAGAGGGGGGTTCTGTGCTCTGTCATGCTGACGTCTTTTCACAACTATTAGTTAGAGATAAGAGCCTCTGGGCTGAACTTCATTGCTCTCTAAAATGCAGCTTCATAAACATGGAGGAAAAACAACCAAGTCAAGAAATAATTACTAATCTGATTTAAAAAACACACATTACTAAAAAAAACATTTAAGGCTAAATCAATAAGAATAAAAAAAAAATCAGATTAAAAGGCAGGTTTAAGTCTTTTTTTTTTTAAACAACACAGGAACTTCCTGTCATTGATGATGCCGAGAGTTTTCAGGAAAATCCCGATCAGGGTGGGTTCATGTTTAATGGATGTAAGGATTGAAAAAAAAAAATCAGAGATTTTCTTTTGAAGTGTTTCTTTATTGTATAAAATGTAACCCATGGGGTTCATACAAAAATATTTTCATACAACTCAGTCTTAAGACATTTTGCAAACTTTTAAAGTGAAGATAAAGGGCAGAATTGACTTAAATGTTGTCTGAGACAACTGCAGAACAGATACAGCAGTCCTGTAAGGTGCTTCAGCATCACGCATGCTGAAAAGAAATTCAGGATGTAGGCAAATTTGGGATTTTTTTTAACTTAAAAAAACATTTTTACATTGGTAACACACAACAAAAAAATGTTGTTTGCAGTAACAGAGCAAAACTTACAAAGTGCAATTCAAAAAAAAAAAAAAAAAAAATGTAGTCATACACAACAACATGCTGAGAAAAAACCTCTACGGAAATTCGGAAGCTCCTTTAAAATCCAAAATGTTTGTTCCCAATAAACTGATGATGAGCATGCTGAGAGCCACAGCTCCTCTCTGGAAGAAACGGGATATAACTGGAATGAACAGAAACCAGCAGTGAGTCACAGCCTGACTCACACGTGGCTCTGTCTCAAAGAGTCAAAAAAAAAAGTGTTCAACAGGAAGCAGCAACACCGACAGACTCTGGTTACTCCATGGAGCCTTTAGAATGGAGGCACAGCAGACGGAGATCTTTGGGACCAACCAAAACCCCAAGGGGAAACTCTGGATGAAGCACAGGCAAATGTAGGAACAGAATCATCATCATCGCAGGTTCTCTTGAGTTTGGACGTCCAGCTTCTTTTTCAAGTGTCTTTAATGACTGGTCCTGGACAACTGACCCCTGGCTTCTGCCTTCAGCAGACTGGCAGCATGCGAACGTTTCCGTTGTACTCTTCTTCAGTCTGCAGAACACGCAGCAAAAACAGAACGTTCAGAACCAGCGATCAGCTGCCACAAACGTGCAGAACATTTTTACCCGCCTTACCTCAGCAAACACAGGCGGTAATGGGGACTGGAAGCTGGGCGACCTCATGAAAATGGGGCTGTCGCCATCTGCATCGTCGCAGTCACAAAGAAGGGGCGTGAGGGGCTGGTCGAGCTGAATGTCCCGCGTCAGACTCGAGTAGCTGGGGGGATTGGAGGGCATCTGCAGGGACACCCAGCTCTGGGAAGCGTTGCTAACTGAGCCTTCCTGGCTGCTCACACTGTTGCTGCGGCTGCCAAGTCCCGCAGTCCCGATGACCAGAGGCAGCTCCAGGATCAGTTTCTCACTGCCAGGAATGTGGATGTAAATCTGAAAAACAAAAAAACCAAAAACATCAACACGTGTTTATCTCTGGAGGAGCCAAAGGTGCTCCAGCGGCATGCAGACTCACCATGAGCGCATACTCCACGCGGATGATCTTGCAGCCCAACATGGAAGGCTTGATCTTTGGAACCCTTATGGTCTTTCCCTGCCAGGCGTCGCACATGCCAGAGATGATGTGGTTTCCACGCACTGACGACAGCTTCTGCCGGAAGACTTTGGTGCGACCGTTGGCCTGGTACGTGTGTTTGGCAATGATGGCGGCTTTGGGAACCACGATGCGCGAGCAGGTGTTCTCAAACTTGGCGTTGATGCAGATGTCCTCGCCTTCACAGAAACCACGCCGGTCGATTTTAGCGTTCAGCGACACTTGGCCGTCGGGAATGAACATGCAGGTAACTTTCTTTTCCTTGGAGCCGCCTGTTGGAGACTGAAAACAAACAGACGATTAGAATGGCGGTGAATCCTACCATCCATACCCATGGACTTTACAATTACTTACAAGTAAATCTGGGGTGTTGACATCTAAAGGTTCCTCCACCTCGAAGCATTTCTTGCATTCAAGCGTGGGCTGCTGCGGTCTCTCCAATTTGGCCTTCACACAGTACTGGACGTAGCCAAACTTCCCCTTGTAAGAGGACACCAGCTGCCTGTGAGCAAACATACAGGATTAGAACCACAAATCATTTCATGACTGAAAGAGGAACTATTTAAAAAAAAAAAAGGAGCTTACCCTTGGTCGGGGAGGTCGAAGCCAAAAGTGTACTCATATTTATTTCCAGGCCTCAGCAAGACAGTTCCATCTGCATCTGGGGAGGGGGGAGAAAAACCATGAGTAAGGGGGGGCTGCTCTCTGAGAAACGAAAATGAAGGTGGGACATGTAAACAGAGCCAACTAGGACAAAGTTCAAGCACGGAAGTGGCTTTATAAAGGCAGATTTTCCCATCAGCCAAAGAGCTCAGCTTCCTGCCCTACTGCTGAACCCCTATAAATTATTACTGCGTCCTTTTACCCATAAACCCACACTCATGAAACTCACTTTAAATAAAGTTTACTTTAAGATCACTTTAAAAATAGCTTGGTAAAATGTACATTTTGTTCCAATTAGATTACTTACTTTAAATTTTAACGTGAATTAAAAAAAAATCCTGTTTGTAAATTACTTCCATCAGTGCGCACGAGGCCTACCTGTGGGCTGGTCATGCAGGCTCAGGACCTCCTCGTGCCTCAGATACTCGGCCTCCTGTCGGCACCGCTGCTTCCCCTTGGCGTACTCCACCTTGGCACAGCCCAAAGCCACGACCTTTACCGCGGACACCCGCGTCAACTCATTCACCTCCACCTCCACGCGGCCGCACAACTTCTCCCCGCCGCAGTAAAAAGTCTTGCTCGGGTCCGAGAAGACTATCTGAAAAGTTTTCAGTCTCTTCATCATGGCCACCATGGCTGCTGAAGCTGTGAACAACACTTGCTCGCTGCGATGTAGCTTTCGTCGTCTGTGGGCTGTAAACAACAGACGCGGCTGTATTATTCTTTCAGCCCATGAGCCCCGCGTGACGAACCGCCTCCTCGGTGTGGCTCAGCGCATGCACAGCGCTCCCATTGGCTGAAATCCCGGGCTTGTTTCGGCTTCGGCCAATCAGAGCGCAGAGTCGGCGCGTGGACAGCGCATGCATACGAGAACGCGGCGCATGCTCAGGAGATGAGAGGCTGGAAGTCAGCGTTTATAGTAAACACCAGAAACCTGGGAAGTACAGGCGTTTCGCTCTAAGGTCACGTATTCAGCTGCGTTACAAATAAATATAATCTGTGCTACAATATAAGACTATCAAGAAAACAGCTGCTATTGTGTCCTGATATGCTGAAACTGAATGATAACAGAGAAAGAAAAACATGAATACCCTAAATCAAGTAGTTAATGTTCAAGTAAACACGAATTTTACTGTATTTTAAGAAATGTGAAACACACACCTGTTCAAACATTTATTTGGCGGAACAAGTGTTTTTGCTACTGTAAGGTTAGGTGTAGGATATACTTTTTGATTGTGATTTTGATAGAGTTTTTTTAGCTTTGGGCTATACTTACATTTTTCTTCATCTTCAAAAAGACAATTCTAACAATACAGCAGCTAGAATTAGAGAAATCTTTTTTTAAAAAGTAAAAACAAAAAACTTTTTTTCTGTGTTTTTAGGGTCTAATTATTTGACAATCTAAATGTTTTATAATTTATGTATATGTCAGATCAGATGTTGTTGGCAAAATAAATGCCAGATGTACACATTTAAACAAATCATAGGTATAAGATTGATACTTATGAGATCACATCATATGAGATATACTTCTGGAGTCCTCAGAAAATGGTAAATTGTATGGTTTATTCTTGGTAGGATAAATTATTGGTTTAAAACTTGTTGAATCAAATCATGTGGAAAGTGAATCATTGCATCCCTACAGCATCAGTATGTTTACGTTATCATTATTTTGTTGCATTGCACCAGGTAACTGAAAGGGTTTTCTTTGTTACTTATTAGCAAATAAAAAAGAAAAAAGATTTTTCTGAAGTTTTATGACTTTGTTTTGTAGTACACAAATCAAACCGAAACAAAAGCGTGACCCATAAATTGAGGTTTAACCCAAATTGTGTGGAAAGTAAATTGCTGCTTCCCTACTAAATAACGTATACTCATGTCATGCTTTACTACCTTTGTTGAAGGCCCAAAGCACTTTACATTCACCCATGCACACATTCACACACTGACGGCAGCTCCACTGACAAACACTGGGACACATGGGCGGCCGGGGCAGGCAAGGCAAAAACTGAACGTGCGGTCTTCAAATCAGAGATCAGTTGCTCTTCCTCTGCACCACATCCACCAATACACAGATCATCCGAGAAAGGTCAAATTTGGTCTTGAATTTTAAAAGAATATTCATAAAAAAACGTTATACCAACTATTTTCTATGTGTGGTTTCATGACTGTCGAATCTTGACCCCATACTCAAGCTCAAGTGTACTGTAAACCGATCCTAACGGCTTCTCTCTCAGGTATCCCCACGTCTGTAACAAGATGCCCCAATTGACGCCAACCTTCTTCTGAATGGTGGACTTCTCTGGGTATCCCGTAGTGGCTTACCCCTCAGAAGTGGGACGTATAACTATTTTTGTTTGCAGAAACCGTGATGAAAATGACTTTTCTAGAAGTGATAATTTCGTTCTTTTTAAAAAAGAACAAGCAAGGGAATACAATTATGTGTCATAATGAGGTTCCTAAAGACTTGTTTAGGTTACTTAATGTTAGGATACTTTCTACATTCTTATTTCTGAAACATTTTACCTGATTAACATGATCAAGCTGATGTTTCACTGATGTCCTTTCAGGCTAGAAATGAGAGAAACTTCCTACAAATGCTGCATTACCTTAATGATTGGAAAAATATAGCTCTACTTCAGACTAACACTTCTTTTTTTCTACTTTAAATATTTTTCTGTCTCGATTACATCCAATTTGCCTTTTTTTATTCAAATAATGAAAACAAATACATTTGAAAGGAAACTTTTCCATGCAGCACAGATTTATTTCTGTTTTTTTGTGTTAGATGCATGAGGGAGCTGTAGGAGGAAGACTTTCATCCCACATGCCAGGAACAACTATGGTGTCAGATTTCGTTGTTGGCTGTCCATTTCCCTATGGTTTTAAAGCATCAATCCACAACGCTGAAGCTGCTGTGTGCGGACTGACTGATAGAAATGAATCAAATGATCTCTGAGAGTTGAGGAAAGTCTACAAGAGATAGACGATCATCGAGAGTAAAGAAGAAAGACGAGTCAGATAAAATAAAGTTTCAAAATCCCATCATGCCACATCACGATGAGCAAGCTCTGTGCAGCAATCAGCCCCTCTGTACTTCTTTCTGTCGTACATTTAGAAGTCTAAGAGCTCAACCCGTCACTTCTGAGCTTTTTTTACAAATAGAGTGCAAATAACAGCTGCCAGGATGCTAAAGGGATGGATAAGCACTGATAGAAAACTAACATAAACAGAGTGTAATGTCAGGCAAAGGAAAAGTGAAAGAAAGGACAGAAAAACTGTTGGGGGGGGCATGTTTACAGCAAAAATCACTGAAAGGAAGCGTGGGTACACGGTGTGCAGCGCACTCTGCATTCTTCATGACCACTAACCTTCAACCATCTCCATAATAATTTTGCGTTGACTCAAACTCATACACGTTCACAGCTTCAAAACAAAACTTTGGTCGTTCAAGAGGTGGTGTTATTAAGCTGAATCCACATGAAGGTCACGTTCAAGAAAAACAATGAGCAGCACATTCTATTTCCAGCATCAAAGAGGACATATATATATTTTTCAAAAGAGACACTTCTTTGAAAAGTCAAAGTTGTCGTTTTATTGCCTTTTTCCATAAACTAAACTTAAAGTGACACTTGTGCATCGAGTTGCTTCCTTGGTTGGATGTCTTCCAGCAACCCTGCACTTTTTTATTTATTTTTTTTCTACAGACAGACGTGCAGAGAGCAGCGAGAACTTTTTGTTCCACATTTCCACTCCCAACCACAGTTACAGAGTGTTCTCAAGTTACTAGAGTGTCAACAGACAACAGACATGTTTCCTGGGTCATGTGACCTCCTTACGTAATTTGTTTTCCTGTTTCAGACAAGAAGGAGGTGGAGAGTTTTTTTTTTGTGTTTCTTCGCACAACTTGCCTACATCCCACTTTTGTGTGTATAAGCCATCATTTTTGACACACAATACATTAACTCTAACGAAGAATGTAGAACACAAAATGTTTGTTAATTGAAAATAAGATTACTATATTTGTTTTTATTTGATGGAATTGACTTTGACGCCATTTCCAATCTAGATATTCATTCTGCACCTGGTGCTGTGAGGAGCTCCTGGTCCGTAGTGGATGTAGACGGAAAGCTCTCAGCTCTTCATCAAAGCCTTTATTACAGCATTTAAGCTGAATCCTGAGGCTTGGCGAAAGGAAGTTTGTTTTTACTTGATTAATGATTGAGCAGCATTAGCAGCAGCACCACCCTGGTTAAACTTGACAGACCACAGCTGTGTGTTTTAACACACATTCACCTTGCTTGTATTTTTCATGCTGCACTCTTTTAGATGTTTTTCCAAAATGATGTGATATGTCACATGATTCCAGTCAGGTTAAAGAGCAGTTGACCCTGTTCTTTCATATATTAAGTCAAGTTAGAATCACTTCGATGAAAAACAGATCCAACATCAGCTGAGAAACAAACCAACAGTCTGTTTTTTAGTTTTTGTTTGAATGCTGGTTTTGTCCCGGCCCGCTTTTTCAGGTGTGTCAGTAAAGACTCTTGACATCGGAGTTTCTTTTCATTGGTGTTCTGGCATTACAACATACATAAGTGAATGTGCCAGTAATGCCCAGACAGGTTTTCAAAAGAAGTCTTGCAGAAAACCATGAGCCTGCGCCGTCATTCACCTTTGTGATAACAGGTAACATTTAACGTTCTAACATTTGTGCTGTTGGAGGATAAGGCGGTCTCTGGGGTATTCAGATGGACTCCCTCCCAACAATCAGCTTCATTGAGTTGGACCCATAATACAGAGAAAACTCAATGTTTTCCCGCATCCCAGAATTCCCCTCTTTCATATCTGTAGCCACAACCCCAGCTCTGTAAACACAAGTTGCCAATTACCCAGCATCAAGTAACCATGAAATAACAGTTAGCCCTAACCATCATTGCTATAAATAGTTGTCCACGAGACAGAGATGAGAAAAAGTTATAAGAATGAAAGTGAATGAAGACAAGTCAGTGTAAATTAAACACTGCTCAACTGGTTTAGACTTATTGGCAATGCCAGTTTCTAAAAAAATAAATGCGAAAATGAAAAGAAAAAAGGTAGATTTAACACACCATCATCTATTAGGATGAGGCACCTCTGCCTTTCAAAGAATTTCCACAAAACAGTCACAGCCAGACTCGCTTTCTATTCCCCAAAACATAATTTAACCCTTTGATGCCTGAATTGATTTCCAGCAATGAAAAAAGAATCACTTTTGTTTTTCCTTTTAAGTAGATACTAAATTAAGATAATTTTTGGAGCTTGTAGTTTGATGTATATTTGCATCAATAGGCGTTAACAAGTGTCACACTGCAGGCATCAAGGGTCAATATCCTGCTGTTTTTTTTGTAAAAACCCAATCCTACCTGCTGCTGATTACCTGGATCAGGCGTGTTCTGCCATTAAGAAGTTGCAATGGCAAGTTAGTTGGAAAACACCGGCCCTCGAGGGCCCCTGACTAGTGCACAGAAACCAAATCAAGTCCTTTTCTTTAGTTTTATCATCCATCCATCCTCTAAAGATGCCAAACCTCCTCCACCAATTTCCACTGACCAGACTAACTTAACATCAAATGTTTCTTTAACCTTGTGCAGACAATCAGGAACTTTACACCAACCTTTCAAGTTCTACTTTCAGCTGCCCAGTGTCTGTCCTACAGGCTGCCTGTGAGCTGCAATCCACTCCTTTACTATTAAACACTATTTTCTGCTTCTTTTCTGCTTTTTTGAATTTTTATTTTTATGCATTTGCCTCCTGTATTTCATAACAGTCCTTGTCAGCACACATGCAGCTGAATTATCAAGTAATTGAAGGTTTGATAGCCTTCTATATTGGAAAGACCAGACAGCAGGCCATTACAGTAATCAAATCTGCTAGAAATAAAAGCATGCATTAGCATCTCTGTGCTAACAAAAGACAGTAATAGACAGACTCAGGCAATTCTTTGGAGAGGATGAAATCCTGATTTTGCTCTATTTTTGCCAAGCATAGACCTGAAAAAGACAACTCAACTACAGTAGCCATGATTCACAGCTGCTCCCAAAAGATTGAACATGTCACACTTTGAAGCAAATTGTTTCAACCTTTATTAAACATAACTTGCAAGAGATAAATATTACAAAGATATTTCCTTGAAAATTAGCTTATTTTTTTAATCAATGCATAATTGTCAATCAACTGGCAGTATTCAAACAGCATTATTTTTCTTATAACTTTTTTTTAACTTTTGAAGATACTTTAATATCAAGTATGTGCAAAAGGTCAGGACTGATGTAAGCAAAAAAATTAAGCTCTGCTTGATTCAATTTTTCCTCTTATCTTTTGTTTTCAACACGTTGAAGAATTTGAAAAGCCTGGGTTTGCACTTAATTATTTCCCTGCATCAGCAGCAACAATTAAAAGAAGATAAAGCTGGACGGTACAGGAGCAACTACTGTGGTATGCTGGTGTCAGCAGGGACACTGATCACTGATTCACTTCCTCTCTCTTACTGACTGGACAAAGCTCGTCGCTGCAGAAACACTGAAAAAAAAAAAAACATCTTTGTGTTGACAAAAAATAAAATGAGTTCATTTAAAATTCCTGATATATTTTTTTTAAAAATCTCTGTCCATTTATTAGTTATTGGTAGATGAAGACACACAAACATTCGAGAAATGCCGTGTCAGTCCAGGGTGATCCTCGGATTAAACCGCTGTGAAAACATCTTCAGTGATCATTGTCCTGCAAACTTCAGTCCAAAATGAAGCAAATGCACTGAGCAGGACCAGGAAAAAAGGGGACGGGGATAGTCCCCAAACATTTTGCACATTTGTTACACAGTAATACACAGTGATCACAAAACAAAATGACAAGCTTCACAATATTCATGGCTTTTTGTTTGCTTTTCTACACAATGTACAACCATTTAAGTTCTTTTTTTTTTTGTTTTCAGGATACAGGAGGAAAAAAAAAAGAATGCTTCTGTACAATAAGTCATTATTACTTCAAACCTAGCAAATATCGTGTCATTTATTTCATAGTTTTAAACATTTAATTGTTTAACAGAAACAGAACGAACTGAACTGAGCCATCGGAATAAAAGTGACTTCTGAGATCTAAAAACTTGAAAAAGGATCTTGATTTTAAAAACTGCTGTGTGTGGGGGAATCTGCAGACAGCTGACAGAGAGGAGCGTCCTCTACCCGTGCCACCCTGCAGTGCACGCATGTAACCAGCAGGCTTCGATTGTGGCGCTAGGGAGTCAAATATACCCGAAATATGGAATACTGCATCGCTGAAACAAACTTAAATTGCTTTCGCGACTCATTCAACAAAACACGGCCACTCTCTGGGTTGACAGATGTGCACAAGTGGCAGCAGTCATCAACAGCACCCCCCTGTGGACAGGAGGACTGGAGATCTGCCTCTCAGAGGGGGAAAAAAACAGACATTTGAACTTTTCTGTTAAGAGGTAATGTAGCTTCAAAAAAAGTGTCAAACTGAGAATCAGATGAAATCTGTCTTTGCAGGAACAAGAGTTGTCGATAAATCCTCTACTCACACAGTTAAGAGAAGCTCTGAGAACATCAAAACCTCAGATACCACACGTGTGAAGAGAACTATGCGACTTACTGTTCTGTGGCTGAACTTTTGACAGAGAACAGAGGAGAAAGGAGCTGGGAACTTCACGCTGATGCAGGAGAAGCATCTAAGACAAAAAGAGCGTGTTTATTGCATCACATTCGGCCTCTGCTGCTTTAAAACCCATTTACACATCTTGGTGCTTCAGAACCAGAAAGAAAAAGAATTACTTAAAAAAAAAAGAGAAAAAAAAAAAAAAAAGAGGCCCAAAATGTGTCGGCCATAAAAGCACGTTTAACCAGTTAAGATTAGAAAAGATGTTTGAATCTAGGAGCATAATTTGAAACTTTTTTAAATAGAAGTCTCGAGTATCAAGAAAGGACTTTCGTTTACTTCTTTTTCCTTGTGGTGATGACATGCTGACAGGGACAGAATACATAATACAAAAAAGAAGAGTCATCAGTTTTTACAAAGTTAAAAAAAGAAGAAGAGGTGAAACTGACATGAGTGTTTCTGGTTCTGAAGCACGAGTCTAGACTCATCTAGCTGCCAAATGTAAACCACACGAGTGCAGAGACTCGGCTCCACGACACAGAACGGCGACAGAACGTGACTGCTAATTCGACCTACGACCTGCTCCAGATTTCTGATGCTACCCTGTTTTCAGGACAAAAGCTGCGGACTGTCTCAGCGAGCGGCAAGAAACACAGCTGAAACTGTCTGATTGTTGCTGACAACTTTTCTTTGGCAACTATTTGGTCACATCATTCACATTATCAGCCTTCTCCTACGCTCATTTCCCAAACGACTCTGATCTGGAGGAGGGCAGAGGTTGTAGGTGTGAGGCAGAGATGACCGGTGCTTCTTTCTGGTACACTTGTGGAGAGGGGCGAGTGAGTTATGTTATGCAGCTTTACCGAGTGGAAATGACAGCATTAAAGAATGACGGCAAAACAGGGGAAGAAAGTGATGCTTCTTGGTCTAAACTGTTAGAAAGGTGCAGCAGAGGGCCGACCGTCCTGTTAAGGGTCGGATTGGTGACACGCGTTCCAGTCTGCTTTGTGTTTTGACATGAAACTTCAACCCACACCAAACACTATGAAAGAAAAATTGAAATGACACGATCCCCCCCAGCTGACTGCTCGCCCTGCTTTGACGCTCTCCCGTCCAGCTGCCACATTTAAACCCGACAGTCACTCCGGCCCACACTCATAGAACCAGCATGAAATCATTCATGTACGATAAAAACAAATTCAGCCTCTTTGCCTTTTACAATATTCATCTGGCCTCACTCACTTTCAGCTTTAACATTCATTTCTTCTTCTCTGCAACAAAAAGATTTCCCATTGGAAACATGAAAAGTGCTCCTCTGGAGTGAGGCAACTTGTGTGCAGACCTGTGCACACAATGATTGATCCGCGTCTCTCCCAAACATTATCCTTCGTTCTCGGAACCAGAATCTCAGCAGTTTCCTTCTGTTGATTATTATCGTCTCCAGCGGCAGGAAACCTCTCAGGTACGCCGCCAAGTTCAGTCAGAGACGGCTTTTCGAAATTAAAAACATGAAAATAAAAAAATGTCGGACCTTGGGCCAAATCAAAAAACAAAGGAGGCATTGAAGAGCTGACATCTGTATCCAGATCCACGTTCCTCTGCAGAGAACCTCCCGGCTGCAGCCTCTAACTGAAAGGTGACGTGATAAAAAAAAAAGCTGCTGATGAAGAGCTGTGGGGACACGTGGCGTCCTCCTCTGAACACATCGTTGTTCCAGTCAGTATCCTCCACCTCATCAACAGCTAGTGTCAAACTTTTTAAAACCGCAGAGGTCTTAAACGTCATGTTGCATAGCAACCAGAGTGCACCCTGTTAAATTTTTTTTTTTTTAATGTATGCGTGTGTGCACGTGTGTGGGTAGCATTAGTCTAAATTTGGAGCTGAGAAAAAAGTAAAAGATCGACACAGCGAAGTCAGACGCAGAGAGGTGAAGCCAACACAGGAAAGAAATGGTTCACGCCAACTGGAGCAAACATGGCTGCTGCAGGTTTGAGGGAGTGCCACCACTAGTGACAACCGAAGAAAAGTACATAATAAGATCGAAGAACAAGTAAGATGCTTTGATAGGTGTCCAACTGGGCAGGTTCTGATGGGTCAGCTGAGAGTAGGCACAAGGACAGGCACTGCATGCGATGGGGGAGTTGTGAAATGGAAACAACGGGTGATCTGGGAACGCTTCCGAACAGGGCAGGTGGGTAAACTGCAGAGCCCGGGGACAAGGTAGGGTGGGGAAGTGGGGCGCTGAGCTCATTTCTGTCCGCTGATGGACTGCGATATGGACCGAGGAGGGATCATGTCCAACAGGTACTCCCTCTGTCGATCTGCTAAGCTGGATGTCTTATGGGCTCCCACGGCGGCAGGATTCAGGTAGGCAATATTTAACCCTGAGGAGCAAACACACAACAGCTGCTGACACGTTTTTGCTAGATGGTTGCAAATGAAGACATGAATGAGAAGTAGCGAGGACAAATCAAAGGTTAAGGTTACTTTTGTTTTGAAAAAGATTCATCATTTTGTTATATTTAAATCCTTTAAATTCTTTTCAAATTGATGGAATTTCAGTGTATTTTCAGTGATGGATGTTTCTTTTTTGCATATTTTCTAAGGGTGTAAAGATTAATTGACCTAATTGATTGATTTCTATTCCTACAAACAAACCAGATCAATATGTCTGAATCAAGTTGTTAATCGAATCGAGATATATAATAAAATCTTAAATAAATAAATTCACTTGCACTATTCAGTACCCATGTATTTATCTCCACGACACACTGGATGAATTTTTGGCTAAAGATGTACCGGATCAATTTTAGATCAGTGAATTGGATCGAATCATTCAAATATTGACTATGAATTGTATTGTCAACCACAAAATGTGATATGAAAAAATTGAATTGTTACTCCTTATATTTGCTTTCTTTTCATTTTTTCCTCTCTTTTGTACTGCTTAAAATCGGAAAAGCTAACATTCCGTTTTGGTACTCCTGCTAGCTGGCAGGAGAGTGTACCTGGGATGTTGTAGATCTGGCGGCGGCTGTCATGCAACAGTCTGCTGCTGCTGCCGGTGCTGCCACAGTGCTTGCCACCAGTCATTCCCATGAGGCTGCTGGCCACTGACAGCTGGGAAGCCTGGGCGAAGTTGGACAGGACACCTCTTGCAGAGTTTGACAGACCTCGCTGGAGGGATGCTTGAGGCTGGGGAGCCTGGGAATGGGAGACATTGAAAGTTAGTTTTGATTATCGCTTGTGTTCAACTTTGATCTAATTACAGAAAAAAAACCTGATCAACCGGCTCCCTTTCCTGAACAAAAACAGTCACTTTCCTGTTTTAAATCAAGAATTTCAAGTCTTTAATTATCTTGTTAGCTAATCTTGTTAGCTGTGTGTACACCCACATGTTACCACTGGAGACATTTGGAGAAAAAAAAAACACCAGGAGCAGTTTTCACATGATCACATCCTATCAATCATAATTCAATCATAATTAAAAGACCACTGGAAACCTTTTTTAAATTAGATCAAAAGATGATCAGAGTGGCAACATCTGCTTTATTTGTGCTGTTGCAACAATGCTTTGTGTATATGACGTGTGCTGTATTTGGAGGACTGCTGCCCAGCAGATCTGTGTTCCTGTTTGGTGTAACTTGTTTGGGGTAGACATTTAGTACAGCTCACACAACTGCGATCATAGGGCTGCTTACCTGCCGGAGGGCGTGCTGTCGGATCATAGTATCCGCCTTAGAGACGTTAGAACCAGCGGACGCGGTGCTCGGAGAAAGAGCCGTTTGCTGCTGAAGTCTCTGTTCGATTTCCTGACGTGAAAACACATCCACATTCAGCGTTTCATGCTTTCAGAGCTTTTACGACGACAAACTAAAGGCCGTGGCACACTATCAATACGTACGATTTGTGCATATTGCACGGATGAAAGTTGGTCATGTGTGAATATATATGGAAAAAGTGAGAAAAGTTGTGTTCATTAAATTTTCACAAATGTATCACAAATGAACCATGTTAAAATCACGGAAGATGTATGAATGGATGAGCCGAATGGGGGAAGCGGGAAGCGGATTTATGTACCCGTCACACAATACGCGAGTTATGCATGAACCGTGCCTGATTATTGGTGTGTTTTTATGCAATTCACGACTGATTTATGAATTTTAATATGATATGTGTGCCGTATATGTGATACAAAATGTATACATCAGTGGTACATGGCGTGAAAAGTCCGTTATACGTGAAATGGTCGTGGAAAGTCACAAAAATAACGCCCAACTCTGTAAGATTTACGTAATAACTACACATAAACTACATAAAATACGCATAACCTGAATAGCTCCTTACTGACCAACATTTTTGAACAACTCAAAACCAAAATTATGCAAAGACCCGCCGTCTGAGACCTTTTAGAGATATCTGCACACACAGATGAACGACGAACACAAGAAACACTTATGAATTATGTATATCACACATGTATCGTGAAGACCGCGGACAATGTGAATATTGTACGTAGCGGCAGTGTGACATAGCCTTAAGAATTTCAAATGTTTGACTAAATCCTGATCACAGATTTGTCTTTTCTCCTTCCTGACCTGCTCCTGCTGCAGGGCCTTGACAAAGGCGTTCTTCAGTCGGTTGGTGTGCTCTGCCTTCAAAGCCTTCTTCTGGTTGGACGTCATGCACTGCTCGCAGAGGATTCGCCCGCTCTTCTCTTGCTTCCAGTGGGGAGTGAAGTCAGTTCGGCACTGGGCGCAGAAGAAAGGCTCCATGCGAGCCAGCGCGCCTCGGAGTTTACCTGCAGATGACACAGAGCTAAACTTATGCAGCAACGCTCAGGTCATGTCATTGTGAGTGGAGTTGTCGTTATCATGAAACTTCCTCTGCTGTGATCATCCTTACCCTGACTGTCCAGCACGCTCTGCACCACCTCCTCCAGGCCCACCATGTAGATGAACTCGCTGTTGGCAGCAGAGGGCAGGAAGTGGAGGAGCGGCGCGGGAGGTTTGGGGGGAGGGATCTCCAGCAAAGTCTTCTCAAGCTGCTTCCTGAGGGCCAGCTTGGCTGCTGCCTGGCTGCTGGCCTGGTCAGCCATGGAGCCCACCCCCGCGCCGGCGGCAGCAGACAGGGCTGACGGGCTGACGGCCGAGGCTCCACCTAGGCCGCCCGTCACGCTGCCGGCCCCTGCTGCTGCTGCCTGCATGTGGGCCAGGTTCATGTACATGGCACTGGAGCCAGAGTGCTGTGAGGCTGCCACCTGCTGGCTGGCCTGGAGAAAAACAGATTCAGAGGCAAAAATGTTGAATTGTTGGGCATCACTGGCACAGGATTAAGACAAGAAAAAAAAAAAAACAGAGGAAAGAAGATAAATAATCCCTTCTTGTAAAATGATCGTAAATTTGGGGATTTGACTCAATTTAAATAATTTAAAAGAATTTTCAATTTACATAAAAATAAACAGTCTCTTTGGGGTGGAGTCATCCTTTGAAACCCAACTTTACAAAGCGTTTTCAAGCATCCTTGTGTAGATGAAGATGATGCTAGAGCTTGAAGTTTTTCTACCCACCAGTCAGATGTAGGGAACTTTCTTTTTGAACAAACACCAAACTCCTGTCACTGTTTTCAAAAATAAATTGCAGGGATGCAACTGAAGCGTAAAATCAGGAATTCTACACTGTTTCCTTTGAATGTGGCACCATTTTTAAAAATGAATTTATTTGAGATGCTACAACGACTAACAACAAAAAAAATAGACTAAACAACTAAAAAATAGTAATTTTCTTTTGGTAAATACCTGCTGGTAACTGACGGCGCTGGGTATGGTGCCGGAACCAGAACGGGACATGCCTAGTTTGGAGGAAATTCTTTGTCCCTGCAGGTGGGAGGGGTTGGGGGCTATCACTCGCTGGGACATCAGCATGGAAGGCAGGCTGGTATTAGCTGACCGGATGACTGTATGACCCTAAAAGCAACAATGTTACAGAGGAAAAGCCAGGTTTACAATTTGATTTTGTAACTAGCCTCCAAGTACATTGAAAGCTTCAGTTTACCCACTCTGAAAATGAAAATATCTGGAAATTATTCGTGAAGATAACACAGGAGCACATTTAGATATGGCATTTGACCTTTAACCTCTCTGCCCTACTCTTATGTTTAGGGAGGAAGGTCTGAGCTAGTTATCTTTAAAATAAATGGGCAGCAGTGAGTGGAAGGTCAACACAGGCCTTCAAAAATCCTTTAAACCATTAATACACTTCCGCTTTACCAGTTTCATCTCTGAATTAAGCACCTTAAACACATCAGATCTTAAATAGATTGCTTTTCATTTTGAAAATTTTAATTATATTAAATGTTCTTGCCTGTTTAATAAAACTATGATGGGTGCTAATCCTCTTTGTTGAAGCTGTAAGATCCAACTTTAATCTTCACTGAGAACTGTGGGTTTTTATTTGTGACTGATAATTGGACCTAATGAAGTTCATACTCAAATAATATGTTGAGCTAAAGATGGACTGGGCTCCAGGTACATTGTTTTTATGTTAAAATTATAGTCAGAAATGAGGTTCAAGAATAATTTTGATGGATTTGGGGAGGTGCTCTGTATCAAACCATTTAACAAGACTGGCCTTCTAATAAACACTTTTGTAAATATCTGTTGTCAGCCATTGAACTTGAAAAGTCACCTGATCAATATCTGTTTGCATCACTTGAGTCATTAAGACAATTAAAAAAGCATGAACTAAAGTCATTTGCTTACTGTGAATGATTGTCGCTTTTTAACAGGTTTTGATCTTTGCCTAAAGAAGAATTTCTGTAAATAATTGTTTATTTTTCAATGTCATGTGTTTTATGTGTGTCAACATCCTTTCTTAAAACATCATGAGCTACCACAAAAGCAGCAGCTGCGGTTGTCTTTGAAAAGTTGATCCACTTTTTGAAACCACGTGTCTGTGTTTTGAAAATGTCTTTTTTTACACAGGTAATTCAGCCCTATGGCAAATAATCTTCTAAAGCAGTATATTCTAATGAGATGTTGGGGTTAGCACACTGTGAGGGTGCATGTCTAAGAAGCTACCTGCAGGTGAAGGGGTGAGCATTAAATTTCGGTTTCAGAACCTCTAATAATATACAAATATTTCTTTTAAATCACCCTAAACTCAAAGATAACCATGCAACCATATAAACAAAAATCATATGAAATATGAATTATATTTTTGATGAATAAAACTAAATTTTGCACACACACACCTGTGCAGTGCGGAGGTTCTGGGGCTCTGGATTGTGGAGGCCCGGCCTTACAGGCAGTTTCCCCAAGCTGGTGGAGCTGTTGATAGGAGGAGGCTGAACTGAGGAGGTGGAGCTCTGGACCACCGACACCTGTGTTGAAGCAGTTATAAATGCCACATAAGAGAAAAAAAAAGTCAAACTGTGCAGAACAGTTGCAACACTTCTGGCTTATTAAAATGTGATTTGCTTCTGTAGTAAATTGCTCTTTTAAACGCAGCTTTGTCTCAATTTTTTTTATACAAGTAATCCTGCTCATGAGGCACGTTACAGTACAGTACAAGAAGCAGCATTAGTGAGAAGAAATATTGAACATTCTGTATGGGTGTTAGTGGGGCTGCAATGTCCAGTACATTGGAGAACCAGCAGGAGGCGACAGAGATCTGATTTCAGACAGTCATGTGGTTTGTGCTGCGTTCAGAAGGTGTGTCACAACATTGCAGTTTGTGGGGCTGGTGTGAGTGCAGCTGTTTAAGCAGGAAGTGTGTGGAGCAGCTCAGCGCTGCCTGCAGAAATTATTTTTTGAAGGGGGTGGGGGCACTCACCTTCTGCACCACATTCTCCTTTTGCATCTGGCTCTGCCTGAGCTTCTTGAGGAGCACGAGGCGGGCCTCCTCCAGACGCAGCTCCTCCCTCAGAGCTTTGATCATCTGCTGCCTCTCCTCTCCCGTCTTCCCCTGCCACACAGCGACAACAAGCATTTAGAACAGCAAACCTAACGAGCTTTGATGAATCTACCAAACACTCGGGAAACGGCTGTGAAACACGGAGGTGGCTTGGTTATGGTCTGGTTGCTCTCAGTCACAAGCCATGCCTCTTCCAACGCCATAATGATCAGTGATCACTGAATTTAGCCTTTGTGTTCAATTGTGTTCAACCTTGAAAATGTCCAGGTTGGTGTGGTGCGCACGCTCGTCGGGCCTCGGTGTGGTTCTAGGACTGGAGGCTTCGTTGTCCGAGAGTACGATGACGTCTGGAGATGGAGTTTGTCTTTCTGCATCCGCCTCGCTAAATAAAAAAAATCGTTTGTCAGCACTGAGAAGAGAAACTTCTTTAAATCTTTCTGCATGCAGACGTATCTGAAATTGTTAAGGGAGTACCATCTCCTCCCGGCACTCATGTCCACCGGCTCGTCCAGGATGTTCTCCTTCCCGGTTTTACTGGATCCAACATGAGCGCTGTGGCCTCCGAACCGCAGGCTGCCGTTGAGTTTCTCCTCGTACACAGCGCTCATCAGGCTCTGGTGGTGGGTGGTGCTGGCGACAGAGCCGTTCCCGTCTCCCAGTGTCACCGGGACCTCCAGGGCCGCCAGGTCCGCCAAGTCTTTGCGTTTGAGGAGTGCCAGCATCTTGAGACGTTCCATCGCCTCGTGACCGTCCATTTTCAAGCGCTTGGCCAGCGCCTCGTCGCGCTCGCTGGGTGATTCTAGTCCTCGCTTTAACAGGTTTAGTCTAAGCGCCTCCTCAGACATCCGCTCCATTCTGAGGAAAAGCAAGAGAGAACAACAGGGTTAGGAGTAAATTCAACAATCACAAAATGTAAATGAACATTAAATGGTATTTTTTCCAGATTATAAAAGGCAGGGTTTTGAAAAGGTATTTAAAATGACAAATGGAAGTTTATCACACATTTACTCAAATAGCATACCTCTGACATTAACAACGGAGTAAACCTTAATATTGCTTCAGAAGATGTTGTTGTAAGCTCCATCTAAGAAAATGCCATTACTACCAACAGCAACACAAACTTCAGGAATAATCTACAACTTCTGGAACAGATTTTATGGACAGGCAGGACTTCCGTTAGCATTTGAAAAATGTCAGAGAGAAATATATAGATGTTAGATTTTATTTTTTTATGCAATAATCAAAGAGGAAGGAAACGGGGAGCGGGGTTCCTCCATCCCAACAGTCCCGCCCTCAACTCAGGTGAATATATAATGAACAACTGGCGCCTTGCAGGAGCTATGTCCTAGAAAATGGCAGGTTTTTTGATTGTGGCTAAAAACAGCATAATCATAACTTAAAAACCACTGGGAACACTTTTACAATAGATCAAAAAAGATGATCAGAGAGGGACTTTAAGAGATCTACTTCTATTAGACAATTTTTCTTGTAGTTATTTGAAATAAACTGTTACTGAGCCTTGCATTGGCATTACAAGACGTTTGCTTAAATGCATGTGTGTTCTTGTTATTTGATTGTTATTTTTAAGACATTTCTACACCAGTTCATTATTTTACCCCACATATTTAACTACAAACACAAAAAGCTGGATTCAAAACATTTGACTTTTTTTTATTGCTCAACAAATAACAACTAAATAAACTGCACAGAAATTATTATAACGACTCCACCCAATGTGGGTATTAATCGGGTGAGGGAGATAACTCAATAATGGGATTGTGGGAGTTCTGTTGCTGTTTTTCTAGTTATAATTGAGTCATATTAATGAAATATTTCTTTAACCATCATTTGTGGAGCTTTTAGTGTTGACAGATTTTGTGTTATCAGTGTGTTTGAAAACAGCACCATGAGTGTGGGTTGGCCGTGAGGGAGCCACACATAAAATATTGTTCAAATGATAAACTACTCTTTTTTATGAGCTTTAATCCTGTTTAATACCACATAATGTTGCTGCAGAAGGCATGAGAGAGCTTCTGCGCATGGCTCCACCTGTCATGCAAGAAGTTGAATCTTCTGTGCCAATTTCTGAGATCTCATGGGAATGTGGTTAAAATACTATAAATATACAGCTGAAAACATAATATCCCAACACAACCACTCCTAAACATTACAGTTTGATAAGTCCATCAACCACATAGGGAACAAATGCCTACGTTATGATTCAGGGTAACTATTTCCATTATAATTGTCATCCTTATCAGAGTTAATAACATATATTTATGGTCAGAATGGTTTTTAACATTAGAATGATTTTCACAGAAATGGGAGGCAAAAATCTATCAGGCAGGAAGGCTTTAAATTTGACTTTTCTCCTGAAAATATAGAAAACAGGGGCTGCAAAAACTAAATGCATTAATTCAATATAATTCTCCTGAAATTATTATCAGTATTTTTGAGAGCAGCAGCAGTAATTCAGTTTTATGTTTCAGCGAAAAGAAGAATTGGCCAATTGGCAGGCTTTGTGTCAATAACATGGCAACACAGGAAGAGGATTAAGCTGTAATGGAGAGCCCAGAGAGAGCAATGTTCAAGTGAGACAAATTTTATGGAAATCATCTGAGGTGGAAGAGCACTTTACTCTTAAGCAGCTTTTAAAAAAAACGTCACCTTCTGTGCGTCCTATTAAAAAAAAACATATATCAAAGCCATTCTGGAAAAAGAGTTTTGGTGTCGTTTTACTGCAAGGTTCTGCTGTGTTTATTTTTGATCTAACAAAAATAATCTATTCTTACAAAATAAAATACATATTTTTTACAATATAATGAAAGAGAGCTCTGGTAAATTCCTGTGTCAATCTTACTTGTTTAAATACAATTTATTTTTACTTTCTTTTAATGGTAAATCACACTTACTGATACACATAACTATTCTAACTATTTTGTAAAGTTAGTTTTGACCATTAAAACACATTTTACTGATTCAATTAACACTTCAAAATAAACTCACTGAATCAAAACGTAAAATTCCCCACATGCAGAAGGGATATTATTAAAAATGTTTATCCTTGATAAATTAAAGCAATTTTACTCAAGTAAACACATTTAAAACGGAGTATGAAATAGCTCATGCCTGTTATTTGGCCCAATTTCTTCTAAGATTGTAAAAACAAGAGATTTTGTTGCCATTCCAATGAATTTAAACTGTGCTAAACTATAATAAAATCTAAGATATATATTTATTTTTTTCTTGGAGACTCATTTCATATAGCGAGAAGACACAAACAGCACAGACGATCAAGCACCCGAATAAAGGAAACAGGTAAAAATTTGCATTATTCAGTTTATGTGCTTTTAATGGTGATGGCTCAGAAAAAAAGCACAGCACTAAAGTAAAGTAGTGGGCAGTTTTAGTTTGTTAAGAAAAAAAATTAATCCTTTCATTTGTGCCATTTTCCAAGACCATAACATTCTCAGCAGCACTGGAAGATAAGATAATCCTAAAATACAATAAAATATAAAAATATTTTTTTAAAGAACCAAATTATTTAATTGGTTAATCAAGAATAAAAAATAATTTGATTTAATCTTTCAGTTTTTTTTACATATATTAATGAACAATAGATATTTCAAAAGTAATTTTGTTGTTACAGACAAATTTTGGAATCCTATACTTGCAGAATTTGTATTAAATATGTCACAATAATAAAAGAACATCAGACAGTTGAGGTTTTTTTCTTTCTGTAATTTTTAGTTCCTTACAGTTGGTCATAGCCGCCCCACAAAAGCATTGTAACCACCTCTTTGGCTCTCAGCCACCCCGGTAAAAATATCCTGAACATGCCGCTGCCTCTCCAGCCGCAACCCTCAGCAGCCAGCGCAGCAGCAGTGCAGCTGCAGCACCGTCACAGCAGAGGAGCATTCACCTCCTGTTGCTTGAAGAAGAAGAAAAAGCAGGACAAAAAAAAAAACAGGAGCAGCTCCTGAAAAATCTCTGTCAAGACTCCACCTTTAACGAGCCACATAGCTGTGATGTGAATGGCGCCGCCGGACCAATCAGAGCTGGCCTGCTGCTTTGTGTCAGCGCTGCCACCCCCCTCCCCTCCTGCTCGCCCAGGCGGCTGCCAGCTTTTTACATAACGTGAAGGCAGTTACAGTCTCCATCACACACATTTGTTTCCACCACCCACACTTCCACCCCACACTCCACTTTGTGCTCCCGTACCCTCGCCCTGGCCCGCCATTTTTGCCCTGAAAGGTAAACACTTAACTCTCAGAGTGTCAAGATGGAGACTAAAATGAGACAAATGAAGGGGTGGCTGCTCCTCGGTTTCAGTCTGCATGATAACTAAACTAAGGGAAGTTATAGGATAGTTAACATGGCTCATTATAAGGCTAACATAGTGTGTTATGTTGAAAAATGTGCCAAAATAACCACTGAATAAGAAAATTAATGATAAATTAAAAGAAAGTAAAAGACTACTGACACCAGTGACACAAACATTATTATCTTTAACAGTCCGAATGACAAATAGTATGAAAGAAATGTAAAATACAACAAAAGAGAAGCTTAGGAGGGTAAATTTCATTCAAAATTTGCGAATATACAAAAGTTAAAAAGTAGAACAAAAGGAACAAAACATGTAATTATTGTCTTTTTTTAGGTATAAGTCTATAGATTCTTTTCTTTTTTTAAAAATAATTTACTGTGTCACAGCTGTGCAGCAAAAATAGCCAAAAGGCACATGTTTTAAAAAACATTTGGCCTTTAGGAGTCGTCCTTTTTTTTTTTTTTTGCCCCTTCGGGCTAAACCGTTACACTTGAATCACAGTTGACAGCGACGCCTGCACCTACGAGCCCCAGTTGCAATGCGAGGTGTGCAGAAATGTGGCGGAGCTGAACCGCTATTTTTTTCTCCCCCCATTCAGCAGCTCCTAATTTCCCACCCCCCCCCACCGCCAGAGCTCGCTTGCACATAAACACGCCAGCACTTGGGTGGCACGAACACAAACACACACCCACACATACACACACCATGTTCTCTATGCAAGGACCTGCCAATCAAATGGCTGCTACTAAAATGTCCTCCTTAGAATTTTAAGTGCTCCTGCAGACGCCCGAATTGCCGCTGTAAACCCAGCAGAAGGCGCTCTTGTGTCCACTTACACTGTGCCTCGGGTTTGCTTTGTGTGTGCATATTTGAATAATTAATATCAGTGATTGAACAAACACATTTAAAAAAAATTCAATCTGCATTTAGTAAAATGGTAAATAAATTCAGAGTTTCAAAGAAAATGGTGCAAAAAAGAACAAAACAGGAAGAGCTCAAGAAACCCCCAACACACTTCACCTGCCATCACGTTCAACATTTCTCACAATACATTGCGTTTGAACGATTTGTCACTCATGTGAACATATTTTTTATAAATCAGTTTTCCTAATCAGAACGCAGTGGATTCATAAATAGTTTTCAGATTTATTTAGACGTTTAAAAATAAAAGAAGGAAAAGTAGTGAATAAGTGTCTGAATTGCATTAAAATCCAGGGCAGTAGACGGTCTTTTGGGGGTTAGAAAGTAGCAGATAATTTCAGACAACATCAGAGTGCATGAAAGTGATAAAAGCAGAAATCGAAATATGACAAATCAGAAATGAATTTTTTGCACAAAACTGATAAATCTATTGCTTTTGTGTAACAACAAAAAGCAGGGAATTATCCAAAAGGAAGTGAACTTTCATGTCACAAACAAATGGGTTCTGTTGCAAAGCAGAATTTAACGGATTAAATACAAGTTTTCTTTTTCAACTGTATAGGGATTAAAAAAAAATAAACTCCTACGAGAGGACAACCACGTAAGACATCAAGAACCATCCTGACCCAAAAGGAGCAAAGATCATAACAAAACAACCTCTTGAAGCGAACAGCAGCAGAAAACAATCGCAACCTCGAAACGTTGAGTATGTAGTTCCTTAGATAAGCCGATCATGTGAACTGTTGAGCATCTGCAGGCACTTGAACATTTGATCGTCTGCTCCCCCCTCCAGCACTTAGATTCCCTTATTTGACTCAGCCATTGTGCACAGCGACGCATCGCCAGGCCTCTACGCCATGCTCTGACAACACCAAGATGATGAAGATAGTTACTCCTCATATACCTCAAGTTTATAGATGAAGAACCATCACTTTCATGTAAGGAAAACTTGAGTTTTAAGCATTAATCCATTTACAGACCAAGTAGACCATAGAACACATATCTGATGTTCTTCTGTTACCCTGATTTCACCATGGATTCTTATGGGTTAAAAAAGTGGTAATTTTACCTTGACATTTGCACATAATTTATGTTTGAGAAGTTTTATTCCATTCCTCTCTGCCTCTGAGCTGTAATGTTTCATTCCATTTCTGATCAGCCTCCAGAAAAGTTTCAGTCTAAATGGGTGCACTGTATAAGGGGCAGACCATAGACAATACACTGGACCAAAAATCTCTGGAAGAATCCATACGAATCTAAAGGATGGGCACAGAAACTACAGTTTAATTTCAACAATGTTGTTAACATAGAATTGTGAGAGTTTTAATTAGTTCACCCCCACAACCATCACAAGAAGATGTTAAAATAATGAGCAAATTTAAGCTAGAAGAAAATCAATATAGTCAATTAAAAAAAAAATAGCCCTGTCCCACAAACAGTTACGGTTAATATAAAACAATGCTGACTGGAGATAGTCTACAATTTATATCTATTTTTTGGTGTAAACTCTGACTTTTTAATCATGTGATTTAATGAGAAATTGGTCCTTTGTGAAACCAGCCTTCAGTGATGGTTTGAGGGATTGCAAAACATGTCAGACTTGCTTCAAATGTGGGAGTACAAGGTGGGGGCTTTGTTAAAACAGGACTATAAGACACCTGTATGACACTGCAGTGACAAACAATGCTGTCATGCTGTTTGTTTCAATATGACTGACAGTTATTGACCAGATTGTTGGGTTAACTTCTTATACTATATGCACTTTACTGCAGAAAAGCCTGTTTAAAGAGCCATTTTTTAAAACAGCAAATAACTTATGTTTAGCCTTCATATTGATACCTACGTGATAAAAATACTCACATAACATTCATATTTTAAATTGTAAAGAAAAAAATGCATCTCTTTAGGTAAAATAACAATGGATACAAATAAAATTGGGATTTTATTTGCAGTATCTATCCACATAAAAAGGCAAACAAAGTTGTACATCATCCGTTCTGTGATCATCTAACATTTCTAATAAAAATAGGCAGTTTTCATCCTTTGTGATAACTTCCAAAGAGTGAGTAAAGGTGAGCTGGTAGCAGCTGACAGGTGAGCAGACTTGACCTGAAACTCAGCTTGTGAGCAAAAAAAGAAATCTATATTTTTTAAATTAATCTTCTTGATGTCTCTGCCTGATAATGGAGAGCAGCAGATACAGACACCCAAAACTTACACATAAACTCTTTTAAAAAAAATAAAAGTAGGTTAAGCATCTTTATTGAGGTGTTTATAAGGGGTTTTAACTTTAAAATTATTGCCAATGCTAATTCAAAAGTAATTTTAGCACAAAAAATGCTTTATTTTACAAGATACTTTCCTGCAGTTGTAGTAACAGAGAAAAAAGAAAATAACAAGAAATCTGGTCAATATTTTTCATAAAAAAAAATAAGGAGATCTTCTAACAATTATTTGTCACTTCAGTGTCAAACACCCTTTTTGAGAAGCCGTTCTGGCTTTGATTCCTCTCTGAGAACAACCACAGCAGGTTATAGTCATGCCCTTGCTGTGAACGTTGGTCCATTCTGTCAGAAGCAGAACATTCGAATGTTCTAGAAAGAGGCCTGGCTCTGAGTTTTTGATTCAAATAATCAAGGTACTCTATCAAAGATGAGGTCCGTCGTCTGAGCAACCCGTTCAAGTTCTTCCATATCAGACGATCTATTTTCATCTTTGTGGACCTCACATTGTGTAACGTCATGTTCAAACAAGACGAGGACATCCTCAAACTGTACCCTCCTATATCAGTCGGATGGCATTTTCTAAAAGCTTCCTTCAGTCTTTTTCTTTGGAGCCTAATGGCTAAGGCCAGCTCATCCAGCAGACTCATCCATCAGATGGAAAAATGTGATTAATTACGCTACAAAACGCATGGCCAGTGCTCTGGAGTCCAGGTACAGGGTTCTTTAGACTGCAAATTTCAACGCTTGCATTACGCTTGAAGATGTAAATATCAGTTTAGGGAATAAGTCTGTGAAAAGAGTCTTGGAAAAAGGACCAGCGGTATTGAAATTAGAACATAAAAGGCAGCTGCCGTGTGTGTACATTGTTTTTAACATATTAGCACAGTGTTAGCGACATTTCTATGACAATATACCCTACTGACTTACCGATGCTCCTCTAAATTTATAGAAATATTACTGACTAGTTTTTCTTTCTGTTAAACAGACAAACCCATATTTCTTAACAAACAAAAAAAAAAAACCTTATTAATTTTAAAAAAACAACGGAATTAAGCCCTGTGTTGGACTGGCAAACCATCCAGGCACGGCGTACTCTTCTATCGCCATACAGTGGCTGGGACAACACTCCAGCAACCCTGTGACTTGAATTTCGAGGGCCTAAACACAGATGGATGTACCAGGGTAATTAAAAACTAGGGCTGTCAATGTTTACGCGTTAACAAATGCGGTTAATTCAATTTAATAATTAATAAATACATTCTGCAAAGCAATTGTATTCCACCAGTTCAGGCTTCCGGCGTTTCAATTTTTGAAAATACACACTTCGTTGGGCAGAATCTTCCTTATAACATGGTCACTTACAAAAGAAATACATATTAAATACATTTTTAGAACTTTATTCTTCCTTTTTTTAGGTTCAGATTGCTTTTCACAAAAGGCGGACTGTTTGATACGTAATGAGGCCAATTGTATCGGTAACAAGTTGCTGTGCCGGGAGCGACCTTGAATTGCAGCAGTAAGGGGAGGTGATATACGTACTGATTGTAACACTAGGTTCAATAAAGCATCAGTTTAGAGAGGAAGTTCATCTCTTACCGCTCGTTTTTTGTCCAGAAGATGAACCAAACTTTGTTTTGAAGAAGCCTGCACATATGGAACATTGTGACCGGAACTTCTTCGGCAACATCCAGCAGCCAATCAGAATCGAGTATTCACCCAAACCATTTACAGTGCAGAAACACAGTGTTTGTTTCTTATGGCTGTATATCAGCATCTTTGTTTTCTTGGAGTAATACTGCAGACATAAGTCTTTAGAGTTCTGCTTACCTTACGGTTGATATGTTTTATGCACACAAAATAAACTTCTGAGTTAACACTTTATCAATTTAAACATTTCAAACAATAGAGATAAAGGGAAACATTTTCTCTCCGGTCTATTTTTTTTGTTTGAAAGCTGCATATTGTCATACAAATTTGAACTTGTAAAACATTGTTATTAATCGTGATAAATCACAACCCAAAAGTGTGATTAATCTGATTATCATTATTTTTGTAACTATTGACAGCACTAGTAAAAACACTAAAGGATGAGAGGATTTCCTATGGTCCTTGACTTTTTGCCCGGAATCTAATATCTTGGACTAAAAATTGTCTACTTTTGCTAGTGATTCCAGTGTGTGGACTTCACATCTTGTTAGATTTCTCTTGGAACCAGCGGAAAGATGCGCTAGAAGTACATAAAAATGCCTCTAAAAGAAGGGGTAAGACGCTTGTTAAATAAATAAACCCTTTTAGATAGACAGACTGTGTCATAGCCTAGAAAAATTCAGAATTAACTAAATAAATAACTGCAACTTGAATGCTTTATGGAAAATAGGTTAAAAATGATTACTGCACCCCTACAAATAAACAGAATTTAAAGGTAGTTAAGTGTGCTAGCTGTGATAAAGACATTCTCCAGGTTGTTATTAAATGATAGAATGAACTGTGTCTAATACAGAACTGTGACCTCAAAGGTGAAGTACAGAAAAGCTCACATTCACACGGTGAAGACCGATGGAATTTCAAAAAGCGGTTTTAAAGCTATGATTTCCTGACCAAAACTCTACAAACAAATGTTTTCTAAAAAAAAAATAGTCACATTACAAAAATTGTTGCAAAGGTTTTTTGAAGAATTTTAGAAATAAGTACAAGATTAGAAATGGGTGCAGGTTGTAGATGAAGGATAGACTTTTTTAAGTAGAGGTTTATTTACAGAAAACCTTATATCAAAGGAACACAGCCTATAAGTGAGGATATATTAATCAAATATTTTCAAAATATATAACTTAGATGATAAATTTTATTTAACAGTATGGATGATAAGAACTCCAAAAGAAAAGATGAAGAGTTACGGTAAAGTGTTGATGCTAGCTAAAAGAGCTCAAAAGCATAAAAAAAATCAAAAACAATTCTGATTTCAACAATAACTCCTGGTAATTATCAGCAAAAATGTTTTAGCTTTTTTTTTTTTTTTATTAATCTTGTTTTATTCATGAAAAAGCATCAGAGAGCTGAAGCGAGGCAAAATTTCAACAAAAAATGAGTGTTCTGAAAGGAATCCTGGGATTATTCTTGCTTGCTTCAATTAATAATAAATAATATTAATTTCTGGCATTTCAGGGAGTCAGCACAATGTCTTTCATTGTTATGTTAAATATTCTACTTCAGTAAATTGTCACTTACGTTTTCTGGCGTTGTTAAAGTTTTCAATTGAGAAATACATTTGTTCATTTAATGTGTGAAATAAAATGTATAATATAAAATAATAATATTGTCAAACAGAAATTGATTTCATCAATATCACCCATCAGGGGACATAAATTCCTCTTTTCAGCCACGAATAGACATTCATTCATTTTTTTTTTCATTCATTTTCTGAACCGCTTTATCCCTTTCGGGGTCACGGGGCTGCCGGAGCCTAACCAGGCTACTCATGGGCGAAGGCAGGGGACACCCCTGGACTGGTCGCCAGTCTGTCGCAGGGGACGAATAGACATTTTATGTCAAATAAGCCGACGCCAAGCTAGCCAATGTGTATTTGTTTAAAATAAATCCATTCAGGCATCGTCACCAAATCCAAAACCTTCCTGTTGCTCTTTCACTGCTATGAGGTTTCCAGTGAGTAAATTGAAACAGACGTGGGAAATAAAACTTTGGGTCAGGCTGACATGCTGAACCCTTAAAGTCCACTAACAGGAGAATCAGAGCTCAACACAGACAACTATGATGGTAAAGACTTGCAAAGAACCTTGGATTTAAGGACAACTCCAGCAAAGCCACATCTGAGGAGAACCACAGCAGAACTGACTAAAGAGGGAGTACTTTAGAGCGAGAGTTTGAAAGAGGCATGGCTTAACCCCAAATGCAGAAAATAATGGCAGAACCACAGCTTAAAAGGACCTCTGCAAAACCATAGCTGCTAAGGACAAAAATCCCTGAAGAACCAAGGCTAAGAGAAGACCCTTCAGAACCAGAGCACGGAAGAACCATTTGAGAACAACAACTAAGTTAACCACAGACTTAATAACTGAGAACCAATGGAAACCGTAGCATGAAGTCCCCTTTAAAATGAAAAAAGAACATCAACTGAGTTGAAAACGATGCCGAGGCTCTTCGTTCCAAAGCTGGAGGAAGGCTGTAGGACTGATGGAAGTTCAGAGGAGCTCAAACCTTCTGATTTCTAAGAAATAGACCAGAACTATCAGCAAGACTAAAACTTACAGAGATAACAGCATCATCTGTCACTGGAGATGATGTGCTGTTCTGTCCCATCCAAGAAAAATAGAGAAAAATCCTTTGCAATATAAGTAAAAATAAATTAATCAAGTCCAAGAGATGCTTTTTACCAATGAGCACCTCAGTGTATTTGATTTCTAATATGTTGATGATAATAATGCCCATTTGGCATTTTAACAGTATCAATCCTAAATGGGCAGGAGAAAACCAATTGAAAATCCTCATTAGACATTAATGGCTCAGCCATTTAGAGTCTAAACGTCAGACATGGAGCGTCTTGTAGTTTTAAAGCGGCTATAATTTAATAACATCTGCTGTTATCCTGATTTGGTCAACTTGCTCTTCCTTGGCTCGACAGCCAAGTTGTTTTCTTCTGTCTTCAGTACCACCACCAGGAGGTAAAAACAGTATTGAGGCTTTACGATTAAATATGTTCGCCCCTACAAAAAACCATGCAGCTGTGATGACATGTGAAGATATGAAAAAGGTGAAAGTACCGTAAAAGTGACTGCTGTTTAGTGGGAACACCATTTGACCCATAATACCATAAAAATTATAAGCTGCAAGATAAGATGGACCGATACTGCTTACATAAAGGTTGGGGGCTATGTCTTGGGAATAATTTGATGAATTATTGGAAAAATGTCATTACAACTATTTATATAGCATAATTTGATGTAAAAAAATGACTAACATGTTACTTTTAGGCATTTTTTCAGTGCAATAGGGATCTATTGTGTGTGCAATCTGGTTCTGTTTGTTTAAGGGGGTTGCATTTTTACCAGAAACATGTTTTCTACATAAATTGGTGAAAAGATACCACAAATTCTGTGTTTCTTTACAGCTTCTTCATCTTGGGTCCTGCCTCAGACCCTACCTGCTCACATTTCCAGCTACAGCAGATGAAATATCTGCTAAACTAGTTTAAAAACAAAGAGGGAATGTGGCTTTAGTCACATGTCATGAAAAACCATCCAGAAAATTGTCTTACTGATACACACCAAGCAGGAAAAAAAGGAGGAAGCTGAAAAACCTTCGATGTTGAAGGATCCGGAAGTATCATCCCTTAAATGTGGTTCTGCTGAAATGTTTTCAAAAGCAGCATCAAATGACCACTCTACTGATATATTATATATATATATATAATATTAGGCTGGGGTTTCAGCGAGAGACCGGATGATGGGAAGTAGGGGCAGGCTTACTGCACAACTCAGGTTAATTTCTAAAGAAGTGCTGCTCTATGTCTTAGAAAATGACAGTTTTCTTTATTTTGGCTAAAAATGGCATAATCCTAATTTAAAAAACACTGGTGACACTTTAAAAATAGATAAAAAGATGATTGGAGAGGGAATTTAACCTGTTAGAATTCGAAAATACTTTTTCTTTTTTGACAAAATGCACGTTTTTTAAAACTATGGCAAGCAATTTTGACCAAAATTATGTGTTTTTTTTTTTTTTTTTTAAAGAAAACTACTGTTAAAAAATTAGAGGTTTATTTTTTACACACCTAAAAGTTTGTGACAGAAGCAGTGGAAACAGTCCTGACATGAGTCACCAAAAGAAAAAAAAGGGGGAAAAAAACATCTTTGTGGTACAATGTCATGAAGATGACATTTAAGAACTTTAAAAAAAAAAAAAAAAAACATTTTACTGTTAATGCAAAGCCGGCCAAAATGTGCTGCTGTGAGATGCAGAGTTTACATCAAGAACTCCAAAGTGTTCCGATCCAAGTGCAGAGAAACACATATAAGTGCTTTAACCCCGTTTGGTTACTTCTCTTCAGCAGACATCTCCTTCTGCTAATCCGCAGATCAAAACCCAATCAGCTGCCAGGCCCCGGCTGAAGCCTTGCCCTTTTACAGTAAATGCGCTGGTTCTGCTGCCAGGCGCCAGGCAGCCATTTAGGTGCATATGGAGCAAGCGGAGTCTCCACGTAAATGGCTGATGCATTTCGGATTTTTCTTCCTAATTGCTGAGGGCCATCACCACCGCCGGCCTCCCCCCCTGACGCCTCGCAGACGGCCACTTCTCGCTGTCTTCACCGGAATAACGCCGCTAAACATCACGTAAAAACTCCGCTACGTCTCAAACACAGCATTTGGAAGAAGATATTTGAAGGAGCGGAGCTTTTTTTGTTTTTTTTTTTCCTCCAGCCGAGTTAACCCCTTGAGACTCCGGATCAAACAATGAGCAGGATCGGAGGCTTTTCCGAAGAACGCCTTCATCGCATCTTAATCACACATCGACAAAGAAAAAAAACAAAAACACGTTTTTTTTATTTTTAAAACATCAGCGAATTTACAAACACAAAAACTCGCAAACGATTCACGTTAGCGCGACAGCCTCGCGTCTTTTAGGCAAATTAACGGTCCGTTCGCCAACATGTCAGCCTACATCAATAAAAGCAAACACAACGAGCTCTATTGTCTGACACTGTTATGAGCATTTCTGCTGACAGAAAAACCAGCACGCGGCCAACGCGCCGTCCCGCCGATTCAAATGATCTCCGATAAGGCCTTACGCAGATCCTCGGACTCACCTGTATTTTCTTTCTCCTCACTGTGTACCGTCTCCGGGTTCACGGTCCGGTCCTACTGTCGCGCTGCAGCGGATTCTAACCACCAGGCACCGGCAGGCAGCACTGAACCGCTGATTGGGCTCGCATGGGCCCCCCTCCCCTGGTCTCTACCACAAGGGGCTCCTATTGGTCAGCTGCTGACTCCGTGAAATCGAGACTCGCGTCTGATTGGCTGCTCGTTTTCACAGCAGACCCAGACTGAGAGTTGATTGGCTATCAACATCCGCGGTGGAGAAAGGGAGAAAGCTGATTGGCGGAGGAAGTATTGTTGTTGTCTGTGTCTGGATAGAGAGCCATGTTACCTCAATTGAAGCTAAAACAATGAGTACTATTTTGACGACCGTGGTGTCTGCATGGATGCAGGCAAGTGGCACTTGGGCGTGCCCCGGTTTTATCGTTCTGCTTTTATTTAAACAAAAACGTGTTGTACTCCTGATGCAAACAGCCAGAGGCCTGGACTTGATTTCATTAGGTGATGGATTTATTTTGGGCATAATTAGAAATCTCAAACCCACTTCCTCACACTGACAAATGTGTGGGTTTGTAAAAATGGCTGCACTGCCACCATAACAGAAGGCTTTACACGTGGGAGCAAAGTATCTGAGGGTGATAAAACTGCTCACCCAATAAATGACCACCCTAACATTTATGATAAAATTATTAAAGTGGTGGGTTTTTTTCTCATTATGGAGTAAAGGTGCAAAGATAAAAAATTCATTTCTGAGTATTCCTTTATTTAAACCATTATGAATCACGAGTAGACAAAAAATGCAGTCAGATAAAGCTTGTAGGTGTGATACAGAAGGTATTACGGCAAGCCACAAGCTCCCTGCTTCACTCCATTCCAATGCATCCACTTGTAGACAAATAGATCCATGTAAGTCTTTGGCTCAAAACTGTACAGCTGGATCACTCCAACATTGCTCGTATTTTTTGTAGCGCTGGTACTGTTAGGTTGGGGTTGTAATGGTCTGTAAGCTAACTGGAGAGTGTTTTAACAGATGGATGATGGGAAATGAATGAGGGCTCACTCTGTGCCAACAGAGAATGGGAGGCATGCTTCACACCTAACACCATAGTTCACTGAACTGTGCTCTGGGTCACCTCTGCAATCTGGCATAGCATGGTTTACTTCATCTTGCCCGAACACAAAGTGGAGCAATAAAACAAGCCAAACAATATTTTTGGGGTCAAACATATCAGAGTACGACATAGATTGCCGAGTGTTAGTATATCCTGAAAGAACCATAAGGAAAACCTGGGTACATGCAAGTAGACGTCATATACTGCACCCCTCTTGGATCCTTCAGAGTTTCCCTACAGAGGCATCAGATTGGTAAATCATATAGCAAACATGGCTCTTTTTGTACACAGATGTAAAACAAAACAAAACTAGAAGACTTTATTTGTGTTGGCCAAGGTTTGGGGAGGCTATATTTCAGTGAACCTCACTAAAAAGGATGTCAATATGTGCAAACAGATTTTCAAGGACTCTGCAGTCTCAGAAAAAAAGAAGGAAAACGTCAATGCTAACTCCCCAGACCAAGTTGAAGAGCTAAGGCAGTGGTTCTCAGTCTTTTTCTATTAGCACACACACGATGACAGACAGGTAGAGATACATTTGTCAAGCTCACACATGTATTTAATAATATAATATAACTGTACATGTAACATATTAGCTTCCAATTTGTTGGTTAAAAAAAGGTTAGGGGTAAATATAGTTATCAGATTCAAAAGAATCTAATAACAGGAAATCTGAAGTTCTAAAATGATTCAAACAGTTAAATAAAAGGTAAAAAATTAAGAAAATACATTTATAGATTGGCTGCTTTGTTGGATTTTTATACATGTATTGTTATTTGTGAACACAAATGATATTCACAAGAATTAATATTAATGAAGAGGTTATAAAAATGCAGTTTCTGAAGTGTAAAAGTTGTTTCAGTTTTATGAAAACTTGTTAAAAGAATAAGGAATGACACAATGTATGTGGGTGTGTTCTGATTATGGGTATGTGAGGACACCACAGCACTGAGATAGAACATTTACTTACTTCCTTTTTTATATATTAAAAAGTATGCAAATAGGTGACAATAATAAACTGATTCTGAATTTACTATGTAACATATTATGTAAATGAGACCTAAAAAATCCTGCCTTAAAGCAGCTCAATGCTTTTGTATCACCGATATTTAACCTGGCATCAAAATAATGGCATTAAAGACCGAGATCATGGAAATGTATACGTATGCAGAGAAGAATGGCTTTTTATGAAAATAAAAGGGCTGCTACACTCATTCATTTCCTAGTGTTTAATGTCTGTGCTGTAATAAAATGTTTTTCACTCTATGATTAGTATAAATTGGTGCTTTGCTGCTTAGTACACTTCAGTGCAATCTGTTTATTGCTCATATAGGTTATTTTGAAACTCAGTTAAGATATTCTCACCATATAAATACTATTTCAACTAAGTTGTATTTTGAAAGATTTGAAATGAATTGAGTTTTAACTATTGTATGTATAGCAACTTGGTTTAATGTTTCTTGGTTCTTGCGTAATACTTGAGACAACCTTCCTAATCTGTCTAAATCTAACCAGATCTTCTGCTACCCTTCAATCATCTTCTTCTTTTATTCGCCACAAACACATTTGGTCTGCACTGCACACAGTCGTCCCAGAGGCTTGCATCAGTACATGACCTGGTGACCTTTTACATGTAGACTTACTATTTACTTCAACTGTATTGTATAGTGCATAGTGTGATGTAGTGTGACAGTAAACAAAAGAGTATTATATTACAGTACTGTAAAATTTTGCTTATTTACATTTGTAAGTGTTTTTTTCCTGCACGTCAAAAAGGATTGCATGGCAACTTAGAAAAGGTGGAAGAGGTTCCCTTTTGAATGCCTTTTGAAAAGCGCATTTTGTTTGTGTTTTGATTTTTATTACAGTTTTTAGAAGTTACTTTCTCTGAAAGAACTAAAGAAAGAATTATCAGAAAGAACATTCTCAAAACTCTTTCGTCATTCCTCAAAATAACCCGCCTCCTGCAACAGCATGGACCTGCAGCAAAAGCTCATCTCTCTCCCAAAACAGTAAATCTATACTGTAATACTAAGTTCTAGGATCATTCAAAGTGTCAGTGCCCTCAAAATACATCGTCTCTTTAGCGTTCGGTAGGTTCTGCAGACCAAAATGTTTAGACATTTTGTCATGAAGGCACAGGACCATGAAAAAGATGACAGAATAAAAAGGTGAGTCACACTGAAAATGAAAATAGAAATGAAAAAGAATGAATAATAAATGTACACAGGAAAGGAGAATGTTTTGGTACTGGATTTTTATGCATGTCTTTACTGTAAAGTGAATGTCTCAGAGAAAAAGTAACCTGAACAGTCAAATGTACTGTGTATAAAATCCAAAGGTCAGAAAAGGTTTTGGTAAATTAAAGTAACGCTGGGAGTATCCCTCCACTTTCCTATGCCTCTTCTCGCTGCCGTCTGTCTGGCTTCAGATTCTCATCGGCATCACTTAGAATGTCCTCCCTTGTAGTGCAACGATGAAGGAACCGACGTGCATTCTGCAACCGAGCACTGCACTGTTCTGCTGTGATCTCTTCACAGGCAGCATCCGTTGCTTGGAGGAGGGATCTTTGATCTGAGACTAACACTTGTAGATCTTTCACCTCCAATTTGTGAAAAATTCCTCAAGAGGGTTGACGAGTAGTGTGTACAGTGGCAGGAACACATTCAGCATTCTAGGATGTCTGATGAACCAGACTCTGATAAGTGGACCACAGTGGACTTCACATGAACCCACACAATTAAAAATTGTGGTAAGTGAGACCCAGCAAAAGATCTGAGTAGGGACGGTCCAAAAATCAAATCAAATCAGGAGCTTCTCAGTATTGTATGGGTCAAGAGTGGGGAGGTGGGCGGCCATACCATTCTCCATAACTGTTGCACAAAGTTATTTGGCCCACTGGCCAATGACATTTCAACCACATCTTCGTCTTTTGGCCAGATTAAATCCAGTCTCGTCCACAAACTCCAGGTTGTGGAGAGTCTCAGGTTCCTAATTAGTCTGGAGCTATTTTCACCTGACATTCAATGACAGCAATTACCGAATGTTGAATGACATTTCAGTTATCAACAGTAATGTTTTTGCATTCAGGGTTTTGTGTTAATGGCACATGATGAAAACTGAGTAAATGATTTTGCTTGGGACAACAAAAACAGGAAGATAACGCTGACATGTTTTGGAAAGCAAAACCATCTGACTGAGAAATGACAGTCATCTCAGAAAAGTGACTCATTCATTTAAAGAAAATGCTAAAAAAACAAACACTAAAACATGTGAAATCCAGTGAATTGTATGGAAAACATTGAATCTGTTGTGAACACATTTCAAGAGGTTTGGAGACGGTTTTGAAAAGGTCATTTCTGTTTCAAGAAATGAGCCAAAGCAATGGAAAATAACTAAATCACAGTTTCCAAAATGTCATACATGACTGTCCATGACATTGGAAAACACTTTTAAAATAATCTGTCTCAATGAAAACATGTTCAAACTTTCTTATTTGATTGTTCAAAGATGCTGAGTCATTATCATTTTGACAACACTGATTCATTGACATAAATACTTGTTTTTAAATTATCCATTTTGATTAAGGGACTTAAAAAAAGACATCTTGATGAAGTTGTGTGGACTATTTTGCACACCTCTTTTAGAGTGTGTGTCTTCAACTTTTTTTTAAATGAAAAGAATTTATAATTATTATATAATTCAACGATTGCTTCCTTTTTTATGTTACTTTGTATAACTATTAAAAAAATACATTTTAGGTAGACTTGTTTGCATATTTTGCCTTGTTGTTGAAATTTGTCACTTCCATATTAATGTCACAAGTGTTTACTTCATTAGAATCTAACTTATTGCTTCTGTAAAGACAATCCAGATCCGCATATATGCGACTCTGGAAATTAAAATTTCGTAGCAAAATATACTATTTGTACCTAATTTGTTGGATTTGTGTTACATTTTTTTCAACTTCCCCATCAAAAACAGTGATCTGTTTTGTGGCACTCTAATAGTAAAAATGAGCCAACAGAGGGCAGCAGAGAGCAAACCAGCAGAAATACATAAACAGGTGGTGTCTGACTTTGGGTGGATTATTCTCTGCACATGTCTGCCTGCTGATCTGAGGGTGAGAAGAGAGCTAAGGGTTTCCTTCAGCAACAACCCTGTAGTCAGACGATGGAGCTGTTATCACCCAAATAAAAAAGAACAAAAAAATATATGTTATATTGTCTATGCGGAATATAAGAAATATAAAAGGCAACTGTGCTTTCCATACATGGGTCGTTTAATTAAAAAAAAAAACTTTTTTCTTACATTTCTATTTTCCAGACCTATGCTTTTCATTTATAACAGTAAAATATTAAATGTAGTTTTTCTACAATCAAAATATATTTATATATATATATATTCTTTAGCGGGAAATTATGTTTTCTTTATACTGAATGCTGTTTTTATTTTTATTATATGTGCAGGTTAGGGTTTGAGTTTCCAAAAGAATAAATTTTTGTCTCAAGTTTAACCAGAAGAACTAAAATGAAATATCACCTTACATGTATTCTTATGTAAGACATTTTGTATTTCATGGTATAGTCTTGTACAAAAATAAAGAAGTCTAGCAACACTTGAAATAATGTGTGAGCCTTCATCTCTTTATTTCATAATGATTTCTTTTCATGTGTATTTGGAATATCTGCTCTGTAACAATTGTCACTCCTGTAATACTGTTAGCAACATCCATTAGTTAAGAGACGATACAGACCTTCCTGGTTTGTAGAAAACCTAACAATGTTTAAAGTTTTAAAGTTCAATGTTTTGTGTCAAAACACTATTCACTTAAACTTGTTCATCTCATATAAGTTTGATATTATACATATCCACTTAGGAAAATATATGTTGGATTACTATCATATACATTTCTTATATATTACCAAAACAGGAAAGTTTATTATTGTACAATTTCACAAATGATTTTATAACTGCTTTGACTGTCTTGCTTAACTTTCTAAGTTTTAGATAAAACAGACAAAAACTTTATAAGCTTTAACTGTATCCTTTACATATGGGCAATGTGTTGGTAAAAGGGTGAACGTTAAGTGCTTTAGGCCTTCAAGGAAAGTAGGAAAGCGCTACACAAGTATACACTATTTAGAAATGTACACCATTCATGCCAAAATGATAGTAGTATACATAGTTTAGGGCACAGGTTAGTACTATTTTCTTGTGAAATTGTTCTGAGGAGGTGATGGCTCCTGCTTTTTTCTCATTGGTGCTCATGTGAGAAGAGATCACGCTGATCACATCATGTCCATTTGACAAGGTCTTTGCAAGAGTACTGGAGCAGGGAGTGCAGCTGATTGTCAAACCTCAGAATCAGACACATCTGACAAGGTGCAGTTATCTGTGTTTTGGTATTTTTGTTGTCTTAGCCCTGTTGCCTTTTGTACTGACTGAGGAGTCTGTGTATGTCGTTAAGTATAGTGTATTGATCTCATTAGGGAAACCCAGTCTGAAGTATTGGACTTCTGCAATCTATCAGATTTGTTCTTCTATGACCAATATCATCACCAGCTTCCCCATCATGTCGCTTTAGCAGTGTTAAAACAGAGCTTGAATGTTGCAATGGTTTTGGAAGAATTCTAACAGCATAGTACTCATGTTCTGTAGCCTTACTCCTACACAAAAGTTCTTAACAAGCTCAAAAAAAACCAAAGCTTCTGCAGCGTTATTATTATTTATAAATTCTTTATATAAAAGCACCAAAAAGAGCTAATTTTACCTTGTAAAAGTAAACAATCACAACTGTCATAGTTGTCATTTGTATTTTATCTGTTTCAATCTAAGAGGCAACAAAAAAACAATCTGTTGTTATGCTTCAGCTTAAATACATTTGGATAAAAAGAGTTTAAAGTCAAATAAGAACAGAAAAGTAGCACACATATACAAACATGAATACATTTTAATAAAGATAATTAACATGTTCTTTTAAGATGATATGGGTGTAAATGGTAAAAGTATTAATTCATGTTGTACTGACTAATTTACTGCCCCTTTTTTGTGGGTGCTCTGGCAGGTGCAGGCAGGTAATGTATCTGATTACAGGAAATCAAAAAGATCCTTTCAAATTAAGAGTGCTTCAGTAGCGCAAGACTTATAACACTTCCTCTCCAACAACCTGTCAATTGGAATTTAAAACTTCTGTAAATCATACATTCATGTATTGTCGCTATTCCGACATGCTCTGGTGTTCCACAGCGTGTCGGAATAGCGACCAGGTTGGCATAATACAAGTTAGTCAATATTAAAATCTAACAATCTCAGATTTTTTGAGACATTTTTCGTTTTCACCAAACGGTCTCTAATCTACTGCACTGGAGTTCAACCTCAATAACTTTTCCAGAGAACCCCACCCAGAATAATAGAATTACAGTTTTCATAGTCATATTTCTTATTATCACTGACTTCATATTAACATGGATCTCTGCAGGGTCACAGCCAGAACCATACAAACCTTAGAGGAGTCTTAAAAAAAGAGTTACTACAACTTCTATTATCTCTTTGTGGCTCAATAAAGAATGTTTGAATTGAATTAAAAGCTTTAATGGAAGCTTTTCTCTTTTCTTTGAGACTTTAAAATCAAAATGTACTTTTATCTAAAAAGAACCACCACCGAGCAACAGTTCAGTTCTTGTCCTTATAGACACCTATGATGCATCAATATTGGATTGACTCATTAACATGGCAGTTGAAGTCCGTGTTCTGAGTTTATGTGATCATGAATGTTCTTCAATGTCTGAATTTGGCAACATTCCACCATTTCCTCAAACTCTTGGATGCTCCTCAGTTCACATTTCTCCCCTCAAACTTCCTTTCTTCCGTTCTCTACCTCTCCACGGATGTAGTCAGTCAAGACAACTTCTTTAGCAATAACTTTTTGCGTCTTACCGTTCTTGTTCAGGGTGTCAATGAGCAACTTTCATTTCTGCAGCGTCCTTCATGATTATATCAAATAATAAAAACTGGATATTTTTGGTGGTGCATCCAACTGATTACACTACAGTCAGCCAATTCATTTCTCAGTGCTTTTTCTTTATATTGCATGACATTCCTCAGCTGCTCAGATGTTTTCTTTGTAGAATTAAGCAGAAAATGTATTTCTCTGTGTTTTTTGGGTGTGTGAAGTTGTGCAGCAGCTGCAAGGCGAGGAATGGCAGAAGAGCCGGCCCAAAGCACGGGCATGGTAGTCTCTCGGGAGTGGCTCTACTTCACGCTGCCCCTTCACGTCGGCCGTCCGACTGGTGCAGCACCTGCTCCAAGCCTCATCGCTGGGGAGGTGGAGGATCTCACAGATGGGGGGGAGGGGCGCAGAGGGTGTCCCTTTGTAAAGTGATGGGGGAAGGACTGTGTGAAGGCGCTGGATCTTGATGATGAACTGAGCATTGTGCTTACCCAAGCACAAAGCATTCACAGTGGATTAGATATGCCAATTATTGTCTGTTCTATGTGTGGAGACCTAGTTTTCCACCAATATCACTTACTGCTTGTTTGTTTTATAGTTTGTGAGAACCACTCTTTAGCTAAAGTGTAGTTTAATTTCCGTCTTTGACATTATTCAGAATTCTACTAGATTTTCTGTTCAGCTTTCTAGAATTATCAACTGAATGCTACATGTAATCAAACTCAGCAATCACATACTAATTGAGGGGATGTGCCACTGTCATTTGGAGAGTTCACTCGTTTTTACAATCCATCCGTGCGTCTTCTTAACCTGCAGAATCCCATTTGGGTCACAGGGTTGTTGGAGCCAACTCAGTTACTATTGTGCGAAGAGGTACACCTTGAACAGGTAAAAAGTCTGTCACAAACACACACTCACATGAATACCTTTGGGGCAATAGAGTCACGAATTAACTTACGAAGTACATTTTGGACTGTTGGAAGGACCCGAAGTGTCCGGAGAAAACCTACTTATGCACAAGGAACACCAAGTTTTCCACCTTCCATTCCAAGATTTAACCAGGAAGTACCAAATGTTACAGCTTGCAGGCAACACCAGGCAACTGATCTGTGGTGAACCCCACCTTCTCCCAACAGCAGCTGGCTCCAGCAACGCCGCGACTCCGAAAGGGATACAGAGGGTTAAGAAATTTATTTATGGATAGGTATTAAACTCATATGTTTACTATACAGCAAAACTATACTCATGTATAGTCTACTTAAAATCAGTTTGGTGTTTAAATTGTTTCTTTTTTCTTCATGACAAGTTGTGCATTATAAAGATTATGAGGTATTTTAGATTTACAGATGGGTAGACTCAATTAAACTTTTATATTAATATGTTGCATATTTTGGAACACTGAGGTGAGCGGAGTTTACTCTGGTCAATATGCTCCTCCCACTCACTTTGGTTGTTCAGAATCTTATGCGTGAAATCAGATATTACCTATCTGGTGCACAGTGTTGATTGCTTTTGGGTTTATGTTGCTATTCTTCACCAGTAATCAACACATGCGTCATTCATTGATATCAAAACGTTGGAGGATTTTGTGTGTATATATGTGTGTATGTATACATACACACATATATACATATTTATTTACATTTTGTGGAAAAAAAAGTATCTTCAGTACAGAAGCAGTCCTCTAAATCAACTTTTCTGGTTATGGATCTGCTGCTCTGACAAATAATAGAGTTGTTCTTCAGGAGGACTCCATCTGTTGTTTACAGGCACAGTAATCCTTCGTGCTTTCATTGTACCACTGTCTATGAAGGTAATAGTTTCCTCCGTACACCGTCTCTCACCTTTTTGTTCACACAAACAGTGCAGATGTCAAGAAGAATGGCTGGAGTTAGAGCAAATCCTCACCAAAAAAGTTAATATAAATCTTCATATAGTTGTTATTTATAGAAGACAGTTTCAAATTAAGGATTTCCTGTTGATCACTGGTTGTGAAATTCAATTAATTTATTCAATAAAAACCATTTTGCCTGTTTGTTTAGTTTAACTGTAATGCACTGTTTTATTTTATGTCTTTTAAAAGTACTTGAAGTCCAGACATGTCAGTAGTTGTAAATGACTGTAAATGACTAAATATGCTATCCCGACTGTATTTTTCCATCCAGGCATAGATTAGGGGCAGAGCAGAGGCAGGTGCCTTGCTGCCTGTCAGACAGAGCTGAGGGAAAAACTGGCGCTGCGCTGCTGGTACCCAAACACACCGCTGTCCGCCGCAGGTTTTATAACGCTGCGTGCTGCCGCGGATGCTGGACGGACCAGTGAGCGGTTCTCCTCTGCGTCCACGTCGGCTCGGATCTTCGTGCTGCTGGATGTTCTAAACAAAGCCGGTGAGTCCGCGAGCGCGGTTCTGCGCACACGCACGGCGCCATTTGCCGACAGGCGCTCCTGCTGGCGCGCTTCTGCCTTTTTCCTTTAGAAAAACATATTTTTCCCCGCCGCCGATAGAAAAAAAAAAAAAAAAAAACAGAAGCTAAGGCGGAGGAGCGTTTATGTGCGCAATGGTTACTCTGCCCCCATCCCCTCCCCGCACTTTAAATGAGAAAAGCGCGCTGCTGTTTGAGATGCTTATCCGCGGTTTCCAGAACCACAGAGCGCTCACAGGGCGAGGCCGGTGCTGTGGTACCGCGGTACCAGTATCATGATGTGCTCGCACAAAGGTAGAGCCGTGGTGGAGCGGGATGGACGCGAGCTGATGGATGCTGCGGTGCTGCATCCCGCCACAGCATCCGCCCACCACCGCCTGGACCCGAGCTTCGCACCAAAGGTAGAAACAAGATGTTGACGCTCAGAACGGCGCATTTGGAAAGGTGCTGAAACAAGGATATGTTTTCATCTCAGCACAGCTTTCCCATCATTTTGGAACTCTTAGATATAAAGTGGAAGGATTTGGTAATAAATCATAGCTTGTTGTTGCAGAGTGTTGGCCATATTTTGCATACTCTGAGCATAGCCTTGAAGAAAGTTCAGTGCATCAATTGACTTTTTGAAAGGACCAAAGGTGATCAATCCATACTTTGTTTCCTTTCTGGGTTACTGTGATATGAAAGAGGAGCTCAACATCACAAAGGGATGAGAAACAGAGCTCATAAGAATTTATTAGTGTTTACATTTGTTTGTTGTTTGCATCACATTTTTTTTGTTGTAGTTAGAGCTGACATAGCACACTGTTGCAACGTTCCTACCACCCTACAATAATGGTAACGCATGTTCAAATGACCACTTCCAATAAAAAGTCTATGTAAACATCTTGCGATCACGTGTTGCTATACATGATCTAAGTAAGTTTTCGAGCTCTCGCTACAAAACACACGTCCACTGAACGTGCGTTGGAAGTTAAACCAGTTGAACTTTGACAAATCGGGGACTCAGATCTGGTAGTGACGCATTGACGCATCCTTTGTAATTCACAGAAGGGTTTAAAAATTGATCATGGAGGAAAAATGAATATCTGCAGTTTGTGTCTGGCCAGAATTTTATGACATCACATGGGAAAAGAGCTGTGAAAGACACAACCAGGAACAATATTTACCATATTTTCACTGCTTCGGCATTTCGCACCAAGCCTCTTAGCGACAGTCCAGTGTAAACACCATACCGGCGTTCAGTGCTCACATCCTCAGTGTGTATAGCATCACATCATCAGATCATGTTTTTATCAGAATGTTTAAATAACCATGCTGTCTAGCTAATTGCGCTGAATTGTTTTAAAAATGTATCACACATATTAAACAACAACAGACACACATTTAACTGAAAAGTCTTAAGGTTTGGTTTGCAGCACATGTTTTGCCGTCTGTGTGAGGACAGCCAGCTGTGCTGCAAACAGGACAGACTTTGATTTAGTGGCTGCTCTGACCTGTTTTTGTACTCTTGCTGCTGAACACTGGGACCAGCTCCCTGCTGCTGTGCCCTGAACACTGCAAGGAGGATGTCTGTATGATTGCAAGAAGAAAAAACTCAGAGAAAGCCCGACACACTAAACTGGATCATAGCTCTAGGGCGTAAACAGGAGTTCAACTCTGCTGTTTCCTTCCTGACCATTCCATTTACAAATGCTCTGATGAATATTTACCTGTTTAAACTTATTTTCTCAGTTCTTTAAAGGTTTTACACATCAAGTCAATCATTGAAATGATCAGTTTCCTCATGAAAACAATCCACTATTTTCGTCTACAGCATTATGTTGCTAAAAATAGTTCAGATCAACGTATTTGTACAATTCAATGTAGCTGAAAGGAGTCTGCATGATGGGTTGAAAAAGATTAAAACAAAGGACCAGAATGTTTCATCTTTGTAGATCCTGATGTAAACATGAGGTTCTTAGAGACCAAAGAAAATTGTGTTTTGAATAAAATTTTGTGGCATTTTTCTAGTGATATAAGACTTAAATAAAGAAAATTAAGATTAAAACCGTATTTCTTCGTATTTTTTTAATTCAAATTGTTTTGAATCTGGTGCAGATAAAAAATATAATTTGAAAAAGCTTGTAAATGTTACGTAGGATTTACAATCGGCAGGTCATGAGCTCCCTGTTCTGCTCCATTCCGATGCATCCACTTGCTGACAAACAGATCCATGAACATCTTTGATTTTCTCATCTGAGCTTCACTGTTTTTTTTGTATTTTACTTCAATGTCAGCAGTAAAATACTGTACAAAGGCTTTACTGTATTTTACTGTAAACATCAATCGATTGTGGGAATTTCCCTTTTCACTACTGTAGTTTCTTAGTTACTGAGAGTCAGAATTCAGTATGAAAAATGCCCACAAAAATACGGCTGATCCCAAACAAGTACATAATTATTTTTTCTTATCTACTTGGACTAAGTTAACCCTTCTATCCCTAAAGAGCACAAAGACTGTTTATTGTAAGCGAGTTCCAAACGTTGTTTACATGTGGTGCCACTCACAGTAAATACAGCATAAATTTATCCCCTGATACCACATACTTGAGGATTTTTTCTTTTACATCACTGTGCTTTGGATCCAGTATAATTCTCAGTGGAAAGGATTTTATTGTTTTTGTTTTTTCATTTAATTTATTTATTTAACCTTAATTTATTCAGGCAGGACAGATTAGGAACAGCATTCTTATTTACAACTGTGACCTATTGAATACATTTATTAAAATTACAACTCATCTTTTTGCAGTCATTCAGCTTCCTACTGAATATCAGGCTCACCTGTTGTTTATAAGCTAAAACTCTCCAGAGACTGTTCCCCTTTCATTCTGAACGTCGACAGTGGTTCTAATCCACTAACCTCAGTTTATTTGCACTCGTCCCTTTTTTATTTCTAGGTTTGATTCCTTTCAATTTGTTCATAAGTATATTTTCTGGTTCTGTTGTTAGGAATCACAAATACATCTAACAAGTTATAAAACAGAAAATAGCTAACAAGCCACATTGTTTGTAAAGAGCAATGAATTTGAAAATGCTCGTGGTCACTACTGTAATCCTCAATGCATTATTTACAAGTAAATAAAGGGACAAAAAAGGTGTTTGCATGTGCTTTGCCAAAATGGATTTAGCTTTTCATTTATGTTTGAGTTTATGCGTGAGTGGTAAATATAATCAAGTTCCTGCTTTTGAAATAGAGAGCCTAGCAGTGTGTTTTCATTATGCTTTTAATTTTTATATTGAAACAACATCCTGTTGGTGTTTTTAAGAAGAGGCCAGTCCAGCAATTTATGAACCAGAGACCATTGTCTATATCCTCTCGTAAAGTTTTCAATGAGAAGAGGTGACAAGAACCTTTAGAGTTTAATCACAGGTTGTTACATCAGAAGTTCAGCTGAGAAAATTTGGATTTGAAGATTTTAAATGTAAAATATCACAAATTGTAACAAGTAATCTTCAGTGACACAGTTAAAACATGAATTGATTTTTTTGTTGAGAAAATTTGATCCTTCTTTGAAACTTGCTTACCCAGAAGTAAACTTTCTCTTGAGTTATCTGTTTTCCAAAAGTTGATATTGACGAAAGCACTAGTTTTCTGTAAAACAATTGGGACATGATGAGATTTCAGAAATACACCCTTGAAGGTGAAGGTATAACCAGGAGTGGTGAATGTATACATTGTTAAGGGACTTAGTTCACGTACTTACAATTTTGGAAGAAGAGAATTCAATTTCAACTTACTTAGAGATGGCATGGTGGTGCAATGGTTATCATTACGGCTTCACCACAACAAGATCACCAGTTCAATTCCATATGGATCTATGTTTTTCTGACTCAGTCTAAAATCATGCTCAAGATGTTTTGTTATTTTTTATTTTCAACAAACATTGAATGATTGTAATAAGCAAAACAATTTACTTGAGTATTAATAGGTATGCATTTAATGTAAAACAAGCATGATACTGTTGTAAAGTTAAAGTCCCATCAGTTGTCACACATCTAGGTGTGTGAAATTTGCTCTCCACATTTGATCCATTCCTTGCTGGAGCGGTGAGCTGCAGTGAACCATTTGGTGGTTTGACCCCCCCCCCCCGATCCAATCCTGATAAATTACTGGCATCCAGCTTAAAGAATTATTGTAAAATCTACAGCAACTATTTTACAGTGTGGCATCTGACTGAAAACTGGATGGATGGATATCTCCAATATTGCTTGCTAGTTTTGTTGCACCTCTAATGTTAGTTTGGGGTTGTGAGTGGCTATAAGCTAGCGAGAGAGAGTGTAAACAATGGGATCATGGGAAATGAACCCATTTACTATGCACCAGTGGTCCCGCACGCGACTATACTCTAGAAACAACACCGTTTTTTTATTTTGACTAAAAACAAAGACATATTTTCTCAAACTAAGATTATTTTGCTATTAAAAACATTCCTTAGAAGATTATATTTCTTGCAAGACAGAAAACAAGACATTTTTTCTTGAAACAAGGGTCTTTTTACTTTCTTAAGGTTCAATTTTGGATTGTTGTAGAGTGTAGAACTGAATATTTTGGGATATTTGAGGCTCATTGCATCACCTGAATCTAGCATGATGCCTTTACTAAGTAGACAACATGATTTCCTAAGGTATTGAAATTTGAAATAGACTTAAAAATATTCCTTCAATATTCAACAGTATTGAGGTATTTTGGGGTAGAGTAAAGTTAAAAATAAAAATAAACAAATATTGTCTTTATTGTACTTCTCTTCCATTCAAATGTTGCTATGAGAATCCCTTTTTTTTGCCTTAATGACATTATCTAATGTATGTCTTACATATTTTTAACACTGACATGGTGTCTGTGTTGGATTCTTAGGGGTCATGCTAATTCCCAGTTTAGGGGCATGGATAGAGGACCAATGTGGAGTTGGGGGCTGCGGGTGGGGAGGGGTTAACCGACATTTTCTAGTCGTCACATCTGCACACAACAGCCTTTAATCCCACACAGCAGCAGATTAATTTTAAAGCCGCTTTTTAGAGCTTAGATTGACCGTCAGAGCGACCGTGCAGCTGCAAACAGACATGCAGATGTGCGCTACTTGCTGTATGACACATGCGTGTGTTTGTCCAAAATGATGAAACGTTGTGATACTGAGAATTTCTGCAGCTGATGGTTTACATGTTATCTTTGCCATACTGATGTTAAAGAGCATCATGAATTTTTTTAAGGTTGAATCTGATTCCATTTGGTTATATGTTTGTTTTCAAGAATTAAATGCAAAAAAAAGACAATCATATGGTAATCTTCATCTTTATGGGAACAATAAAGTTCTATTCTATTCTATTCTATTCTATTCTATTCTATTCTATTCTATTCTATTCTATTCTATTCTATTCTATTCTATTCTATTCTATTCTATTAGTCAGATCTGAATACGTGTCAAATATTAAACTTCAAAATGTTTCAAATTCTTACATTAAAAAACATAATAACAAAAATTGCAAATTGGGAGGAAAATATATTGAAATAAACTGATGAACAAACATCTGGAAAATAAAAAGAATAGTGGCCTAAATAATGTAATGGGATACTAAAAGAAAATATAAAACAGTTTAGAAATTTTAGACATTTTGTAAAGACACAGAGAGGTTCAGAATAATGCTAAAAATGAATTTTGTAATAATCTGAAGTAACTGCTCCTACCAGATGAAAATACTATGAGCACATGCATCATCTCTATTGTATGAGTGGTTCCTCGTGGAACGAATGCAATTTTCCCCCAGCGTGTGATTCAGGTGGTTGTTATGCAACATATGATTTCCCATTGACTTCTATGAGAAATTGTATAATTCCTTCCATGTCTGCAAAAACTAGCAGGGAAATTAGGAAAAAGGAATACAGAGTACTGTAAAGGAGGGCAGAGCAAGGAAAACCCTTCACAAAAACAAGAGTACAAAAACAGCGGGATAGGGAGAGGAGCACAAGGTGAAGGTAGTGGTGGTAAAAACCAAACAAAGGAGGATTTCTTTGATATATAAAGAAAGGAGAGGTTGATCTGAGGCAGAGAAACAGAGATGCAAGAATGAACAACAGGTTAGGGTTATGAAGGACAGAGATGGAAATGTGTTCCCACAAGTGTGATGGAAAGATGGAAGGAAAACTTTGAAGACCTCATGACCGAGTACCACGCTAGAGAGCAGAGCATAGAGGAGGTGGCTGTTGTGGAGCAGAAAGCAGCAAAGATCAGTAAGAATGAAGTGAGGGCAGGCCCTCTTGTGATGATTTAAAAAAAAATCACTCCTCAACAATCTTCGGCATGGAGAGGTAGCAGCGCCAATAGCTGCGCCACAGTAAGAGTTGGAATGAGAAGCATGGAAGGTTTTAAAATAAGCATCTCCAGTGTTAAAGGTTTACTGATATCGGTTGTTAAAGGTTTAAAGATAAAAAAAAAAAAATTGTATTTTTAGACCAAAATGCAGCTGTGGGGGGAAGGGGGGTAAATTTACAAGCAGTTGAATATAAATAAAACAGACAAACCTAAGCTTTGAGCCAGTTTTTCTTCGCTTCCTCCTTTTTTTGTCCATAAAGCTGTCCCTGAGGGCTTGTTTTGATGCTTTTTCATCCTTTAAGTCTTAAAGAAGCTCTAACACAACACCGCCGCCCACCCTGGCTTAGACAGGGGCAGCTTTAGGTTATTTTCTGTTATTTTATTTAGGTTTTAATTACTTTTTTATTTTTAAACTAAATGACCGGTGTGCCCAACTGTGATAAACTTGTAAAAAATATATAATAAATCTAAAAAAAAAAAGAGGTCTGATCAATGTCATTTGGCAACTCCTCCAGCAGATGGAACTTAGTCGGCCGCCTAGGTTGCCTATGCCCAGGGCCGGCCCTGAGTGAGGAAGACTTTGGAGAGTGAGAGGATGCCTGGGAAATGAGGGAGAAGTGCACTGAGCATTAGAGAGGTTGGTGATGAAGAAAGCGGATGACTTGAAGTACTTAAGGTCAACTGTCCAGAATAACAGAATGTGAAAATAAGGTGTGTGCAAGCAGGTTAGATTGGGTTCAGGAGGTGTTCGATGCATGCCAAAAAGTGAAAGCTGTAGAAGACTGTGGTCAGAGCAGCCATATTGGTGTAAAGATAGAGACCCTGAGAAAGAGGCAGAGCTGGAGAAGGCAGAGATGAAGAAGTTGGGGTTCTCTTTGGGAGTAGCGAGGATGGAATAATCTGGAATCCATCAGAGGAACAACTCATATAGGTTTTTGGAGATAAATTCTGGGAAGCCTGACTGGGGATGGCTTGGACATGTCCAGAGGAGGGTATGTAAACAACATACGATGGATCAACTGCTGAACACTTTCCTGTCAGAGAGGAGAGGATGCATCCTTGCAAATATCACTCATCTCCCTGCAGGAAAAGTTGCTGCTGCTTTATCTTCTTTAATGTTTCCCAAACTCAGCTCACCTGGAGCACAGGATGCCCTAATTTTGACCCATCAGCATTTTTCTTTTTGTTTGCTTATTCAGCATTGTTGGCCACCAGCAGCGTCTGGAGCTTCACGAGCTGCTTAAGTGCTCCGTTCCTTCATGCGTTTAGCTGCATTTTTATTAAACCGTTTCACTTTACATGCAGCTAGACGCAAAAAAATAAATAAAAAATCTCTTCGGTTTGAGTAGAATTTCAATTATCTCCAAATCCGGTCTCAAAATAGATGGGCTCACAGTTGCCCAACACTGTAAGGACGCTCTGCAGAATGTGACAACTTCTTCACATTTTTTTATTGCCACATCCCATAAATAGAGAAGGCAATGCTGGTGCTGCTTCTCAGCCTTTGGTTTTCTTTAAAAGTCTCTAATCTGCCTTCAGAGGCAAATCAAGAGGCGGAGCTTGTAAAACATTCAACATATTGGGATGCTGCAGTGACAGATAAGCTTACGACCTTGTTCTGTTGATAAATGTTGATTGTTGGTGACTGTTAATCACCGTATTTTCTTCTGTGTGTGCACCACTGCAGCAAACATCCTTTATTTATCCTTTCTCGTTTTTATTCTTTTGCAAGCAGTAATTGTGGCCGATGGCTGATTTTGGGCGTCACAAGTGTTCAACATCCCGTCCTCTGAATTCCCACCTTGGGTTTTGCATGTCAGATGCTTTGACCATAAAGAGTATTACAGAAAACACCTCCATAAGGCACTATGAAAAGGATTTTTATGTCACTCTGTGTTAATCAGGGAGCAAAGAAAAACAAATCTCAGTTGTGCCTTTTTTTTTTTTTACTCAACTCAACCAAACGGGCTAAAAATAGAAGCAGACAAAACCACCTGGAAAAATCTTGCAGTTTCAGCAGCTTCTCATTTAAGTTCGTGTTACTAAAAACAAGATGTGACCAGAACGGGAACAGTTTGTCCTTACAGACTGGAAACTGAGCTGCACTCACAGCGTACACTGGTGTAAAGTAAATCATTTTTAAAATGTTCAGAATGATCATTTAAGAGACAAGATTGCATAGATAAAGCATAAAACTTGTCTCTGTTCAAAATGTACGGATCATATCTCTTATTCTGAAAGAACCTCAGAGCAGCAGAAAAATGTTTAGCTTTTTGCTGTTCATCAAGCAGTCCGCAAGTTAATTTGTCTATTTATTTAAAAGCAAAAACTGTAAAAGTCAAGTTTCTTGTTGAGAAATAAAATATTTTTTAACAGAGCCCCAGAATAAAAACAAATTATCATAGAATTTAAGCTTTTTCTTTTCATAACAGGAAAGATGATCCTCATACAGTTTTTATGCCAGAGGAGTAATATAAAAAACAAGATGAGAATTTTTTCAAATATCCTGACACACGTATTGTTGACTTGAGCACATAAAACCGAGAATCAATTGAACATTTGGTCACCATGGAGATTTATTCTTGGTCACCTCAGTCACACAAGAGCAGATCAATTTATTATGGTCTTTATGAAGTTAACCTTTGGCTTTTTCAGAGAAGTCTTACACAGAATGAATGAATCTGAGAACATATTTTTGTTCTTCCCTTTTAGGTAAAAAAACAAACAAACAAAGAAAACTTCAGCTGTTTAGTCGTGAAATGAAACCGAAACAGCAGTTTTTTCCCCCCTTTTTTTAAGATTTAGACTGTTTCTCTATTCTGTTGAAGTCAAGGTTATTTTAAGTGAAAAGCAAACATAAGAAAAAGCCTATACATTTGTCAGATTTTGTCTTATGAATAAACTAAATAATAAATCTGTGCGTATGGGCAGCCATTCAACAGGCACTCAACCTTTTAGTAAACGTTTGCTGTAGTCCACTGGGATGTCCTTTCGACAACCACGGTGGAACCCTGGTGCAATCCCTGTTGAGAACTGAAGAATCTGCACGTCCTCCCTGGTGCAGTGAAATGCGTTGGTGCAAATGTTTTAATCTCAGTGAAAGAAAACCAAGATCTGATGTAATGAGTGCATTAGATCATCATGAAAGGTTGGTATCTAAAGTTCTAAGTGTAGGTGTGAAGCGACTGGCTTTTTATTGTCAGATGCTTCACTGGCGTAATAATAAACCCACCAAACGAGGAAATGGAAGCCATTGAGACCAAAACAAGAAGGCGCCCTACAATGCACAGAGTTTTATCCCAAATCCAGTTCTCTGAGACAGTACAGGAAGCAGAAGAAGGATGTATTTTAGAATTACTATCCAAGATGAAACAACAAAGTTCCAGGAATACATCAATAAGATGGCTCCAAGTGATGATGTCTTTAGTGAAGGCAGCAGAAACTCAAAAAGGAAGAAAAACAGGAACCGGCATGCACCTGCATGTACCAACAGCAAATAGAAGTAGTGGCTGATATTGGAAAATACTACCAGTGGCTGAACTAAGGAGAAAGACAGCACAGAGGCACTAGTCATTGTAGAATAGGACCACGCTCTAATAGGGAGATCGTTAGAGATCTACCAAACCAGACAGAACTCCATGTGCAAGCTGTGCTAAGACACCATAACTAGGAGGCTGGAATAGAATACAAAAACAGCTGTGGTGTGTATTGGCTGGAAGTCCCAAGATCAATACGGGAAAGTCATGTGATGGGAATTTGAGAATGAGCAATTTAAGATACTGTGGGACTTCCAGACACAGAAAAACACAAAGGTTTTGGCTTATATAACAGCCGTAGTAGTGCCAGACAAGAAAGAGATGAAGGCCAGAGTAAAGGATGTAATAATCCCAAGTGATAGCAACATCGTTGGGTCCCCTTTTTACAGTCATTCATAAGACTTGGTCTGGATTTGAACCCACAGCCTTCCAGTCTCAGGTGCTAGACTCTCTACCACAAGGCCACTGAGCTAGCCTAGCACATTCCAGGAACAACATGTGAGATCTGTGTCCAGAGGAAGACAGAAAGGACAATTTATTTATCTTTTGCTATGTCCTCCCTTGCACAGACTATTGAAACTGACACGTGTTTAGTTTAGTTTCTGACCTGATGTTTGTCTGTATTTCAGTCGCTGTGCCATGACGACTGACGAGGTAGAAAGTCACCAGAAGAACCCGAGTCAGAAGGAGGAAGCGGGCCAGGACACCCGGCTGCCGTCCCCAGAGGATGACCATCTACGACCTCGAAACCGCAACTCAGCTGGCCGCGGCCTCTCACGCCTCTTCTCGTCGTTCCTCAAAAGGCGTTCGCAATGTGAGAGTGACGGCGGAGACAGGGGCAAAGAAGAGGAAGAAGAGGCTAAAGCTCCCATCGCTGACCCCGAGCCAGAGCTGAGGGTGGAGGGAGAAGCTGCACCGGACCAACACTCGGTCAGCAGCACCGAGGCTCAGGTCAGCATGCTTTTTATGCTTGGAAATGTCAAGTACATTTGTTAATACTGTATTTTTAATATAAAAAAAGGGGATGGCTGATAATTTGATCGTTTTATACACAACAATAAACATTAGTCATGGAAGATGAATAAAAGTAAAATATACAGGGCTTCATTTCACAACAAAAACCCTTTGATGTAATCCGTTAGTTACTTCTATAGGCTGTTATTATACTATTAAGACTATCTGACATTATTTGAGGGGATCTAGATTGAATCTGATAATGATGTTCTTTAATAATTTTTGTGAATTGTTATCTAATGTTTTAAATAAGAAACCCCAGCATGGTGTTTATTGCATTTTGCTTTTTGGGAAAATCCAATTTAAACAGAATTAGTTTTACTGACTTTATTAAAACGCGATAAAACATAATATTCAAATGTCTGCTAGCATCTCTGGGTCTGTGCTTAATCTGCCTAAATTCAAATAAGATGTTTAGGACACTTACCATTAGGCAAAGGTAGGCGACTGCCTGTGGCCCTCAACACTCTATTAAGTTAAACACTTAAAAAGTATCTAAATAAATCTTACGCCCATTATTATTTAACTCTGTCATTCAAAAAACACACAAAATCACCGAAATGGCAAAAGCTTGATTGTGTGAAAGTGTTTTGTCCTCCCCTTCCCTCTGCAGCAATGGAATATTCCATTCAACCGGAAGTTAGCAATCAGAGTGTTGCCAGGTTTGGCGGTTTTCCCCCACAATTGAGCAGTTTTGATTCCAAATTTGCAGGCAAAAACTGTTTTTGACTGGTGGACGTGAATTGGGCGGGTTGGGGATTGGTTTGGCAGCTTTTGAAATAAGTTTTAACCAGAGACGTCCGGTGAGGTGAAGCAGTGCCTCACCTTTAGGATAACTGGTTGTGTGGTGCAATGCTACGATTAAAGATGAACTCAAAGGCTGGCTTAGCATCTTGGCAGCCACAAGGTGTGGATGTGGTTGATGGAAACAAAAGTATCCCTGCAGAATTGTACATCTGCAACAGTTTGGACCCCAAATCTTTAACATTTTCTTCCCAGTAGGTCTTTAATGTTTTTACTGGGACTTTTTCAGGCCCTGCAGGCAGAGAAGAAAAAAGATGAGGATGAGAAGTGTGGAAAGGAAACTGAGAACACAGAGGAACCAGGTGAGGAGATGGCCCAGGAAGAGGAAGAAGTCAAAAACGAAGAGAAGGAGTGTGATCCTGAAGGAGAGGGCCAGCCAGACAAGGAGAAGACTGAGGAGGAGGAAGCCAAAGCACCCCGACCTCCACGGCGACCCAAAACCATGCAGATAAAGGTGACCCTGTTGGATGATGCCACATACGAGTGCGAGCTGGATGTAAGTCTTTTTAAAATCTTTTTCTTCAGTCTAATCTGTTTTTTTAATGGTTTAATCCAAATGATTTTGGTTTCCAACCATCAGTACTTAAAATGTGAAGGTGTGGACTGAAGTTTTGCTTTGAGACTAAAGTATAACAGGAGTGAATCTGGGAATATGTTTGCCAAAAAAGTTTGAGATGATGTTTCGTCACATCTGATGGTGGTCTTTCTAGCGGGCTGAACAACTTTGGCTTGATGTTGAACTGGTAGTTGTACTCTTTCTGTCCGTGTGATCAGAAACACTCCAAAGGCCAGGAGCTATTCATGAGAGTCTGCGACCATCTAAACCTCCTGGAGAAAGATTACTACGGTCTGGCCATTTGGGAGACCCCCACTATGAAGGTGAGCTTGATCCTTGCTGTTCCTGATCAATTTTCCTTCCTTCCTTCTTCCTCACAGTCTCATTTACTATTTTCTTAATGCAAATATTTATTCATTTTTTTGTACTTGTTTTAGCTGTTTTTCTATGTAAAAGTGCTCAATAAGCATTGTTTTATCAACTCTTTTTAATAGACTTGGATGGATTTCAATAAAGAAATCCGCCGGCAGGTACAAGGTGAGCTTTAACCACTTCTACACTTCCCCCCACCACCCATTCACCTTTTTAAACATGTGTTCTTCTTCTCAAATCTTCTTCTCTTACTTCTTAAGGCAGCAACTATAATTTCACTTTCAACGTGAAATTCTATCCGCCAGACCCGGCCCAGCTGTCAGAAGATATAACAAGGTACTGATAGTTTTCCTTAAGATACCCTGATCTGAATAAAGTTCTTTATGGAAAAAAAAAACATGTTGAGCATTAGACCGACTAAAAGAAGGTAGTAAATTCTCTTATGTGAAGTGGAACCTTACATCTTCCTTGTGCTTATTTGGATTCCCACAACTTCCTGTAACGACAGTGATTTAGGGTTATTTCACAGTAGGCACAGGGGAGTGTTCCCATTGATTGGTACCGGACAGCTGCGTTGTCCAAACACCCAATTATCTTATAGATTTTAGCAACCTTTAAGTTGTATCTAATCAGATGTACTGACGTGCTAAGTCCTCACAGCAGTGGTTGGTTCTTTCTCAATGAAGACATGGGAGCTCTGAGAAGGTGTTTGACAGGTGTTCAAACCCTGCAGGTACTACCTGTGCCTGCAGCTGAGGAAGGACATCCTGCAGGGACGCCTTCCCTGCTCCTTCGTCACGCTGGCGCTCCTGGGCTCCTATGCCCTGCAGTCGGAGCTTGGCGAGTATGACCCAGAGGTGCACGGCAACGAATACGGCAAGGAAATGAAGATAGCCCCGGGTCAGACAAAAGAGCTGGAGGACAAGATGATGGAGCTGCATCGTACCTACAGGTCAGTCGGCTGGTCAGAGTTGATCCACCCAATCAGAAGTTCAGTCGAAGTTATTAGCATACTCAAATGCACTTCAAAAGTATGAGGGATCCAGGAGAAGTAGAACTTTCATGAGTTTTCCAGTTCAGCTTTAGGAATCTGGTGTTTTGGCAGGTCGATGACTCCAGCACAGGCGGATCTCATGTTCCTGGAGAATGCCAAGAAACTATCCATGTATGGTGTGGATCTTCACCAGGCAAAAGTAAGCACTTCTGTCTTTCCTTGGTTTTTCCACAAGTTAAAGCTTAACTTAAAGCGTGACTTAAAGCTAAACTATCACATTTCAAACACATGCCTGTAGAAATGTTATATTATTGTTATTTCCAAAGACTTTTTTGTAGTGGTTTGGGTTGTTCCTGGCAGTACTTTCATTCTGAACAAAAACCAAACAGCTTCTGGTTTTACAAAGCTGAAGGAGGCAGTTTGATGCTGTTTGCACCTTTTCTGTAGAACTCATTTTGTTCTCTCAGGAACTTGTATTTTTGTGTTATGCGGAGGATAGTGCACATTTGTGTGGCCTTTTTGACACACACAACAATGAAGAATTAAGAAATGTCTTTACTTTGTTTTTGATCCCTAAAACGTCACAATTTGACATTTCTGACCTTCATACTTGAGGAAAAACCCACGTTTTTTGGGGTCTTGAGCCTTCAGTCTGAGCTTGAAGCAGTATAAATAAAGGCACGGCTCGGGTCATTTTTAGACATTAGCTGTTAGCCCATCTAAATCTCTGCACATCTGCAGCACAAGCAGGAAATAATAAGCAAAAAGGATGTTGCTAAAGCGATTCTTAATTTCCACCTTTTTATTCTAATTTTTGTAGAATAGCTTTTAATATGTGATTAGTTGAGTACATCCTAAGCCACCTAAACAAAAATGTTAACATCATCACCATAATAGGAATATGTGGATGTGTGTGTGCGTGGGGGGGTGCGGTTATGTAATGACACAATGTTATTCAATAAGCCAGCAGCAGGAAGTCTTCAAATTAATGAGTCCAACCTGCTGCTGTTGTTGAAGTCTGTTGCACAGGAGTGCTGAACTAAAAAAAAACAAAAACAATAGGCTTCAATAAAAAATCAGGTCATCCTTGCTCTGTTTGCTTATGAACAAACCCTGTTCAGCCTGCGCTGCCCCCCTGTGGACAATTTCTATCAGTACAAATCAGATTTCGCCCTCGGGAGGTAGAATATCAAACAGCAGCTGGACGAGAATCAACAGACATCGTTAGTGAAATGGAATTAAGGTTTGTTGGGTAAACAACCTCTTGGGTGAAGCAGTAAGAAATAATAGCGCAGTCTATAATTGCGCCGTCCTGAATCAGTTCAGCTTTTCAGCTAAAATGAACCATTATATATGTGAGATTAAACACAAGTGTGTCCTAAAAATCACTGAAAGAGTCTTTGTGTTGGTTTATAGCTTTATCCTTTTCATACTGTTGAAGAAACTGGAGTTTTTGGAGCAAGAAGGTTCCAGATGACTCAGCAGGGTGGTCGGTTGAACCCTTTAAAAGGCTTTCTGGAACTTCATTTTGTTTTTCATCCATCAGGATCTGGAGGGTGTCGACATCATGCTCGGGGTATGCTCCAGCGGTCTGATGGTTTACAAAGACAAACTGAGGATCAATCGATTTCCGTGGCCCAAAGTCCTCAAGGTGTCATACAAGCGAAGCAGCTTCTTCATCAAAATACGACCTTCAGAGGTAGACGACTACGGCTCCACACCTCCCAGCCTGACCACAACTCTGACCTTCATCGGTTTCTTTTTGTGCTTCAAACAGGTGGAGCAATATGAGAGTGCCATCGGCTTTAAACTGCCCAACTACAAGGCGGCCAAGAAGCTGTGGAAAGTATGCGTTGAACACCATACCTTTTTCAGGTGGGTCTCCGCCAAACATCCCAGCACGGCAGCTTTTCTGCTCACTCACGTGGACTGACTCTTCATGCGTAGGCTGACCTCTACCGAGATGGCCACCACGCCGCGGAAGTTCCTAGCTCTTGGGTCCAAGTTTCGCTACAGCGGCAGGACTCAGGCTCAGACCAGACAAGCGAGCTCTCTAATCGACAGGCCGGCGCCTCTATTCCAGCGCTCCTCCAGCAAGAGGAACTCACGCAGTTTGGATGAAGGTACGCCTGTGATGGTTTTCATGCAAGAAGGACACTGATCTTTACACACTTTGCTTGTTTACCATCTCAACAAGATGAAGCGGTAAAGATCTTTATTTATTTACTAGCTGATCTTTCAGTCCCACAGTATTTATGTTCATTGCCTCACAATGGCTCCTGAGTTCTTTAAAGTCACGCTGTGGAGTCTCTTCTTCATTTCAGCGATGGCATCAACTCCTGACAACAAATCCAGCCGCCCAGTCAGTGCGCCGCTCATGTCCCCCGTGTCGCCAGGGGAGGCGACGTCCTCCCCGCTGCTTCCCGCCCTGCTGCGCTCTAATCAAAACGAGGGCTCGACACCGAGAAGCCAACGCTCCAAAGACAGGAGGGGGGACAGGAAGACGGAGTGCAAACTGGAGAACGCCAAGAGCCACAGTCCTAAAGCAACTCCCACTGCCGAGATCAAGGTGACCTCTTGTTCGAGCTCCAACAGTCGCCAGCAATGGTTGTTAGCTGTAGAAAGCCTTTCATGCTGAGTTTTTCTACTAACACTCACTCCTGCACACCCCAGCTGGGGGAACTCTGCAGGAGGCTGTCTGCATCCACTGTCCTCAACAGCCTGTACAAGTTCTTAACATCTAAAAAAAAACATCATGAAATGCTACTTCATAGAGTTTTCAAGAAAGCTGAACATCATACAAGTAGAAACTTTACTGTATTTCAAATGAGACCAAACTGTAAGCCTGTTTGCAGTTACAGTTAAGCAGCACAACTGATAAACTCCACAGAGATGTGTCGTAGCTTAAGAAATAGGTGCAAATGAATTCTGAAGATGTGATTTGGAGGCTTGCAGATATTTGTGTCACCCTTGGTACATGAGCTCTGTGTCTGCTAGCAGACTGTGGCCAAGAAGGAAAGGAAGTACGCCCTATCTGTGACCAGCGGGGGGCGAGAGAAGAAGAGCCAGGTTTGTGCGCTCGATGCATGATCAACTTGGATGGAGTCTGATTATTTGATCACACGATTCACATCGAAAGATTTAAAATTAGGGAACATTTGGACACCAGTGTCTTTGTAGACACAGAAAAGTGGCTCATCTCATACAAAGCCAAGTTTTAGGTCAATTATGCCATCGAAAATGAAAATAATGTTAGTTTTCAAAAAAAACAAAAAACCAAAACTGCTCTTTAAGGTTTTTCTAAATCTGACTGATTCGCCAATCACCTGCCAATCAAAATAGCCACACCGCCAATTTAGTAAAACTAGAATTTGCAGCAGAAAATAAAAATAAAAATTAGAAGCCACAATGATAGTTTTAGACATGAATTGCATTAATTAACCAACAGAGGTGGAAAAGTGTTGGAGCCACAGTGGAATTGTTGTGGAGTAAATAGACTGACTTAATTATGTAATTACACAACAATAAAGCAGGTATTTTTATTTTTAAACCAGCCTCTACCAGGATGTAAAAGTGTTGACCCTCAGTCACAGCTCTGGATTTTGTAACAAACTCAAGATGCCTACATTCAAATCCCAGAACCCAGACCTCTTGGCAGATATCTTTAAAAGTTAAAGCCCTATTAGCTGTCACACACCTGTGTACGTAAAATGAAAATGTTGTGCTGCTCCCTCTGTGGAGATGCTAACTTGTGTTTCTTCTGAGGGGGAAACAGCGCCCTCTCAAGGACTGTAAGATGGAAATGGTTCGAGTGAGGAAGGTTAGCAAAGGTTTTAAGCCCGGTTTTCTCCTTAAACATAGAAGCGGACTGCATTCACTTTTCTTTTTGGCGGCACAGTTGTTCCACCGCAGAGGCCCATGATGCTTTGTGGCATCATGAGCTGTGTGTTCATGCGTTCATCTGTCATGTGGAGTCTTATGCAGACCCCTCAACAACTCTCTACCTCATAGTCAATTATCAAACTTTATACAGACCCTCTGGATGTTCGTGGAATAAAACATATTGTTGGATTCGACATATTTTAGAATTTACCCTTTAAGAAACAATAAATATGATTATTATTTTGTCTTTAAAGCCAAATTGTTATTTTGTACATATTTTTTCTTTGTGATGTAGAAGTTTTTCCTCAGCCGTGTTTATGAGGAGCTGAGGGAGCAGAGTGGCTGGCATGTAGACGCACTTATGCATGTCTCCTCTGCACAGACTGCATGGAATCCACCAGCATTTCCTCACACACAAACCTGCTAGGTCTTCAGTTCTGTTGCAGAGCTGCAAACAGCTCTGTGCTGGTCCTAAATCCACTGTAGAGCTTGTTCCACAGCAGCTCTTTTGGGTTTGTTTTGGGTCATGTCACAGTATTGCTGCTTTAGGTCATGCACAATCACATGGAAGTGTGTGAGCTGTATGGACCAGAGTGTGTGTTTTTGTGGAACATCACGCAGACGAGAACCTACTGCATGGAGTGAATCTTTGAGTGAAACTCTGAGCCTGCTAATGACCAGCTTCTCCGTTTCCCCCTATTCTTCACAGAAAAGAGCTAAGAGACTTGAAGGTGAAACTATTTATATCAGACATAGCAATTTAATGCTGGAGGTTGGTATTGTGTCTTCAAAGATAACTAAGTTGTTGTGTGCTTTCTTTGTGGCTGCATGGATGTTGTGTTGAACCTTTGCATGTCTTTTTTTTTCTTGTTTTGCTTCCTTCTTAGCTAAGCTCAAAGGGGTTGGCATGCACCATTTACCTCTCAGAGTCTCATGCAAGTAGCTTCACCTCACTTTGATGTTGTGTTTGCCTCATTTTGCGGTCAAGATTTATTCATTGACACCAAAGAAGCCATTAAGCAGATGGTTAATGGTGACAAACCCCTTAGAATCGATCCCTTCAGGCTTATTCTGCTTCTGGTCATTTCTTTTTTTCATCAAGACTCAAGAAAATTAAATGAGGATTAGAAGCGGTGACTCATCAGATGTGTGGCCTGTGATTGTGGGCGCCCCCTAAGAGCCATAAGACGGTAGTTTGACAACATTTACCCCAATAGAAATGAGGAAGCAGAAGATTCCAGAGGATTGAAACATTAAAAAGAACAAAGTTTAAGTATTATAAAAATATTTTTGATTGTTTTTCACAAAATAGGTACAATGCAAAAACTGAATCTTAAGAAAGCAAGAAGACACTTATTTCAAGAAAAAAGATTTTTTTCTGTCTTGCAAGAAAAGTAATCTTATCAAGACAGTTGCTTAATAGCAGAATAGTTTTAGTTTAGGAAATGATTGGAATTTCTTTCATAAAATAAGAATTCTTGGGATTTTTTACCCTTTTGACAGATTTTTTTTTGCTTATTTAAAGACAATTTGCCAACAAGCCAAGAAGTTTTGACTTATTTCTAAGGGGCCTGTTTTTTGAAGTGTCTTCTACATCCTGTCAGCTTTGTGAAAACCTTCACTCAGAGTGAGATGTTCCTCAGGTTAGGCTCTGCAGGTGCAGTGATGAGGATGTCAGCACTAGAACTACTGTTCCTGCCTGATCATCATTCAGACATTCTGTTTTCTGCATCATCTCATCTTTGCATCGCTTATTCCTGAAGCAGAAAGTCATTTGCTGTTCCCATGGTAGTCCGTGTTTCATCATTTTGGGTCCAGACAGAGGCAGATGACGCTGGTTTACTGCAGCTATGAAACGACAACCCATTGCATTAAAGTGGGATGGGTTTGTGATCAACTTACTTGCAGTTAGATGAATTCCTGCAGCCAACTTTTGTTCCAAGCTCAATTTGTGTCATCCTTCTCGCCACCTGTTAGAATAAACTTATTGTTGGCAATCAACAACCAAATCTACCCGGCAGCCTCCCTGGGAACTATTGGTTTCATAAATGTTCATCTTCTCTCATCCTGCATTTATACAGACTGACAGAAGATGTTTTTAGAGGTGGTCCTCTGTGCCTCTGGAGATCCTTGAGAAACACTGACTCCCTGCTTTGTTTTTGCCCAATGCAAAAAACCTGATTATTATTTAAAAAAAAAACAGCAAATTAGTTGTCATTCTTGTCCTACTCCTTTGTTTACATCTTTCTTCTTGTGCTTTCGTGTTGTTGCCCCGCCTCTTTCCCCTCCCTCCTTGATGAGTCTTCGTTTCTCTTGTTCAAGGATGTGGATAAAACCCAGACTGAGATCATGCGTCACCACACGAGCATCAGCGAGCTGAAGAGGAGCTTCATGGAGTCGGTGCCGGAGCCTCGGCCCAGCGAGTGGGACAAGCGTCTTTCCACCAACTCGCCGCTGCGCACACTGAACATCAACGGGCAGCTGCAGCCAGCTGTGAGTCTGCACAGTCACCAACTGTTTCAGCAGAGTCAGGTGGAGTTTTAAAGAGTTACAGGAAGCGTAGAGGATCAAATATCCTCTGGGACCAAAGAACCACTCTGATAAAAATGTGTTTTTTGTCTTTTTAAGATATTCTTGTAGCATTTTTGTCATGATGGAGGACATGTATAAACAATTTAAGACTAAAATTGCATTTCTGAGTATTTCTCTATTCAAACTGTCAAAATCATAATAAAAAAGACCAACAGAAACGATTTTACAATAGATAAAAATATAGTTGGAGTGCGACTTTAAGTAAACAGATACCTGTTTGAAGCAGCTTAAGGACATCTTAACATCTGAGAAAGTGGAGGTTAGAATTGTCTTGATAATGTAAACTTGTACATTTATTTCCATGATAAACACGCTGTGGTTTTGAAGAATCTGACATCAGTTTGGTCAATCTGTCGCTGTTTGTTTCATCTCTCCAGTCTCCTGTGCTAAAGACCCAGACCGTCACCATCTCAGACGTCACCAATTCCCTCAGAGGAACTGTGGTCTATAAGGACGTCCCATTGGTCCACACGGAGACCAAGACCATCACCTATGAGTCAGCGCAGGTCAGAAGAGCTTCCAATGTGATCTAAGAGCCCCAGATTTTCTTAGAGTAAACACAGTGGTGTGTTTTTATTCGAACAGATCAATCCTTGGGGCAGTTCTTCACAAAACCCACTGTATTAATGTGTATGTTATCCTCTACCTTCAACACATTTTTACTCCACTGGTATTTATTTAGACTCATATCTTTTATTTTAGTTGGTCCATACTTACATATTTATTTTCCGCTTACTCGTTATTCTGGTTTTTATTCAAATCAAAGGTTGTAATTGGCATTTAATGCTTGTTTGGGTTCTTCTTCCTTTGCTGGAGGAGGCCAGATGCTGAAAATATCATCCTTCTATACGAAATTTATCAAAATTTGATTTGCTTTAAAAAACTTCAAAAGTTTATATAAGTGACTGATTATCTTAGGTTCAACTAAAATAAGAATAACCTGAAATACACCTGAAATGATCGTCAGAGCTCAGTTCTGACTGAGTGACGGATTCTGCTCCCTGAGGTCCAAACAAACAAAAGTCTGGTGCTTGTTATTGTGTTTGTGGAGCACTAAAGGGTCGTCTCTTATGCAGCCCGTGGACAGCCCGGCTGAGAGGGAGTCAGGGATGCTGCTGAGCGCCCAGACCATCACCTCTGAGACCATCAGCACCACCACCACCACCCAGATCACAAAGGTCTGAATGCATAATTCTGATAGAAAACCTCTCATCGTAATCAAAACCCACATCTGCCTGTGTGTGAGACTTCACTTATAACAGTGGGAATCGTTTCCCCCTTATGAACATAACTGCAGTTTACGCTTCACATCAGTGAAAAAACAGCTGCAGTGAAACTTTTCCCTTAATTATATTACAAAAGTTGGATTCATAAACAATATTTTTGACTAAGGCTAAGATTAAGGCAGTTTTTATGATCTAATGTGATGCACTAAGGAGCAGATTCTACTGAGACAGTTTATTCTGGAAACGAAACTAGAAAATTATAAACACAGTTCTAAAAGGACAAACAAAGTAAATGTATTGAAATTAATTTTTATAATTTATGCACCTAAATATAATCAGATTCGATCTTTTGTGTGAGTAAAATAAACCAACAGTTGTCCTGATTAAAAATGTTACTTGACTCTGTCAAATCAAATTAGAGCAATAAAACCTGAATGAAATGAAAACTGAAATATGATTAATTTACTTTTTCAAGTATTTAATGTAAATAACTATTTTTTGTTACCAATTATTGTTTTGTGGGATTTATTTTTCTTTTTATTTGATTTTTTTTTTATTTTTAGCAATGGTTCATCGTCACAAACACAAGGTCTTCATTTTTGCCAAATGTTCCTGAAAACAGGCAAAAGTAATAGGAGGTAATGAGGTCATCGGGCCACAAGGGGGCAGTGTTGGAGTTAGATCAAATATTCATTTTTTGATTTAGAACATTTTTTTCTGATAAATAGACTGACCGGACGTGAGCAGTCTTAGTAACGTGACTCAATCTAATATTTGTTAATTATAGATACCTTTTTCTTAAATTTATTATCTGGTGTCTTGTTGCAGACGGTTAAAGGTGGGATCTCTGAGACTCGCATTGAGAAGAGAATTGTCATCACTGGGGACACAGAGATTGATCATGATAAGGTAAAGAATGGATGAAGAAATATATGTTTAATCAAATACAAAAATATGATATATTTAAATATATTTTATCTTTCACATATTCCACTGCAAAAAGAAGTTGGATTGCAGCTTTTGGACTTTTTATCTGCACAATAATGGAGTTTTGTTATGCACATGACATGTCACAATGACAATATAGTCTATTCTATGAAAGATATTCTGGAATTGGACTCTTGTTTTGCGTGCTTGTGTCTGACGTTTCTCGTTGGTTCTTCATGCAGGCTTTGGCTCGGGCGATTAAAGAGGCCAAAGAGCAGCACCCTGACATGTCTGTGACCAAAGTGGTTGTGCATCAGGAGACAGAGATCGCTCCGGAGTAGGAAGGTGAGCCTCACATGTCCTGATCAGACACATCATGCCCTCCTATGCATCTTTATGACAGTCAGATGATCGGCTTTCTACAAAGTAGACAATTAAGAACAGCAAAGTCTTCAGACTAAAATATTAAATGATTCAGGACGGTTTGGTTGGGTTGAATTTTACCTTGAAGTGATATAAGAGTGGATTGATTCCAGCTTGCAGTGTAAAGTACAGTGTCATAAAGAGGAGTTTATCCTCCACTTACCAATTCCAAGGCGACCTGTGTTAGCAAAAACACACCCATATCATCAAAGTTTAGTGAAACATGAAGAAAATTGAGCTTAAAATTTGTATTCCTGGCTATTTCTTTACTCATATTGTTGTGGACCAAGACCAGACCAAAAAATATGCCCTTTGAAAAAGCATGTAGTTGACATAGAAAAGACATTGGCTGGGCCACAAGCTCCATGCTTTGACCTCTCAGCGATGGGGAGGGGAAGTGGAGGCGTTGTTGGTCTGCACCAACAGTCCCACCCACAACTCAGAGGCGAATTTCTAATGAGCAACTGCTGCTCTGCAGAAACCACGTCCTAGAAAACGACAGATTTTTAAAAAATGTTAGCTAAAAACGGCATCATCATATAATTCAAAGACCACTGGAACACTTTGAAAATAGATCATCGTAGGGGGACTTTTAATGCAACTGTAAGAGCTCTGTATTGTAGTTTACATACATTTTCGGTTCCCAGGACTCGGTTTTTGACTCAGCTGCAGCTCCCAAACTCTGAGATGCAATCCCCTTTTCTGTGAGGTCTGACAGATCCCCCGGTGATTTCAGTCACTTTTAAGACTTCTTCTTTTTACTCAGGCTTTTACCTCCAGTGAGCAGATCTGGTGGGCCAGCTGTTAAATCCTATTTTTCTATTGTTTCTAATGTCTAATTTCTTTTATTGATTATTTAATTGCTTTTATTGTTACAGTATTTTTTATTCTAATTTATTGTTAAGTGATTTTATTTGACTTTGTGTTTGCACTTTGGTTGTTCGGGCTTTTATAAGTCCTTTATAAATAATACATTGACTGACTGAATGACTGATTGTTTAGCTGCTTTAAGTGTGACGCTAAACGCATTTCCTGCAGACAAACATGAGGGTATTTTAGTAAAGAATTCTTCTTAGAGAAAAGAGCAAATTCTTGAAAAATTTCAAAGCAAAAGTGAGTTTTTCTCGATGTTGTGCGCAGAATCTTTACCTGTGCAGCATTAGCGTTTTTTTTATTTTTCTCTTTGCTTTGTGTTTGGTGTCTTCAAGGTTTTCTCTTGATTAAATAGAAGTAAAAACCTTCATCTTTGCTGTTTTCTTTTTCCTCTTCTCTCAGTTCCCTTCTCAGCCAGTCCTCCTCTTTGCTTTTGTTTCCATAACTCGATTTGACCTGAGCACCTGACAAACGTCACAGCCAGCTGGCCGGCCCCCGGAACAAGATCCCTCAGTTGACTTGACGCCACGGGGACGCATAACCGGAGGGAGACAGTCACCAGAAAAATTCTCCAGATTCCTCCAAGAACAATCCCTTCGTGTTCCGTTTACATCAAATACAATACTGCTGGATTTTAAAGAAAAACAAAAGGAAAAAAAAGGTTTTTTTTTTAGCATAGCCAAGAATCAGCAGCATTTGTGGATTTATTGAGCTCCCATTTGTAAGGAGATTTTAACAAAACAGAAAAGAAAAAAAACAATCAAGGGCATTTGGTCTTTTAATCTTTAGATTACTGGTACTTTATTTTTCTACAGTTTTTCTTAGCACCAGATTTGGTTTTAATTATCGTGAAATTCAAAAGGTTTTTTAAAAAAGGGGTTGAAATCGAGCCATTCTGGGATCGTGCACGCTGGGACTGGAACTTCCCTCTCCTGTCTGCGGTTTGGTGTCCTTTCTTGTACAGGAAATGTTTTATTTCCCCTTTTAAGTGTGAACAAAGTATTTTTTCAATTTGTGTATAAATAGATTGGTTTTATCGAAGCGGGTTGGGAGGGGTTTCGCACTGTTTCAACCATGATTTCTGCTTTAGTGGAGTATTTCTACATCTCTCAGTTGTTGTAGCTGTTGCTGTTTTAGTGCCTGTGTCTTCTCATCAGGACCGCCTTCTTTTTATTCACTCCCCCCCACAATTTTTGCCTATTTCCTGCTGTAGACTCACCACAATGTAGGACTGCATTGTTTTGGATCCAGAGCATCTCTTATTGTCAGTTTAGATCCTTTCTACTGAGCTCGACATCCTGTCATCACCTTCGTCTTGAGTGTCACAGAATTTTCTTAACATGTTGTCTTTGATATCCATGTGTACTGATCATGACTTCACCTGCTGTACTTCTAATAAACTGCTGATATGTGAAGATGAAAATTTGGCTTTCTTGAACATGGATGAAAAATTCTGCTTCACATGTTGTCTCTATAATCATGTAAGTGAGTAAAGTTATTTATTTTAGTAAATGCAAGTGATGGGATGAAGCGGCTAAAGCTGATTGGTACATTTTAGAGTATGGCAAGCCAAAAGGGGAAAAAAGGTGAAAGAGGTCTGACTTCACTGTGAAATCAAATTTCCTGTGCAAGCGTCATCGTCATCACATCTGGGCAGCAGGTAATGGGACAAAGCATCTCCTTTGAGGCACACCTCCACCTCTCATTCAGCATTTCCCAGCATGGGCTTAGAATTCAAACAGTCCATGAAATTCTTTCTTTAGAAAAACAACAAAAAAATAGAAAAAGTTTCTTTTCCTAATTGATTTCTTGGCCAAGTAGCACCTGGATCCATCACTCCTGATCTTCTAAAATCACATAAACTCAAGCATAGGTGGTTAATTAGCAATGAAACATGTTGGTTTTGTATCATTTGACCATTGTGTTCTGTCTCCGGTCGGATTAATTTAAAAAACAAACATCCTGGCCCTCGTTGGGCAAAGTCAGGGTTTCAGAAAACCATGAGTGATAAATGTAGATGCATCTTTAATGGCTGCTAACACTTCTTCAAAGCCCCCACCCTCTGGATTTTCCCCAAAAGCTGTGGCAAGTAATTTTTTCACAGATTACAGCAAAAAATATGAGTAGTGATAAATAGAAGAGAACCAGACTGAAAAAAGGAAAGGAAATAGAAAATCCACACATGCAAAACCTCCATATAGATGCTCAAGCCTAAGTGACGAAGTGAGTGAAAGTGACGATGAAGAACAGAAAATGGCTTCCTGCAGAACCTGAACCAACAGGACTTGAATGAATCGGCAAACTAAGGAGGACCCACAAAAACATAAGAAGAGAGATGGAACAAAGAGTATAGTTCACATAAAAAAAGACATTTGCATGGAAAAAGTGTGACTTCAGTGACAGTTTGGGTTTGTTAGACTGTACTTTACAGAAAAAAATGCCCCAAAAAGCAAACTTTAAAAAGTACAAAAGATAAATTTGGGAGAAATGGGTGCAGCTTTACCCAGCTAGCCTCAGCTCACATCAAGAGAAAGTCTTGAGAGGATGACATGACGATCATCAGGGCGATCTTTTTGCTTACGTGAGACTTTTTCTCCAGCAAAAGCCTTTTAGTGTGAAACAAAAATCCTAAAATGTCGATTTATCAAATCTGGATTCAGAGCTTATAATCTGTTGGAGCTTAATGTCAGTATGGAGAAAAGGAGCAAACAGATCATCGTGAAATATGACCGCACAAATTGAAAACTGACTGCAGCATTTAGCAACTGTTTCTTTTTTATGTGTGGTGTTGTTCAGGAAAATGAGACACTAGGAGGAATGTTTCTACACAACTCATTCTGGTTTTCATTACTTTCTATGAAACAGGAGCTTGTGATCACTCCAATCAATCCTATGTAACTTTCTCTGATGCATCAAGCAGAAAGGTGCAAACTGCATCTGCAAACAGCTGCAGATGATGTTTTGGGTATGAAGTGCTGGTCCAAGCAGCATTTGCTAAGTGAATTTACCTGGAACCATAGAACAACAGGAGGCAGCCAGCTGCTGGAGACAGAAAAATGGGTTATTGCATTCAGATCTGCACCTCTGCCATCATTCCCAACAGCAGGGCTGCTTTAGATGGTCAATCTGTGTTTGCCTCAACTTAATTCTGCACAGGCAGAGGATTTTCATTAAAATAACACTTAAGGCAGTTGGGGAAGTGAAGAGATAGCGATCCAACAGAGAAATGTAAACAGGACTATGATGGGCAGACGATTTTAAATATGAGAGATTGCTAGGAAAAAGATAAAACCAAAAGCACGGAATTCATAAAGCAAATTAACAAACACCTGAAGTAAAGTTAGAGGCATAAATTACAACATTTCATCTAAGTGTGTAAGGAGTGCAGAAGAGAAAGAGAAGAAGTGTCTCAAATGTTAGACGCTCCTTCACTTCCGAAGGAAAACTTTTGTAATCAGATGGATACAAAGGGTTATTTTTGACATTTAGTATGTTGCTTTACTTGATCCACACACAACTTGTTTTCCATCTGCAAAAAACAAACAGACAAACAAAATAAAAATATGACATAAAAAACTCTATGACAAATCTAGATATAATATGAAGTGATTGATGTGCACGGTGGATGTACAAAGCTGTGAACGTTTAAAGAAGAAGTTTCTAAATGAAAAAATGGTCCTCTAACAAGCACACTCACGATCTTTCACAGAAAAATGATGTACTTCTGGTTTCTCTTCTGGTTTTTCAAGTTAAAAACGTTTTTTTTTTTAATTTTTTTATAGAGACTGATTTTATTTAGTTGGATTTGATTCCTATGCCTACATCAACTTGGGACTATTCTAAACCATTCTCAGCATCAGGAAAACTCCAACTTCACCTGTCCATGTACATCTGTTGCTGACCAGAATTGTGAGGGGTTGTCCAAACATTTGTTTTCAGTTTCTTTGCTCTCTTTGCTTAACAGTTTTCACAAACACATTGTTTTAACTTTTTTTCTGCACTTTGTTACTTGGGTTTCTTGTAAAAATACTGCAGTGTTCTTTGTATATGTGGTTATTTATTTATTTATTTTTGGTCAATATATTTATTGTCAGTTCTGGTTAATCAAGACCCTCAAAAGATTAAAAGCAGATTTTACAGATTTTACAGGTTTACCTGCAGATCTCCAAACTGCATTCCAATTGCAAACAAACTCAACCAAGAGAAACTTCTAATTCTAATTTGAAATGTCAATGTGCTAAAATATTGCACTTTAAACTGAAAGGATCCTCACAAATAGGTAGTTTATCTGAGTGCATTCTACAAGGAAAAGCAGAGGCATTCAAGGACAGCCTTTTAACAGAGAAGCATTGGGTTGTTCAGCGGGTCCCCACTCCCCAGTGCAGGAACTGCAAAATCTTTTGGCAGTTTTCACTGAAATGAACATATGTCACATGATGCATCCTGTAATGAATCACCATTGCTATTTTCAGTGCGGATCTTGCTGAGGACTACTGAAAATTTTTAAGCCAAAAATTCCCTTAAACAGCATGCTGTAGCTGCAGTCTGTGCTCAGTGACTTTTGTGCTTTAGTTTTCTCATAAGACCATCTCCTCCTGTGAAAAATAGTAAATATTTAAAAACACGTTTCTTCATATTGCATTTTTTACATCACTATCAATAATGTGATGAATATCGTTTCTTTTCCAAATGACTATTTTTTCACAAAATGTATTACGTTTTTCTACATCGAACAAAAACTGGATCCTGCATGATTACTTAAAGTAACCATTAATATGAGAAATACATGAGAGACAACAAAAACTATTTTCACGCAAAATATGAAATACTGCAATTTTGATCAGTTATCTTTCTTAAAAACATCAATAGATGTTTTTTTTTATAGTCATCATTTCTCAAAATAACTTTTTTTTTTGTAATGTAGCATTCTGTTCTGTGAATTTTGGACCAGGGGAAAATGTAATTTTCAATTTGCACCCAAGACTTCTGGCAGTTGGATATTATTAGTTATGGTCCTTATTCCCTCCTGTCAGAGTGAATTGTTCTCCTGCAGAATGCTGATTCAGACATTTCCTGCTCTCCTCTGGCTCTAAAAAGGCCTCCATCAGCTCCCACTGTGTGTGAAGGGACTCGTCATAATCACTGTGTTGTATATTTCTCCACCTGATGGATGACTCCATTTTACAAATGAATATAAGTGAAGCTTGTACCCATTTGGCTTGAATGGATGTCAGGGAAACAATAAAGCTCCCAACCATGAATGTTGAAGTAAAGATTCTGTCTTTTTCCTCCTCAGTAATGTACTTCCCTGCATGTTTGCATACGTTTCTATCCTTTCTTGTTTTATTATAGAGTCTAGTTACTCTGTTGTTTTATTAGATTGACTCATTTTTACGAGAAAAATAGTTCCAGGTAAAGAGACAGGATGAGGATTACCTTTTAGGCTGGCAAAATTGCAAAATTGAAGTTATGAGAAGTCTGAGCAGAAGGCTGTTATTCAGTGGGCATCCTCCGATCTAAACAAGACCCATAAACATGAACATAAACATGCATATGGGCCATAAAGATCTTTGCATAAATGTTATAGTTCCACACAAGCTATACAGCAAGTGGAAATATTGTCCTTGAATTTCCACCCAGATTAATAGAAAAAGGAAGCCTTAGATGCATTTTTTTAAAAATATACATTTACTGTGGGCATCATTGCTAACTCTACGCACAAATACTGCCATTTTCCTGCTTAAATTAGAAAAAAAAATAAGCTTTTTCAGTTTTTCTTGCTATATTTACTCATGTTTTCCTTTGGCTTTTTCCAAAAGTTTCCAACTTCTCTTTCATCTGTGAGATCTGTAGTTGTTGATGTTACGTGACCCAGCCAGTCAGTTCCCGTTAGGCATGTCCAAAGGGCTAAACATGCCTGCCGCTAAGCAACTCCAAAGAAGATAAACCACTTGAAGGATTCTCAGCACACACACACATGAAACAAAGTCAATATTTATCCTAGTTCTGGGCAGTTTAATGAGCAAATATTCTCAATTTCTTTTTAAAAGTACCTCTAAACATTTCCACTGGAAGATTGGTTTCATGGTGGAGTTTTTCTCTTGCTAGTCTTCAATTTATTTTACTTTATTATTGAAACACAAGTTCACAACTGAGGATATCTCAAAAAGAAGGATCGACATCAAGCTCTACTAATCCAGTAAGTGATAAACATTGGAGGGTTTTCCTCATGGAACTCCAGAAAAAGATGATCGGATGACTTTGAGGTTCCAGGCTAAGGTGTAAGAAGGGAGAAACACAAAATATATATCTATAGATTTAATTAATTCTAATTTCGGACATCTAGTAAAAGGAAATCAAGACTAGAGTGGTTCCTTTCACGTGAGAAGCAGCATTCTGGATCAGTTGGAGACACAGGATAGACGAGCGGCCAAACCCACAATCGAGTGAGTTAGCCGCTACTCCACCAAACGACAGGCTTTGTTAATGACGTCCAGAACAGACAGCTTCTGGAAATGATCTGCTTAAAAAAGTGAGGGGGGGTGGCTTCAGGCACTGACAACATCTTCTAAAAATAAAGGACTTTCCTCTCAAATACAGTCAAAAGATGGACAGATTCAAAGGCAGGAGCTGATGAATCTTCTTTAATATTAGCAACCTTGTCAAGTCCAAGATGCTTTCTGACCGATCGGTCATGGAGTACTAAGAAAAGAGTCAGTGTTCTTAAATAGCACATTTGTTTTAATTATGTTTGACAGCTTTTCTATATTAGAGTCTTTGACAGTGTTCTGGGGCCTGATAGCAGCTTTTCTTTAGGATTTAAAACACAGCTTCTTTGTCATGTACCAGCGATAAGCTTTGCAGTTTTGCTTCCGTTCTGCTTGGCTTCCCTCAGAGAACCAGGCTTAGATCTGGGTTGCATGGAGTTAAAAGGAGCCACAGATTCCACAAAGCATCTGCAGAAGGAGTTTCATAAGCAGCAGTAGAACCAGAAGTTACACGGACCAGAAAACTGGCTGGAAGTGGAAGGGTTCAAAATACAAAATTTGCATTTAATTATTTGCTCTTAATTGCTAATTTCTTTTTTTTAATTGAAATTTTTAATGACACTTTCAGTAGTTCTATGTTTTTGTAAGACTTTTATTTGTTAATTAAAATAAGAGGAAGAAGGAAACTAAGAAATGAAGAGCAAATAAAAAATAAAACTGATTCAAATTGAATTATGGGAGAATTTTCAAAATATATATATTTTTTGCAAATTAAACCGAATGTCCCAAAAGATGTCATTTTCAAACCCTTGTCATGTGGGAACAGTGTAAAGGAAAAACAAAAAAAAAACTTTGTTTTTCGGGACATTAAGTGATGCAAAAACTGGAACACGACATGTAATGACTGAACATGCGGTAAAAGGACAGAAAAGCCTGTGAGGTGAATAACTGCAGAGAAAATATTCCACTGTGTGCACACATTAAGCTGCTATGCTAAATGATGTAGACTCTGTAGTTCGGACTGTTTAAAACTGTCCAGCTGCTTTATTTAAAACACTAAGCTTTTAAACCAAAAGTGCTGGCTAACTCAAATATAATAAAAAAAATTAACAAACAATAATGACTATAAAAGGAAATCCAGAAATACTGCAAGGATGTTCAACAATATTCAAGTTATGTAATCTCCCTTTAAAACACTGCCAGCAAAGAGAGGAAGAAGACAGCAACATCTGCATCATTGTAGGAAAGAAAAGAAAAATGTCTAACAGGCAGTGGGACACTCACAAACACACATTCGTACACAAATAGTCAGCAACAACGACACACTCCTGCTGCTTTACGGTACACTGCCATTTTTAAGGTCACCGTAGACACCAAACCTTTAGGCTCATCCACAGCAGCCAATTCAGTCTCTATGGTTCCATGCTTCGGTTTTCACAGCATCCACTAAACTAGGATAACTTAGTTTAAAAGTTATTGAGTATACACAAATAATATCACCCTAAAAATAAGTTAAACTACATGTAATCAAATTTTTTTCCTTTGCTTTTATTTTTTATCTCGAAATTAGCTATAAGCACTCATATTCCTTTACTAATTTGAAATATCATGTCTCAAAATAAATATATATTGTTAAAAAATGAGTTAGTAAGTAGTACATAGTATATAGATACTGTATGTTTATACACTTTTATCCCAAAATATATCCTATTGCTCTACAACAGTTTAACTATTCTTATTTCAATATTATAATCCTTAAAGTAAAACTAGAATCACACAACTTAAGATATATTTGTCATTAAAATTATGAGTCAAATAAAGTAAACCTAAACTAAAATATAAAGTTTTTTAAGACCAAATGACTCAACAATATATTCAAGATCTATTGTCTAAAAATCAGTCTTTACATCTTAATGAAAAGTTACCTTTAAGTTTAGTCTTCTATTATGTGTAATAAGACCTTTATATTTTTTAAAACTTGCTTGAATTGTGTATTTTTTTGTTGTTGCAGCATTTAGTTTGAAATACTGTTGGTTTGTAAGATAAAATCATCCCTTGGTCCTTGTATTTTTTTACAACCAAGGTGCCAGTATCCTGCTACTGTTAACCCCCTAAAGGCTGATGAATTCTTTACCAACAACTCCCCAAAAGTAGCTTTGGATTATCAACAGTTTTACAAACTTTCTTAAATAGAGGCTGAGATGTTAGTGCAAATGTTCAGTTGGGGATGTCTCACCAAGCTTCTTCAATTTCTGTCTCACAAAAAGTTGCTTTCATTCCGAAAGTCCAAATTAAAGTTTTACTTACAGTAGTTTATGTCATTTCCCTTTGGAAAAATAAAAACAAACTTGGCAGCATTGGATAACGATTATCCCTTCATGCAGGGGGAGAATTTCTGGCAGCAGTTTGAGGATTTGCTTTTTTCTGCTTGGATGAGTGCACGACTACAGTGAGAAACGAGACGAGAGTGAAAGAACGCTAAAGAAAAACAACCCTCGCTGGTTGGACCAGTAACTTGGTTAAAAACAAGCACTCCAAAGCCCCAGATAGTTGATATTTTCAGATAGACCAAAGAACTTTTAGATACGGGAAGAAAACTCCAGCAAAGCCCAGAGAAGACATGAAGCTTGTCCTGTTGGAGATAAAGCCTCAGAAGTTCACAGTTCATATCAGGATGAAATTATTCTGCTTTCACTGGGACATTTCATGGATTCAGAACACCAAAAACAGAGGTTGTTGCTGTAAATGTCAATAGTTAATTGTACAAGTCTATTTTTTTATTTTATATATTATCATTTGTGAAATTCAAAAAAATGGATCTGACCAGCACCAGGCCGCCAAAAGCACAACCACATGTGCAAATAAAACAACACCAACATAGAAAGGTCCCTGCAGAGATTTGAACCTGGGTCAAAAATGGGCAAAAGTTTTTGTAAAATAAGCATCACTCATTCACATTTATCTGATGAAACACAAAATACATCAGGAAGTCATTACACTCTAGAGTCTATTAGTGGTTGTGGAGATGGAGCTGCTGATGATCATCTGGGAAGATTGGGACTAGATTGAAATCAGCCACTTGGAGAACAAATGATTGATGATTTAGGGAATGGGTTTGAAAGTATAAATTATGTCCAAAGTGTTTTTTATCTCCAACTCAGTACTCTCAAGTTTTAGGTTACTTGCTGCGTGCAGGACCGGTGCGTGAGAAACCAGGGTTTGTTTCCCAGGCAGCGTGATGGACTAACTCCAGCGTGGGTCGTCAGGCAATACTGCTGTTGGGAACTGAGTCTGTGTTTCCCTGTGCCAGTCCCCAGCCCGGATAACATGCAGGGTCCTGTCAGGAAGGGCATCTGGCATTAAACTCTCTGCCAAACCAAGTGCGTGGACCGAGCTGACTCACTGTGGGGACCCGTGACGGGATGTGCAGAAGCGTGAATAAACATGAAGACGGTTGGTCACCGTCTATTCTATTCTATTCTATTCTATTCTATTCTATTCTATTCTATTCTAGGTCAGTCTGGACAGTTGGGTTTTTAAATGTCGAAGTGATAAAAAATATTTTGTTGGCTTTCGTTTTTTTTCTGCACTTTAAGCAGAGAGAAGAAGTTTGCAAAATGAAATGACTTGGGTTTGCTGTTTTGTTTTTGCTTTTTCTTTGTGTTTTGTATCATTTGCAAAAAAAACTAACTCAAACATGACAAACATGACTGAGGCAGAAGCAGGATGGAGATGATCCTAAATAGCATTTTCTGTGTGAGCTGTCTATGTATTTGCTGTTAGACTATATCAAGTAAGTTATCAAATTTTAATAAATGTGACCATTTATTTTTCCTCATTTATTTTACCCTTTAGCTATGTGCATAGCCTCCAGCGTGATGTCCTCTGAATGCTCCCGGGCAATGCAAAGACTCTCAATCCGTGGTCTGAAAGCACACCCGACTCCTGGCTGCACGATGGCGTGGTAGGCGAGGACAATCGCACAAGACGTGGGGGGGATAATTATCAGAGACAAGGTCATCCTCATGCGTGTGGAGACAATTGATGGCTTCACATGTCCCGTCACATGTTCAGCTCTGCTCTAATAGGCTGTCTGTGAAGATCAGGACAATCATAGCATCCCTTTAAAGAGACGTCCCACTAAGGCTACACCATTATACACCTTTCACTCCTGTAGACTCACTGTAGACGACATCAATATTTCAATTAGTACTCTGCGATAAAGATGGTGTTTGAACATTGCTGTCTCTGATTTGGAGACTGTGTGTCCAGGGCGTGTGATGACGATCTCTATGACTTGTTAACAGTTGAGGCCAAATAGAACAGAGGAGGGGTGGACTTTGGAGGAGCACTGAGGCCGTCCTGGCATTCAGAAGGAAATAATCCGATCTCTCTCAGCTTCTTCTACAAGTCATGCATTATCTCTGCATCATGAGATTCTCCCTGAGCCGTTTCACACAAGGCACTCTCTCGAAATTTGAAAAGGACACAAAAAACCACGAGAGCAACTATTAAAAAATGGACCATTTATGTATTTGCACATCTCCAGAATTAACTAAACCTCTAACATCGTTAGTGTGCATGAAGTCATTGTTGTTTTTTTCCTAAGTATGTTTCATGCTGGGCTGCAGGGTGGTGCAGTGGTTAGTGCTTTCACATCTAGAAAGGCTCTGGTTCAAATCCTGGCCAGATCCTTGCTTTGTGGAGTTTGTTTTCCAAGCACATGTGTGGGTTTTCTCCAGGCGAGTTGGACTTCCTTCAACAACATGATTCATAGGCTAATTAGCAACTCTAAATGTGCATGTGAGAGTGTGGCACTGCAACAGACTGGTGAACCCGTCACTTCCTGTGACCCTGAAAGGGATTCAGCAGTTTGGAAAATGGATGGATTACCTGTGTTCTACAATAATGGCTAGTAACTGAACAAAAGTTCAACTGCTAGTTTAATAGATAAGATCTATTATCTTGTGACCATTGTACTCCCCTGTGTGACCACAAGGGGAGAATATCCAGCGCTTTCATGTGTCTGTCCCAAGTCCACATCAAGTCAGAGAGTTTTTGTCAGAAAGGGCATCCAATGTTGAATCAAAGTCAAGTCAATCATGGGCATCACAAACAAAGAAATGTGGTTGAAAAAAGGAATGAAACAAGGGTGACCTTGACCTTTATGGAGGTGAGAAGAGGGTCAGTTAGCTTTGAAATTGCACACTAGGCCATTGTTTCCAAGCTTGCTGAGCAGGGTTGGATTGGTGTCTCCAAACGCAGAGAATGGACTCACAAATGAGTCTGCTGCTTGGAAGTGTGCAGAGCAGCAACTTCGGATATCCTCTCTCCAAAAAAGAAACAGAACAGAACTGTTCGGAGCTTTCTTCTGTTGTCTGTTTTATAAATGGCTTAAAAATAAACCAAAGAACGAAGCAGTTTGTGCTTCACCGTTTTTCAGTAAAAGACTGCAAAGCTGGTACAATATTTTGTCTTTGCTTCCTCATTACCAGCCTTGTGCTGTAGAGGGGGTCTGCTGCGGTCCCTGCTGCAGCTCAAAGCGAGGACAGTGCATAATAATTTATTTAGGTATCACTTTTGGCAAATAGTGCAAACCGCTTGTGAAAAATGTACAAATATACACACAGAAAACAGTTTCCACTTCACCCAAAGTGGACACCCATTCAGCAACCAAGTATCTTCCTGTTCCTCACATTTATGGCATCCTCCTTCTAACAATAAAATGAACAGATCGCTCTGTTATCCATCAGGATTTACACAAACTAAAACAGAAGCGATGGCCACAGATTTTACCACCAAGCTCAATTCATAGTGAAACAACAAATTCAAAAGCCAACAAAGTTGACTCAGAAGATGGAGATTCTCCTAATTAACATGTAGCAGCTGCTCAATATTAATAACATTCTGAGACAATTCTGCCTCATTTACTCCAAGCACAGAGAATTATTTCACTAATGATGCACCAGTGTTATTTTTATTCAAATTATAAATTAGAATTTGAATACATTCTCTCAAGTAAAGTTCATTCTCCAGTTTCCTAATCAGCAAATGTTTATGTCGCGTGTTGTGCTGTCGTGGAGACAGATCAGGAAATATGGTTGACAGACGTACAGTTAAAAGTAGCTGCTTCAGCATTTACAAGGATATTTACATGATGTTTTTTTAGGGATTTTTGCATCTTTGCAAGTGAATCTATAATTTGATGATGAATTCAAAACTACCTCCTAAAAAACAATAATTGTATAGGAGGCTGGGAACCTACCTGTGATGTGTGTTAGTTTGCAACAAGGTGTGTTAGTTTGCTTAAATCTGTAAGTGATGGAGGATGTGGCAGCTTAATGACCGTGAAGAATGACATAAAAAACGGGGTATCTGAAAACATGGAAAGCAGCACCTGCGACTCTGATAAGGGTAACAAACAGCACCACTACAGAGCATTTGACACTCATGTGTGAGTTTTTCTTTTGTTTCTGTGTGGATATTGCTGCTCTAGAAGTGCGGTTTTCTAATTCAAAATTAAAATGTAAAAAAGAGGTGACAAAGACTTTTGTCTGAAAAATGGGATAAACATGCAAAGCGTTGAAGATTAGTCAAATGGGGCGTGACTCATGGAGGAAGCCTCATTTGCAGGGATTGGTTCTGACTCTTGCCTCTGTTTTCTAGGGGTCCTTTTGAGCATTTCATATTTATTTTTCCAACGGTACATACAAATTCACTTTGCGAGAGGAGGTTTACTAGCAGACTGCCAACCACATTCCTCTGGGAGAGCTTATTTAAACACAGCATCCAGTGTCGTCTGGCTGTCCGAAGAAACGGCTCCTTAGAGGCTTCTACGTAGATGATTTAGAAAGCTCTGGATGACAGCCAACTGCAGCAATTCAAAAGAGTGGCTGCAGACAAAATGGAGCTCAGCTTTCTAAAGAAGCCCAGAGTACACCGAGCACAAGACACCAGCTTGGAAATTCCAGGGGGTTTGGGGCAAGAGCTGCAGATATCTGCAGTTATGTAAAATAACTTATTTAAATAACTATATATTTTTAGAAAATGTTTTAACCAGTACTGGAGAAAAGTTTTGTTGTCATCTATCAGCTTCACTGTGAGCTTTTTCCACACTACTGGACGAACAATACAATACATGGTCTAATTTTGAAATTATGTCATATAAAAGGATTACCGACTATAAGGCGCAATAAGTGAGACAAAAGGGTCGGAGAAAAGTTTGTCCGTTAGAGTGCTGTAAATATGGTAGCTTTTTTGTTTTTTTTAAAACAAAGTTGGCAGACATTTTTGACACAAACTGTTCAGAAATACAGTAACTTAAAAGCCAGTTAATTTCATTAGTGATTGGTCCCAAAAAACACAACTTTATTCAAGATGTTCTCAAAATAGCTTGAGGAGGTACAAATGCAGATTTCTTTTAGAAATATACAAGATGGGACCATCAAAATGGTAAAACATCATGCTTAGAGAACAGACAGACTTCAGATACAGAGGTCAGTGACTCATAATGAATCGTAGAAACAGATCAGACAGGAGCAGCAGCCCAAAAAATGTCCAACCAAACTTGATTCATTCATAATAAAACATAAACAAGATTTAAAATGAAGAAATGTGCCAGCCTAGAGTAGATCTATCTGTAAGTCATTTCCATCAACTGCTTTGACTTTCCATTGGCTTATATAAATCAGACTTATCCATTTTACAAATATATGCAGGATCCAAGTCAGCTTTTCAACTGGGGACAGAATGCTTTCAGATGAGAACTCTTACAGCAAACTTCCACCATTTAATTCAAGAAATGCAACAAAACCTTGCAACAAAAAAAACAACAACCAACCATTGTTTAAAGCAGCGTCATCCCAAGCAAGGACAGGGTTGCTGGAGCCAATCCCAGCAGTGACAGAGCATGCTTCACTTTGAGCAGATTGTGGTCAAAATTGTGACGCTCTTTTCTTTTTAATCTGTGATGTTGGAATCTTTCTACCTTTTGTGGATCTTTGTTGTGTCTTTTATAGGGTTTCTGAGGGGTGTAGGCTGCAGAATGGATCAGAGCTCAAGGAGAAAATCCCTGCATGGATTTCCCTTCACCTCTCTGATACCACTGTTTCTGCTTCTCCACGTCACTCTGCCTTTTCCCCCTGACAGCAACAGAGTGCTGCTGGGCTGTGGAGTTCTTTTTTCCTGGATCATTAATTCAATGGTTGTGCTAAAAGTGAAGCTGCAAGGATAAACTAACTAATTTTTTTCCTGATTACTAACAGATATTTTGACCCCTTCATTTGTACTGGCCTTCCACCCTGCTGCTCTCGTTTACCACCCTTCTGAAGTCCTTCTGCCCTCCTTCTGTCCCCCCATATAAAATGTTCTTGCTCCACCACTGGGTTAAGTAAGACAACAGTGAAGAAAAAACACATTGGGAAGTAACTCATGGAAGTATGATATTAAACTGTTAGCAGGGATACCTCCCATTTTTAGATGAAATTTCAAATAAAAAAATAGCTAATTGAAAAAAAATAAATTCACTTCACTAATGAAATTAAGATAAAAATGTTTTAAAATTCAGTTTAAAATTAAGAATTGAGCAAAACATTTAATTGTTAAAATTGTTGTGAATCAGGAGCAGACAAAAAAAATACTGTTTGAAAGAGCTCGTAGCAGTGACATAAGAGGGCCACAAGCTCCGTGCTCCGCTCCATCCTGATGCATCCACTTGCAGACCAATGGATCCATGAATGTCTTTGTTTTCCTCGTCTGAGCTGACATCCGGCTCAAAACTGTACAGCTGGATGGCTCCAATATTGCTTGCCATTTTTGTTGCACCGGTAATGTTAGCTTGGGGTTGTGAGAGGCTGTAAACTAGTAAGAGAGAGCATAAACAGATGGATGATGGGAAATAGGGATGGGCTTACTCTGCACCAACAGCTCCACCCTCAGCTCAAAGTTGAATTTCTAATGAACTACCATCGCTCTGCAAAAACATGTCCTAGAAAAGGATAGTTTTTTGTTTCGATTTTGGCTAAAAACGCGGCATCATCATATTTAAAGACCACTGGGAATGCTATAACAATAAATCAAAAGATGATTGGAGTGGGACTTCAATGTACAGCTTCTAGTTTGTGCTGTTAAATGTTTTGACCAGCGAGCAGTGGAAAGAGCTCAGTTTGTATATGTTTGCCCTTTCTTAGCCTCCTATTGTAAATTATAGTCCGTCGCTCCTGTTGCAAAGGGGAGAAGTCTGCCGGCTTTATGAGCTGTTAGAAACCCTGAGGGCCTTGGACGACCAATTAAACGAGGAAATCAGGAGGAGCTGCATACCTACCCTGAGGGGACCATAAAACCTAATAAGAAGGGAAAAGTTTGGAATGCGCAGAAGGCTCTGCTGAGAACAATTACCATGAGAGAATTTGCCCCCTGCCACTCCACCATGCTGCTAAGGATGATTACAAATGATAATGCTTCGCTGTAGAACAATACTTGAGGTTTTTTTTTCATACAAGCGGTGAGAGCGGGTCCTCATGCATGCTGTGAAATCCAAAACCTCCTTTGCTGTCTATGACTGCTGAGTAACAGCTGGTAACACCATGTTACCTGCCAGGAGCCTACTTTTGCAAATAATGGAAAATGCAGCCTAAAGGAGTAGTATTTACCTTGAATTAGATTTGCAACACAGGCATGGCAGATTGACGGATTATTGTTCCCTGAAAAGAGACGAAAGAAAAGATATTGCGAAAAGAAAGGAGAAACGTGGAGTGTACATTTATCAAACAAAAATAACCTTCAGACCAGTGGTGCCTAATGGTAGTGACCTTGTAAAATCCAGGTGGAGCTGTTGCATTGTCGTTTTCAAGAGAAAATTCTCCTGTTTGGAAGATTTTATGTATTGAAATAATCGACATAAATGGGTCAAAAATCCGACTGATTCATACTTACATATTTCACAGATTCATACACGATTTAGACTTAAAGGTTAAAGAAAACAGTTAAAGAGCAATTTGTTTTCAATGGAAACAAACGTGCGTCTATGACTTTCCAATAATGGGGTATTGAGGTGTGTTGCACTCTTTAAGCCCTTTGTTTATTTTATATACATATATATATAGAGAGAGAGAGAGAGAGAGAGAGAGAGAGAGAGAGAGAGAGAGAGAAAATATGACCTGCCTTATTTAAAAGCAAACCTGCACTGCGAAAAACTGAATATTAGAGAAAATAAAAAGACAACTGTTTCAAGTAAAAATCTCTTGACTTTTTGGTTAAATTAAAGAAAATCCTTTTAAATTTCTAGATTTATGATTTATTTCTAAGAGGCCTGTTATTGCAGAGTACTGTAAGTAAAATGTTTTCTGAAATGATCTGAAAAGTTAAAAGCATTATGAAGCTTGAATTTTTAGATCTGTAAAAGATGGAATGTTGTCATGGAAGCAAACAAGTCTTGTGTCTTCATTTTATTTAGGTTTTAAATCGGAAACATTAGAAATGATCTGGATTGTAAGTGCTAGATGGTGTTTTTCCCCGCAAACTTTATTTTGTCTCGTGAATACAGCTGCAGCCAAACTTATAAAATACAACTAAAATAATGTGTATTTATGGGTTTTGATCTCAAATTCAAGCTTTCATTTAGATTTCTTGCTCTCTTGTTTTTTGTTATGGGGTAAAAGCTGTACTCCTGATACAACTGTTTACTGCTCTTTAAATTGCAAACTTATGGTTTCCTTCACAGACTTTTGGCGCAGTGTAGTGCTGTGGTTAGCGCTGACTGCACGAAGGCTCTATAGCTTTCTCCCAGCTGGGTTCTTTCTGTATGGAGTTTGCACGTTCTCATCGTCCATGGGTTTGCTCTGAGTACTCTGGCTTCCTTCAGAAACATGCTTCATAGATTAATTGGTGACTATAAATTGCTGCTAGGTATAAAAATATGCATTTTATCCCCACTTAGCCTGACTAATATTTTTTCTAGGAGATTTGTTCTTCCTCCTTGCACAATTCTTTAGTCTGTTGAATGATAGATTTTACATTGTGTGTCTTTTAATGCTCATAGTCGTTTGAAAAAGATTGTCGATGCTGCAGATCAGATAAGGGTCAGCACGTCCTGATAAACGCCTCCTTAGCTAAGTAAGAATCCCAAACATGACACAACCCTACAGAGAAAAGAAACCTTTCATGGAGTTTTGACACTGACCTTTCTGAAGGGAGTTTCCTGCTGTTTGAGCCCCGTTAGGCTCTTCAAAGAGCTCAAATAAAAGCCCCTAATTTGAATTAAACTGTCAGACAAACTGTACCTGTTTCTGAATTAAAGAACAGCTGGTGAAATAAACAGACTACCCAGAAAATACAGCAGGAATCGCAATGTGGGACAATCCCAGCTGGAGTTTGGTTCTGCAATCATCAGACTGTGATGGACTGCAGGAAAGCGGTCGACCTTCCGCTGATGCAGATCCATAAACCTGAAATTTCAATGCTTTTAACCAACTATCTAAACATCACAGCAAGCTTGTTCTGCTGTTCTAGTTCATAGGTGCGGTTGTTGCTCGTAGACAGCACAGAGGGGCTGCAGTGACAATGTCTCATGCAGTCAAACAATAACTAAATATATGTGAACAACTTGTTATAGCACTTTGGTTTGAAATGAAATGAAAACATTTTTTACTGATTTTGGCAAACAGTTCTGGTGGTTTTCTTCTGTGTCACACCTCGAGGTGACATTAAATGGACCACTTACTGTGTGAATGAACCAAACAGAACTGACTTCACTTGTTTACAGTTAAATCTTTAATCTGTACGGAGACACACAGACTGCCTCTGCAAACCCAGTTGCTTTTCCATTTACACTTTAATGAGCAAAACAAAAATGCTTTCAAGCCTAGGGGCATTTATTACAATTACCACCCTAAATAAACAAGAAACAAATGAGCTTTTTAACTCATGACGAGCTGATCGTGCTACAGACCGCTGGTTGTTATGGCTGATGCTTCATTTAGGATGTATCCGTCAGTTAGGTGACTTACAAAACAAACTTTCTTCTTTTGTTTTACTATCTGGCTTTTGTTTGGCCTTCAACCAGTGAAAGTGGAAAAACTGGGCTGATGGTTGCTATGAGCACGGTGGACAAAAAAATACATGTCAGAAAGACTAAGACTCTACAGATCGGTGCTGGAGAACAATTAATTAGCTTGTCGGACTTTTTTCTGGCCAGAGCTCGAGTTGTCCAAAACAATGAGCATAGATGCAGGCAGCAGTAGGCACTCTTAGGTTGTTTACCATCCCTCTATGCATGGAAAGAGCTTGCAGACATGCAAAAATCCTATAGACTTAAAAATAAAATACAAACGTATGGTTTTAGTTTCAAACCATTGTCAGCAACTCAAGAATAACATCAATGAATTTGTGGTTGTCAATACAATTCACTTCCGATTTGACCTAAAATCAATCCAGGACATCTTTAGCCATAAATTCAGTGGGTGTAACTCAGAGATAAATACCTGGCAGTGCAGAGAAGTTTTCCAGATTCATTGTATTTCTTGCAAGAAAATCAAGTGTAAATTAAATATGTGCACAAACGATCAAGTAAACAAGAAGTAATGGCAAATCCATTCACGTTTGAGTTAAGTCATAAAGTTCACTTTTGCTTTTCCACATCAAAATAATACAAAGGAAACATTTTTAGAACATTCTCCCACACTGTACGATCACGTCTTTGCAAAATTCAAAATGTTTCCACACACTGGGCTGTAATCACGGATTGATCTTTTTTTTTAATCATTTTCCAATATCGGTCAATTTTGTTTTTACATTTTATTTTGAAACAACTTAATGATAGGTCAATTTGATCAACAACTTGCATCAGACAGATTTATCACATGATTATAGATCGATTAATCAATTAAGTTGAATAATAGCTACTCACTTTGGAGTAAAGACTGCCGATTGGCTGGTGGGAGCTGACCAAGAAAAGATTTCAGCACAACAGCCACATGATGCAGTGGAGACCAAGTTCAAGCATATTTACTGTGCAAAACAGGCAGGCAGACAGGAAAGCACAGTGTTGTTACGATTGGTGCTGAACGTATGTCCTCTAAAGAAAAACTAATGTTTGTGACGCATTCAATTAGTGGAGAGTCACCACAAACAACAGCAACATAGTTTGCATAAGTATTAAGCTCCATTAAAATCGTCATTTCTTGCATTTGGAGTGAGAATGACATTGTTGTCAGAAGTGGCTGCATTAAAGCTTATTAGGAAGTAGATGTAATTTTGCATGCACAGCTGGCATTTTTTGTGTGTGTTTTCTTTTTGCCACAATATATGGAGGTTGAACAACTCGTTTCCAACACACCCTCCAAATTATACTCTTGTTGGCTGTAAGCTGCGTTCACACCGACCCCAGCAACACCTGTTCAAGCGGCCACTGTCAATGAAAAGTCTATGTAAAAGCATATTTTGAACTTCCACTTTCAACGCGCTTGCATTCACGCGTTGCTACACACATTTTTCGGACCATTTTTGGGCTCTCCAAACAAACCGCCAAAGTTAAAGCAAACTTTGACCAATCAGGTTCTCGCATTTGGTAGCCATGTATGGATGGCGTGCCTTTTCATTCTCGGTGGAGTCAACCATTTGAAAATTGATCACTAAGGAGAAATTAATGACAACAAGAGCTAAATTCAAGAGATTTGCCCCACTTCAACACCTCACATCAAGCCTCTTTCAGCTGTAGGTGGCAAACATGCGATAGTATTGAGTAACAAAAGGTCCAATGTGAACATCATTTGCTCGGTGTTATTGGTCAAAATCTGCATGGAAGGGAAAGTAATGTTGAAGGTGGAAATTACCAATCTATTGCCATTGAGAGGTTTGATGAGAAGGACGTTCAAATTTCCAACAAATATTTAAGAAAAATCCCTCTAACCTTCTCAGCTGAGGAATACATCTCTTGTACTTTGGCACCATTGTTGTGATTTAAGATACGGCACAATGCTTAGAGAAAAAAAAGATGGCTTGTCATGCTACCTAAGCCATGCACAATGAAAGAGCAAGGTACTGAGTGTTCAGCACCCATCCTCCTGCAGCTGATGCCTCCACAGAGGGCTATATCATGCACTGCTGCAGAAGTTGAAATGATGACATCTTGCTGCAATGGATGCTGTTAGTTCCCCTGAATGTCAGAGTGACAGATTCGCTGTGAAATATTGCTTCGTGTTTGTAAACCGTAGTGTGTGGAGTCCACAAATATTCAAAACCAAAAATCCAAGTCAGGGAGGTCATCGTGAAGACTTTACTGGAAGGGTCCAGAGCCAAAGCTCCTATCCCAGGAAGAACACTGTTGATCCAGCAGCCTGTCCACAGAATCCTCTTTGTTCTCCAGCTTCAGGTATCGTCTCCCACTTCCAAGGCTCAGACGAGGCCAGCTACTGTGGGTTTGAGCCTCCTCTGGGATGGTCACACAAACCTGAGAACCGCTTTCTGCTCTGCTCATCTCTAGTCGTTGCAGTGGAACCGGCAGTGGGGGCAGTCTTCTGAGGGCTCTGTAAGGGTTAGTCCTGCAGCTCATGCTGTGGCAGCGCCTGGGCTGGACACCAGAGATGTTTAACCCGTCGCACTCCAGCGTAGACATGGAGTTTGTGGAGACAAGGCAGATGTCGCAGTTGGGGAGCAGGGCAGCTTGCAGGTTGACAACACCTCGTTCAGCAAGTGCTTTGGGGTTACATTTTGTCTGACTGGTATTGCACACGTCTGAACTGGAGGACTGGAGGGATGGGGGAGACTCTGTCTCACGGTGGTGAAGAGCTTCAGCCTGCTGAACAGCTCCGGCCGTGAAGCTTCTGGTTTGCAGCAGGGGCTCAGAGCTGGTAAGATTCTGCACACAGAGGCTGAGGTGAGCAGCGGGCAGACTGCTCACCCACTGATAATGTTTGGCCATGGAGTTGGTGGCCGCCATATCCCTGAGGCCAGCTGAAGGCACGGCTGCAGAAACAGAGCAGATGACGTTGCGCATCTGAGCCAGGAGCATCTGAGTCTCCCTGTCCCTGTTCTCATAAAGGACGGTGTTGGCGCAGATGAGGATGAAAAGCCCCACCCCGATGATGATAGGCCCCAGCATCTTCATGCGCTCAGTGTGGAAGAAGTTGCCTGGCAACAGCCCCTTGGCCCCCAGACTCCAACCAGATTCCTGTGACTCAGAAAGGCAGTCCTCCTCTGTGGTTCCCATCACTGAGGGTTTAGAGAGGCTGTAGGGCCAGTAGCTGGCAACAGCCAGGGCAGTTCCAACCGCCACCACCATGATCCCAAGCACTAAGAACGCTCCTGGCAAGGAACGCATACGCAGCTTGCCTTTAATCACCCCATCTTTCTTTCTTCTGCTCCGTAAAAGACTGAGGGGTCTCCCCCTGCGGGACGGGGTCGTTGCTGTTTCTCCTCTTTGGTCTTTTTTGGTCCTCATGGCCCTGACAACTCAAGATCTTGTGGAGCTGGTCTAGTCATGCCAAAAGCCTGCAGATAAGAGCACAGTTCAAAAGGAGTTATGGACTCAAATCCATCAAAGATTTAGTGACAGAAATTTGCTGTAACATTTTCTTTTTAGTTTTTTTGTTTTTCTGTTTTATTTCGGATCAGAACTACATTAAAAAGGGGTTTATTTATTTGACTAAAGCTGAGTAGCACAGGGGAACTTAGGATGCAACACAAAATAACATAGATTCATAGGTAATTGATCCTACTTGATAGCTAAAGTTGATTCAAACTGTGAGCTTTAACATGGCTGGAATATGTCGATATTCTAGAACAGACACTAGTTTTGTGGGCCCTACCAGCGCCTGCTTCAAGGGATTTTAATGTGACTTAAATTAATCTTTATTTATCTATCCAGACCCAAAAAATGAGCTCTTGACCCGTTCAAGGGCAGGAATAACATTAAAAGCATCTCATTTTAACATCAGTTTTGAAGCTATGTGTCAATATCAATTTATTCTAAGAAAAATGGAACTGTACGACATTGTTCTTTAAAATTTAAAACAATTTAACTATGAAAACTGTGCCACAAGATCATGTTAAAAACACAATTTTTATCTGAGATGGTCTTTAAGGTGTTTGCTTCGTCAGTGAAAAATAACAAGTGTGACTTTTTCATTACATGAATGTAAAACTTCATGTGAGATCTGTGTGTAAAACCTCCAATCCTGTGATCAGAGGTCCAATGCCGGTTCCCGTGGTGCAAAGGTAAGTTTCATTTTTTATTCCATCATCCTTCCTTAAATGTTTTCAACTCTATTGCTGTTCTGTTCAAGTCCTTCTCATTTACACAAAAATACCACATCTCACTCTTTGTTCCTCTCTTTTACAAACTTGCAATCTTTTAATTTGTTTTTGTTTTAAAACTGCATAAGTGGTTCTATGAAGACTTATTGTATATTTTATTGATATTGTTGACAATTGAACACGTTTTCCATTATTATTGAAAAAAAAATGTAAAAGTAAATGTGACGTTACAGTTAACATGTCTGTCCCAGCTAAAAACTACCAAGTTTCTGTAGAGCAGCTAAAAATCTCAACCTCACAAAACAAATTCATCAAAATTCAGCCAATCATCATTTTTCTTGTCATGATGCTCTGGATGTTGCGTCAGCAAGACACAGATCTGGACTGCTGCATGCGTCTCTGCCTGAGGCTTTTCATGCCGAAATGAGCAAGACCTTCTGAGAAGCCAACTTCCAAGTGAAGCTCACTGATGCGCTGCGAAGGAAAATCAGTCTAAGATAAAATATGATAAATGTCTGACATAATAGATACATTAACAATCTGAAAAACCTGTTATTTTTCCTTCATGCCTGCTAAATCTGTACTTTTACTTCATCTACAATGCTTCCTTCACATATTTTAACCCTACAGAACCTCAAATTTGATTTGTTGTTGTTTTTTCATACTTCTATTTTTTTTTTGGCCAAATGAAAAAGCAAAAAAAAAAAAAAAAAAAAAAAAAAAAGAACTTAAATTAACTTTAAAAGCTCAGAAGGAAATGTCTCTTGGGTTCTCCAGAGAAAAAAATGTTTTGATTTGTTAGCAACATTAAGAGAAGCATGAAGCAGAGAAATGAGATGTATCTGCATACGCTGCAGAAAGAGGGACAATGGTTTGTTGCACCCCATAGAGGAAGCCCTTTCATATCCATTGTGAATGTTTAGTTTTGCAAATACAGGAAAAGGTCAAAGAATCTTGCAACAAACTCCCTTTAAAACCAAGCTGATTAAAGCAGAGGGACACACAAAAAGCTTTTTCAATCAATAAGATTTTGTGTAAAACGGAATTTTAAAAAATTTCAATCTGGCTGAAAATAAAAGATCACCCAACAGACTATCAAAAAGTGCAGACTTAGTGGAAAAAATAAATTTTAACGAAAACAGAATACTTTTTTATGATGTGACATGTCAGTTTAAAACCAATGAATCAGCACGTGTGAATAAAATCAATAAGTTTGAGTTATTTTTCTGCTTAATATGAATTTATTTGGTCTCTTTTGTTGTCAATCCCGCCTAATAAGTGTATGAAAATCAGACCCACTCCTTTAATAAATTAATTGTGTTCTGTCACAGACCTGTGCCTTTGACATTGACCTTCACAGACAAAATAAGGATGGGGGGGGGTCTATGACTGGATGATCAAGCATCCCCGTTGTTCTGTCAGGGCTGATCTGTATGCAGAGCATGCAGAGAGGCTGGATCATGGTGGGTTCTGCCGGACGGCCAACTTTGACTTACAGCTGACCAAACACTGACAGGACCAGAGGGGCTTCCACCTGCCGGACCCACCAGACTGAGCCGTCATCATGTTTGCGCGTCTCTTGTTCCCCCAGAGCCTCTCGCTCCCTGGAACCAACAAGTTGTCACTGGATCGCAACGAAAAGGTGTTTTGGAGACAGCAGGGGGGGACAGGTGGAGCCGTCCAGACGGCCACGAGCATGCCCCCCTCATCAGCTGCGGCACCAGCGGCTCAGCGTGAAGAAAGAGCAGACAGGCGCGAGGCATCGTCATGCGTAAAACCAGCCGCGCCGGCGCACGCAGACGGCTTCACGCCTGCGACACGCTGCAACTTTACCTGCATTCAGGGGACGTCGGTTCTGTGCCGAGACGTGCCGTGGCTCCTGAGCCAGCCGGGAGGCGGAGAGGCAGTCTGATGCCACCGGCTCCGCAGCGGGAGACGAGCCGCAGCATCCGGTCAGCCCAGCTCCGAGGCTCCGATCCAGAGCCGCGCTCCTCCTGCTGTCGGTCTGGGGTCCAGGCTGAAGCATCCGGAGAGCGAGAGCTGCGGAGGCGGAATGAGCCAACTGTTGAAGCTGGTCCCGCACAGCTCGCTCGAACCGCCCAGAACACGTCTGACCTGATCCGGAGGGCGGCGGCACCGCTCCTGCCCTGCCTGTGGCCGCCCCTGCGAGCTGGCCCTCACCACCTTCACCATCCCTCTGAGGATTTGGTCTGTGGAGTCCAGGACATTTTTAATTGGATGGAGCCCGAAGTCAGACTCCAAAATGAATGGAATGTGATTAAAACAAATAATCCAAATGTTGTCCTTTCAACCCTAAAGAATTTCACATCCGAAGTAGCTTTGCAAATCTGCAATAGTTTAAAGATTGCAGCAATTTCTGTAAAAAGCCTCAAAATTGATGTTAAAGTTAAACTATAAAAATTCACACTTTGATCACAGGGAACAAGAAGTGCATGCTTGCAAAAAAAAAAAAAAAAAAAAAAGAAACTGTCAAGTTTAAATTAAAAGGCAAATGAAAGAAAAATAATTCTGCATGCTATTAGTTTACCAAAAGAAAGCATAATTATTCAAAGCTCTTAACTAACTGACTGGGCTTCATAATTCATGAAAAATATAACTTTTCTGGTTTTCTGCTACATATTCAGTAATAATAAACTATCAAAAGCCTGATTAGTTGAGCTTATGTTTGTTATGATTACAAAACTTGATTCTTCTTCTACCTCGTTAAAAAATGATGGTAACAGGGCTGTGTGCAAACAACTATTTTGTTAATTTAAAAAAACACACACAAATGATCCCACAGCTACACAAGACAACAATGAAACAATTCATACCAAAAACAAGTTCCAAATGGAATTTTAACTGTTTTATTTGAGATTTCATTTGGGTGCAAGGGGGAAAAAATGCATTTGAGGGGTAATCCAGACATTTTTTAACTTTCAAGCATTCTTTTCTTGTAGTTTTTGCAGTGTAGCGTAGTTTTGTTGGTGTGTTTATGTGGATTATTTGAAGTATGATGGGTGGGATGTAAAGTCTCCTCCAATTCTGGAATGACCCGTCTACAGCTGAAACTTCTTTAAAAAGTTCCTTCAGATCATGAGTGGGTTTTTTTTGCACTTCAGTTAGCTTGATACGCCTAAGATTTTTTGAAAGAATCCCTTTAATGTTCTCTCAGGCAGCATCCACAGGAAAACATTGAAACAGCGAAAGTTCATAATAAAACAGAACAAAATACCTCCGTCTGTCTTTAACTCTGGAGTGAGAAAGTCTCCAGCAGATTCCATATTGATCTGTATGTATATGGAAGGATGTGTGTTACTTTTTACCAAGGCCGTGAAAGATTTTCCTAGCTTTTAAGCATGTGATAATACATTTTTATTCACTATGTAACGTGCAGGAGTTGTGTAAAAGACCACAGGAGCTCAATAGAGAGAAAAAGTCAAGATGGCCACAAAAAAACTCACAAATACACAGGTTCTGGGGCTCCAACAATGTTCGGCGCTTTATTAATTATGACCATGAGCCTTATAAAGCCCGGTTGGATGGCTACTACCTTTAAATATACATGTGTAAAACAGGAGCGGCACAACCTGAGTGTCAAACTCACAAAAAAAGGATGGTACAGTGTGCACGAGTTCAGTGAGGCAAAAATAAGCAAGACTGTTAAAAGTTTCAATCTAAATAGAATTTAATTCACTTTAATGAAAAAAGTGCCAACACAGCATTCACTGTGGAAGGAAATATTCAAGCCAAATTACAGATATTCATGAAGTTTTATTAATTCTAGATGGTAAAAGATTGTCACAGTCCAGAGAAATTCAATAACGCCTGCATAAATGACCAACCGATTAAAGAGCTTTTGGAGCCATTTTACCGACATAAGACAAAGTGCCCAACAGACAAGAAAAGGATACGCTTTCATGTGGACGCATCGTTGAAATTTGAGGAAAATAAGACACATCTCAAACCCAATCTTCACCAGTGTTTTACTTTATTGAGTTTAGCACTTTAGCAGCTGTAACTAAACATGTGTACCCCATTATTTAACTGCTAATCAAACTGCCTTAATTGTCCTTTGATTGGATTCTCTTTAAACAAGGACAGATGCAAAGTTGCAGTTATTGGTTTTTTATAATTAACTCCAAATCAAGTCATTAAAAAAAAAATTATGCAACACTTAAACTTTTTGTTGGTTGTCTTTTAAATAGGGGGGAAAAAATTCATAAATTGTGTGCATAAAGATGGTGAGGAGTCAAATAATACTGAAAAAAATGCAGACCCTCCACTGCCATCTAGTGTTTGGGTGCAGATGACCAGGTGACCCCTCCACCTCCACACCATTTAACATTTTCTTTATAGATGTCCGCCATCATTAGAAAAATGCCACAAAAACATGTTAAAAACACAATTTTAATCAATCGTTAAAAGTCCAAGGTTTATGATTCTGCCTTAAATGAGCCGACAAATGTCTCAAAAGCCACGAGAAAGTGCAGCTACGCTTTATTTACAGTTTCATTCATCACGTGTGACTTGTGACAGCGTATTCAACTAACCCAGATTCAAAAGACACTTTCGGATTTAGTTTTAGATGTATTTATTGCTGGAAATCAACTATAAACGGCAAAAGAATGTTTAGATTCCTGATTCAGGAGCTCTAGAACTATAAAGTTCAAGTTTTACTACAGATCTTTCTGGAAAAACCTCCTTTAATTGAAACTTATGTCAAGAATTTTTCTCTGGTCTTCTCCTCAAGACTCTGGTTGATGCTGCAGTGACATTTCTGCATCAGTCTGTGCAATAATGTGCACCAATCCTCTTTTCTTTTAAGCTGTAACTGGACCTCAGAGGCTTTGCAGAGTCCAAGTCAGTTGGGACTTATCCAGAACTGAGCCATCAGAACACCATCCTCCTGTGGTCTCATGATGTCTCCTCCTCACCGGTCCTTTTCCGCTTATGTGTGAGATCGCTGGCGCTTCCAGAACTTCTTGACTTCGCTGTGTCCTTGTGGCGTCACCACCATCGCCCGATGAGAAGCATCCTGCCAGACCAGACAGCCCAGACCCTGTGCCAAAACAAGACTCCCTTCAGTGATGAGGAACAGTCCAACAAAAAAAGTAAAATAAAACATGGATAAGATGGAAAGCAACAGGAACATAAATCAATGGAGGCAGAGAAGAAGTGAGCGTTTCACCCGTGTTTCTAACCTCTGGTCTTCACTCCTTTGGTTGTTTATAGCTTTTTGCCTGATTTCAATTCAACCATAATTATGGAAAATTGATCAAATGGTGTTTTTAACATGCTTTTGTGGCATTTTTCTGATGATGGAGGACATACATTTAAAAAACTGCATTCTTCTATTTAAATTGTTGTGAATCAGGAACAGATGAAAAAAATGCAGGGTTTAATTTTGACGTAGAAAATATGCTGGGTGGTTGTAATAACAGAAGTCGAACCTGGGCTCTGTCCCGCAGCATCTCAAAGTCAGCCTGGGACAGGAACTGGTTATAGAGGACTCCTGTAGGAGACAAAGACGAGAATCGTGAGCAGAGAGCGGACCACAGACCTGGAGTCAGAGCAGTGACCAGACTGCAGCATCACGTCTGTTCTCCTCATTTAAAACAACATTTTGAAGATGCAATACAGGTGCAGATGATGCAGCACAGACACAAAACAATCCAGCAGTAGTAAATAAATGAAATACCTGTTACAATGAGTACCAATCAGCTGTCTAAAGATGTGCCGCTGTGTCTTTTACCAGAAGGCAAAGGACAAGGGAAGGATATAGGGTCTCTGGTTTTTCACGCTGCTCTAAATCGGCAGCATTGCTTCACTGAGGTCTTCCGTGGTCGACAGTGTCTGACAGCCCTCATCACTCTACTCATGCCCTGCTGCTCTCAGCAAAGAGATTATTTCAGTGGTTCTTCTGGAAATAAGAGTGGATGGGTTGTAAACACAACCCTGTTGAGAACCTGTGGTCACATGACTGTTATCAGTTTTGTCCACGCCATCTAAACTGAGATTTGCTCGCTTTTTGCAAAGCAACAGACTGCAAGTAAGATTCAGAGAAATTTTTGCATAAAAGGCTGAAATCAAACTCCCAAACAGTATTACATTCACTTTAGGGGTTTTTTTCGTTTTTTTTTCTATTTTTCGGAGTTAGCTTTGGGGACTCGAAGGTAACAATTTCATTGCTGGGAGGAAGAAGTTTTTTAAAAACGCGTCAAAATAAATTTTTTAGCCAAGATTTTGACACAGCGTGAGACTCATCTCTGCTGTCTCTACCAGTGTTACTTTTTATTTACTTTTTAATAGTTTGAAGCTTTTAGTTTTTGTTTTTAATGAGTTTTCAGTATAATGTTTGACTGCAGTCTTGTTAAGGCACCATATAGATAAAGATGATTTGATCTGATTTGATACAGATGTGCACTGGAGAATCTGGGCTGATCCAGAAGCAGCTTCTCTGGAAAAAGGACCAGTCGGACTGGTCAAAGCAGACCTGGACGGCTGCCACGGCATTGTCATTCTCATTATTGGACAGATTCAGTGCGCTGTTCCTAATCATATCCCAAACGGCAATGTCTAGCACCCACCAGCGAAGCTGCTCACCTTCTGTAAACTGCAGTCGGTCTCTCTCCAGCTCCCACAGCCGGATCTGGTCAGTTATGGTTGGAGGCAGAACAGGGCTCTGAAGGAGAACAGTACAGGGAGGAGGAAGCTTTCATCGGAATAAGCAGGAGGGGTTGTACAGGTGGTGAGGCTGTACCTGTTTGAGCATGACAGGGTGCGCTCTGGTCCTCAGGAAGTGGATGATCTGAAGAGAAGAGGAGAAACAACAGCCACAGTTACATCACTGTCACTGGTATACAGGCCACACTGGACCATCTCATGATCTCAAACCATGATTATATTTAGTAGGTCATCTTTGTTTTAGAAGAACTTGAACTAAGGTCCAAAAATAGACATGTGAGATGTTCTCAGCAAAAATGTCTTCCAGAGGAAACGTCACCCTGTTTGAATTCCTTCTAAACCTGACACAGACATTGGCAAGAGATCACAAGAGTCAAATTTAACAAAAATGTAAAGTAATGTAAAGGATTAAATGTGATTTGCCCAGAGATGTAGGAAAAACCACAAGGTAAAAGGGAAACTGAAAAAAAATAATTGTTGGGTTGTTAGAGAATTTTGGAAAACATAAAAAAAAAGACTCAGATAAATGTGTGTTATGGTTACCAGACAAAAAAAAGAGTAAAACCTTTTCAAGAGACAACACCACTACATTTTTGAAAATGGATGGACAATAAAGCCCTCCTTTATGCAGTGAAATCAGCAGAGCAGAAGTGAAGGACATCACAATGGCTGACTTTTAGTGTCATATAAAAAAAAGTGAAAATATGAAAGCAGCTAATTGCAGAAAACACCTAAGATTTCCAGACAGCATTAAATCCAGCTTTCTACAGAGTTCATGACGCTACGAAAAAAAAAAAAAAAAAAAAAGCTTAGTTTTTCCGTCTGTGAGGAATAAACTGCATCCACTGCTGTTTGGTTCAAATAGCCTTTGCAAGCACCTTTTAAAGGCAAGAAATTATGGCATTATGTCATCCAAGTAGTTTTAGAAGATTAATGACAGAAAAGGAGGACCTGGTTTTTCAAAACCTAAGAAATCTTTTGGGAAAATCTCATTACAAATCTGTCTGACAACAGGATTAAAAAGACCAATAGGGAGTCCCTAATGTGAAGTAAGACAAAGTGGGTCACAGTCCAAACTCTTCTGAATCAAATAACAGCTTTCAGAGCTGTAGACTGCAGGTTTTTCTCCCCGCTTCTCGTTGCCACCTGTTGTGCTGTGATGCCATTAGCAATCGCCTGCTGCACCGACTCCCTCGTCAGCTGAGCCACGACCACGTTGGGGAAGCGGTAGAGCATTTCACTGAAGAGCGCCACCAAAGCAATCTGGAGTTCTGAACCTGAGTGGAGAACAGAGTTGAGTTATTTTCCCTTCCCAAAGTTCTAATCCTAATCCTCATCCTAATCTTCCAGCCCTAAAAGGGCAGTGGAATTCAGTTTTGAGGTACTTGTGTAAGCGTAGATGCGATAATTGGTTTCCACAACGATAAAGCCCGCATCTCCAGTTCCGGGAGTGTTCGTCACGTTGGACGAGGGGCTGCTGGAGACTCCAGCCGCCAGGGTGATGGCTAGTCTGGTGGGGTAGTAGCGCCGGGACTTCCTCTGATAACATAATCCAACCGTCATGTCAGAACTGCTACTTCAGGAGGGTGGTGGCTTTGGATTTGTGGGTCCTACCTTCCTCTGGAAGACCAGTCCAAACTCTCGCAGATGTTGCAAAAACGTGAGTAGAGACTCGCTCATGCCTTCCACAGAGTAATCCTGACGCACAACAAAAGACACTGGGCTGTAATGTTGCTAATGGTCACGCCTCCAAACTCCGCCGACTTCGCTACACTCACTCTGCCGAGCGTCGAGAAGCTAAGCTGGAAAAGGAAGGACAGAATCTCCACAAGATCCATTCCTCGAGACTGAAAACACAGAACACATATGAATCATAAACAGCTCAAAGAGTAGGGAGGAAGAACTTTTAAAGCATCTGGTTCTTTTTCTGTGGAGCAGACACTTTCTCTGCCTTAAAATCTAAAACTTTGTTACATTTTTCACTGGTCTGCTGGTCTGTTCCCTTTACACTTGAATCTCATCGAAGTCAAATCAAAAGTTCTAGCTGGGGACCTGGAGATGTTTACCTCCATGGGTTCCAGGGATGGGTGGTATATGGTGGGATTGAGGACTATTTTTAAAATTATTTTTGTGCTCAGCACTTAGTGCTACTTTGTATAATTTGTATAAAAAGGTTTAAATTAACAAAAAACATTACTTGTCTGGTTAGAGTACCTGAGCTGTGTTCAGGTACTGCAGGGTGAGGTACCACAGCTGAGAGGCGGTGTCCAGCAGGAGGAACTGGAACCCGGCTGAGGTGATATATGGCGCCTCCCCAGCCTCACTGCCAATCAGGAGAGAACAAGACAGGTAAAAAAATGAGACCTACACACAGGTATCCTTTACTTTTATTACTCTCCCCCCATTTTTTAATCCCAAATTGAACAGAAATCACAGCCTCCGCCAAGAATCATCTTAAATATGCCAACATGATATGAACTGATTGGAGGAGCAAAGCTGATTTTCTCGCATATTTCCACTTATTATGCAAAAACCATTAAATTTTCTACATTTACGATCCCATTTGAGCCAAATAAAGGCATAAAAAACACACCAGTCACTTCTCTACAAAAAGCACAGAACTCCTAAACTCAAAGAAACTAAACCCTAAAGGTTTTTACCAGGTTTCGGGAACCGGAGAGTGTCCTTAGTTTCTATTTTGTTTTGTTTTTATGTAACTTGATTAGTCTATTTTCCTAAATAATTTGGTTTAAAGATGACATTTCTGGATGTATTCAGGTTTGGCGCATCTCATCAGCTCAAAGGAATGTCGTTGTCCACTGGCTCCCCAAACATGGCTGGTTCCTGTGCTCCCTAATCCTCTTACGCAGTTTTTTATACTTTATATACATTTTTCTTTCTTTTGTCATATTGTCTTGTTGCTTTATTTTTTTATTACTCTATGTATTGTTCGAAAAAAAAAATTTGCTCACAGGACATTACAAAGTGCTGATTAAATGAGAAAGACCCTCGTCTGGAGGTGAAGGAGCTCGGAAATCATACTGTACCTTTTCATGAGGCCCGCCTGGACCAACAGCTGGGCCAGGTCCTGGCTGACGGCGCTGGGAGAACCCACCATGAACTGAAGAATGACCTCCCAGCGCTCCATAGCGTAGCGGTCAAGGCTCTCAATGTCCCGGGCATGACGGTCAGGGCCCAGGGTGATGCCCTCATCTGCCCAAACCTTACCCCTGTGGTGGTTGCACAACAAAACAGTCACAACACAACACAACCTTTGTGTTTATTTGTAAGTCTACGCAGGGTCTGAGTTTGGAGAGGCAGTGGGAGGAACGTACCCGCCCAGCAGAGCTATCCTCAAGTTGTCTTTGAAGACTGGATTTAGGATGTATCCCTGCAGACCCCCCTGCAGCTGCTGACTGTGCCACAAACGGAGGCCCGTCAGAACCGAGACGCATTCGTCGTGTTCCCTGCAGGAAGACGCCAAACTTAGCAGCTGAACTGTCAGATCCAGGTTTCACCTCACAATCGATCACTTGTAAAAAGTAGTGGCAGCAAAAAAAATAAGAAACACTTACTTACTTAATTAGTAAGGGTATCTCTGATGGATTTTTCTCTGGTTCTCAAGTGATATTTTGCTCTCAGTGAATCTTAGCAGTGATTACTGCACAACATTTCAGGCACCAGCAGGAGGCGCTGCAGCAGCAGCTTCCTAAAAGAAGCTTCTGTGCCCTGTTCAGAACTCTTGACTGTTTTGGATAGAGGAGAACATGGGAGCCTCACCTTTGTCCATCCTTTCTCACCCACAGGGCGACAGCAGCTTGAGGGAGGGGCTGCTCCAAAAACAGCATCCGCATCACATAGTTCTTAGCCAGCAGGGGAAGCTCTCTGCAGAGAAGGACAAACAAAAACCAGATCAGATCACCCTGCAGTAAACAATCAGACGATCCTCATTTTGATTATATAAAATGTAACATTTATTAATAAAAGCACACAAACATGAATGGGAAAGGTTCTGACATTTGATGCTATGATTATGCTCAGGAGGTTAAATCTATTCACAGTTGAGAAGTTAGAATTTAAAAAGTTATCAACAGAACAAAAAATGTTTAGAATAAAATGTCAAAAAGATTAAGTATTGCTTTTTTTTTTAGAGTTTAAATGCCATTTTAAATGCATTTGATATGATTGAAACTAATGTTTATAACATTTTATAAAATACAGATACAATAACTTGTATACTCTTCTTATACACTTCCTGGCCTGATCAAGCATTGTGCCACAAACTGCAAGCAGGACATAGTTGGATTTGTTTAGAAATATCATTCAGTGCAGCAGGAGTGTCAGTGCGCTGAGGAGAAACCCCCTCTTTTGGATCTGGAGCTGGTACCTGCACACAGCCAGGCAGGTAGCTGGGTGATTGTAAAGGCGGTCCAGGACGTCCGGGCTCAGCTCTCTCAGGTACTCGTGCAGGTTTTTGCACTGCAGCTGGACACGCAGCTTCATCACCTGCAACACGGTCACAGATCACATGTACACACGACTAAATACACTTGAGGTTGTGCCAAATTTGTTCTTCTGTGAAAAGACTTATCACACACACACAGTAGAACACACACACATGACTGGATATCTCTGGAAACTGGAACATGTTTTGCCTCCATAATAAATGATGTGCCCAAAATGTTCAAATAGTTCTTATCAACCGTGGATGTATCAGAAAATATAGATAAATTGAATTGTGTTTTTCTTGTTTGTATGTGTGTGTCAAACAATAATGGAAATGCAAAGCAGAGCATCGTTAATATTTTTTGACTAAACACCTTTTAATGATGCAAAATGTTTCTAACCCAAACAAAACTTTTGATCAAATGTGGAGATTCTAGCAGACTGGACTTTTTGTTCTGAAAGAACCCTAATTGTTTGTACATTGTCTTGCTTTTATGGTATGTCACATCTACTGCAAACATTTAAGAAAAGATGATCATGTTATGTTGTTTTCTGCTACATTATTTACTTATTTACTCACAGAATCACACCCTAAGTTAGAGGGAATGTTTTGTTGTTTATTCTTAAAATGTACATGTTTTATTATTATTATTGCAAAGTAACAAAATCTCTGTCTGATCAAGTTTGAATCCAATACTCACTGCGGTTCTGATCTGATCACAGCAGGTTCTGAATCTTTACCGATCTTCAGCAGGAGAAAAAAAGAGGTCAAAGGACACATAAAGCAGAACCACAGGTACGCAGACTAGACCTTTAGGAAGTCGCTGGCTCTAACAACACAGTCACACAAAACTCAAAAACCACCATCTCTGAAACCAACTAAGCCGCTCGTCAACAGCCATTTTGGCTATGACGTAACGGCCAAAGCAAGCTGTCATTGGTCAACTCTTCTTTTTTGTTTGTTAAGATATCGATGGTGCGCCCTCTGGTGGTTGACAGCAGCAGTGCACAACTGTTCTGTTTTATTTTAATCATTCAGAACAGGAAAAAGTACAAATAAAAATCAAGACACAAAACTATATCACTTCTGCTGCCTGAAATTAATTTTTAGGCCCTAATTAATACAAAAACTGTACATAAACAAGGGGTTTTCATTGTTTTATAGCTTCTACTGTTGTGAAAATTATGTTCTGTGATTTTTTTTGTGCAACTTGACCTCAAGACGCATGAGAAGTCACAATAACTCGACTTGATCAAAAAAAAAAAAAAAAAAAAAGGAATCATTTTAAGAGATCCTAAAATTTACAGATTACACCACAGCACCAAATGTTTACATCCCTTGAGGTTACATTTTACCTAGCTAGGGTCTCTAAGTCTCGTGCTTCTTTTGCCTAATCTTAGATTAGTACACAACTAGATAAAACAAAAAGGAAATAAAAAAACAGAAAGGCAACTATGTCTTCTCCAAGTCTAGTGCAGGCAGATTCTCCCAAGAGCATGGACTAAAACTGTAAAATTGCATTAAAGCCTTGGCCAGACCTGAATAAAATAAAACATTTCTTAGTGATATGATCTAAGGGTTAAATAGACCTGGTTGCTAAGGACCTCACCAAAATTTCCTTTACCACATCACCTCTAAAATATACACACTTTTTCAGCAGCTGTTACAGTGGTATATCACCATATCTATAGCATGTATGTGGACTCAAAAGGTCACTAAAAGGTAATTTACCCCAACTGCATCACTACAGATGAAAAGTTTCAGTAAGAGTTGGTTTATATGGCAAATATCCAGCTAGACTGCTTGAGCATCTCATGGTAGATGAGGGGAGAGGAGTTGCTTTAGAGAGGAACAGCTACCAAGCAGAGAGGAAAAAGCAGGACCAAGGAGGTGGAATTGTTACTTTTTTTCCTTTATTGCTACTTGCAGCTTCCTGTAACATTCAAAGTGACAGCTGTAACGTGCAATAAATTGAAAAAAAAAGAGCATGTCAGATACCCAGAACGCTCCTCATTAATTAAAGAACAATTACATCCTCACAAGATATCAAATATAACATTTTTGGATTGTTGAAATACTGTAAAATACTTCATAAAACTGCTTGTTTAAACAGACATGTACGTTAGTTATGTTGTTGAGGTGCTGTCCTGCTTCTTAACTATAGTTAACTATAGTAAAACGTGTACATAGACCCGATTGCCTACTCAGACAGAAGGACTGGGCCTCCAAGGCAGCAGAGTCACTTTTTTAAATTAAAGACTTCAATTCTTGTATTTCTCTTAGAATCTCCCTAGTTTTATGGGTGCCAAAGGTGGAGAGAACCCACATGTGCACAGAAACATGCATTGTTCTTTAGTTTTCATCTCAATCACAGCAACTCTCTGGATCCAAACAGAACTGGAGTTGGGATGATTGTGCGGGTCGGATCCCATAGCAGTGATGGAAACCAGCTGGATGGAGGAGAAGAGAAATGAGCAAGAGCTCTTCTCAGGAGTCCTCCTTTTCCTGGAACCTGAAACAAGACAAAGACTGTTCAGGTCCAGAATAGCAGAGCAGTTGGGTCGCGCTGATGCCACCTACCTGCAGTGGATGCAGGTGAAGAAGACCGTCTGTCCTTCATCTGCAGATCTCATCTGTCTAGTGTGGTAGACCATGCCTTCCTTGTTGCAGCGACTGCAGCGTCGGTCGATCTGCAAGCACGGCAACAAACAAACCGTGAGGTGTCACCACGACAACAAGCGCTCCTCACTGTCAAGCGGACGGCAGCTTTTACCACAGGCCCTTTCAGCTCCGAGTCCTCCTCATCCTCCAGAGCCAGCGAGGTTTGCTCAGCGGGGTTGAAAACAACTGCAGACTGGATTTCCCTTCCCAAGAACTCTGCAGAGCAAGCACAGCACAGTTAAAGGAGCAGATTGGACAAGTTAGAGACACATTTGAAGAACATTTTTTGATATAAGCAGGGCTCGCATAACCGCACTAAGAGAAGTTTTCATCAAGAGTGTTCCTCTGAATCTTTAACATCCTTCTCATGGGACTCTACCTTTGACTTGTGAGTGTGTCATGAGGTAAAGAACAGATTTACCTGTGAGTTGTCAGTCTACCAGAGTGGATCACTACTGGAGCAGTGTGCTCAGCAGCAGATTACCATCCCAGTGATGCTCTACAAACAGACTGAGGAGGTTTTCTTGTTCTTTCCTGCTAATACACAGTACAATTTGCTGACTGAGCATCAAAAAACTAATTTCATATTATTTTTTAAAAATGTTTATGGCGAGAAGTGATATTCCCACGTGATTAGGCCGGGGATAGGGCTACGGTTAGAAATTCCAATCAGTTTTTCTTCTGGTTCAAAATACATGGGAACAACATCGGCCTTTATGGTTTTATTGTATTTTTAATTGACAGATTGTATTAAATGTATGATTTTATTATATTTTTAATGATAGATTTGTGAATGTTTTACGGATTTATTTTATTGTATTTCTGATTTATTTATCTGATTTGCAAGTGTTGTTGAATGCAAGTGGCTGACCACTAATGCATTTCCTTTTGGATTAATAAAGATGCTATCCTCATCAACTTCATCCAGAATTTGAATTGAAGACTTCTGGATGTTGATCAATTGATTATATACTAAAATGCTTTGTCTGAGATGTTTCATTTGAACAGTTTTGGTGGGGTGGTTGCTTTTGATTACTCATTCTTGTAATATCAAACTTGTCATTAAGAATGTAAAATGAGGGCAGTGAAAACAGACAAAAATAAAATAAAATTACTTAATTAAATAATGGAAAAAGGAACCAACACATGTGAACCTGAGAGTACTTCCATTACCAAACAACATAAAAAGAAGGAAAATGTGAGAATTCGTTCCTTATTTTCAGTAAACCAGTAGTTTATACCGTGAACTGGGTGAAGTGAAACTTTCACCCGGTGCTCGTGGCGGCGTGGACCGCTCACCTGTCACGGGCGTGCAGAGGCTGCAACGTGGGCAGCGCACCGTGTCGGACAGTCCTGGCAGCGGCAGGACGCTGCCACAGTCCGGACAGAAGTTCGGGTCACGGTCGGATGAAGACATTTGCTCTCCGGGTCTGCGAAAGCATAGCAGCTCTGTTCAGAACACGTGACAGCAGAACTAACATTATGCTAGCTTGCAGGCAAGTGGATGGCGCACGCTCTAAGATAAGTAATTTAAGGACAAATACCTTTTTGATAGTTGTAATTAGCTGTCTGGGTGACAGAAACAGTGGACCTTTATTTTATTTCTTCTTTAGTGCATTCGTGTCGTTGTATCTCATTTTCTTCGTGTTAAGTAGGAGTTAGTAATGTGTATCGCGTAAGCGCGAGCGCCCCGTGGTGGACAGGAATGTGAATGACACCCTAGTACATACGTTTTCTTCCAGTTGGCCTTAAATTTTAGGAATGTTTTACAACTCAAAAGACTAAATTGATTTTTAAGCGATTCTTACAAATAATTAACTACTGTTCAAATGATATGGAATCACACTACACCCAACTTCATTATGGTGTTTTAATACACACATTTTCCCTTTAAAACCTTCCTAGGTTTGATTCAAGTTGATAACTGTCATTTTGTGTTTTTTTTTTATTCCTTTCTTGCCAATGTGTTATGTTTTTTCTTATATTTTCAAAAAACATGATTTAAATAAAAATAGAGTTAAAATATATTCGGCTAATTCACGTTTTAATTGCTTCAAATTATTTTGGTTGCTTGACATTTTTAGCTAGATATATTTATTATTCCTAAGGTATTGAGCTAATGTAGCATTTCTCAAAGCAGTATTTTATATAATGTTGCATGTGTAGCACTGTTTATTATTGAGGTTCTCTAATAGTTTTAGACATTGAGCTTACTTAGCAATCATCGGTTAACTTGGCAGCTTTTGCATTTCAGCATTTTAGCTAACTACTATTCAATTGAATAGCCCTGACAAGTTTTCCTAAAAATAAATGCTTTTCCTAGTAATCCTCTGGACAAAAATAATGAAGTTTAATTTCTTCTACAGATTGCAATTGACATGTCCCTTTTATTCTTTTTCTTATGCTAACGGCACATCTTCCATGTGTGATCAAACCTCATTTAAATGCATTTTTCATTCCTAGGTTTATTGTCTTTTATAGTATTTTTTTTTCTGAAATATCAACAAAAGTAGGTATTAAAAAAAAAGGTGCAAGTAAAGAGGTCTTTATAATGCCATACCACAAACATATGCCATTTAATTAGACTCCTTCTGGTACACTTCATAAATCTGGACACAAAAGTATCCAACTTTAGTTTTAAGCAACTTCTTGCCTAAATATTCTCCTAAAATCATGTCTGACCAAAAAAAGACCCTACAGTTAAACACAGGACGCAGTTAATTCTGATTTATATCTGCCTTTCGTTGCTTTGGTTTTTAAAAATAAATTAATCTGCAGACCTCATTCCTGTAACATCGACAACCATAAAACCATCAAAACATTTAGCTTTAATAATGTTGTATAAAAGTTATAAAAAGTTTTTTTCCACATTATTAGTTTGGTCACATCATTATTTAGTTTGGTAAAAATCTTGGGTTTGAGCTTGAATGCAGAATGAGAATGAACCAGAACCTCCACACTACAGTTGGTGTTCATACTGAGATTGAATTCATTGCTCTTTTTGGAGGTCAGATTTGGACCCTGACTTTTTTTTTATAGATCATTCCATTTTCACCGGCTTTAAAATAAACACTTTCTGCTGTTTTTGTTGCCACTCTCGCTCTTCTGACAAAAAAAAAAAAATAGTCATTGCAGAAAATGATCACATGATAAAAACAATTTATTTCACAGCAGCTGAAACTTCTGTGTTTGTAAAACATACCTCAGCATGTCAGAATGAGTGAAAAAATACTTGAAATTTTCTTAATCAAATAACTGGCAGGAAACTGGCTCCCAAAAGGGGATGTTAGCTGACTTCTGAGGAACATGCTGAAAGAAAACTGTATGGATTTAATAGAAGAAAACAAGAAAAGCTGCAGAGAACGATGCATGATGGCAAGAAAATGAGCTTGATTAAATCTTGATCCTTTTTGGGATGATCCTACATCTCTCTGCCAAACAAAATAGGATCAAAGTTTTATCTTGGAGAAATTGTCTCAATAACAAAGTCAGAAAACAGTTCCGGTCCAAATCAGATCTTACATTTGTGATGAAAAGTGAGGAAGAGTCCTAGACGAGCACCGATCATTCAGCTTCTACATAAGTAAGATCAACCTGATGAATGTGGCTCTCGGGACACAAAAAAAATCCATCCTTTGGTTCACAGTTCTGGAATACATTTCTTTACTCAAAACATAAACTTTGGTTTTGTTTTTCTGAGGTCTGTTTTACAAATTCAGAGCAAACAGCTTTTAAAAAGATTTTCCTGTGTGAGAACTGATCCACTGTCCTTTCTGGAAAAATAGCAGTGGAACCAACATAGTCACAGACTGACAAGACGCTGCTGCACAGCCGGTCCAGCTGGTTCTGTAAAGAAATTTCATGTTGAGTAGAGAACCTATCTGAGAATCCGGTCTGAGTCCTTCCAGATGCTACAAGTGTCTGCATCTTCCCAGTTTTGGCCTTTTTTAAATGTTTTCTTTAAAGTAAGTTCCAAAACCAGGAAATCAAGGCACGATGTACCTCAGAAGTTCCCGTGACAGAACACTGGACCTTTACTTCATTTCTATCGGGTTTCTTTGGCCTAACAAGGTGTTCCTATTCCACACTGCACTTCCACAGTCTGGACTCTGAACCAGTCTCAGCTCCAGCTAGTGTTGTACTGCGTCCATCCTTCTGGGGGCGCTAGGAACACCCTCCGACCCCGGTGCAGGAAACTGACCACACCCCTGTAACCCGTGCGAGGAACTCCAGATTTGAGGTCATCCATCACCCCAAGAGTCCGGGCAAACACTTTGAAGCTCTCCCTGCTGGAGTACTGGACCCTATACGGGCCTGGCCCCGACAGAGCCCCTGTCTGCTGCAGCTGCTCCATCTTTACCAGAGTGGCACTATAAACCTCTTTGATGAAAGTCTCGTCATACTTCTCCTTTAGCAGATAAGACAAGTCCTGCTTGATGAAAGGCACAAACTCCGTGTTCAGCTTAATGTAGCGAAGGTACTGGTCGAAAAATTGACCTAAACTCACACCTTTGCGGCCAAAGGTGATGGTCCGGGAGATTTCAGGTCGGATGCAGGAGCGGTTCCTGCGCTGCTCCGGCTGCCGCATCCAGTCGTCCCAGAAGGCCGAGGGCCATTTGGGCTCCAGCTCGTCCCACATCTCCTTCAGCAGCATCCAGCCCAGACCCGGAAAGAAGTCTGTCCTGTACAGAAGCTCCGGCCTGGAGGGGTCCACCAAGGCGTCTCTGCCATTGTCGTTCCAGGCAGAAACGCACCACAGAGTTGGGTCGGCGCTTAGGATGGGATACAAGGCGCGAAAATATTCAAAAAAGTCCGGCGCCACCTAAAGGAAAAGACAGAAGTGCGTCACATGACAGAAACCAGCAGTTTAGCATCAGGTGTTACTTTAGGGTAAATAAAATATTGATCAAGTTCTTGAAAACCTTTGGTTGTACGAAAGTGGGACAAGTTTCTGAATTAAAGTCCCACTCGGATCATCTTTTGATCCCTTGAAAAAGCATTTCTAGTGGTCTTTTAATTATAATTATGCTGTTTTAAGCCAAAATGGTTTTTTTTTACTGTTTTTTGGGACTTAGTTTCTGAGCGACAGGAGTTCTTTAGAAATTCATCTACGAGTTGTAGGTTGTTACACACTAGCTTACAGCCCCTGACAACCACCAACCTAACATTTCCGGCAACAATGGTGAGCAATATTAGAGCGATTCGGGCGTACAGTTTTGATCCAGATATCAGCTCAAATGAGGAAAACAAGGACGTACGTAGATCTAGTCGTCTGCAAGTGGATGCATCAGAATGGAGCTTGTATGTACCAACTACGAGCTTTTTCTAACTGAATTTTTTTGTCTGCTCCTGATTCACAATGATTTGAATAAAGAAACACTCAAAAATGCAATTTTAAGCTTAATTTTCTTCATACGTCCTTCATCATCAGAAGAACATGTTAAAAACACGATTTTCATCAGAGTGAGTAATATTTTCACAGACGCCTGTCAGTGTCTGTACTTCTAAAGTTGTTTGTGAGGAGAGACGAAGTTGTGACAGAGCGCTGCAACATGTTGGAGATGTGAAATGTTATGAAACAAGTCTATTCTGTGTTGTTCTTTTATACATTTTTAAAACAACGTCCTGTTTGTGAGCTGCTGTGCTCCTTAAAGAGCCTTCTGGCTTTAGGACTGCACTGCCTTGACAGCAGACTCTACATTTCACCGTGTTCCTCGATTAAAGGCTGCGGAACAAACCTCATGAATCAGTGCACAGAGCGTGCTCTCACTAGAACTTTAGAGCAGGTTCTGCTGTGTTCTTATGAACAGCTGTGATGAAGAGAAGCGCTCACCTCTAGGTCATCCTCCACAATGACTACGGTAGGCTGGGAGAAGGTGTGGAACACCTGGTTGAGCGCCCACCGGTAATGCCGGGCGATTTTGTAGTAGCCTTGGAACTTGCGGTGCTCCGGTCGAACTCGGATGTCAGCTAGATCCGGCTGGCGAATGTGTGTCACCTGAGCTCCATACGAGCCGATCACACGTGCTGTCTCAGCGTGGCCGCAGTCCTGGCTCACAATGATGGGATGGAGTTCCGGCGAGGGCCGGTACTGGATGAGCCTGTCGAGGCTGCGTTTGACTGTAACTCTGTCGCAGGCAATGACCAGGATAGGAATGACGGGCTCCAGACCGGAAGGGGTTACCTTGTGGTCTTTGATGCTCCCTTGGGGGTCCTGCAAGTCAGTGCCGGGACCTGCAGTAGGACTAGGCTGCTGTGAACGTTTCTGCTCACCAACAGCCACATTGGTTCTAATTGGTCCTGAAGTTCTCGGTGGCTGCTGGACGGCCACATCCTTGACTACGTTTACATCGTCCGGTTCACTTCTCTCCACAGCCCTCTGCCGAGCCCAGCCAGCCCTCTGCCGCTCTATCTGCTCCAGAAGCTTCTTCTGGGTTTCAAACTGCTCCTCAACTTCCTCCGCCACTCGGATCAACTCCCCAGCAAGGTTGACCCCCTCCGATTTACCTCCACCCGCGCCCCACGCTTCCTTCCCTCCTGGTTCTGCTCCTCTCAACTCTCCGAGGCGGCCAATGGGCGGCCGACCCCAAAGATAGAGAAGAAGCAAAGCGTTCCAGGCGACAAACAGGAAAGCGCTGCACAGTATGAGCGAGCCTTTTTTGCGAACCATGGCCCCACGGTGACGAAGGCCAAGTGACTGTCCCGCACAGAGGATCTCGCCTCAAATGGGCAGGAAGTTCATATCATCCCGCCTGCTGGTCAGGAAAAGGCCAAGCAGTCTGAACCGACGCAGAAAACCGACAGGATGAAACCTCAGGATGCATCATTCCACCAAAAACCCGCACAGACCAAAGGCCTCACAGCCGGCAGAAGGCGAGGGGAGCAGGGCTCGAGACCTGCCGGACGTTCTCCTTCAGCAAATCATCCTGGAAAACAGCACAAGAGGAAAAAGAGTCACCAGAAAGTTCCTGCCTTTTCTGTAAAACAAAAGTAGGTCCACTGAGTTAACACTAAACTAACTAACTAAATTCACAGCAAAAATTGACAAAAAATACATTTTTCAAAACTTCTACTCCTCAGATTTACAGATTTCATAAATGTTTTGTTTTTTAAATTCTTTTAATAATAAAAACTGTCATTTACAATAAAAAGTGCAAATAATAAGTCTATTAAAATATAAATATAAATGGGGCAAAACATGTAAGGACATACAGGTTTTTTTTGAAGGCACAATGCAAGATAATGAGATTTTATTACAAACGTGAGCATAAGCATGTCAGATTACATTCTAGATCTCATTTTCATTCATTAGAGGATTACAAGGATGTTGAGCTGCTTTGGTGGGAAACACACCAACACACAGACTGGAATACTGAAGAGAACCCTGTAAAATATTACACACTTTAAAATAAGGCTGGGACTTACAAGAAATGTGATTTACATTAATATTGACCAATCAATTTATCAATATTATTAATGAAATACATAAAAAACTCTCCTTAAAAGCATTTATTGGACTTTTTTTAAAGAATAAAACTTGTTATTAGTTTTATGTGTCTGTAGTGATGATTTTAATTTTTAAAAAGTTTCACGTTTTGTTTAAATTTGAAAAAAAAAAGTTTTTCATTTTTTAAAAATCAGTAAATTTGATTTTTGAAAAAATAAATGGGGATTTAAGCAAACCTGTCTATAAATCGTATGCCTGTTGCAGAAACAGGTGTGCAACCCACCCTCCTGCTGGACCTGCCGCTCGTGTGGTGGGGGTGGCAGAAGACGCACCTTCTCTGCAGTTTAGACACCTAAACCTATTAGAGCTGATAAATATAGAGCCGCTGTAATCGGCTATCAGGTGGACAGAAGCCTGCCACTGAACAGACTGAGGAGAGGCCTGTTCTAGAATCGAACATGAATCACAACTTGTTTGTGTTCCTGTACAACACCTGAACTCCAAAAGCACCACAAATGCACGACTTCTGAGTGGAGACAAACAATATTTGACTTTTACTGATGTTCCTTGTATTATTATCTGAAAAAGTGAACATCCTTTTTTCACCGTCGATCAATTACATCCATCAAATTAATCAATTTCTATTCCTGCTTTGTCCGCAGCAAGAGTCACAACGATGCTGTGTCCAGGAGCAAAGACAGGACCTCCAGATTGATCGCCAGCCCATCACAAGGTCACAGTCATTCACAAACTTCATACAGAAAGGCCCCAGCTAGGATTCAAACCAGGGACTTCTTGTTGTAAGTTGGGAAGGGCTGGTTTTTAAACGCAAACGTTTTATACTTCTGGGCTACGCCTTCAGCTGCCACTGAAGTTGGGCAATCCTCAGTAATGTTTCAGGTAAGCATCAACAAGTTTGTTAAAAATGTATCTGAAAACTAGGGGGAGAAGCTGTGATTTAGGGTGTTTTGGTGGTGCAAACAGACTGATGAACTGCAGGTTAACGTTTTGTTCATGACCTTTTGATTCACGCAAAACCACATTGGCAAAACATATCAGCAGAAATGTAAATACTAAGGATGCCACAATTTTCTGTTTACACCAATAAACCAAATCATGTGGAAAGAACATCGTTTCATCCCTACTGCACACCCAACTGAAACGTTAATCTTCATTTTTACTTGCTTATTGGCAAATTAAGAAGATAATTTTTCTGATTTTTTTAAATACACAAATCATATATCAAACCGAAACAAAACATTGAAGCAAAAATCGAGGTTTGAGCCAAATCGTTGCATCCCTAGTCGGGATACCAGTATTGATGTTATCGTGAATCCCTGCCCTGGAGAACAAGACTGTAACCAAGGTAACCAGAATCCAAAGGGCTCCCTGCCGGGGTTGCACACTTTCGAATTAAAATTAAGCGTCTCCAAGGTTAGAATCAAACCTCCACCTTATTCCAACAACTGTTTTCTGTCTGGAAATAAATATGTTTTGTGCAATCAAAATCAACTTTTGATGCTCCTGCGATTATACGAGGTCCTTAACAGTTAAGAGCTGCTGAATGGATCTCCTGAGGTTTTTTCCCCTCATTTCAGTCAATAAAAGACCTCTGCCAAGTTTTCTACTTTGTGCAGCCCACACATTTAGTAGTTTTGCCAAGTTGGCTGTTTTGTGCTTCAATCAGTCCTAAGTGTCTAAGACTAAACAGCCAAGCTACTGAGGATGGTGAAAAGAAGGAGGATCTGCAAACTTAGTCAAATCCACTGGACTTTTTGTAGAGTTGAAGAGGTTCGTGGATGAGAAATAAAACTTTTTAAGTCTAAATGAAGTTGACAAAGCTTTGAGATGACTCCACTAACACAAAAAGTGATAGAACATTTAAATAATTAACTAGAAAAACTTTAATAAACCCGCAAATGTTTACCGTTTTTTCAGATTTGTAGTTTAAATCGTGCCTAAAAATCACCGGTTTTACACTCTTCAATGATTCATGAATGTTTACCTTAATACCAGAATGATCACACCTGCAGACAGGTAGAAAAGGTAGTTTTTCAAGCTTCTGTCCCTGAGAGTCCAGCCTCTCCGTCCATCCGTCACGCCAGAGGACACCCGCTCACATCTCCATCATGTTTCCTCCTCCCCAGCGCCCTGATCAGGCGCGGGGAACCGCGGTTCGATGGCTGATCGCAGCTTCCTGTCCACCCAAGCGCCGGGTCAGCAGCTCCGATCAGCCGCTCATGCTAACCTGTCAGCTAGCCGAGCGAAAGCCAGCAGCGCTGCCGCTCAGCTGTCACTCCCCTCTCGCCGCGGTGTGAACAAAGGTGAGGTTCTCTTGACCCGACTTGCTGTCGTCCAGAACCAGGGGATTGTGTCTCTTTCACTTTGCCTCCAAGTGGAAGTGCTGCGAGGGGCTGTTAGCCGAAAACCCCCCGCCGGTCACCGCCTCAGCTCCCACCACGGTTCGAGTCTGCAGCAGGGTTGCCTGCACTCCCGCGTCTGGGCTCCATGTCTGTCCGCTATCTGTTCACTGGCCTCCACTCGGTTTGCATCAGAAGCTTCCGGCAAAAAAAAAAAAAAAAGGTCTGGTTCGGGCAGGTCTCAGTCTAAAGTCCCCCTCCAGCTGGCTCTGCCAGGCTACGACTATCAACTGGGAGACAGCATCTCTGTTAACACACACTTCCGGGGTGATGACGCGTATACCGAGTAGAGCCGAGTTGAACCGAACTTTATTCTTCGGGCTCAGAGTCAGAACCATTGAATCCCCGGTCCCAGGGGTGAACAGCTAATTGTTAACCGGTTAGTCGGAGGTTTAGGCATGTTCTTGGGCAAGACTCAAGACAAATACATGTTTTTCACAAGTTTCTGAGCATGAGGTGAACATGCCCAGAATAACATTCAGTGAAGAACATCCAGAACATGTCACCCCCTGATTCCCGTGGTGCCAGATCATAAATTGATTCTCTATGAAATGAACTTTGAAGCACATACTCCTGCTCTGAAAAACGATGGACTTATAGAATGTAGTTTTGAAATAGGTCAACTTCCTGTATATATATATATAAAGTTTTGAACCATTAAATAAAAATACCCTCTAAAATGAAAATGGTTCATTTCTGCTATTCAAAGAAGCCAGGGAAAGATGTTTTGTAATTTTAGCACAGCAATTGAAATAAGCACAAAAAACACAAGATTAAACTTAATTTTACCCTGCTTTGTAAAAAAAATAAAATAAAATAAAAATAAAGAAAAAAGAAAACTAAGAAGTTGTTTGAAACAATTGAATTGACTGTATTTGATGAGTTTAAATACAAAACATATTTTTATCTACAACTGTTTTTTATTCACATCATCTCAGCATACGGGCAGATGAGGCCCAGTTGAACACAGATTTTCACTGCAAACATGTTTCAAATGAAGCTCAAAGGGTTGATCCTCTGGTTCCATCATGTTGATTCTGATCAGGGTTCTTCATAGATCTGGGCGGTCAGATGGACTTCAAAGATTCTGGTTCCTCCCTCGGCTCCTGAAGAGGAGCTCCGCACCACAATTAAGATGTTTTTGAGTCTGGATCAGAGCGAGGAATTAAACTCATCTTCCTTCCTGAGTTTTCTGCAGTAGCTCCAACTGGTCTTCAATAGTTTCCAGTTCCTGCTTCAGAGCTGAAAGCTGGAGCCAAAGCATGGAATGAAAACTAATTATAAGGTTATAAACCAGTGTTTTAGTAATAGTAAATAGTAAATGACATGAAAGTGCAATTCTTGTCAAAGCACAAAAACCGGTAAGCAAAAACATAGATTTGGAGCAGGGCCCCTAAGTTCCTCACCTTCTTGTCCATCTGCTGCCTTACATGAGCAGGGACCTTGGTCAGGTGATCAGGATATTGCATTCTGCAGATCATTTCCTCCAGTTTTGAAACAAGCTTGTCTTTCTTTTGAGAGAGCTGCAGAATCTGTCTGTCCACATTCAGTCCATTCTGGTAAAGAAAAAATTACAGTAGTAGTTTTATCCTTGCCCTAAACAATCATTTCTGCTCAGAAAACGTACCAAAATAAATCAGAACAACATAAGAACTATTTTGGACCTTTGTTTGTTTATCAAACAACATTTTTTTAGGGTTTATGTATAAGAACAGAGATCCCATCTCAAAAAGGAGAAGAGAAATCATTTTAAAAATCTAATTTCTGTTTTTTACTGTATAAACAAAATGAATTTAATGAAATAAATCATTGTTTCTGCAAAGATTTGACTGTTCCAGCTAATTTTAAGCTGAGATTGTATTGGTTTATAGACGCTACGATGTGATTGGCTGATAAGATCGTGCAGCATAGGTACCTGTAAGTGAAGGTGTACTTTACAAGTGTGATCAACCACACCCACAAGGCTTTCTTCAGGTGGAGGGGTGGAGCAGGCAGACAGATGGGCGGTCTGTATGTCAGGACAGTGGAGCTGCAGGCTGGACATCCGGCCTAGAGTCTGAACTGCAGACCTGAAGTGCAGGAGGACCTGGGCCTGGCTGGGTGAACACACCACCCACACTGACACCAACAATGCACAGTCAGTGTGGGTGTCTGGAAGTCGTTTCATGCGTTTTGAAGCGGAGCTCAGTATTTTTCATGAGAACTTACTGCTGGGCTTTTCTCTGGTGAGACCACACTGTGCTCGCAGGGAACGAGCCACACGGATCACCTCCTGAACCAGCAGGAAGTCTTCTTCCTCTTCAGAGAACTGCCAATGTTTCTGCAGGATGGAGAGACATGACATGATTAGAAGAAGCACAACGAAGAGCACAGGAGCTCACCCTGGACACCAGCTCCACTGCAGTCCCAGACAACCTAATTAACCTAGTGTTTAACTAATGCAAACCAAGAACGGTGTCATTTAACAAAACGTACAAACAAAAACACACTCTCTATTCTTGATGCCATGTCCCCCACCTACATATATCAATGTGACCATCATTTTCCTTAAATCTTCCATCAAGTCTGGACAAGCAGAGAGGGACTTCTTTCGTTTTTTTTTTTTCTTTTTTCTAGTGTTTACTAGCTCATGTCTCCCACCTTCAGTTGGAAAAAGCTTGATGCGACTCTTGCTCCAGGCTTTTTCTTTCCCAGCTTAATTCTAATATATGAAAGACTGTCACATAATTCTGGCAGGACACAAACCGCAATTATTAATTTCTCCTCTATAATTAAATTTAAAATGTTTGGTACTTCTGTGAATGAAAAGGGACTATACGTCGCAACCAGAGTCCATGATTGGTCAAAGTTTAACTGGTTTGAGTTTGAACGTGCGTTTAACGGCCGTGGATTTTGGAAATAGAGCCAGAAAATTGTCTTAAAAATGTGAACACAAGAGTTTTAACGCAGAAGCCCAAAATGCACATTTACATGCATTTACACAGACTTTATTGGACGTGATCCAACAGTTGCGTGAACGCGCGTTGCCGATGTTGCCGGTGTGAACTTAGCTTTACAATCAACACAGGAGTCATATTATAACAACTTAAACCTCACTGAAACAGTGCTGTAAAGTAGAATGGATTAATATGAGAAACCATTAAAACATCTCTTCTGGTCTGAGGATCTGAGATCCCATTTGCAAACAGAGGAACTTCTAAATGGAGCTTTCTCATGACTGGATGATGTAACCCGAGAAACGCATGTTTAGGATCGTACCAGCTGGGAGGATCGGGGGTACGGCTGCATAGATAGGCTGCTGTGAGCCGGCGCTGTGGGGTTGAATGGCTGCAGCCGCTGCCACAGCTCTTCAGTGATGAAGGGCATGAAAGGGGACAAAAGTGTCAGAGACACAGAGACGCAATGGAAGAGGACAGAGCGGGCCTCCTGACTCCTGCTGGCACCGGGCTCGGTGTTGTTCTGGATCCCCGCCCCTTCTTCTGGCTTTGCCAGAACTGGCTTTACGTACTCCTGCAGCATTTGGAGAATCCATACACTCTGGTTACATTTCCTCACTGTAAGGGGGGAGCAATTTGAGGTGGTCCAGAGCTCTGCTATCTACTAGCATCACCGCCCCGGATCCACCCTTCTTACCATGTACATGTCACACAGGTTATGAACCCAAAAGGAGTACAAGACAGAGGTGACAGCATGCAGCTCATAAGCTTCAAAGGCCTGCTCGCACTGCAGCACTGTGCTGTAGAGTCTGGAGCAGATCCACCGCTCCATGCTGCCTGTAGGAACTGTCTGCAGAGACAGGAGGACAAAGAACAGTCAGAAGAACCAAGAGCACGCTCAGAACAAACTGAATGCTAAACTTCCAGATCAGAAAGAGCTTTTAGGTAAAATTATATTTGCAACAACCTTTTTTTAATCTTTTTATTTCAAAATAATTCAAAAGTTATTTTTAGGGAAGTCCAGCAGTTTGAAAGGTATGTAAAATTGTATTGTTCTTAATTTTGTTTGAGTATACTAAACAAAATTATATAAAATGAACCTTTTTCTGGTCTGTTTTATTTCTATAAAGTTGAATGCTGCTGAGCTTTCAACATCCATTCTTGCTGAAAGCTTCAAGTATCCAGAAAACCTTCAAATAAAAACTACACAAAAATATAAGCACCAACATGCAACGACAAAACATTAAATCAAGCAAAGATTGCAAGAATTATTATTGCTATTATTTAAACTTATTCCAAATAACTCCAAGCACTTGTAGTGATATTTTGTCCAGAAAATTCTAGATTCAAATTCTGAAATCTAACATTGTATACCTGAACATGCAAAAGAAAACTCCTTTTAAATAGGAGAAACTGAGTTCCCCAAACTCCTAAGAAGATTTCTGTGATAGTGTCTTGCTGCCAATAAAGTTTGGTTTATCCAGCGTGTGAAGACAAACATCTATTTCAGGGCAATTCATATCTGCCGATGCAGACAAACCACTGTACCTCATTCAGAGTCGACATCGCCGCTGAGTTTTCATCAAGAACTCTGAGGGTGAACTTCAGCGTCTGCCACATCTTGTTGCAGAAGTGTCTGCAACTGAGGACCTGAGAGACGGACAGACAGACGTCCTCTCCTGACCAATAGACAAAAAACATCTGTCTCACGGCGCTCTGACAACATCCAAACTCTGTCTCAAACTGGAGGTTTGCTCACCCTGCAGTCTGTGAGAGCAGAGGGCAAATCTCAAAGCGTCGGTTCCACACTGAGGGATTCCTTTGGGGAAGTCCTTCTTCTGTGGGGAAACAGCAAAAAGTAAAACAATCAGGAAGTCAAATTTACCGAAAAAGAAGAACGCACCTGTGCTTCCATGGCTACCAGCTGCTCCCGGGGGTCCAGATTTCCCTCCTTCACTTTGTCCTCAAGTTTCTAAGAGAAGACCGAAAACGAAGAATAAAAACTTTTGGGATTTTTGAGAATTCCTCTGTTCCGAACAGAACTTTGATTCAATTTAAGAACTAAGTCAGACTACATCTAACCAGAAGACCTCCTGAAAAGGCCATCAAGCTTTTGTTTCATAAGTCGCTAGGACCTTCAAAACTGTGGATGTTTGCCCACTCACCAAATAAGCAAATGTGTTTGTGATCATGTTTTAAAATAAAATGAAAGATTTAAAGTACCTGCAGTGAAACTCCTTGTATCACATCTAAAGGGTCAATGACATTTCCCAGAGATTTACTCATCTTCCTGCCGTACTTGTCTCTCACCAGAGGGTGGAACAAAACCTGCAGAGGAGGAACAAGAAGTGGAGAATGACCTGAGTGGTCCATGTGGGTTTTGACACCCTTTAAAGAAAACCCAAACCTGTCGGAACGGAAGCTGTCCAGTCAGCTCAGTTCCCAGCATGACCATTCGAGCGACCCAGAAAAAGATGAGGTCGCTACCCGTCTCTAACAAAGAATTGGGGTAAAAATCTTTCAGATCAGGAGTCTGTTGGAGCAAAGAGGTGGATGAGGAACTGAACGTTTCCTGTGTGCTGACTCCAGGATAAGCAGTACCTGTTCTGGCCAGCCAAGCATGGCAAAGGGAAAGAGACCAGAAGAAAACCAAGTATCCAGAACATCAGGGTCTGAAAAACATCACAGGAAGAGCCTGAAAAATGACCTGAAGACTTTTTAACACCAGAATCATGTAAAGGGGAACAACAAAGTGGAATTAATGTACTTCAGTCAACCCAAATTTTTTGTCTGTTTAGGTCTGTTGACATTTCTGACAGGTGTGGACAAATCTTTCCACAGTATGAGTGCCCTGCACAAAAGTAGCCTTTTCTAACAATCGTTTTCTATTTTGTCCCACAGAAAGTATTAAAACAAGTATTTGTGGACTACTTTCACCTGAAACCTCAGCTAAACTCTGAGGTGGAGGTGACTGAAGTAGCAGCAGCATCCGGTTACCTTGGGTCAAAACAACATCCTCTGGCTTTACTCCGTATCTGCTGGCAGCTCGTCTTCGAGCCTCTTCGTCACTGCGCCCCCAAACCCACTGCTCCTGCATCAACACACAAGGACTCACAGCCTAAAGCTCTCACACTGGTTCAAGTGTCTCACACACACACAAACCTGGAGTTTACTGGTAGAACCCACAATCTGGACTTGGTAAGCAGGGATCTGATGGCCCCACCACAGCTGTCTGGATATGCACCAGTCACTACAGAGCAGAAAGAAGTCGTCATGTTCAGACCATCATCACACCCAGCTAACATCTGCTACGACCGGGCGCTCTACCTGATGTTGGACAGCCAGTTCTTCCATGTTTTTGCATAGTGTGAGGGAATGATCTGCAGCTCTCCGTCCTCCACAGCCTGGCAGGGGGCAGCAGGTAAATGCTCACAACTGCAGGTCAGCTTAGAACGAGTTTCCTCAAAGAACTCACCTGCATAGCTTTCTCTGCCATCCTGTCACAGCGCATGAACCACTGCCTCTTCATCAGAGGTTCGATAATGTCACCTGTGCGGCTAAAAAGAAAAGTATCAAAACATCATTTCTTCACAAACAGCATTCATGAAGCTCACTGAGAGTTGCCCTTCCATGACAATAATCCACCAACAGAATGATTGGAGTGCTGGCTTCCCTACCTGCAAACAGGTAAAGTCATGGTGTGACTCTTCTCCCCTCTGAACAGCTTCTTCTCAACCAGAGCATTCACCACCAGCTGCCTCGCATCGAAGCGCCTCATGCCCTGCAGGAAGGATCATGGGTGTAACAATAGAACTGCAGGTTTCTCGTAGCTGTAAGAAAGATTTCTGCTGCGTGTACCTGCAGCCACGGGCCACACAGGCGGCTCATCCTCCCGTCCCCCTCAATCACAGAGAGGTGTGGCAGTGAGTGTCTCTGAGACAACAGAAAGTCCACGTGGTCGTGGGCAGGGGTCACCTTCATAGCCCCTGCAACACATGTAGATCTTTATTATCAACCCAGCATTATTAAGACTCCCTGCAGAGATTACAGTGCAGCACTGATGTTCTTTGTAGAAAAGCTGCACCCACCTGTTCCCAGCTCCATGTCCACTGTTGTGTCTGTGATGATGGGGAGCAGCCTGCTGGTGAACGGGTGTCTGACCTGCTTCCCATGAAAAGCCTTTGGCAAAATGAAAAAGAACATAAACCACAAAGAACCAGTTAAAGCTCAACTTGATGTGGCTTTCAATACCAAGGATTTTACAGAATATGGTAAAAAAAAAAAACCTTAAAGACCCATTCTGATTATCTTTTGATCTGCTGTAAAACTGTTCCTAGTGGTATTTAATTATGATTATGCCGTTTTTAGCCAAAAATCAAAAGACCTGTGCCGTTTCATAGGACAAAGTTTCTGCAGAAAGGCAGTTCATTAGGAATTCTATAAGAGTTTTGGGCGAGACAGTAGCCAAAGAGCAACTCTGCTGCTGAGAGCTTGGAGCAGGGACTCTTTTTTTTTATTCATCTCCTCTTGATTCACAACAATTTGAATAAAGAAATACTCAGAAATTATATTTTGAGCTTAATTTTTTCAATGTTTGTCCTCCATCAACAGAAAAATGCCACAAGTACATGTTAATAACACCAAAAAACCTTATTCTCATTGGAATGGGTCTTTAAAACCGGATTTACCTTTCATGTCTGATTTCAATTGTATTTTGGGTCAGAAAAGCCACCTATGCTGAAGTCACCACCAGACTAAATTCACTCTGTAGAGGACTGGCCTGATATCGAGGATCATCTGGGTGGACCGCCACTGCCACGTCTCCAAGCATCGTCTCAGGACGGGTGGTGGATACCATCACCTCTGCCTCTGAAATACAGAAATAGGGTTATTTAGAATTTGAAGTCCAGCTAGACCAGGTAGCTCGTGTCTCTGTGGACAGTTGGCGGTCTTACCAAGGCCTTCCACAGGATACGCAAAAGTGAACATGGCGCCAAACTCTACCAGCTTTTCATAACCAGGAACAAACAAAGAAGTCTTCCCACACAGCTCCTTCCAGTCGACCTGCAGTAAAAAAAAAAAAAAAAAAAAAAGACATTTTCACTTTGTAGTGCAGGAATTTCAAGAAGGAAAATTATCAGCAAAGCATTATCAGCTCAAAAAAATAAAAAGCTGAAATTTTGAGGGAATATTCTGTGAATCTGATGTGGCTCAATGGTGGTCACATGATTCTGTACCTAAGGAAGTCTCACCTCAATGTCTGAGATGGCAGATTGAAGAGCGCAGCTCCAGTTCACCAAACCTTCTGAGCGATAAATCAGACCTGAATCGCAGAGTCTGACGAAAGCTTCTGTCACAGCTCTGCTAAAACTCTGCAACCCAAACCAGATCACATTTCACTTCATTTTTATGCTTTAACATGTACCACATGATAATTCAAACATGCAAGGATGCAAACAGCTATTGCCAGCAGTGATTGGTAATTGTTCAGACAGTCAAGACTGAAAGCTGTTCTAGGTTTTCATTTTAACGCGCATCTAAACGGAAAACAATGTTACTCTAGAACTCACTGGATCCATAGTGAACCTGGCTCTGCTCCAGTCCAGAGAGGCTCCAAGCCGTCTCAGCTGCTGGTAGATCTCTTCTCCTTTCCTACAAGGCATTTAGAAAGTGTGAAGACAAAAGAACAACAATCAAAGTCATGTGAAGTGAACAGGGAGGAGGACTTACTCATTCTTCCACTTCCACACCTCCTGCAGAAAATCGTCTCTGGCAAAGTCCTGTCTGCGCTTTCCCTTCGTCCCGAGAAGTCTCCTCTCCACCACTGCCTGGATGTAAAAACAGGTGGAGAATTTGCACTTCACTCACAGATGACTTGTATTCCTAACTAGTACGCTTTAGATTTTTTTTCTCAAAACCAGTGCTCCAGATAATCTTTTAGTCAATAACATGCATAAAGTTTGCTAAAATGTCTAAAAACAGATGGAAAGTGTGACTTAACTTCAGCCACAAGGATCTAAAACAAAAAAACCTACTTGTGATCTTTAGTTTCAATACAGCAAGAACACAGAAGTGCTATTTATGTATTTATTTTTACAAAGGCGCTTCCTCATAATCCTGACCTTCTTCCTGATGTCAGATTCTACATCTGATAAAGTTAAAGGAAAACAGATCAACAACATTTCCCAAGATTTTTTGGTTTGATTTATGAAACCAGTTAATTCAATCATCCTGTTTATTCAAAAACAACAATTGAAAGATTAGATTGTTGCAACATAAAAGTAATAAATTAAATAAAATAATGTTAAACTCATTACAATTGTTATAATCTAACTTATTCCGAAAAATTCCAAAATATTATCTTCTAATTTGGTCCCGATTATACCAGAAAAAAGCAATTCTTTTAACTGTAAAATAACAAGCGTTTACAAATGACCAACTGATTACATTGAAGGGTAATCTCCATACTGACTGAGCAATGGATGACTGGGGATTAAAATTCCCTCTAAATAGAAGATTAGGAAAAAACTTTAAGCAGATCATAACTCGGTCTGTCCTGACCAGCTTGAGTTTATGAAAACAGGAAAAAGAGAAATACTAAAAAAAAAAAAACATTGGAACATCTTTTATAAAAGAGTTCAGTTAAAAACAGCATCCATAAAAGTACAGTAAGAACAAAGATGAAGTCAAAGCCTCTGGAATATCTGTGATAAAACTGCAATGACATTTTAATAGTTACAAAAAATTGAGAATTTAAGGTAGAAAAACAAAACAAAAAAAAAAACTATTGCAATGTTTGGAATCAGACAAAATAGGAATTAAAACATCAAAGACAAACCCAAAATCACTGTAACATCTAAACCTAACACAAGAAAATAAAAAACAAGACTTTAACTCACACAAATGAAATATATTTATAGATAAGAAAGACCAGATAATTATTTTTTTTCCCATAATATATCAAAGTTGCCACCTCAATACTACTACACCATCTCACTTGGGATCCTTTCAGAGCAAAAAGTATAATTTAAGTAAACACAACTTTTCTGAATTTTCCCAAGAGCCGATGCATAAGGATGTCAAATAACATCAAATGATAGAAAATGAGATGGAGGTTTTTCTACCTGTGTTGCAATGCCTGCATGATCACACCCAGGAACCCACAGAACTCTGCAGCCCTGCATCCGCCTCCTGATGGAATGAAAAATTATGAGTTACCAAACAGTCACCTCTCTGAACGTGTAGACTAGGATATCGGGCGCTACCAGCGAACCAGAGCATCCTCCACAGCCACGGTGAGAGCATGACCCAGGTGCAGAGAACCGGTCACATTAGGAGGCGGGATGCACAAGGAAAAAGACTGATCCATGCGCTGGGGCAGGTGATCCTGTGAGAACACAAATTCTCTAACAAACACGGAATCAGCAGTTTATAATCTCTGGGTTTTAGATCTCATCACCTCTTCCAGAAAACAATCCTTACGACTATAAACCTGAGCAGCTCCTTTTGATGTTCACCAACAAACAACACAGTCATTTTATTTTTTTCCATATCGGAGTACAGAAAAAGAAAAAAATTATGGTCCATCAATATGTTTGCCAGAAATGATTGCAGAACCTTCGAGAACTGTGATCTTTCACTTTCTAACATTCTTCAGTTACTGTTTTTGGTTATAGGTATGGAAAGAAACACGTGGAGTATTCATCAAACATCAGTTTTCATTTTGGTCTGTTTACACAAGTTTGCTAAACGTAAAGCCAGTCTAACATGAAACAGTCATTTTTCAGCTTCAGTTTGCTAAAAGCAAATGTCACTCACTCTACATCAGGATACCTAATGAGACCTAAAAATACCAGATTAGCAGATGTTTTTTTTTTTTGCAGTTATTGCAAACTATTTTTTCATCTTCAAATACTCACATGCTGCTCAGGTTTGAAGAAGCCCTCTTTTTCCCACCACTCATACCAGCTGGACTCCACAAACTCTGGACTGTAGGATGAAGGGAACACTGAGGAAACGTCTGCAAAAGAAAGAAAGTCTGCAGAAAGAAACAGCAAACAAAAACTTTATGAACAAAAACATTTGGAGTCACCTTTCTTCATCCCAGGAGGTGTTGGATCTCTGTAAACGGCCTCCTGTGTTTTGCTCCATTTTTCTACTTTTTCTTCAGCACCCTAAAAGAGGCACACGCACAGAAAAATTGTTATGATGATGAGCCAACATTAACATTTATTTCACTGACAAGCCCCAAAACCAATCCCTCTTAGATCAAAGAAACAAGTCAGGATGTTTTCCATGTGTCTCCCAGCAAAGAACTTATATAATTATGTCACCGCAGATGCTTTTGCTGTAAAGAACCAGAAAATGCCAAAAGAAAACAGAGAAATCCCTTAATTAGCTTTTTTTAAACGTCCATCAGATTAGTAACACTTCTTCAGCATACCTGCGGCTCAGATGACAGGATGGCCTCCTCTCGCTCCAGTCTCCGCTTGCGTTTTTCCGCGCGGGGTCGCGTGGAGGAGGAAGAGGAGGAGAGGAACTGGTGAAAAGACAAGGGACATGACAGGCTCCTTGTCTCATCAGTACCGAGTCGGGACGGGGTGTTCACTGCCCGCCTCACGCCGGACAGACACGCTGTCCTCCACATCCTCACCTCCTCCGTGCCAAAACCGGAAACCGGGAACTTTCATAAAACAGAGGGCATAATCTAAGAACTAATAAGTAGTCAGCGTGTAGTACATTCCTGAGACATTAAAAAACGCAAATTAAAACATAAAAGTTTTTTTAAAGAAAAATCAATAATAGTGACAATAGTCTGTGATTCAATGTTTTTCTTTCGAGAATCATTGAGAATGGGGACAAAAATATCCGACGGACAGGATATTGCGTCAACAAATAGTGCGTTTGCGAACTCCTTCCCCGCTAATGAAACGCAGTCCTTTTTCAAAATAAAATGATTCCTCGTATATTTTTGTTTGTGGACTTCCTATAACTTAGCTTTTCAACACGTTCGCAGAAAGGGTCTCATAGTCTCTAGGAGTTGATGTGAATTTGCAATACTTATTAATACTAATAACATTAACGCATTACATCACATTAATGTATTACATTTTAATTATTATTGCAATCATATTAAAAATTACATTAACTGTGTAAAATAAGTATTATTTTAACAGTTAAAACACTAAACTTAAAACCAAATTTGCTGCTAAATTGCAGACAGTTCGTGTCGCTGCTGAGGGGAAAAACGCCTTAATCATGCATCTCCTGTTCATGATGTAAGCTCAAACAAGGTATTCTCTGTGCGAAACATGAAAAGCCAGGACCGTGCAGTTTATTTTGAAAAACAACTGTCCAGTTCCTGTCGCCAAAATTCTCTTCCGTTTGAGTCTGAGCGGACTTGATGTGTAACTTGAATCGGGTGGACTACCGCTCCGCTGTTACATTAACCAACTTACGGGTACTGCGCTACCTTCTTTAAACTTGTTTTTCTCCGTTTCGCTCCGTCTTTGTCGCCGGAACAGCGTCATATCCGTCGCAAGGGGCGGTGGCTGGTTCGGTTCTGAGGGGAGGCTAACGGGCTGGTTAGCAGCGCTGCTCCAGGATGGCGGAGGTTCCAGGGACATCCAGTGAAACCATCACGGAGACCGTCCAGACCAGCACCCCGACCCAGCAACCACAGCAGGTAGTCAGGATCGTGGGATTGTTCTCGCGTGGTCCTCCGGTTGTATTTATCACGGAGGCTCTCCGCGAGGCCGCGCTGCTGCCTCTGTAGTCCGCCTCTTAGCTGGAGAAGGATGAAGTCTTTTCTCAAGGCCTCCTGGCTTAATTATCTAAGCTAATGGTTTGGGAAATCACTCTGGTCACCAATGGGTATAAAAGAGCCTATTTTCGTGTAATTGTTATTTTTGTGTCCGCATTTAAACTATCTTTATTTATAGCAATGACAACATGGCAGCATATTTGACAGCAAAAACTATGGAGGAACATATTATTTAAGTATTTATCTATTTAAGTGTAGCATTTAGAGCAGGGGTGTCAGAATCCAGTCCTCAAGGGCCGGCCTCCTGCTGATTTTCCAGAAATCCTGCTCAATTTGCTGGTGATTACCTGGATCAGGTGTGTTTAGCCAATCAGGAGCTTCAATGGCCAGTTGGTTGAAAAACATGTAGGACACTGGCCCTGGAGGCCTCGAGTTTGACACCCCTGATTTAGAGTATTTGGCTCCAATAGCTACAGCAAAAGTGTTTCCGGTGTCATGAATTGCTCTTTGGGTTTGTTTCTTGACTGACTCCATAAAGGACAGTTTAAGTAACACATTCAGAGTTTAGATGGTGGTTTTGCCTCCCCAGTGGTAATCTAGTCGAGCATCTGTGTTATGTGTTGGAATCACATCAAGATCTACCCCCCTGCACCTCTTGCTGCTGATGACTTGCATCAGGTGTGTTCAGTCAATCAGAAGGAGGAGACGCCTGAGTCAGCTTATCGGCAGAAAGCACTGCAGAGAAAACAGTGGTCTGCTTGCAAACACGGATTCACATTGGCAGGTCTGATCTGAGTTCAGAATAACTTTCTGTGGACCAAAGACAAGAACCGAGCCAGAAGGGGCTACATGACATAAGCGGCATACTTTCCATTAGTCACTTTTGTTTACAAAATTAATTTTAACCTCAAATATGTTTGGCCTGTAAACAGGACTGATAGGTAATGGTTATGTGTCATTATTTGTTGTCGAAATCTTTTGTTTTGTATTCCAGGAACAACTGTATCACTTTAACGTCTAACAAACAGACCAGGAGTTCTGTGTTTAAAACTTAAAGAGTGAACCGTTTCTGGGGGTTAGATGTTTTCGGCATAGAACAAATTGGTCAACAAAAGGTCCTGACCCAGCTTCTATTACAAAATAAAGAAAAACAGCAGCTCCAACAAATTTTACACTCGGTGCAACGCAGTCAGGCACGTACTGTTCTTTTCTCCAAGACTCAACTCTCAGATTGCTGGATGGAGGCGTGATTTCTCACTTCAGGGAACCCGTGCTGCTTTGAGTCCAGTGGCTGCAGGCGGATCCAATATTGAGTGGGCTGATAACACAGAAAACACAATAAGCAAAGCAATTCAATTTGTATGGCACCTTTAGTACACAGAGGCACTTCAGAGCTTTAATGCTGTGTGATGGTAGGTTGATGATGGCATCTACCTGGTTTCAAGTAGATAAATAAAAGGTAGTACTGACCATTACATAAATAAAAAAAAAATCATAGTCATAGAAGAAAACCGTGAAATTTTTGTTGTTTTATTATTAAAATACACAACTGTTGCTGTCATTGGTAATTTTCCTTTATGGCTTCATGCGGCATGATCTATGACCTATTTTCTCTAAATTGATGTATTAATAGTGAGCCTATTTATATTTGCATTCAATATCTATTTTTATTTTTAGATACTCAATTTTTTTAAGTGCCGTGCAGAAGGGATAATCCAATGTCCTTCGTGCAATAATGACAGCTATCACATTATGACAAATTATCAGATTAACATGTACAAAATTCCTCCAAGAAGACCAATACTTCTCGTAATGGATCCACCTTAATCTGATATATTTAGGTGTTTTATATGTATGGATGTGTAAGCAAAATGCAGGAAATCTAAAGTCACATGAGAGCCCAGAGTAGTGTTGTGTAACCAAGGCAACAGCTGTCTCTTTAATATATATTTGCTTTTTACATCACTACGTATGTGTGCTAAGTGCCAAGTGTTTGTGCACAAATTTTAGTGCAGAGAAAAATGTGCAGAAAAAGATGCAGTCTTTTTGGCTTATCCTGCAATTTGTGAAACAAAAAACCACTGTTGGACATGACATAAATCAACAAACTTCACAATAGATCTGTTGATTTTTTTTAAATAACTGAGGTTATGGTTGCGTTGACTTAGAAACACCATGGAAACTACTAGTCTTTTATATAGTAAACCATACATGTATGTTTTTGCGGTATCACAGTGCCTCAAATGGATTTAGAGTTTCTAGATATATTGTAGCGACTACATGTCTGTTTCTTTGAACATGTTCCACTGCTAGCAAATGGGAGGCAATTGCCATTGATGACTGTCTTTATGTTTAAAAATAATTTGAGCATTTTATTGTATTTATTATTTGTATTTGTGGTGGCAGCTATGAAAAGGTGCTGCTTAAATGATGTCAAAGCGTCTTCATTACCGTTTCAAAGCAGTCAACTAGCCACAGATGTGAATCTACAGGCAAGAAAGCAACAAAGGATGGCGTCATAGCATCAAAATGATCAAAGTTTTTGTGTTGGTATTTAAATCATTTGTATTCATCATTTGTCTATTTTAGGAGGGACGGAGCCTGACAATCAAGCTGAGGAAGAGGAAGACAGAGAAGAAAGTAGAGTGGTCCAGTGACACCGTGGACAACGAGCATCTTGGGAGACGATCCTCAAAGTGTGAGTTCCCAAAACATCGGAGTGCATCACGGAGTGAATGTCGTTCAGCAGCTATGTTGTCACATTGACTGCGTATGAGAATCGGACTGAGTCACCCCTCCCACCTCGTGTTCCAAATAGGAAGTACCCGCTGGCTCCAAGGAGTCAAAATCCTACAGACTTCAAAAGAGAAGTAAACGGCTATTACTCAGACATTGCATTTGTCAGAATAACCATTCTTGCTCTGATACTTTTTCATTGCACCTTCTTGCTACTCCCATTTTTTTCATCTTTTTTTGTAGTGCAAGTTATGAAGTTATAAGCTGACCAATAAGATACTTTGAAAAAAGTATGTGGTCTCATGTTAAACCTTCAATGATTTGAGAGGTTCTCTCAAGTCCACCTTCACTTCCAACAAGCTCACTTCTGATTGACAAGAGTGGTTGCCATAGAAACGTTGACTCAGACTATTGACCAATCACTACTTACTGACATTGTCTGGCTCCAACGTGGCAATGTCCATTTCACCAAATAATGGCGACTGAATTGACTTCAGTTGGTTTGAACTAGAAGTAAGCGTTTTTTTATGGATGACGTCACATTAACTCGGTCCAGTTCTCGTGTACAGTCAATGGTCTGGATCTGGTCACCACAGATCAACTGGTCATTCTCAGGATGACTGCAGGTCATTGACAACTAGAATTCCTAAGAGTCTGAATCTAGATAGTCCATGTTATATAGTGATCATTTACTGTAATGAAACATTTCTATAGACACTTGCATATGGCAATCATCGTGTGATTAAAAGATTGCGGGCTAGAGGCCGACCCTCCCATATGTTGATGTTTCCTTGGCCATTAACTGTATTTCATATGCTGAAATTGAAAATGATTTTCTTTCTTTACCTTAAACTCAAGTTACATTTACTTTAGATGCAAATCCTGCATGGTGCTAAATCAAGTCGACCATGCATGAAATACAAGAGGATTTTTCAAGCTCTAATATTGCTCGCCATTTTGTTGCACCTGTAATGTAAGTTTGGGGTTGAGGGGCTGTAAGCTAGCAGGAGAGCGTGTAAACGGAGAGCTCTCCTCAAAGGGGAGTGGAAGCAGGGGCTGGTTTACTCCACTCCAGCAGTCCTGCCCACAATTCAGAGCAAATTTCTAAAAACTACTGCTGCTCCGCAGAAACTGTCCTAGAAAACCACACAGATTTTTTGATTATGGCTAAAAACAACATAATAATTAAAATACCACTGAGGGAACAAAGTACATTTGGCTTTTGATTCATAAAAAAGTATAAAGTCATAAAAAGTTAACTCTTACTATGTCAAAATGTAGAAAATCTCTAAAGAAAGTCGTGTTTCTGTTTTCAGGCTGCTGCATCTATGAGAAACCCAGACAGTTCGGAGAATCTTCCTCCGAGAGCGAGGGCGACGACGACGAAGGCTGCGGCAGCGCCAACTGCATCTTGGGTCACGGCCGGAGAGGCCATGGACAGAGAGGGGAGGGCCAAGGCACAGGCCCCCCAAACTCCGGGGGCTCCCCCACCCACTAATGAGCAGCCCGGCTCGATTTCCACACGCGTGAGAGGAGTTCTTCATTTCATAGACCCGCAGCCCTTTCTGAGTTAAGCCCTTCTGGGGGAGCCGCAGATGAGCCCGGCACCAAACACTTCTGCCATTTTCCGGATCGTTCTGTCCAGAGCCGCCTCTTCCGGCTCCTTGATCTAAACCACTAATGTCCCATCATAGAACCGCATGTTTTCCCTCTTCTACAGTAAATCACAGCAAATAACCCACCACCCCACCTGAGCATGACAAGTGCTTAATTTTTTCTGTTATTTTTCCTGTTGGATAAAGCTGTGAGAGGTGGAGGAACAGTATTGTAAGTTATCGTCGGATGGTCTTGTCTAAATGCTGCAGTTGTATATTCAGTCGCTGCTAGTTTGATGTTATTCAACACGAAACCTTAACACAACCATCTCTTCCTACCTATTAAGAATCAAGCCCCTCCCCCTTCACAAGTTTAAAGGTCACCGGGTGTCATCAAGCTCCTCCCACGGGCTGCAGGATCAGTCAATTTCAAAAATGACTTTTTGCTCTCACCTGTCTCAGGTGACGCTTGTTTTTATCTAGTTTGAAAACCACGCTGATGTGCGTGTTTTATCAAGTATAATTTCCTTTAAGCTTGCACAATGCAACAATGACAGCTGGGAGGTTTTCAGTCCATCGCCCAATCCCCGAGGACACACGGACGTCCTGACCCACCTCCACCTTAAAACCACCCCTCCATATGTTCTGGTTCCTGTCATACCAACCACAGGTTAAGTCACCTCATCCAGATGTTTCCTCGTCGTGTTTTGGGAAACTGGACCTCACAGCTGTACAATGATCTACTGATGTTTGCTGGTGGTGTAAACAGACCTGCTGCTCTTGATGTGTGGGAGTAGCCTTCACAAACACTTCATGAGTGCATCAAATGTGATGTTTTTGCTTGTGTTGCCATTCAGTTGTGAAATAAATGTTATTTTTAAGCGAACATGTTTAATTTCATAGGACCCAGTTAAAAAAAAAAAAAAAAAAAAAGTACTGATCTTTTCTTAAGGTGGACTATCGCCAAAATACTGAGATGACTCGGGATGTAACAAGTGAATTAAAACAGAACAAATATGAAAATTTCACTGATCACTTATTGTCTGCAAAAAAAAATGATCGTTTTAAAGGAAAAACAGATTTTATTTCAGTTTTAGCTGTGACGGCACTAAGTCATAGCCAAAATGTGCAGGACAAGGACATGAGCCTTTATGCTCCAGGCTCCAAAGAAAAACTGGAGCTGGGTCAGCACATTCTGAGGTTTTGCTGTGGTTTTAAAGGAGTTGCTGCTCACGGTCAGATCAGACACATATTCACAGAAGAGGGAAGTTGGAGCAACAACTCCTGATCTAGAAGATTTTCAGCATTCAGAGTTCCACGTTTCTGCACAGAAGCTCAGGCCCAAAGAGGAAGGAAAATGGTCTTTTAGCTTGCAAAAATAATTTTGTAGAACTTAAATAAACCAAGATGGTTGTTTTTCTTTTTTTTTTTTTAAGTTTCTTATGTGATTTGACCTGAAAATGTTTATGTTCAGTTGTCAATTTTCCTGGCAGGTCTACATAATGCATAAACCTCTGTGAGATGAGAGATTTCTCAATTTCACTAAACTGTTGCACAACTTAAGGAAAAAAAATACTTTTAAGTTTTGACTTGCTCAAATTCTTATACAACTTTTGTTTCAAACTAAACAATAAGAGCATTATTAAAGATTTTAGTCCACACAGTAAAACAAGCAAAGCAGCTTTACAAGAAATAACATCTTGTTCATGAAGATTTTCTTTAATAAAACTGATTTTAACAGCTTGTGCAAACTAGTGTGTGCAGACATCCTGTCCATGTCTGCTCTTCACTTTCCTCTCAGTTTCTGTCAATTCTGCTCTCACACACCTGCATGTGCAATCGCTCCATATTCTAAAATCTTTCTGTTCCTCCAGAAAGTGACAAATTGAGCAAAAATAACAGAGCATGTGCAGACTTAGTGTAAGACCATATCTGAGTGGAAAGTGAATTATAAAGCGCAAAATTAACAAAAGGATATTATCTTGATAAATGACACAGTTCTCTTCCACCCTGAAACAGTCAGCAGCAGAAGGAAATGCAACACAACAGACAGTGAAGGCAATTTGACAGAAACAGCCTTAAAAATCAAGTGTTCTTCTAGTGTCAAGAGTTTTTACAGTTGTCATTCACAACAATATAGTGTTTACCTGAACATGACAGACCAAAAATCAGTCCAAATGGTCACTTATTACAGACTTTGTGATATACATTTAAAAAAATGTCAGCACTAAATGACACAGGTTTCTTCTAGTGTTCAGTTTTTGTTCTAATCTGTGCAATGATCAGTCTAAGAACACATTTGGTGAACTGAAGAACACAGGAAGAGTGTGACGGCGTCCCTGAAGACAAAGGTGGGGCTGTGGGGGCATGGTTTTTAAAGGCAAACCCATTTCTGAAACCCATTTCAGCTCCTAAAGAGACACCCAGGAGTTCCATCAGAGGTCTTAAAGTCAAACTGCAAACTAAGACGAGACCGTTTGTGCTCAAACCGAGCGTCCTCCATGGACCACGCTCAATTTTTCCAACCATCTCAGTCTTATACCTCAGTGCAATGACCGGTACACAGATCTGTCTGATCTCCTTATGGCTGGGTTCTGCATGCCTGCAGAGAACCTCTGCAGAAGAACAAATTGGCACACGTGCAAGTGAAAGGAGACCAAGTACTGAGAAGGACGGGGATGTCACTGCTGCAAGAGGGGGTGGCAGAAGCTTCCATTTGTAAAAAAAAAAAGAAAAAAAAAACGAGAACCATCTTTTGTAGGATGTTTCTGATGCTTTTGCACCAAGCATGACGTTGACCCAGAGTCCAAAGGATCACTGGTTCTTATCCTAGGTTCTGCAGATCCAGCAGAGTACGTTTGAGGTCTGAAGGTCTAATTTGGCAAAGATGGGATTGTAATAATTCAGGATTTGCAGTCTCAGAACCACAACATCTTAAAATCTAGTTGTGAAAGAAAAATAAATGTCCATAAAATCCAAAAGGTGGGAAGGAGTCTTTTAGTTGGACAACAACTTGTCCTTTTGGCCCTCCGTCTCTCCAGCCGTCTCCTTCTCCTCCTTGTTGTCTTCATCTACTTCCAGGATCACGCTCTGCCGGATGCTGACAGAAATCACCAAGGCCTGAACGATCCCATAGATGAGAGCAAACTGGGGGAGATACTCCTGAATCAGCCACAAGAGTCCGGCCATGCCCACCGTGGAAACAAAAAACAGGGCCATGCCGTGGAGCCACAGCTTCAGCGCCCCCTGGACCCCCAGCACCTCCAGGACCAGCTTGGCAGGAGGGGACACGGTCCATAAGAAAGCGACCACACACAGGTCAAAAAGGTGGCGCAGGAAATTGAAGCAGATCTCGTAGTGCTCGGCCAGGATTTCCACGGTCAAGCTGTGAGCGAAAAGTCTAAAAGGAGATAAGGAAATGGGCGGAGGAGACGGGGGAGGTGTTTCATAATCAGAAAAATCTCCATCAGCCTCCCGGTGAGCTCCAGCTCTCTCTTTTTTACCTTTCCTCTGCATATCAGTCTCGGTTTTTCTTGGCCAAATATAAAAGGATGGGAGGTATCTGTTCCACCACCTGGACTCTGGTTTCCCTGCTCCAGCGTCTTCAACCACAGCAAGCGGAAGCTTCTCCTCCGCCTCCCAAAACTCCTCAGCCGTTCCACAGTGGTCGATTGGTGGTCTCCACTTCCCCCACATCCAGGAGGTCCAGCCACCCAGGCCCCAGCCTCCTGAGCTGGGTCGCTTCGGGCTCTCGGTTGTCACCGTTGTAGTGTTCCTTGAGCGGGCCCAAGTCCAAGCTCTGCCTACCAAAGCAGCCATGCTGTCAGATGGGATTAAGATGTTGGGAGCTTCTTCTGCAGACTTTGAAGACGTTGAGGGCGTCAGTCAATTCAGCCAACACGATCCCGCCCTGCTACATCATGCAACCATGACAGCAGCTTGGAAAACACCGCCTTCACCTTGCTTTGGAGGGAGGACACTTGGCATTCAACCGCGCCTGCGCATTGGACGGCCCAGCGGGGGTTCGGTTCCGCGTTGACCCGCATTCAGGTAAAGATACCTGATAAAATCCAGTCCAGTGCAGACGTTCCGCCTGGCACCTAAAGATAAATATAGAATAAATAAATAAATAAAAGTCTCAAGAATTGTTTTAACACTGAGTCACAACACTCGAATTACGAAGTTAGCTCAGACAAAGCTTCTAACACAGGAGTTACAACCAAACAACCCGCATCTGAAGCTCCGTAAGACGTAAGACCGGGTTCTGGAGAGAAGATAGCTTCAACAGAAACGTCAACACTAAATATAAGCTAAAAGTCTGTATTCTAAGCCGTTTGGTCAAGTTTATGAACCGGACCGCTGCTGACGTCAACAAATATCACAAGCTGGACTTACTTGATGTCAAAAGCAGAACTCTGAACTTTACCCGACCTCAAAGTTCGCTTTTCGCGAAGCAAAAGAGACAAGAAAGACTGAACCCAACCCGCCCTAGCTAACACGAAGTTAACCCCAACAGGAAGTGACTCATTCTTCTTCCAGTTTACCTTCATAATAAAAGCTTTCAGATGGCGAGTTTGTGGAATACTGTCTTTAAAAACATATTCTTCTTCGTTATGTTTCTTTCTGCTTTACATTTGAAGGCAAAAAGGGAATACTATTTTTATTTTAAAAAAAATATATTTGGTCAATTGATAAAGTAAATAAAAAATAGACTTAAATTTAAAATCTTTACTGTGGATAGTTTGCCTATTCAGCCGTATGCTTTTTTCTGGGCCCTCCAGTGACCTCCACCAAGCAGTCCAGAAACATACTATGTGGATTAATTTGTTTTTTGGTTTTTTTCCCTCAAAGGGATGTGTAGTTGTGAAGCTCTGTACTGGCAAACCTTTCCAACAGTAGTTGGGAAGGCTCTAAAAAAACCTGTCCCTGAACAAGAGTAAGTGGGTTAGGGGAAAAAAAGCACAGTAGATTATTTGCACTTTGTGAACTTTTTTAAGCATACTTTTGGCCCAAATCTCATTCCAGTTGTCACTTTCAAATATTTTTCTTCTTCTTCATTTGGTTAAATTGTCCCAAAATTATAGATAGGGGGCGGTAGCACTAAAAACGCCCCCGTGTCGACCACCATTACACCAGAGAAGAAGCCGGAGGAAGTTTGAACCGGCATCATTCTTAGTCGGGCCGCGTGACATCTGCGTGGAAGCCAAACAGAAACACGTACCGCTGGTTCATTGTCAACTTCCAGATACACATTTAAAACAGCGTCATGCCCAGGAAATCTAAAGATGAGCCGGAATGGCTGGACGAAGACGCCGGGCCGGCGGAAGGTGAGAAACCAGTCAGGGATAGCAGGTTATTTAGCATAAATGCTAAGGACCGGTTACCTGTTCAAAGTGTTTGACTGGGCGAATATAGGTCAGAATTATTTTCTAAAATGTTAGCGCTACTTTATAACAAGTTCGAATTAGACTTTGGATAACAAAGTTGTCTTTATTGGATGGTATTTTTTGGTTGAAATTTAACTCAATATGATATGAACAGTCCAAACTTCGTGATGTGACAGTGAAGCTAACTCTTGCTAGTCGGCTAACGGGGAGGGGTAAATTCGGCCCTTAGTTTTAGTTCAAAGGTAAATTTAGTAAATTTGGGTTAGGATCGTCCGTGGATACAAAGTGCGATGGCGATGAGACAGCTGTCGTTGGATCGTGAAAGGAGCCCACGTTGACTGCAGCGTCAGGGGTCACACGCTGCAGCAGTTCTGGCGTATCAGCGCTGCGGTGGCTGCTGAAAGCCTTGTGCTGACAGAGCAACAATAAAAACAATATATAATTAACTTGGTTTCTTTTTATCGCAAAGAAATATTTTAGTACACTTAAGTTAAGGAAATTGATTATTTATGTTGCTGCCGTACAGCAAACATTTCTTTTTGCTGTTTGTTGGATTTTCCCTGATCCAATGGAGATATTGATGAGTAAACTACAGATGTCACACTTATTTTTGGTGGTCTCTATAAACAAGAAACTTATTTATTCTGTAAGAAAAAAATGTGTATTGTTTTATTTCTAAGAGACCCACTCTTTTTTGTTAACTTTTAACTTTCTAAGCGTTCCCAGATGTCTTTTAATTGCAATTATCCATTTTTTTTGGCAAAATCATAAACCTGTGTCGTTTTCAAGGACATAGTTTCTGCAGAGTGGCAGTAAATTGTTACAAATTTGCCTCTGAGTTGTGGCTGGGACTGTTGGCTCGGAGTGAGCCTGCCCTAATTTCCTATCATCCATCTGTGTACATGCTCTCCTGTTAGCTTACAGTCCCTTACAATGCCTTGCGGGGCAAATAAAATAGTGACCTATATTGGAGGAGGCAGCTCATCGGATCAATTAGGTGTGAAATTAAAGTTTACTTCTGTTTCCTCAGAAAAAAATCCCAAGAAGAAGAAGAAAGACAAGAGTGGAAAGAAGACAGTGAGTTCCCTTTTGGTTTCAAATGCTGTCAGGATTTGTCTTTGCAACACATTTTGGGTCTCATTAGAAGTCTGCACCTCCCTGTCCAGTTCTTTGAGGAACTCGCCACGGACAGCAAACCTGAAAAGGCGGATGAAGCAGTTGTGAAAGAACCTCAAGGAAAGCAGGTATGTCTTCTCACTACTGGACATTTTGGGCCTGTATTTAGGGAAATCTTAGAGCTATATGCACTCAGCTAAAGCTAAAATACAACATAAGATCTGAATACAAAATCTTCACACAACTCACTACTGAAATAACTCCTTTTTGAGAATTAAAGGGATCAGACAGTGATTAAATGATCACAGTAATGATTTAAAATGTATATCAAGAAATTCTGTGCTTCCAATTGAACTAAACATCTAAGTACTTCATAAACTGTGCAAAGATTTTTTTCTTCTAAAAGATAGCACGTGTGTTTTTGTTCAAAATCTATACAATTATAAAACACTTTTACATGTCCTTGTTAAAAACACAAACCTGTCGTTAGCTGTTTTTTCGTGCATATGTATGATTTGATCTCCATCCCATGGTCCAGGAGCATCTAAAAAGATCCACATTTGTAAGAAGTTAACATAAAATCATAAACATAAAACATTTTTGTCTATAACTCATATTAACATTTTCTAACACATATGAAATGCCATATAAATCTTTCTTATATTGCTGAAGATATAACAGCAAATAAAAACAGCTTAAAATTCCACCAAAGTATTTATAAATACAGAAAAGACAATCACTTTTATTCCTCTCACTATTTTTGTAAAAAAAAAAAAAATGTTTAGTTCGATTGATATAATGAATTTCTAATTTTTTCTTTATAGCAGCTTAACATTTTGCTGCCCAACAATTTTGTTGAATCCAGCCTGGGTTTTGGTGCTTGCTAACTGTTATAAATAGTTTTTAATTATTTGCTTTAGTAATGCATTAGGTGATTAATAACCATGCTCTGTTTTAATTTTACTAGTGAGTTTTGTGCTTTAACGCCCCCCCGCCCAAGCAGTCAGATACCAGTCCTTGGATAAATATGCATTAATTGGGTTAATTTTTGGAAAATTACAAGATTTTTTCCACAACATCTGTGTATGACTCCCTCTTAATACATGTCAAAATGTTTGCAGGGATTGTATATCTTACAATCTACCTTTTCAAAGTGGCTGCTTCGGCCAGTAACACACAATACATGACTGCTAAATTGAAATTCCTTCAAACTAATAAAGTTGAGAAAACAAACATCTTTTAGAAAGTTTATTTTGCAGAGATCTGACGAAGTACCAAAATAAAGAGTGACAGATCTTTGTGGAGATGTTTCCTGGAGCCTGAAAAGATTTTTACTGTCAGATAGGAATAAATTTAAAAAGTGCATATCAAAACATAAAAAAATCCTCTGCAATTGATATGTGGATCAGATATGGTGGGTATGGACACCATCTAAACCTGATTAATGCTAACAGTTATTTATATACAAGAGCCACGTTTGTGTCCTCTCAGTTGATCTTTCAATATCTCTTCTGACATCAACATGACGTCACAGCTTTACTTTCTGTAGTTTGATTGCCTTGTTTTTGTGACTTCTCTGCACCTGCTCTCTCAGAGCAGCTTCTCCTGACGTGTGAACCTGTGTTTTCAGCCTCAGAAGAAGAAGAAAGACAGGCGGAAAGGTAAAGGCGGCAACGTGGATGAGAATGATGATGAGAACATCAGGCTGACTCTGGAGAAGCTCTCAGTTCAAGCAAGCGACGATGAAGATGAACCAAGTAAGTGTTTGAGCGCTGCTGTGCGTCACGACTAGGTGCATGTTATTGTGCAAATACAGATGGTCCGTGTGCTCTGGTTGTGTTTCAACAGTCATCACCCCCAGCAGAGGAAACAAGAAAAAGGTCAGTCTTCAGTCTTGACCCACATGAAGCCTGCCAGCTCAGTGACTGTTCTAACATGTTGCTTCTGTCCTCCAGGGAGGAAACATATTTGCTGCTCTCAGTCAAAGCCAGAGCGATGAAGAAGATGAGGTGGATTCCGATGCTGCAGAGGAACTTGCAAAACGGGTATTTCTGTTATTCACGTCATTTTCTGCTGTTTGATGCGCCGGCTGAGAGTGCAGTGATTCAGAAGGGTTGAATCATGGCACATGCAGACCTGTCGTCTGTTTTTTAGATTAACCCTGATTGATAAGCTTTTTCTGGGGTGTGTTATAGGTACAATGACTGCTCTGGCCCTTTTCCGCCCTCTGTTGTTGAGAAGTTTATCAGTACTCCTCAGAGATTGAGGCCTGTCTTTGTTATTACTGTCAGTCGTCACGTGTCTGGACTGATCTGAGTTGTCTTGTCTGGAAAATAGGAGTTGGAGAAGACCAAAAAAGGCAAGACCAAGAAGGTTAAGGTAAGTACTAAAGAATGTCGTCCTTTTTTACCCAACACCAGCTACTTTGTTTATTTCTTTTTAAAAACTTAAAGCATTTTATGTACCGCTGGACTAAACGTAGCCGTCTGTTTGACGTGACTGACAGCCGTGTGTGTTCATGATGTCGTCAGGCAGAATCTTCAGAGGAGAACCAGGCTGACAAGGAAGAGAAAACATCTAGAAGAACCAAAATGACAGATGTGAGCCTTTGCTGATTGTTTTTGGTTGTTAATGTTACGTTAGTTTCTTCTACCATAAAGTCTTAAAACACACTCTTGCCTCTAATCATCTTGAAATGAGCATGTATTTGCTTCAGTTTTCCTCTCGGTTCTTCAGCTCTGTTTGACATCTGCAGGAAAGAAAATCTCCGAGCGTAGAAGATGATGAAGAGGATGACGGCGAAATGAAGGTTTGTTTGCTCTGCACATTTCATTCTGTTTTTATGCACTTGAGCTCATTGCGTGACAACGTATCAATAGAGTGCAGAAGACGCCATTGCGGAGCAGGCCAAGCAGACGCCAGACGACCCGTACGCCAACCTGAGCAAAAAGGAGAAAAAGAAGAAGAAGAAAGAGGTACTTATCCAGCACTCTGTTTGGATCTGGTTGCACTGTGATCTGTTTGGTGTTGTGGGCATTCAGCTCACATCGGCATTGCACCATCTGAACCAAACCTGCAGCAATACTGATCAAACTACACATAATGTTTTGTATCCTAATGTCATGTTGTGTAGGATTGCTTCTCAAACACTGTACCACAGAAGCAGGGTAAAAGAATGCAGCCGACTTTTTTGGACCATAAGGTGCACCGTAATCCAGGGCACATTAATTGAAAGAAAAAAAAAACAGTCTGATATTGTGTTTTGACTACACTACCAGAGTGGCTAAGAGGCAGTTGTGTTGTTAACTATATTTTGTGGAGAAACCATTCAAATGTGATATAGACCGATAACTGTCAAAAGTAGAAAATCAGATGCCAACTTCAGCCATGTCCAACTTTTAAGGTATGTTGAATACAAGGAAAAAGTAAAAAAAAAATCACAAAAAACAGGTATTTTCTGAATACAATTCTAAACGTGAATTCATCGTTTTAACAACTTTGTTAGCCTCATCTTTGTAACATTAAACATCTGGTTGCTGAATATTATGGATTACTATTATGACGTGTGAGAACAATTGGTTTTTGTCTGTTAAATGCGGCTTTCTTTTGAACTTGAAGACACTTCTTCTTTCTGCAAAAAGGAATTTTCCAAATACATTCAATTTTTCTTAACTTTGCTTAGTGGCTGCAATTTAGCAGTTGGTGGAGCTTCTTTGACAAAGTAGTGGATCTATTTTGAATATGTGACCAAGCAACTTGACATGTGTCATGAATGAGTCAGATATGAGGGGGACAATCCAGTAGTTTTCCAAAATAAAACTTCCTTCAGAACCAGATTTTAAATAAAACAGAAAACTTGTAGATTGTGTAATTTTATTTTTTTTTATTGTGTACCGATACCAGCTGTCTCACAGACTGGTTTGCGACCCTGGTGTTGGAGACCACTGATATTTGCATTTACTTTGGTACAATTCTACTTGGAGCCTGATTTTTTTATTGTTTTTTTTTTTGAACGATGAAAAAGTGAAAGATACCAAATACTGTTGATTTATTTAAAATTTGGTACACAAGTGCCTTCCTTGAACCAAAAGTCTTGTGGTTTCTTGTTGCAGGATATGTTTAAGCGAGAAATTGATACTTTGAAGGCTCAGAGCGCTTTGGAAGGAGATTTCTCTGTGTCTCAGGCAGAGATGTCGTCCAGACAGGCCATGCTGGAGAACGCCTCTGACATTAAGGTAACGTGCTGACATCCCTTAAACCCTAAAACTGCTTCTTATCATCGTTGGTTAAGGTGTCCTCTATTTCAGCTCGAGAGGTTCAGCATCTCTGCTCACGGCAAAGAACTCTTCATCAACGCAGACCTTCTCATTGTTGCAGGAAGACGTTACGGTTTGGTCGGACCAAATGGGTGATTATTAGTCTTTCTATTTCTTTCCTGCTTTGTCCAGAGGTCGTTGCATTTCTGCCGTTAGGTTAGTAGGTTATACTTTGCTTTTTCTGGCCATTGCTTCACAGTTATGATAAGCAGAGGTATGAGATTGTGATTTTCTGCAGGAGACTTCCTCCAGAGAAGGTCCATTACTCTGCTATAGAACCTGCTTTTACATCACCTTCATACAAAAAAAATACACAGACGAACCTGACCCCCTTAAATGTCTAAAGATGTCTTTTTCTCATTTAGCTCACCTGGCTGATCTGGAAAAAGTGAAAAAGTTTCTTTTGACTCTTTAAGTTCATAATTTTTCCGCCGTATTTCTAAAATTTGATTAATATTGAGGAGAGACCAGCTTGCTTTTCTGTGTAGATTTGTACAATTGCAGGGGAGCTGACCCCAGCTGAGTCTGTCATGTGTTCCTGCAGTAAAGGAAAGACGACATTGCTGAAGCACATAGCCAACAGGGCTCTGAGTATCCCCCCCAACATCGATGTGCTGCTGTGTGAGCAGGGTGAGTGGGTTTTCTGTTCTGAGTTCACACTGTAGCCGTGGTTGTGCTGACTGTTTTGAGTCTGGTTCTGTTAGAGGTGGTGGCTGACGACACACCGGCTGTCCAGGCTGTATTGAAAGCTGACACTCGTCGTCTTAAGCTTCTGGAGGAAGAGAAGCAGCTGCAGGCCAGGCTGGAGAAAGGAGAGGACAGTGTGGCAGAGAGGCTGGAAAAGGTCATATCTGTGCATGAGGAGACTATTCTTTCTCCTTCTTAGTTTTGGTTTTCATGATAAGAATTTGTTTTTGGTGCTCATGCTCAGGTCTATGAGGAGCTGAGAATCATTGGCGCTGCCGCCGCTGAAGCGAAGGCCAGGAGGATCTTGGCCGGTCTATCATTCACACCTGAGATGCAGAACAGAGCCACCAAGAGGTTTTCTGGAGGCTGGAGGATGAGAGTGTCACTTGCCAGGTATTTTTAGATCCAGTGAATCTCAGATGCATCTCTGCCACCGGTGACTTACCGTTGACCTGTCTGTCCCCCAGAGCCCTGTTCATGGAACCCACTCTTCTGATGCTGGACGAACCCACCAATCACTTAGACTTAAATGCTGTCATCTGGCTTAACAAGTATGACCTGTTCATAAACTTAGATCCAACCATGGGTCCTTTAAAAGGTCCAGGCCTGACTTATGCAGGCTTCGTTGTATTTTGAAATATTTGCAGCTACCTTCAAGGCTGGAAGAAGACGCTTCTCATCGTGTCCCATGACCAAAGCTTTCTGGATGACGTGTGTACAGATATCATCCACCTGGACAACCAGAAACTTTACTACTACAGAGGGAACTACTGTGAGTCTGAAACAAACTTTCTAACAATTCAAACCTGGTTTTCCAAATCTATCTCCATGCTGGTCTTTCATTCATCCCTGCTTTTTCTGGATCAGGTCGGATCAAGGTGCAGGATGTGGAGGACGAGGGCTGGGTTGTGAACCCCAGTGTTTTTTAGTTTTCTGCAGCAACACTGAGTGTGTATTCAGCTTGGACACATTTGATTTGCTTAATTCGTTTCCCCCAATAATTCGGAACAAAGTTTTAGTCTGAAAACGCGCAAGCGAACCCTGGTCAGGGATCAGAAACCACTCTCTGACCCATCTTTTGACGTGGTCTCGGTTAGTTTCCAGTCAGCCTAGCTTCGGTTTGCTCTGAAATTCCTCCTTTTAAACATGGTCTGCGCTGGGACCGGAACAGCAGAACCAAAACGGCCACCGTAACTGGTCATTAGTGAAGAGACGTGGAGCAGCGTTGCAACAGCAACTCATTGAAATGTGGTTGGATGAATGCAGGCTCATTTAAACAACTTTTAACTTGATACGCATTGTTTCTCACACTGTTTTCCGACAATCTATATGTCATAGACATTTATCACCATACTTTGTAGCGTCCCCAGTTAACTGGCTTGCAGCATGCCTCAGGCGTACCAAAGGAGCAGTTAAAAGTGTTGAACCCGGCCTTCATACAGACATTCAAAATTGGTCAGCGAAATAAAAAGTTTGAATTAGTGAACAATCCTGGCAAAGATTTGCAAAGTGCAACAACTCCACCTTTCACTTTTTTTGACCCACCCCTATAACTGCTGGCCAATGACTGAAGAGATCTTTAGTCATGTGGTTTTGTTTAGAAGCTTTGGTCCGGAACAGAAATCTCTGGTAGACCCCATTCTGAATACAGACCAAACACAAGGTTTAGGACTCAATCTGGAACTGGAACGAATACTTTTTCCAGTGTGGATACACCCTGAGTTTAAATGGTTATCTGGGTGAAGAATTGGGACCTTCCAGTGGAAGTTCTGACTTTTTTTCTCTTCCTGCTTTGCCTGAAGTGACTTTTAAGAAGATGTACGTCCAGAAGCAGAAAGAGCTGCAGAAACAGTACGATAAACAGGAGAAGAAGCTCAAGGACCTGAAAGCAGGGGGCAAGTCTACTAAGCAGGCGGTGAGTCAGCCTGTTGAATTAATACTGTTGTATGAAGCTTACCTGTTGTGTTGAAGCTGCTGCAGCCTAAACCTTTGACATTTAACATTCTGCTGTGGGCTCTGACTTCTTCAGAGGACGAGTCATTCAACTCTCCTGTCTGCATCTTATTTAAGTGTCTCATTTCACATATTCTTTCAGGAAAAGCAAACAAAAGAGGCACTAACCAGGAAGCAACAGAAGGGCAAGAAGAAGGGAGGTCAGGAGGAGGAAAGCCACGAGGCCCCGGAGCTGCTGAAAAGGCCTAAAGAGTACACCGTGAAGTTCACCTTCCCCAACCCGCCTCCACTTTCACCGCCCATCCTGGGCCTTCACAGTAAGACCCCAACACACACCGAGCTCTATAAACTCTGTTCAGGTCTGAACATATGCTGTGAGCATGCATGTGCAAATGAACATTATGCTGTGTCAAGTACAAGTTTGTATGATTAGTCCAAAAAAAAGTAAGAATGTGAGCCCTGACAGCATTATCTTTACCTGTGGTGTATTCTGTTTTTTCATAGTTAAATAACTCTTTGCAAAAAGACCATAATAGTGTGTGTAAAGAACATTCACTCTGAAATTCCCAGCCATCAGATGCATCTGTAAACAAGCTTGCTTCTGTTCATTGAAGTATTATGTTAGTTACAAGTCACTCATCAGAAAAGCTACAAAAGCATTTGTCTTTTGATGCGACACTGCAGAAAACCCAGTCTGTTCTTTTCTGCATCACACAGGTGTCGACTTTTGTTACGAGGGTCAGAAACCGCTCTTCAAAAACGTGGACTTTGGCATCGATATGGACTCTAGGAGTGAGTGCACAACCTTTTACATTTAACACGTGAACATTAAACACCTGAAAAACAAAAAACAGACCAATACCTTTATCTTTTTCTGAGCTTCTCATTTGTTTTTAGATTTTCAAATGAAAGTCTTTTCCCATCATCTGTGTTTCTTACTTCAGTTTGTATCGTCGGACCCAACGGTGTGGGGAAGAGTACTCTACTGCTGCTGCTGACTGGAAAACTAACTCCTGTGAGTACAAATACATAAAAGCAGCCTTAAAAAAAGTCATTCGCACTGCTCTGTTCACCACCGGATTGTTTTGTTTTTTATTACAGACTAAAGGAGAAATGAGGAAAAATCATCGCCTAGTGAGTAACTTTAATATTTGAACATGTAAAAAAAAAAAAAGTGACGATGAAAACACCCACAAAAACCATGTTTGTGAGTTATTGAACACGTTTTTTCTATAAATAAAACTGTGCAGGCTAATGATACCATATAAACTCAATAGAAGCTAAAAGGTTCCGGTGGAGAGCGTTATGGTATGCTGCTACCTAAGGAAAACTGAACATTAATATGTCTTTGATAAAATTAACAAGATAACAAATGTGTGGCTGTGATGTCAGTTTATTCATCGGTGGATGAAAGACAGAGATTCAAAAGAAAAAAAACGCGCAATTGTCTGTATTTGAGTTAAATGAGTTTGTGCTGGTTGTAATCAACTACATGTACATTCCCTCATAACATTTAGAAAACCAATTTGATCTACTTTTAGATTTACTGGATTTTTTTTTTGTCTTTTGCAAATATTTCATCGCTTTCGGTTTTCAAAACAGTTTCTGTACTTTCCGTCTTCTAAAGAGTAAAGTATCAAAGATTTTATGTTTAAATGTGTAAAGTGTAAAACTAAATGTACAACCACATGGGTCAAGTTGACATGCTTGATTCCAAACATCTATCTTATTTACAGCTCATTGATTTTAAAGTAACTGTTTCAATTTAAGAAAACATTCCTCATTTTTAGCCACAAAAGTATACAAGTTTAGACTTTTTCATAGATTGTCTTTGCTGCCGTCTCATTTTTCATGTTGTGATTCTTTCAGAAAGTGGGCTTCTTTAACCAGCAGTATGCTGACCAGCTCAACATGGAGGAGACAGCCACTGAGTACCTGATGAGAAACTTCAACCTACCCTATCAGGACGGCAGGAAATGCCTTGGTCGATTTGGCCTGGAGAGCCACGCCCACACCATTCAGATCTCCAAACTATCTGGTATGAGCGAAAGCCCAGAAACAGTCAGACAGTTAAAGAGGGGAGCTGACCGACGTTTGCTGGTTTTTCTGTGAAAGGTGGTCAGAAGGCCCGGGTGGTGTTTGCAGAGCTGGCCTGTCGACAGCCCGACGTGCTGATCTTGGTAAGAGCTGCTAATCTTGCTGTTGTCCCTGCAGCTCGGTCTGTCACAAACTCAAACCTCCTTTTGTCTGCCTCAGGATGAACCCACCAACAATCTGGACATCGAGTCCATAGACGCCCTTTCAGAGGCCATCAATGAGTACAAAGGAGGTGAGCATGAACACTTGTGACAGTCTAAAATTAAAATCAGCTGGTTTATCACCTCAACTTTCTGATTTTATAAATGAAGGATGGTTCGAATAAAAGCTGAAAAAATGTAAAACAGAACTCAGAACTGTCAACGTTAACGCATGCGATTAATAAACAAAAATTGACGCATTTATATTCAATAATGCTAATTAATTACACTCCGTAGCTACCGCAGGTTCAGACTTCTGCTGCGTTTTTAATTTCCTATAATGGACACTTCCTTGGGCACTATCTCACTTATAACACGGTCACTTAAGAAATAAATATTCAGTCGCTTTTTATTACTTTATTTTAATGTTTATTTTTTATGCTTTTTCACAAAAGGTGGACTATTTGATACATAAGGCCGCCCGTTGTCACAGTAACACTATAAGGCGGCACCTAACTTGACTGCAGCAGCAAAGGAAAACGATTATATATGCTGTTGTCATATAGAACATTGTGACCGGAACTTCTTTTTTAAACGTGTGTCCACACCCAACAGCTAATCAGAATAGAGTATTCACCCAGACTATTTAAGGTGCAGAAACACAGTGTTTGTTTCTTATGGCTGTTTATCAGCATTTTTGTTCTGCTTATCTTACTGTTGATGTGTTTTGTGCAGACAAATTAAAACTCTGAGTTAACACTTTAAATTTAAACATTTCAGGCAATAAAAATAAAGGGAAACTTTTTTATCTCTGGCCTATATCAATTGACAACGCTACTTTAAATCAAAATGGGAAGGTTTCGCTTTTAAAGCTAAAGGTACATTTAACAGCCATGAGCTTATACACTATACTAAAAAAAATTGAATAGAAGTTAATATTTGTGAGAAATAAGCTCAAAGAAAAAAGTTTTTAATTCAGAAAACCAAGTCTTGGACAGAAGAAACCAGGTTTTTTGGTGTCCTAGTAAACTCAGGCCAGTTAACTTTTCTTATATTTAATTACCATTAATTACAAAAGCTCTTATTTTTTATTAAATTGGGATTTAATATGCCAAATGTAATGTTTTTCAAAAGCCTGTCTGGACTATCCTAAGAGGCAGCAGCACTATATTTTGGTGAGTTAGGAAATCCATTAAGCTACAAGTTGAAGATATTGGCTTGATCTAGTCCGACAGGCAGATCCCGAGTACTAAGCTGTCAAGTTAATCTAGATGTAGATAGTTTGAAAAAGTACCTTCTTGTAGATTTCTTCTGTTGGTTGTCTAAAGAATCAAGGATCAGTGTTATTTAGATGAAAGAAGACTTATAGATTATTTTCTGTGCAGTTATAGGCGATGTGGAGTTATGGATTTGCATTTCTATGACGACACAATATAATCTGTGAAAAGCAAATAATACATCTAAGAGAAAAGAACGGAAAACATCAACTGAATCATTTGGTTTTTTCAGATTTTGATTGAAATTACATTTAAAAGAAAAGTGTTTATTTTAATGCTCAAATAAAATGTAAAAAAGTAGCAGAAGACTTGCAGAGTAAACTGATGGATGGGATCTGGACCACCCCACTATAAAATAAATTTAACTTGATCCATTTTCATTTGATGTTACTAAATTTACCTTTATCTGTACAAATTTGTGTGCAGCTAAGTCCTTGATTAATTTATTTTTTGATTGGCTCACATGTATTAAGTTAAAAACATCTTGTGATGAATCCAGCTAGAATGTCAGAAGTCCCTTACTGTCATATTTCTAAAACTTGAAGTGGAATTGAATCAACATCTGAGGTTCACCCATGTGTGTGTGCTTGTGTGCAGCTGTCATTATCGTGAGCCATGACGCACGACTCATCACCGAGACGCAGTGCCAGCTGTGGGTGGTGGAGGACCGCTCAATCAACCAGATCGATGGAGACTTTGACGACTACAAGAGGGAGGTGCTAGAGGCTCTGGGGGAGACCATGGTCAACAAGGTGAACCCCTGAGAGAAAGCAACTCCTCTAGACTGCTGTCTGACATGACTGTATGACCATAAGAACAGGACACACCACAGCTCAACAACAAATAAACGCTTTCACCACCATCTTTATTGTAGTCTGTATGTAACATGAAGCCAGAGCTCAGCTCTTCAGGTATGCTTTGTACATTTTCCTGACTTTGGCCACTTCCCCGTCGTCCGGTGTAATCTCTCCATACCACTTGTACCAAGTTTCACCTGAGCTTAAACAAGGTGCAGGTGGTGTGCAGCCAACTGCATCATGGGAGTTTGAGTAATCTTCTCCAGAGAACTCCACGTGAGGGATCTGGAAAGGCAGCAAGCCTGAAACGAGATGCATCACATCAGTGAAGAACAGGCTGCAAGACTCAACTCAACTCCTCAAGGGCTGCTGGTTTTCCAAAAATCCTACTGAATTTACTGCTGATTACCTGGATCAGGTGTGTTTAGCTAATAAGGAGCTTCTATGGCAGGTTGGTTGGAAAACATGTAGGACACCGACCCTCGAGGCCTGGATTCTGACACCCCTGCTCTAGAGCAACTTCTTTGCTCATGTTCTGACCCACCCAATCTGAGTGTAGTACTGCTACAAGGTTCAATAAACAATGTTTAATGTGATCACTTCATTTTGGATCTCAGATTCACATGGAAGTTTGTTTAAGGAGAAAATCTGCATCTGCAAAGCTTTAAAATTATTTTAAAAAATCAAATTTTACTACTTCATGAGCTAATTAAAAAAAAAATAACTCCATAGTATCTCAAATTTGGTTGAAGAAAAACTCAAAACTTGTTGATTTATGAGAAATAAGAAGAGAGAAAGTTCTGTTAAACAAAACTGAAGTTTTTAAATGGAGCAGATTTCCCAAATACTGACCTGTCACTTTTATGACATTTTCGTTGTTCTTATATTTCTACTTACAATCGCTTATTACTTGGCAAAAAAAAATGTCTGTTTTAATTAGGGCTATAATGCGATTATTTTTGTGAGATTAATTATTCCTGGACTGTAATAATTTAATCGCACATATTTTTAGCCTAAATTTTAGGTATTTTCATTTACATTTGTCAGATTTTGACCCAGTAAAAGATTTTTTTTTAAACGAAAAAGTTGTTTTATTACGTTTTTTTACTATAACTTTCAACATTACTTTTACACTACCACTACATTTTTTTTCCAATCTCGAACAATTTAAAAATATATAAATCAGGTACAGGTAAAAAACATCATAAAACAATAGAAACACTTGAATGCTTTGTTTATTTTCTGGTGACGATCGCTTTCCTCAGGGACGAAAGAGCCAGCGAGTAGAGTACACTCGCAGTTCACGCCGCGCTAGAACCATGACAACGCGACACACCGCCTTTTAAATAGTTCACTTTTTGTGAAAAAAAATGATTTTTAAATATAAATATAACAGGAGTTAAGTTCTAATAATGTATTCAATTTTTTTTTTTTTCGAAAATTACCATGGTATGAGCGGGGTAATGTTCTTCCAGGTGTGTAGCCTATTTTATTTATATAGGCTATATATTTAGGCTAGATATAAATGGACGTCATGGAAGCAAGACATTAACTAAAAAAAAAAACAAAAAAAAAAAACACATTAAAATGTCTGTAATTACGCGATAATTTGACACCCCTAGTTTTAATATTAAACAGACTAAATTTGTCAGCTGATGCAAACTGTTCGTTTTGAGTGCGATAGAGAAGAACCGAGACTTTTTATACCTTGGTCCCGCGCTGTGTTGATGGCTTCATTCAGTTTCTTCTGCTGCTTCATGCACACACCTGGCAAACACCAGTGAGTCTTAATTAAATAGGCAAATGCCCACAGCCTGAAACACTAAGTCAGTAATGAGGACTCACCTGTTCTGGTGGGGTCATACACCGCCCCCGTGTGAGGGCTGATGAACTGCTGCAGCAGCTTCACGTTCTGCAAGAAAACACAGCAGCAGATGAGATAACAGGCATGACTCCTTCTGAACCTCCTACACACTGCATCACAAACAAAATATTCTCTTTAGAATGCACACTCCCAGACAAACACGAATTATTTTGTTTCTCTATACGGGATTCGCACAAAGATGGTGGGATAGATTCAAGCAGCAAAACACACTCCTGTTTTCGCTTTTCTCTGCTATGTTGTGCGTTTATTTTTACAAAAAAAGTTCTCACAGAGTTCATAAAGCTGGATTAGTTTCGCTTCTTGACACTAAAAAAAGCAAATCACACAAACAACAAGCCAATTAGAAAACAACTCTGAATATGGACTTATGTTCCTTTTACAGGATTTTTGCAGTTGCAATATGGCATCCACAAATATCAACGTTTTATATGTACAAACAAGACTTATATCTCTGCGTAATTGTCTGAACTGATCACGCAATTAGAAAAACACTTGTGTTAGATATTCTGATGTATAGTAATACAGCATAGTAGTGGTATAGCAATACGTCAATACAGGATAGTATAGTATTGAATAAAGTAGTGGATAAAGCGAGTACTACAGCTATATATTGTTCTAAAAAGATAAATAAGATTTTCTCCTTTGTTTATAAATAATGTAAACAACATGGTGATCTTTTGTTTTGCAGTTTTTGTGACTGCAGAAAAGCACGTGGAAAAAAATATATTCAAAACAGCAACTTTAGTTTATTTATTTGAGATTATGCTGAACACACTTTTATTTTAAATAAAGTTTCTTTTATGTTTTCTTACATTAAGGCAGGCAAGTTTGTGGGCAGCTAATTGTTGTTGCTATGGAAACCGATGGTGACATGCGCAGAAAAACTTCAAAGATTAATTTTACGATGTCCAGAATCACAAGCAGACGGTCCAGACTCTGACCTGATGATGGACGATAAGGTTCGAATCCCGGCACACCGGACAGGGGTTCCCGCAGACCTTATCTCCTCTCTGCAGGAGCAAAGCAACAGTGACTCGACCCAAACATAACCAAAATAGAAAGTTAAAGGGATCGTCTGATTTACAATGCAGGTTCGGCGGGTCTTTTGGGGAGGGATGCCTCCTTTGTGGTTCCTCCGGTACCCTGTCCACACCAGCCCATTTCCATATCGCTCTATGTACTCTGTCGGGGACAGAGAACCGCAGTAAATCTAAATATTGGTTTGAGTCAGTACGAGACTTGCTGCTGCAGTGGCAGTACCTTCGCTTTCAAGGTACTCCCAGGGCTTTTCCTTGTAGCGGTGCCGTGCCTCCAGAGCCCGAACTGCCTGTTCCTCCTGTAGCGAGGCTGCTACGCATAGACACCGAGCTGGAACCAAACGACGCACGGGGAGTCCCTGTGAGCGGAACACACAGAACCACATAGATATTACCACGAACCGAACCTGTAGGGACCGACACTCTAACTGCTGCACATCAACCGCAAACAAAAAACACAGTACCCGGACCTGCCGTAGCTGAGGACAAACTGTAGACGACAGGCGGAACACGAAGCGGGTCAGGTAAGACAGGGAGGCCGCCATGTTTTTGTCTTCTTCTGTTATTGTGAGCAGCAAACCTGCGCATTACTGCCTCCTACTGAGTTGGAGTTTGCAATTGAACCAAAAACTGGTTCTCTGTTTTAAAATAAATCGGACTAATCTTTAGTGAGATAAACCAAAAATAACAAAGTGCCTGGCAAATTAAAAACAGCAAATGCAGCCTGATGCTTCTAATCCTTACTCACAATTATTTGAGTCACTGCCCTAAAAGCAAAACTGTAATTGCTTAAATCATAGTTCTCTGTTATTAAACTGCTTCAACTTTTGCAAAGAATGTTCAAAATTATAGGTATTAAGGTTTGTGCTATATTGAGATTTTATCTGCTTTTTTTAAAATCCAAACTGACCAGAGTGGCTGAGGAAGCAACTCAACTCTTTCTCTGCTTCACAGCTTTACTTGTTTATCTCTGTCATTTTTGAACAATACACAATTTAAAACCACTCCAAATGTTTTTACTTTTATCAATTGCCTTTATAATAAAACTATTATATTATAAAAACTATTTACATTTGGGATTTGGTGAAGATTAGAAATGGAATGTGAACAGTTTTGCATTGTTTTTGTTCTATCTTTAATGTTAACTTGCTCATTTATTTAATAATATAAATTTTTACATTAATATTAATTTAATAATATAATATTCTATGTTCAAATACAGGTCTTGTCTAGTAAACATGTTTTGCAGGCTTATTTGAGGCTTATTGATCATAGTCATTTCATTCTGCATCGTTTTAATGACAAACTTTATGAAAAAATACACTATATCAGGTTTTTGAATCAAATACTTAGATTCTAATTATTATGCATTAGAAATAAGCTACTGTTTTTTAAGTCCCACTTTAATAAAAAGTACTTTTAATAAGAAGAATAATTATGTTGTGAAAGCAAACAAACTCGAAACAACGTTCAGCTTTAAACTTGTATGAAATTTTATTATTTTCTTTAAATGCATTGGTTTGTTTTGATAGGTTACGTTCTGACATGACATTGTAAAACTTACATATCGAGACATTTTGATTGAAAACTGCAAATGAAAATTCCCCTTTAAAAATAAATAAGTTGTTTTTTATGTCAACAAGAACGCTACCTTTCCGATTTCATATTAACGTTAATTTATAAAAACAAATAAATAAACAACTAGCAAGATAAAATGTATTCTTTTTGTTCTTTAAGTCTAGCTAAGATTGATTAAAAACTGTCGCAACGCAGCTTCCGGTTTTTTCAACGACCTCGTGACAGAAAGATCTGATAATCGCCATTTTGAAGAAACATTTTGAACCAAATATATACCAGAGAAAATAAGTATAATTTATTTTACTCGTTTGAAATCGATTGGTTGTTTGTTTCTGTATTGGTATCATTAAGATTAATGTACTTTACTGCGATATATATGTAAAACTTCACAGTCACTTCTTGTCGACGCCCCGCTGTCCTTGAACAGTAAAGGTTGACCGCCATTTTGTTTCAGCAAAACTGAAAAATCACTGGTTGTGACGTTAAAAACGTCACCGGGTATAAATACTAAGTCCCTCCTCTGACCGCTCATTCCTGGATTTGGTCAAAGGTAAGTGAAGTCAGTTAAACTGTTGTCCGCCTTTTAGTGAGCAATATGGCTAAAAAAATAAAAGAGAAAAAAAGCTCTGTAGTTCTTTAAAAGGACCAAAACACACCGCAGATGACTGTAAGTAAATGTTTGTGTTGTGTGTTTCCGCAGGTATAAATTTGCTTTGACGAAGACTGAACCGTCGAGGACCTTGAACAACTCTCTTCAGTTTGATGTTTTTTCTTCAAGTAATGGACATTTGATTACTATTTTTGCCTCCAGCTTCTTTCCGAAGGAAAGGCTAGCACTTAGCTATCAAAGCCCCACCCAATAAGAAGTATTTAAGTTGATATTAAAACCATGAACTTTTACGACATAATATTGAAAAAAGAACTATAAGTGCCTGATTAGCACACCATAGTTTTCCCGAGACGCCGAGGACCATTAGAATCAATAGTAAGTTGATTTTGAAGTTAATTTAATGAAAGTTGTCGTAGTAAATAGGCCAGCTGTATTAGTATGAGCTCACACGGCGGAGCGGGCAGACGCTCCGCTCCCCTGTGTGAGACGGGTTGGGCGAAATGCTCAATAAAAGATTTGGTAGCATTAACAATAAGCAATCTGTTCATAAAGATTGCCCCCAGGCATTCAAGGGGACAGTGAACACGATGAAGCCGGACTTTTTTTTTTTTGCCTTGCCATTGTTTTGTAGAGGCTGCTCCACGGAACGAACACCCCACCGCAATCTGCAAATAAAGATTGCGTCAGTTTGAGGATTGTGGATGTATTCTGTCCAGCATTGTGTTTGAAAACCCCGATATCTGTAGCGCAGCAGCGGTTTAGCACAATGAACCCAAGGCAATCTGCGGATAAAGATTGCAAGATGAACGGCGGAGCGCTGGCACGAAATGAGGATTGGCCGTCGGGACTGCTCTGGGGCTTGTGAGGTCTTATTCTGGAAGGGTTTGTTTGTTTCCGCGCGAGGACTTGAGCCGCGTAGGCGCGTTGCTCACGAGGCGTCGAGTTGTGCCTCAGCCATCTGTGGAAAGGTGATGTGCTGAGAGGGGGAGGGGAGGGCTCTGCTAGCTGTGGGCTGCAGCTCAGAGGTGGGCGGGGTCTTGGTGGAGACGTGTCAGTGAGGGGCGGTGCTTTTGATGGGACTGATACAGTGCACTGATGATCGGCCCACTGCTGTGTATCCATGACAACAGCGCCGACTGGACGTATCAACCACTTTGATGCCGTTCACGCCACGTTCTGTCCCTTTTACAAACTGAAACCAACATTTTTAAACTACGGTTGTGTGTGTCTGTGTGTACTGAACACGTTTTGTGTAATAGTCGTGACATTTCCAGGTTGTATTTGCAGTGTTGTGAAGGCTGTATAAACAGTTACCTCCAGCAGGGTAAGACTTGACTTCTCACCTCTACTGTTTTCAGGGAGCTGGTCTCCAGATGAACATGACAACCACAGACACACAAATGCATGCTGATGAATCTGTCCAAAAGCCATCATTCATTGGGACATGCAAGCTGACGTAAATCAAAAGAAAATAATCACAATCCATTGTGCTTATAGTCATAAAATGTGATTATCAGGTTCATTTGTAACACTTAGACTTGTCATTAGTGTTGTGTGTTGGTGCAAATGTTACAGTGTCCTGTAGGGGGCAGCACAAACATCCACTGATCACACCTCAAGTCCCAGCTTCAGTCTCATCAGCTACCATGTGGTGGTTCTGTTCATCTTAGGGTCCAACCCCGTGGCCCGGACCAGTGTTGCCAAAGGTGTAAACCATGACTAATATTTCCCACCAATGGAAATGTTCACTTTAGTTTGAATTTAGGACTTTATTCATGAGTTGTTGTTTTCATAAGTTTTCATAATTCTTATTCTAATGATTTAATTTCACTCAAATTTGATCAAAAAGATGAATAATAAAAAATGAATGAATTAATGGATGTGATGATTTGTGTTTAGTTTACTTGGAGGGTTATGTGACACAAAGACAGACTTGGAAGAGTTTCGTTTATCTCAGAGCGCACATGATGGCCTGTTTTTCCTTTGCGCGTGCATCCTGACAGACAGGGCTCAGGGCCGCACTATATGAGAGTCAGGGCTGTGTGTTTGAACTTCTGGAAGTTATAGTCTCACAAGTAACCGTAAACCCTCTGAGGAGATGTTGGGGAAGTGCAGACTGGGTTCCTGTCAGACTGGCTTGTTCAGATGTTTCCATCATACGGGGAACAAGAAAGTATCCACAATCCTCACTGGTCAGGGTGGAGTTGCTTGGGGGCATTTGTTTCGCCAATAGTTGAAGTAAAGATCCACAAAGAATGCTCTGTAGTCTGTCGTGTCACACCGATTCCTGTATTCATTGTATGAAGTGTGTGTTTCAGAAATGGCAGGGGGACCAGTGGACCCCAGGGAGATTCTGAAAGGAGTCGAGTCTCTGATGGGAAAGGATGGGGAGCTCCGCAGTTTGGAAGGGGTCCCCAAGGTGTTCAGGTGAGGTGGTGATCCCCCAGCACCTGTCTTTGAAAGTGTCTTAGATCCAAACTTAACAGAACATCTCTATTTTGCAGCCTGATGAAAGCCTCCACAAAGATGGTTAGTCGATGCATGTACCTAAACATACTGCTGCAGACAAAGTCACATGACATCCTCAACAGGTACCTATCAGTTTTTTTTTTTTTTTTTTTTGGTTAATCTTAAATGTGCCATCAGTTTTGCGTGACCAGCAGCTTTTTCGCAGGTTCATCAGAGTCGGTGGCTACAGGCTGCTCAACTCCTGGCTCACATACTCCAAAACCACCAACAACACCCCTCTGCTGCAGCTCATCCTGCTCACGCTGCAGAAGCTGCCGCTCAAAGTGGACCACCTCAAACAGGTACTACTCATCTCCCTTCGCCTGTCTGTGCTCACATCCATATTTCCCTAAAAACTCACAGATTTGTCTGATCTCCAGAACAACACAGCCAAACTGGTGAAGCAGCTGAGCAAAAGTGCTGAGACTGAAGGTCAGTTAAGGCTCCTTCAGGATTAAAGCTCCTGTGTGGAACTGCTGTCCATTGACGATGCTGTTTCTGGGTTGCAGATTTGCGGAAGCTGGCCGGCGTGCTCGTTGATGGCTGGATGGCCACCATTCGCTCCCAGAGTCTGTCCGGTTCAGCTGGCTCTCCAGCTGGTAAGCACCCATATGTTATCTAAACTGAACTTGGCTGGACCCTTACCCAGAAGATACTAACATGCTTACTGTTCTTTCCAGGCAAGAAGAAAAAGAAGGAGGAGACTAAAACTCCAGTCAGGGAGGCCAAAGACAAAAGTGAAGAAGAGAAGAAGAAGGAAAAATCCAAAGCTCACGCACCCAGCCACGCAAAGATTCGCTCTATAGGTATGTTGATACTGATCAGTGATCCACATGATGCCGTCTGTAATTCTTTTAACCAGAGAACCTCTCACTTACTAATGGGTTATATAGGACTGGAGATGGAAGCCCCCAACCCAACTCCATCCAAGAAGACGCCCTCGGCCCCCGAGCTGGGAGCCAAATACAATATCAAGCCGCCGCTCCTCAAGAGGCCGAGGTAACACTCTCCACACAACAGTTGATCTGGTGTTTCTGAGCACAGCACCATCTGGTGGAGTGTTTGGGAAGTTGTCCCAACATCAAACAAACTCTTCTTCCTCTTTTTCTCCTCCAGCACCGCCGGTCCTTTCGATGCGCCACCTCTTGAGAAAAAATACAAACCTTTAAATATGCCGTCAAACTCTGCCAAAGAGATCAAAGTAAAGATTATTCCAGCTCAGCGTAAGTACACAAAGACAAGTGGGATCAGTAAAGACAGAGGTCACACACTAAGTATTTGTATTTGCATCCTAGTGTACAAATATTTGTACCTAAAAAGATGTCTAGTTCAGTTTGGGTGGAGCCTATTCTTCTCAGCTAGATCTATGCCAGATTAAAAATTCTCATGATTTTTAAAACAGTGATGTCACAAAGCAGCACTTTCTGATGAGCATTCTTTGTGCACTACAGCCATGGAGGGCACAGGCTTCCTCGATGCCTTAAACTCTGCCCCCGTGCCTGGGATTAAAATCAAAAAGAAGAAACCTGGTGCTTCAGGTGCTGCGAACAGCAAAGTCGTGTCTCCAACGTCCAACAAGGTACAGAGCTCCAGTCCATAGATGGCTGTGGTGGACATGAAGGTGTTTAGTGTCTGAAGTTTTTTCTCCAGTTTGGTAAAATAAGCCTTTAACTTTATGGTTGTTCTTTGTTGATCAGGCGAGTCCCTTTGACAGCAAATCCGCTGCATACTCTTCATCCTCTAACAAGCCAGCATCTCCAGAAGCAGCCATCTCCACCACTACTGGTGATGACACACAAGAGCCGGAGCAGCCCGGAACGCCAGTCCCCGCCGACGACCCAGAAGCTACGGACAACGGTGAGGGTTGTTCTGTCGGAGCATCAGTCTTTACTAAACTTTTAATGTTGTTGTGGATCGGATATGTTCTCAGCCTCATGATTGCACATGGTCTCTTGTTTGCAGGTGAGAAACCCAACGCCCTGGCAGAACCACGAGCAGAAGATGAAGGTCTGACGAAGAAGGGTAAGAAGAAGAAAACCGTACACTGGGCAGAAGAGGAACAGCTTAAACACTATTTCTACTTTGACTTGGATGAAACGGAGAGAGGTGAGGCTTGTGGTCACAAGGATGTTGTAGCCGACCCGATCCGTGGTCAAACTCGCTCACGGGGTTCATGTGTCTGCTTCACAGTCAACGTCAACAAGATCAAAGACTTTGGAGAAGCTGCCAAACGAGAACTGATGATGGACAGGCACACGTTTGAGATGGCTCGACGGCTATCCCATGATGCCATGGAGGAAAGGGTGCCCTGGACATCGCCAAGGCCGCTGACGTTGCCTGGCAGCCTCGTTACCCCCGGGGCCAACAGCACGGAGAAACTCACCCAGAGAGACAGAGAGATGGGCATCCTGCAAGAGATCTTCCTCAGCAAAGAAAGGTTTGACTAATTTAATCTCTTGATCTCTAAGAAACAGCCGCAGCTGAAAAGTTTTACACAAGTCCTTTGTCCTTTTTGCTTTCCAGTGTGCCTGACAGTCCACACGAACCAGATCCAGAACCGTACGAGCCCATGCCGCCTCGTCTCATTCCTTTGGATGAGGTGAGCATCGCACGTCTGCTGAGAACCTTCCCTTTTCCTGTCCTTTGTTCCTCTAATATTGTTTGTCTGGTTTCCAGCAGGACTCCTCTATGCTTGATGACACCTACGCTGAACCCATGGACACCACCCAACACCAGGCCTCCGCCATGTCCCAGAACGACGGCACCAAACTGCCTCCCGTCATCGCCAAGCTCATGGTCAAAATGAGCGGCCTCTCTCAGAGCCCGCCGACCAGCAGCACGCCCAGCAATGTCACCAACCCAGCTGTGAACGTGCAGGAGCTACTGACTTCTATCATGGTATGTGTGACGACAGACTCACAAGCGTGGGTTTAGGGGTGTGTAATATGTTGCATGTGAGGTTGGGGCGCCGTCAGGCTAACCAGCTGTGTGTTGGCAGGGAGCAACAGGGGGCCAGTCCACAGAGGAGCTGATAAAGCAGCCCGACTTCTCTGACAAGATCAAGCAGCTGCTGGGTTCTCTGCAGCAAAGCCAGAACCAGAACCAAGGACAGACTGGACCTCCTCCAGGTAAACCCTCATGCCTCTTCCTCATCACGTTCTGGATTTTTGCTTGTTTTGTTGTGCAGCGGTGTCATTGTGTGTTTGTACTGTGCAGTGCACCAGGGTCTGCTGGGCCACGGGCCGGGAATGAACAACATGCACAACATGCACATGCAGATGCCCATGAACGGTGGTTACCCGCCCAACGGTGCCCCCGGAGGCCCCCGCTTTAACCACCCCCCACCTCCACACGGCCACGGGCCACCCTTCAACGCGGGCGGAGGGCCTCGCATGATGGGCCCGCCTCCAGGTCAGGGTAGAGGGGACAACAACAACTACTGGGGGGAGGAGTCAATGAGAGGAGGGCCCCACAGAGGGGGACACTTCCACAGAGGAGGCCGGGGTCGAGGGGGAGAGCCTGGGTTCAGGGGTCGTGGGCGAGGAGGCCCTCGGGGAGGACACGGTAACATGAACGGTAGGTGGATCTCTGACTGTCAGCTGTGGTTCGACTCCTTCAGGGGGCTTACCTTCCTGTGTGTGTTTCACAGACATGTCCAAGAGGGCCGTGTGTCGCCATTTTATGATGAAGGGCAGCTGCAGGTACGAGAGCAACTGTGCTTTCTACCACCCCGGTGTGAACGGACCCCCGCTACCCCCCAACCACCCTGCAAACCAGCACAACCAGCACCCACAGCACGGCCACTAGGTGGCTCTGTCGCCAACACTTCAAAGCGATGAACTTGTGCTGTGATTGTGGGATGTCAGAATGGAACCGAAGCTTCACACAGGTGGTCCAGTCCTGCTGCAGCAGCAGAGCGTGGAAGCTGTAAGGGTCGCGGGACTCCACTGGTTTTTATCGTCACTGTTTAAAGGTGGGACTGAATCAAACCGCCTCAGGTGACCGCCGCGTCTGAGGGACTATCCTTCTGCATTGCGGTTGCTCTTATCCCGCAGCTTCAGCACTGACCTCTCTGGAGCCTCGAACACTTTGTTTGCACAAAACCAAGACTTGAGCAGCAAACGTGCTGCATGGCGTGCATTCATACTACAACCGTTGTCCCACACACACACACTGTTTCCTGAGCAGCTGCCGTTTGTCTGACAGTGGTGCATTCACTGGATCAAGTGTTTTCTGTGAAAACAGCCATTTTGTCCCGTTTCTTCCGCAGGACTCCCAAGTGTTTCTTTTCATTTCTCTTATTTTTTTGATACAGCCATTTCACGAGTTTAGTTTGTTTTTTTTTGCCAGATTAAACTGTGTGAATATAAAAAACATTCATACGTGCTCATTTCAGTTGTTTTTGTACTCAGAGTATTAAATAAATGTCTAAACATATGGAGCGTTGTGTGGTCTCAAAGGGTCTTCAAGCTCAGCAGCTTCCTTTAGTGGGAGCGTGCAGTGCAGCCTGTCGGAGGTTAAAAGATAAAATATTTTATCATTAACACACAAATTTAAATTCAGATCTCATGTAAGAAAAAATCTTATTTTCTCCCAGTTGCTTTGGGTTCCTGATGAATATTCTAACCCAAAATTGGCTAAAAGTGAAGAATTTTATTTGAGCTTATGTTTGGGAATAATTTTAGATACTGAAAGTGTGACACATGAAAACAGATTTTATTATCTATAAACTACAAATAGTCAGATAAACCACTATTTTTTTGTCTGCTGAAAATGTGAGAGACTCAGACCCAGAAGTCGTATGTGTGTTTCTGTCACGTTCTCCAAATAAAGCTCACTGGTATTATCAAACTGGACTTTCAGTCTGTTTTTTGTTTTCATTTTTACAAATAATCTCATTTCTGAAATGAATTTCTCTGGATGATGTTTATGAACCCCTGACTGAGAAGTCTACAAACTCATCATCACTTTCCTGAAACTGCTTTGCCTTTTGGTTTCTCTCTTTAGGGGTCACCATGGCTAATCATCCATGCATCCTCTACATCCTTCCCTTCTCAAAGTGTTGGAACGATCTTCATCTGCTCCCATATATCTCCAAAAAAAAAGTCACACACATAGCAACAGAAATAGATGCTAAAACACAAGTAAAACAGTTTAATCACTCATGATCATGAATAGAGATTTTTGCAGTGATGCATACAACTCATTCTCTAGATTAATTAAAGATGAAAAAATGATTCAAGTTAGATTTTTATTTTTGCATGTAAGAGTGGAAAGAAGTAAATTAATATAATACCACCCCCACTGAGTTATTTCACTATACATTTTCAAATAGTTCTAAACAGTCGTTATTTATATTGCACTTTTCATACATATTTAATCCAAAGTTGTCATAATTCAAATCAGATCAAGTGCAGATTTTTTGTCGAGTAGCAAGGTAAGAGTGCTTATTGATTATCCTCAGAACTGTTTTTTTTTTTAAATAATTTCTGTTATCTTCTATTATCTTCATAATTTCAGTAAATTATAACATGAATCACCCATCAGAAATGTTAAAATCAAAATTATTAAAAATTGTTAAAATCGATTATTATCAGAATAAATTATCCCATTAATCCATAAATCCTCGCTAAACATTCCATATCAATTAAAGAAAATTTTAGAGATTTCTTCATCTGTGACTGCAGAAATCCCTACCTGTCAGGTGAACTTAACGCATGTGTTGATGTGAAAGTCTGTTTCCCTCACCTTGTTCAATATGAAGCTGCAAATTTTTTTTTAATTGTTTTTTTTTACAATCACTTGTGCACTGTATTAACTGTGTGATATGAAATGTTGTTTTTGTACACGTCCACATGCAGTATTGTGTAACTACAATTATAGTTTCAGTCCTTCATGACTGAACTAGTTTTAGGACTGGAATCAGTGACACAGGACTAATCAGAATACACAGAGCAGAGTAAATTAGATATAATTCTTCTCATGTTCATGTGGAATTGTAATTGTTTAATTTAGAATTTGGTTCTTGGCGACAGTGAATCTCTTTGTCCTTCCACATCCTACACACGTGGACAAAATTGTTGGTACCGCTCAGTTAAGAAGGAAAAACCCACAATTCTCACTGAAATCACTTGAAACTTACAAAAGTAACAATAAATAAAAATTTATTGAAAATTAAATAATCAAAATCAGCCATCACTTTTGAATTGCTGATTAACATAATTATTAAAAAAAAACAAACCAATGAAACAGGCCTGGACAAAAATGATGGTACCTCTATAAAAGATTGAAAACTATTTGACCAGACTGACATGATTAACTCAGGTGTGTCCTTTAATTGACATCACAGGTGTTACCAAACTCATAATCAGTCAGTCTGCCTATTTAAAGGGAGACAAGTAGTCACTCTGCTGTTTGGTGAAAAGGTGTGAACCACACTGAACATGGACAACAGAAAGCCAAGGAGAGAATTGTCCCAGGACATCCGAAAAAAAATGATAGATAAACATCTTAAAGGTAAAGGCTATAAGACCATCTCTAAACAGCTTGAACTTCCTGTGACAACAGTGGCTCATATTAGTCAGAAGTTCAAGACCCACGGGACAGTAGCCAACCTCTCTGGACGCGGCCGCAAGAGGAAAATTGATGACAAATTGAAGAGACGGATCGTTGGAATTGTATCCAAAGAGCCCAGAACAACCTCCAAAGAAATTAAAGGTGAACTCCAAGGCCAAGGTACATCAGCGTCAGATCGCACTATTCGTCGTTGTTTGAGCCAAAGTGGACTTCATGGGAGACGACCAAGGAGGACACCACTGCTGAAAAACAATCATAAAAAAGCCAGACTGGAATTTGCAAAAATGCATGTAGACAAGCCCCAAAGCTTCTGGGAGAATGTCCTTTGGACAGATGAGACCAAGCTGGAGCTTTTTGGTAAGGCACATCAACTCTATGTTCATAGACTCAAAAACCAAGCATACGAAGAAAAGAACACTGTCCCTACGGTGAAACATGGAGGAGGCTCAGTCATGTTTTGGGGCTGCTTTGCTGCATCTGGCACAGGGTGTCTTGAATGTGTGCAAGTACAATGAAATCTGTAGACTATCAAGGCATTCTGGAGAGAAATGTGCTGCCTTGTGTCAGAAAGCTTGGTCTTTGTCGCAGGTCATGGGTCTTCCAACAGGAGAACGATCCAAAACACACAGCCAAAAACACCCAAGAATGGCTGAGAGAAAAGCGTTGGACTATTCTAAAGTGGCCTTCCATGAGCCCAGATCTGAATCCCATTGAACATCTGTGGAAGGAGCTGAAACATGCCATTTGGAGAAGACACCCATCAAACCTGAGACAACTGGAGCAGTTTGCTCATGAGGAGTGGGCCAAAATACCTGTTGACAGCTGCAGAACGCTCATTGACAAATACAGAAATCGCTTCATTGCAGTGATTGCCTCAAAAGGTTGTGCAACAAAATATTAAGTTATGGGTACCATCATTTTTGTCCAGGCCTGTTTCAAAATAATTATGTTAATCAGCAATTCAAAAGTGATGGCTGATTTTGATTATTTAATTTTCAATAAATTTTTATTTATTGTTACTTTTGTAAGTTTCAAGTGATTTCAGTGAGAATTGTGGGTTTTTCCTTCTTTAACTGAGGGGTACCAACAATTTTGTCCACGTGTGTATTCTGTAACTTAAAGACTGAAAGAGTCTGTGCATGATTTGTAGTGCGACTGCGTCCCACTTCACTGTTTGAGGAATCACTTAAAAGGACATCCGTGTAATCAGGGCGGGACACGGTGCAGCTGCCGAATGCAATGTTTTATAGGGGCCGTTTCCAAAGAAGCAAATATTGATTGTGGCCACGGTCCAACACAGGGAGGCAGACGGCCAACAGTGAGTTTAGGACACCTCAGCACTACACTGTCAACACATCCTGGTGCAAGCAGTCGGGAAAACGTTTGTTTGTTCAAGTTCTGGTTGGTTGGGTGATTCAGCAAAGAAGTGCAGGAAACCCGTGTGGAGGAATGAGGCAGATACCAGCAGGAGAGAAAGCCCTCCACAGTGAGGATGTCCAGCATTAGAGGTCCATTACACTTATCAGCCACAAGGTACAAGAACAGGGAGTGACATTTGCTGTAATTCACAGCTGTGCTGCTCTATGTTGCAAGTCAAAGAAACGCTGCTTAGGACGCTAGTGGCTTGGACCATTTCCTCCACATGCCCACTAGCAGACAGAATCAATGTCAAGAATCCAAATGTTTTGATAACTTTAATACTTCAGGTAACAAAATACAGAAAATTGAGGGAGCTTCAAATTGATGCAGAGCTTGATTTAGTGCTTTAACTCCCAGTTTCTGATTGGCTTTACAATAGTGACTAACTCATAGCTATGGTCCTGTAACAAATGTTCCGGAGCTATGAGTTTCTCCATCTTTCCTGTTCTGTAGGTGTATCCAGGTATTTCTATAGAGTCTGGCAGGAACATGAACAGTGATGTGTTTGTTCTCTGGATCTTTTGAATTTCCCCATTAGCACTCAAGCATCCAGCCATGCTGAACGAAGCCCCGCCCACTCCCAGAGGAGAGCCGGAATAAGGGCATCATTGAGGATGAGGGATACCCCCCTCTCCCCCCTCGTGTCCTCTGAGCCTATCAGCTGCAGACCCGAACCTCTGACACGAGCTTGACGCCCAATACGACCCTGATCGTCACCCCTAAATACGTGCACGAAACGTGAGAGGTCCAGGTGAGGGTATCAGCAAGCCCGTGGACCTTCGTCTCCCACGGCAACGGCAGCCACACCCACTGCGGAGGCTCCAGGATGTGCTGAAGAACACACACGGAAACGGGCCGTCCTCCCCTCCCTGCATCAAAAAAAGTTAGAAAGTTTGCTCAGCAAACACTGCTGCGCATCACCACCCAGACGGTGTGAAGCAGAGGGAGGCTGGGCGAGAGAGAAGGCGCTTTAAAAACAGAGAGGTGGGGGTCCAGGTTGAGCAGATCCTTTTGCTGGTTCGCCTCATCCCGTCTGAGCCGTCAGGAACAGGTAAGATGACACACCTGAACACTGTCCATGCGTAAACCTGGTTGCGTGATCAGTTCACTTTTTAAAGTGAGGAAAAGTCATAAGAAATCCACAGGAAAAGTATCAGCAGAAATTATTTGTGCATTTAGAGACTATTTTTCTTCTCCACTGTATGACTTAACTTTTTATTTTATCTTTTTTTTTAACATAATACAATGTCCTTAAAAAAGTTAATGTTGTGTATTGTTTCAACAATTATTAAAATGGATTTTTCTTTCCTGAAACAAAACTATTTAGACCATGTGTGAATGCTGTGTGGCTCAGCAATCAAACTGACAATAATTGCTTCAAATCAACGAAAAAATAAGATTTTAAAGACATTTTTGACAAAAAAAGATGTTAAAATAAAACAACTTTACATTTAAAAAATGTTTTTTGATTGCTCTAAATTTCCTTTATGGCTTTGTAAGGGTCAACGCCTCACAACAGGTATTACAGAATATTTTTGCATGCATGTAAATATTGACATAGACACGCAGTGTGTGGCAGTCACTGATCTGCAGGTTGTCTCTTTTAAAAAGATGAGAGGTCTGTAATGTTCATCATGGGTCGACTGTGAGAGGCAGAATGTAAAAAAGAATAAAGGAAATCACATATTTAAAGTTCTTTTTTCAGAAAACAAGTATTTGGTCAATAGCAAAAGTTCAGATCTATACTTTGTAAAGTAACCCTGTCATTGGCAGAAGTTTATGGTTTCCTGTTGGTCTTTAGCAGGTTTGATTTTCAGTGATGTTTTGAAGTTGTTGCCGGGCAACATTAACCTCCAAGTTCTTCCACAGATTCACTATTGGACTGAGATAAGACCACTCCAGAACTGTGCAATTTCTACATAGCCACTCCTTTGTTTCCTGGGTTATGTTTGTCATGATTGTTATGGAAGATCCAGACGCTCTCGCTGATTAAAAATGTTTTATATCCCAAAATCTCTGTCCCTTTTACAGAAAAACAACCCAAAAGGATGATGTTTCCATTTCAATGATGTACAGTCTGCCTGGGGGTATAATTCAGCATTGTTTCCCATCCAAAAATGTCCCTGGTGTTCTTCGACAGCTTTTTGGTCTTGGTCATGGAGAGGTTGCAGTCTGACAGTTTAAGGGTGTGGACAGGAGTCTTTTATACAAGTAATCAGTTCAAACTGGTGACATTAATACAAGTGGAAGATAGAGGAGCTTCATAAAGATCAAGTATCAGGTCTCTGAGGGATGGAATTCTTATTTGTTTGTCAGAGCAAAATATTTCTATTCTGCACTACTACACAAATACATTCTTTAAAAATGTGTTTTCCTGGATTCATTTTTTACATTTTTCTCTCAGTTGAAATGAATCTGTGGTGAACATTACAGATTTCAAAGTGGTACAACTTGGAGAATCGCTGGCTGACAAATACTTTTTTTGCCTCACTGCATTTGTATGAGCAGATTAAGTAAATATAAAAGTACATTAGTTACAGAAACAAGGAGCAAGTTCATATTAGAGGGTGGTGTGAGCCTACTTTTATTTTTATATATATGTTCTATCTAATAAAATTGTTTTATACATGTGCAGTGTTTTTTTAGGTTTCAACATTTTACAATGAAACATTGCTCATAAGTAGTAGAACTTCCTCTTCCCTGTTCATGTCTTCAGGAACATCAGAATTTTAATTTCCACTGGTTACTGATTAATGTTTTTTGTTCAAAATGCGAGATGGTATCTGAAGTTAGCGGTTAAAATTTAATCCATTAATTTATTTCTCCTTTTGCTTCTCCTTTGCTTCTCTCTGAAGCCTTGTTTCTGTCATCGAACTTTTGACATACTGTCAGTTTGTCACCGTTCTAATCATGCTGAGAAAATAACTAAATGTATTAGTTATAAACGACATAATCTTAAAAGTAGCCGAGTAAGTAACTGAATTACTCTTTGATAAAAGTAACTAGTTTCTAGGAAAAGTAACTATTTGTTGCATTGTAAAAAAAAAAAAGCGACTGAATGTCAAAATTAGAATTTTTTCTGAACAGTTTTTAGATATTTTCCTGTATAACCTTAAGTGTTTATTGCATACCGACAGACAGCAAAAAGTTTCTCCTGCTCTTCAAGTGTTGTCCTTGTAACAAAAGTTAAAAATAATGAAAGTGAGTAACAACAGGTGTGGTGGTAAACATCTCTGTCTTACTAAACAATCAAAGAATATGAAATGCTCTTTCAGTAATCAAATATATCAAACACACACAACCTGAGTCTGGAAGAAGAGCTTATATCCACCTAAATGTCAATTTTTCATCAGCATCACAGTTTCTGCAGCTTCCTCCACCTTCCTCCACCTGTTTGGTGTTTGTATGTGGGAGGAGTGTCCCGTATCCGTGTGAAACAATGTTGGCTACAGATGACAACCATGAAACCTAAGTCAAGCATAACTGATTTACCTGACCAAGTTTCTGACAAAGAGACACTTCATGGCACAACAGCAGCTGGTAGTGTTTTTGGTTTGCGTAGTCTATCAAATCAGTTGGACATTCAGTATCTGTAACAGCTTTGTAAAAATAAAAACGCCAATTAGGAAGACGACCTCGATAATGAAAAATGTAACTCAGGTTTTGAAACAAAGAGGTGTGTGATGGTTCAGGGTCTCTGATTAGGAGTTTGCTGTGGTCATAGGAAAAGTTGGTCTGTTCTCAACGTGTCTATTTCTCGCTGCAGTCAAACCTTCAGGATGATCAGAGCAACACTTCCGGTGCTCCTTCTGGCTCTGACCTCAACCTTTGCCAAATACATCCCAAAAACGGGCAGAAGGATCCCACAAACGCTGTCCAGAGGTGAGGTGACCTCTCTGAGGCGGAGCCAGTCTGTACGCTGTGTTTGGAGGGGCAGAGCAGGGCTCTTCACTGATTTATCACCATTTGTGTCTGTCTAGGATGGGGTGACCAACTCATCTGGGCCCAGACGTATGAAGAGGCGCTGTACTGGTCCAGATCCAGGTATGACCCCCTTCCAAAAAAAAAAGCGCTGGAGCTTATGTAAGCTCGCACTGTTGACTGACAACTGCTGTTCTGTCTTGGTATCAGGAACAAGCCTCTGATGGTCCTGTTTCACTTGGAGGACTGCCCCCACAGCCAGGGTATGATCTCGTACTGGGCTGCACCTGCCCCCTCTCACAGTTCTTAAACCTGAATCGTGTCTGTTCTGTCACAGCGTTTAAGAAAGTGTTCTCTGAAGACGACAAAGTCCAGAAAATCCTCGATGAGGACTTTATTGTCCTCAACCTGGTGGTAGGTTCCAGGACCGAGCAGAAAACACACACAAACGCAGATTTTAGGCCTCACAAACTGTAGCTCATTGTCTTTTCTTCCCTGTAGTACGAAACCACAGACAAGCACCTCTCTCCTGATGGACAGTACGTTCCACGAATCCTGTTTGTGGGTAAGAGCATAGTCTCACTCTTCTTTAAAACCTCATAATCCAAGACTAAAGACCTTACCCTAATCCAGAATGAAATTCTGAAAAGCTCTGAATGTAGCTCATAGAACTGCACAACACCTGGAGCTCTGCTTCAAAATATAGATGAGTTTAACTTGTTTCATTAGTCTACATTTTTGAGGTCACCTGTGTGGTCATCAAAGACAGCGTTGGTTAAAAAGGCCATTCCTCCTGAGAGTCCAGACGAGGTTTCCTCAAACCGTAATCATGAATTTCTTCTTTGTGATCAATTTTTAAACAGATGGCACTTCTGTGAATTTGAAAGTTTGGCCTGGTTTACCTTTCAACACTTGATAAATAGTTGCATGTTTTGTACATAGAGCCTGAAAGCAGTCGTAAAAACTCCGTAGTTATGAACATGGAAGCCCAAAAAGTACATTTTTGTGCATTAATAAATAAATAAAGCTGCTGTCTCTGCATGAATGATCTGATTGTTCACTGAAGAATGTGGGACTTTTAAGTAAGTCTGAAATATTACAAAAAAACTGTACCTACAGGGTCCTAAAGTTTGTTTCTAGAATAATTCTAACATGAACTGGTCTCAAGAGAAGAATAAGCATCATCAAATGACTAACAAAGTTTGTGACTCACAGCTGAAAGATGTTAAATTAAGTGTTTGTAATTGAATAAAGGGAACCTAAAGAACCTTGGTGAACCATCCATAAAAGATCTGAAATCAAGGACAACATCTGAACTGCGCTAGAAAAGCTTCTAAAACCCCAATTCAAAATTAAACAAACAAACAAACAAACAAACAAAACAACAGACTGGTAGATGTACTGGGTAGGGGTTAACTTTTGTGAATAATGGCACCAGCTGATGATGACTTTGCAGGACAGGTGACTCAATTTGTTTGAGAGGAGGTGCAGCAGGCAGCAATGTTCTTCGAGTAGCACCACCTCTATGCTGAAACTTGCATTTTTGGGGAAGAAGCTCCATAGCAACCTGGCTCCAGTTATCTTCCCTTTTGAACCAGCTTCATTCGGAAGTAAAACGATTACAGCTTACAGGGAAACAAAGTGGATGTTTTCATTGTTGTCCAACAAGACCATTGGCAGATCCACAGGTGAGTGCTGCAGTTCTGACTTCTCTGACCAATTCTCCACAGACCCCTCCATGACCGTGAGGGCTGACATCAATGGTCGCTATGGCAACCGCTTGTATGCCTACGAGCCAACCGACATGGGTCTCTGTGAGTGCCCTGCACAGAACTTTTTTTAGCGTTCTTCCCCCCAAATGTTGTTCTTTACACTCCGATTGTCTCCTCTCTGCCCCCTTAGTGTTGAGCAACATGGAAAAAGCAAAGAAGCTGCTGAAGTCTGAGCTGTGAGGGGCGGTGGCGAGCCGCCAGTCCTGACGACGAGCCATCACTCCTGGTTCTCGCATCCCACAGAAGACAGCGCACTGCAAAGTTTCCTCTCCCTTTATATTTCCTGGATGGTTAATGTTTTTGTGTTACTGCAGCTGTCAATTACCAGCTCTGTTAAATAAATGAACACTTGTTGACAAGCTTTGTTACCTCATTGACAGATTTCTTTGTGACACTTGTGATCACTGAAATATTTCATAATTTAAATAAAAACTAGTTTGCGACTGTAAAGAAAACCCTTTTAATAGAGGATGTGTTTGCAAGACTTTGAATAACAAATTCAAAGCAGGAGAATTATCTTAATAATCAAATTAGATCATGTAAATCAGAAAAAAGGACAATGAAGTTACTTTACATAACTGAACACGTGAATGTGCTGTACAGTTGCAAATATGAAGCCTGTGCTCAATCTTTTTAGAAATCGTTTTTTCTGATATTTAGTTATTTTCAGATCATCAAGAAACTGAGGACTTAACCTGTTTTGTAAGGTAAAAGAAACAGGTTTTTTGAGTGGCAGAGATTGATCCAAGATTGATGATGATTGACGGAGAAACACAAGCAGCTCTTTACAGAGGTTATTGTGACACTAAAATGCCTGATTATCTCCTATTTGGGGAAGGGCAGACCTTTTTAATAGTCTATTGACTGTGTTAAAGTTTTTATTGTTTTCTTTAAGCTGTTGATTCGGCTCTACAGTAAACAAAATGAATTCTTCTGAGTGTGAATGACTTCAGAATCTCCTGGTTTGGTGAAATAATCTATGAAATAGTGTCTAAAACTTTTCGGGAACCTCTTGTTTCTGTCACACATGAGGCGTGATCCAAAACTAAACAAAACTTGCCCCAACTTCCCAACATCCATCTGTTACCTTGTTCTCCTAGCTAGCTTTTAGCTTCTCACACTCCCAACCTAACATTACAGGTCCAATAAAAATGGTGATGGCTATCCAGCCACAGAGTTTTGAGCCAGATTCCAGCTCAGACGAGGAAAACAAAGACGTACATGGATCTATTTGTCTGCAAGTGGATGCATGAGAATGGAGCGGAGCAGGGAGCTTGTGGCTTGCCATAGTAACTTACACGTCACACTTAGAAGATTTTTCCAACAGCATTTTTTGTCTGATACTGATTCACAACAATTTGAATAAAGGAATACTCAAATATGTATTTTTAATCTTAATTTTCTTTATAAACGTCCTCCATCATCAGAAAAAATGTTGCAAGAACAAATTAAAAACACAAAAAAATATAATTTTAATTGGTTTTACATGGTATGTCAATTAGTCAAAAATGTAAAAAAGTTGTAAATGTGTTGAGCATGTTTCTAAACCTAAATGTCTTATTTGTGTTATCTACATGCACAGCGCTGGATCAGGTAAATGTTGGCAAGTCTACTCTGCTGCTGCCAGTGAGTCTGTGTGTCAGCACACCACCAAGCTTGATCAAATGCAATGCATGATGGTAAACGATCTAACAGTAAGCTTCCTGTTCCCCGGTTACATGATATGCTCAGTGTGACACAAAGGGCAGCTGCTTGTGCCTTTCAAATGAAGTCCCTGCAGGTGAAGGACTCCTTCCGTTTTGGACCGACAGAAGATCAGAAAGAATGGAAAACTGATAAATGCTTGACTTAAGCAATGAAATCATTATTGCTCTGTATTTATCATTACTGGTGCTGAATGCTGACACAGAATTAAATCTTTCAGCTAAAAACACATTCATGTAGCCTCAGAGTTTCTTCTCTTTCTACTTTGGGAAGCACATATTTGCCGGTAAAACTTGCCTCTTATCTGGTGATGACAGGCGCTACCTCTGGCAGTTCTCATTTCAAGATGGCCAAAATTGATTTCATATGAAGCCTTGAAGAGACATTTAAAAGACAGACAAGGAAAAATGTAGTTTGAGATTGAGGCTCAAGATCAGGGAGTGATCTGTCATTTGGAAGTCAAAGTCCTCTACAAACAGGGACAGGAAGACGTCACTAATCTCCTCCCTTATACTTTTATCTGTGGTTTTGTGAGTCATTTTTTATCAGTTGTGATCAGAAATAATGGGAACATTTAGGCATTAGCATAAAGACTAAAATGAAAAAAAAACAACCTGTAAATACTGAGCAGATCAGGATGAGTTTCCAAACTCTACACATAGAAATTCTCATTTTTTGAGAGGCTTAAACTTCTGAAGAGGACATTGAGACGCGTTCCTTTTTCAGTGCTTTAACAAGCATTTCTCTATTGGTAAAAAACAAAATTCTTCAGACACTTTCTTTTATTTATTCAAGGACTTAAAATTCTTGAAATGAAACAAAAAAAAAGATTTTCTATTTTACTTGCTGCTGTGGTTCTTACAGCAGCTAATGTGTGCTAATTTACATTTACTGTTGACAGACACATACATCTATAGCTGTCATATGATGCTCAACTGTAAGAAGAATGTCCCCAGGAGGACAGAAAGCTGCAGTTTTCCCATGACCCCCCAATATAAAAAACAAAGCCCTGTGTGTGAGCCACCTTAGACCACTGCTATACCCTCCAATTTGGGGGGAATTTCCAGGGTGTATCCCGCCTTTGCCAAACAGTAACTAGGATAGGCTCCAGCAACCATGTAACCTCGAAAGGGATTTAGCACTTTCAGAAAATGGATAGATGAACAAAAACAGCAAAATGCTTTCTGCAGTAGCTTCTTTGGTTTTGCTTCTTCATGTAAAAAAAGCACATAGACACATAAATCACAGATAAGTGGAAAGCATGACACTTGACATGTTCTGCAGACTGCTGCTGTGCAAAGATTTTGGAGCAACAAGTGCAGCCAGCAGCTGGTCTTCCATTTTTAAAACACCTCACAGCCCATCTCATCACTGCAGCGACACAACAGGAGCACACAGAAGAGTTCTAGAAGGATCTAAAGGTGAAGACTGTGCGTCTCACAGGAAAGCACCTGGGTTGGCTCGAGGGTCTCTCTGGTTCCTGTAGTAACAGGTGAGCCAAACTGCCAAAATCTGAAACAAGAGACAGAGAAATGTTGTGCTCCCACCTTCAAGGCAACAACTCAACCCAAAATTAGCACATGTAATTTGACCTCAGCTATATGCCAGATGCTCTTCCTAGACCCAACCCTCTGCATTTCAGCTGGACTTGCGAAGAAACAACAGTGCCCCCATGTGGTTACAGGACTTTACAGCAGCTAGTTGTCTCAGATGGTCTCCATACCTGAGTGAAGCTGAAAAAGAGTCCGATCCTGCCAATGAAGAGGAGGACCTCTCCCACGTGGTCTTGGATGGTCTCTGCACAGGGCTGGCAGGACTGGTTCTGAAAACAGGCCTGCAAAAAGCAAAGATCTAAAGGATAAATCGGAACCAAAAATTCCCCAGAGCAACCTCAGATCCAAACGCACAGCTCTGCAGGTGCTGTTGGGGTCCACACGTCTGAAGCCACAGCAGTTGAGGCTTTTCTCCACATCCTGTGGAGTGCTGCCAGAGTTGTTCCAACCCATCTCCAACAGATGATCCTGCAGCAAAAACATCCTCTCAACATCCTCAGACAGCATGGAGGAAGGAAACCCACTGAGAGCTCAGTGCTGCTTTTAGCTGGAGGAGGATGCTGATGCTGTGACCAGCTTCTGCAGACATTACCTGCTGCTCCTTGGTGATGGCCAGGCAGGCGCTGGACACAGAGAACTGCACCATGAAGACCAGGAACAGGATGATCATGTACTGAGCTCCACTGTCAAGGAACATCATGCTACACACAGAACAGACTTGATGAGATGCATGATGAATAGGAAACAACTTTCTGCTCCCAGATGTTTTGTAAAAACAGCCTCATGAGGGTCCTAAGCACACACTTCTACCTTGACAAGTCCATCACCTCTGGTTGCAAGGTTCATCCTCAAATAGATGAACGACATTTTTCTAGCACACATGGTCCCAAGAACTAGACATTTCTTTCTAATATTTTTCAATTTCAAGTGTAAAACTTCTGGAAAGACGTTATAGGCCCCTTGCAATGGAGAGCATGTCACAAATGCAACACCATTGTTTGCTGAACAGTGTTGTTAAAAACAACGTTTTTAATGCGCTCAAATAAATAAATACTTCCTATCCAACAAAGTCCTTTTGTTTTTTTATTTAAAAAAAAAATAGGTAAAAAACAAAAGTGTTCAGTGTTCCCTTTAAAGGATACAAAGAAGAGGAGGACCTGGTGGTGCTTCACGGCCCCAACAAGTCCCACCAGTGCCACCAAAAAGAGGAAGACGCCCACGCCAATCACTCCTCCAACCACCTGGAAGCTGGACAGCAGACCCAACCACTTTCCCCACGCAGCAATGCCGATCATCAGCACACTCACCATCTACGAGTCAGAGCACACATGAAATGTTGGTCAAATTCTCCTCAATACAGAGAAAACAAGTTATAAACAGGTTATTAAAAATACATTACACGTGGAAAACAGATGCAAAACACTATAATCTGCACTAAAATGATCTAATTGTATGGAGATATCTATATCTTTCAGAAGTATTTTATTGTTGTAAATTCATGTCCACACAACTTGATTGGTTTTGCTACTGTGCAAACAAAAAAATGCATCTTAAAAAAAACTTCTTGGGGCTGTATAAATTAATTGAGTGTGTCAAAAAGATTGAATGCTGCTTTTCTTATAATGTTATGACAAACTGACAAAAAGTACAAAAATAATCCTTTGTTTTAGTCATAAAAGTTCAAGAAACAGGGAAATATTAACAGATATATAATATTAATATTATAGCAGATTGTTATCAGTATAACAGTCTGATTGGCTAGTAAGAGACTGCAAGCTGCACGCTGATTGGCTAGTAAGAGACTGCAAACTGCACGCTGATTGGATGTGGACAAAAAGAAGGAGCTGATTGGTTAATAGGTTTTGAACAAAATATATGTGTCAAAAACATGCTTACAACCTTGTGTCCGATCTGTAAATCTTTTTTTTCACACATGCACAAAAATATTTCGTGGCTATATTTTTTCACTAAATTATTTTAATATTCTGCGCTTTTTTTTAAACAAATGCACAAATTTTGTTTGCTGAAAAATGTTCAAAACCAAAATACTTGATAAAATTTAACTACACACACACCAGCCACTTTTTGTTTTTGAAGCATACAGCAAGACATGCCCAACAGATGCAACCAGATTAGTATTTTTATTTACACAACTTTTAGTAAAATAGGCTCTTTAAGGTTTTTTTTTTTTCTTTTTTTTAACGGTGTCTTCCAGTTTATTCTACTTTAAATAGATCCAAATTATATTTGTGGCACTAATAACCCATTTCAATGTTAAATATTACAACAAGGAAGTCAAATGGTAGCTTCTACACACGGATGTAATATAATCCTATTTACTTAAAACATTTTGAGTATCTGCTGACAAATATAATTTCAACTGAAATTCCACTTCAAGTTATTCAAAAGTACATTTAAATATTAAATTCTCATTTAGGCATAAAACAATTATGTACATAAAAAAATCAAATAACAAACATGAATGGGAACCCTAACTCCATTTCTTTTCAGGAGATGTTATGGAAATCTAAAATGTTCTTTACATCTACACTTTGGGTTTATAGAAGGATTTTTACTCTACATTAATGTATATCTATTTTTTTATTTAAAGGAAATCCATCCATTGTTTTCATCTTGAAACAAAAGTTATTGATGTTTATAAGTTTCTGTAATATTTGCCATCAGGCAACTCTAGCTTCTCATGGCACGCGCAAATGTCACACGATTTTGACCTAATCTATAGCTGGTTCACAGATGGAGTCCACTCCCGAACCCGGACAGAACCGTGTTAAAATAGCCCGCTTTGAAACATATGGAAACTCACCACGTAGAGGATGTTGATGGCGCACAGGCACTGCTTGGTGCAGGTGAACCTGCAGCCCATGTCAGGAAGCGCGCTGGTGGTGAGCCCCGAACTTCACGGACGGAACCGAGGGAACCGGTGAGAGCAGATGTGGGTGACAACGAGCAGCGGAGCCGGGAGAAATGAAAACGCACAAACGCACCGGAAGCGGGTCTCTTGGTTCTTCAGAACAGCGAGGCTGAAGTTGATTTAGAGGCTTTTATTCTGAAAGGAACACAGTCCCTAATTCCGCTGATTCAACGAGGAAGCTTCCTGTGCGCTGAGTGGCTGAGAGGAAACAAACTAATTTGAGTCAATTTTCAGGTTTATATTTAGTTTTTATTTTTTGTAATCAAATTTTGTAAAATGGCCAATTGAATTAACCATTTAAAAAATGCGTGTAATTATGTACGAATGTATAAAATTATGTATTTCTATTACTAGGAAACCTCCTGGTGATAGCTGGAGGATTCTTGCTTGTGAGGATTCTCCAAACTTCTATTTAGTTTTAGTTTTAAATTTGAACATATAAAGCAGCAGAACTGATGTGTTTTTTTTTTTTTTTTTTGGCTTTTCCATTCGGGGGTCACCACAGTGAATCAGCTTCCTCCATCTAACCCTGTCTTCTGCATCCTCTAGCACCAGTTACATTCACGTCTTCCTTCACTGCATCCGTAAACCTCCTCTTTGGTCTTGCTCCAGACCTCTTGTCTGGCAGCTCTAGACTCTGCATCTTTCTACCAATATATTCACTGTCTCTCCTCTGGACATGTTCGAACCATCTCAGTCTGGCCTCTCTGACTTTATCTCCAAAACCTCTAACATGTGCTGTCCCTCTGATGAGAACCTCAGTATCTTCATCTCTGCTACGTCCAGCTCTGCTTTCTGTCTTTTCCTCAGTGCCACAGTCTTTAGGCCGAACAACATGACTGGTCTCATCACAGTTTTGTTCACCTTTCCTTTCAATGGAGCTGAAACTCTTCTATCACACATCACACGTGACACTTTTCTCCACCCATTCCATCGAATTCCAACATTTTTATTATTTATTTTATGTTGTTGATTTGTTTTATGTTATAGCTAATTTTTCTTTGTCCTCTCCTTTACCAAGAAATAAGTGGATTTTCTTTTGACATTGTATATATATATATATATATATATATATATATATATATATATATATATATATATATATATATATATATATAATGTTAATATAATTAAATGTTTTGTAATGTCTAATTTGTCAATATAAAATAAAGTCAAATTGAATCAAATTAATTACACAACTCTTTTTTCATACTATAACTCAAGTTGGGAAAAAAATAGGATTCACAGTCCTTTAAATATTGTTTCTAGTTGCAATAATTGCAGTATCATGTAACAAGGCATCCTAAATGCAAGCGAACATTTTGTTTTTGCTGTTTTTGTTTAAAAGTTGGAATAAGGCCATTGGACAACTGCTGAGTCATCTTCTAGACAGCAACCTTCAAGAACACTGGCTGCAGAGCCAAGAATATCCAGAACTATGACAATATTTATTAATTTAATTAAAATAAAGAAATTTAATTTAATTTAACAGAAAATGTGATCCCTCCTCCTTCCTATCGTTTGCTAGGTTATTAAGTGAGTTATGTCTTATATATGTCCTATGAGTTATGAATGCATTGGAAAACTCTCCGCCTCTGTTTTCTTTCCTTTTTCGGTCCCAATGTTGTTGTGGCCGAAATTCCGACGACAGTGAAGGCAACGTGACGCCGGGCCGCGTGAGGCGAGTTCAGCCTGAAGGACACTCGGAGTCTAAAACGTCCGTGGAAGGTAGGTAGTACGTGTCCGTAGCCCACCTCATCGGGCGGGCCCGGAACTCCAATCTCTAGGAACAGACACTGCCCTCACTGTGGTTCGGAGAAACTGGCGTCTGGTCTTCAGAACCCTCGGTACTGCCCGCTAGCTAGCTAGCTAGCCCAGCAGCTAGCAACAGTCGTCGGCCAGGAAGGCGTTTTCTCGAAGTCTGGTTCTGATTCTGAGTCTTGGAGGAACCTGGGCACAGGTTCGTGACAGGAATTATAGTTTTTTTTTTTTTAATCTGAATCCGAACTATATCTGGTTTCCTTTTTTAGGGCTGTGCAGTTTATTCGGACTAGTCCTAATGATTGCATAGACTGGAATATAGTTTTATTTGGTAGCCTCACTCACTGACCTTGTATCATTGGAATTCATTGAGTGGAATAGTACACGCGTGTCTTAATGGTGTGAAACGTAGGAGAACAGGCCAGCCTTTCACTGAGGGTTGGATTAGAGATTATCTGACATGACTGGAGTCTGACAGACCATTTAAAACTCATCAAAATATATGTACATTTTTTTGTTTGTTTTTATACATACAAGTGTCATGTACACTTCCGACATGCTGCGTTCAAGGGCTGAAGGTGAACCAATCATGCCATTGAGATCATGTTCTCAGTCAGATACTCAAACAATTTTAGAATCTAGTATTTAGTGAAGGATGTGTCGTAGTGACATTTTTCTTCTTTGCAGTCCTGCATAAATGATACATGAAACATTGCTCCCTTCCATCAACCTCAGTGACAACAGTTTATTGTAGCAACCACTGCTTCATGTTGCTCAGGTCCTCACAAGCTGTAATCTTGCAGATCTTCATTTACCTGCATAATGATGCTTTGACCTTCAGTGTACTGTAGTGTAAAGAATACATCTTACAATTCAGTATTCCAGTAAATGTTCTGGATGTTATGCTAGTGCTCATGTTGAGCATTTCTGTAAATGAAGTAAGACTGAGGAGAATCATGAAGGACATCTTCTGACTTCTATTAGACTTTAAAATGAGGTGGAATCAACTCTGGATGAGCGGAGGCTCTCAAAGAAAGTGTACTATCGAACAGGAGTATCATTAAAGAAAAGTTAAATACCGGTATGTTTTTTTTCCTCCTGATTATCGTCATTGAATTAGTAAATATTGAGAAAAGATCACGTCATGTTTGAAGAAAGACTCAGCTGTACTTTGAACTGCTTGTGTGGCAATTTTTGGTGTCATTGTATACATTTCTGGGCTTAGTTATTATTTTCAACAAGAGCTGCTTTTTTTTTTTAGTTTGGCCTGCGACCATCAGAAATTGTTCGTAGTGCCCGTCGTAGAAGGCGCCCCCCGCTGCCCTCTGCTTCTGATGCTCAGCTGCTGAGCGGGGTTGCTCCTGACCCATGTGATGAATGGCTGCAAGCCGGGGAGGAGTGGCCTTCTGGGTGGGCTGTGTCTGCAGCAACGGCGCCAGGAAACCCGTCCAGAACCGAAGCTGGAGTCAGGTGATCTGTTGAAGCTTGTAACTGATGTGACAAGTCAGTGCCAAAGTTGTTTATGTGGATTTGTGTCGGATGACGATATGTCTTATCAGCAGTGCTACAGAGCAGCTCTCTTTTTTTTGACAGGAAATCCAGTTTGTGGAGTATTATTAGAACTGTAGTAAATATCTGTCATAGACCTGGAGTTTTGTTCACTTATGTTTGTTTCTGTAGCATTTACATAACAAGCTAATACATTGTAATGCATTAATTTAAAAATTGTATCAGATGTTTGCTTTGTTTTTGTGGACAAGATGAACTGTTCCTGGTCTAAAAATATGTCTCAAATAGAAGTTTAAAAATAACTAGAAAATTGCATTTCCTGCGGAAATACGTTTGATTGCAGAATTGCAGAAGGTTGTTGCTTTTATATGCATAATTGCAGAACTTTTAGCAGAAAAGGCTAAAATGTTTTAAAATGAAAACAATTTTTAATAAATTGCTAAAGTTTGTTTAATTACTCAGTACACTGTTTGGATATTGCTGAAATGTTAGCTAAAAGCCAAATAAGCTTGAAAAACCTTGGTAGATGCCAAATTAGCTCAAACAGCTAGCATATTGCTGAAATGTTAGCTAAAAGCCAAATGAGCTTGAAAAACCATATTTGGTGCTAAATTAGCTCAAACACCTAGCATATTGCTGAAATGTTAGCTAAAAGCCAAATTAGCTTGAAAAACCTTAATAGGTGATAAATTAGCTCAAACAGTTAGCATATTGTTGAAATGTTAGCTAAAAGCCAAATGAGCTTGAAAAACCCTATTTGGTGCTAAATTAGCTCAAACACCTAGCATATTGCTGAAATGTTAGCTAAGGCCAAATTAGCTTGAAAAACCTTATTAGGTGTTAAATTAGCTCAAACAGTTAACATATTGCTGAAATGTTAGCTAAAAGCCAAATTAGCTTGAAAAACCTTGGTAGATACCATATTAGCTCAAACAGCTAGCATATTGCTGAAATGTTAGCTAAAAGCCAAATGAGCTTGAAAAACCATATTTGGTGCTAAATTAGCTCAAACAGTTAACATATTGCTGAAATGTTAGCTAAAAGCCAAATTAGCTTGAAAAACCTTGGTAGATGCCAAATTAGCTCAAACAGCTAGCATATTGCTGAAATGTTAGCTAAAAGCCAAATGAGCTTGAAAAACCATATTTGGTGCTAAATTAGCTCAAACAGTTAGCATATTGTTGAAATGTTAGCTAAAAGCCAAATTAGCTTGAAAAACCATATTTGGTGCTAAATTAGCTCAAACACCTAGTATATTGCTGAAATGTTAGCTAAAAGCCAAATTAGCTTGAAAAACCTTGGTAGATGCCAAATTAGCTCAAACAGCTAGCATATTGCTGAAATGTTAGCTAAAAGCCAAATGAGCTTGAAAAACCATATTTGGTGCTAAATTAGCTCAAACAGTTAGCATATTGTTGAAATGTTAGCTAAAAGCCAAATTAGCTTGAAAAACCATATTTGGTGCTAAATTAACTCAAACACCTAGCATATTGCTGAAATGTTAGCTAAAAGCCAAATTAGCTTGAAAAACCTTATTAGGTGCTAAATTAGCTCAAACAGCTAGCATATTGTTGAAATGTTAGCGAAAGGAAAAATTTGCTTGAAAAACCTTGGTAGATGCCAAGTTAGCTCAAACAGCTAGCATATTGCTGAAATGTTAGGTAAAGCCAAATTAGCTTGAAAAACCTTATTAGGTGTTAAATTAGCTCAAACAGTTAACATATTGCTGAAATGTTAGCTAAAAGCCAAATTAGCTTGAAAAACCTTATTAGGTGCTAAGTTAGCTCAAACAGCTAGCATATTGTTGAAATGTTAGCGAAAGGAAAAATTTGCTTGAAAAACCTTGGTAGATGCCAAGTTAGCTCAAACAGCTAGCATATTGCTGAAATGTTAGGTAAAGCCAAATTAGCTTGAAAAACCTTATTAGGTGTTAAATTAGCTCAAACAGTTAACATATTGCTGAAATGTTAGCTAAAGCCAAATTAGCTTGAAAAACCTTATTAGGTGTTAAATTAGCTAAAACAGTTAACATATTGCTGAAATGTTGGCTAAAAGCCAAATTAGCTTGAAAAGTACATGCCAAATTTGCTGTATGAAAAAGTCTTGAAGCCATTAAAAATGATGGCAAAAGGTCAATTTACTGTAGAACATGTAGTTAAGTCTAAAATGTTGAAAGAAAGGCAAAAATGTATCTAAAAACCTTGTTGGAATGATAAATGTGTGTAAATGTGAATGAATCAATGAGATTCTTCCATTGTCACTGTTAGAATGAGTCAGGAAGACATCAAAGGGTCTGACAGGCAGATGTTTACAAACATTGGCCGCGCAGCTGCACCTCCTCTGCCTAATGAGACAGCAGAATCACTGAGCTGAGGCTTCAATGTATTTCAATGGAGGTCACTACCTCCAAACAAATGTTCATATCTTCAAAAGTCTTTCACTTATCAGAAAAGTTGAACCCTTGTAAGAATCACGAGGCTTTGGGCTACAATGTGTAAAAGATTCATGCCTGTAGGTCAAAGCATGTTTACATAATCGCAAGTTAAAAACAGAGTTAGTGTTCAAACCAGCTGGAAAATTTAACATTGGCAGGTATAGGAGAAATTGGGGTACTTACTGTCAGTCTAGGGGCTGTGGGGCAAAAGTATTTGCCCTACAGCTTTGAGAGTTAGATTTTATGCATCTAGAGGGATTTTCCTACGTTTTGATGAAAAAATCATGTCACTGTGACAAACAGTGGCCGAGTTACAGCGATTTATCCATTTTTTTTTTTCTTAAAAAACCTGGTCTCCCCACTCTAGGTGATGACGTCACACACTCTAGATTCTCCTAAAATCGGGCAAAATGTACCAAATTGCCTCATTTCAAACAGCTGTAGTTCAAAAACTATAAGAGATATCCAAAATAAAAGTAATGCGTGTAATCTCCAAACCTTTCACTACATTTTAAAGTTTAAATGGTGTCTCTAGCTGAAAAATTGTAGGAGGAGATACATTTCAAAAACAGTGCAAAAACGGATTCAAAAAGCGGACTTCCCATTGACTTCCATTATATTTTGAAATTCAAAAACTTTAAAAATTTCAAAAACTATAAATATTTGCAGAATTGTTTAAAAACTGCCAAAAAGTGCAAAAAATGCAGAACAAATGCATGTTTGAATTTTTAAAATAGCATAATGTATGCAGAAGTTAGAAAATGCTGAAAGTTTGAAGCTGCAAAAGAGCCTTCCCCATGTATTCCTATGGCAAAAGTTGCGGCAATTTTGTTGAATTGCAAAAAAACCATAAGTTGCAGAAGAAATTTTAAAAGAGACCACCTATGTCCATAACAAGCTGAACATTTTGATGCATAAATGGCTAAAATCGCATAAAGTATGCAGGAGATATGGACGACCGAAAAACGTACGGAAGAATAATAAGAAGAAGAAGAAGAAGAAAAATAACTAGAATTGCAATTCCTGGGAGAAATTGCGTCTGTTTGCTGAAAGCAAATACCGTTATGAAACATGTCAAAGCTGGAAGTGTTAAAGACCTTCCGTATGACCAGCATGTAAAAAGTACAGCCAGACGTCTTACAGCCTTGATACATTTCTCTAAACTATTTGCTTACAAAGTTTCATGGCATTGGGCTTCGTACTTTTCAAGATATGGGTCTTGAACAGTGTGTTCTATTCATTTCCTATGGCAAAACATTTGTCTTTAAAAATTCATATAAAATCAATCATAACACTGAATGGTACGAAATTGTATACCAATGATCTCACCATGGACCTTTACAAACTACAAGTGGTTGCATGTTGATATCTGCATTGGTTTAGGAGATTAAAGGGCTTATCCCGTATGTGAAATTCCCCTCTAAGTCACCACTGGGTGGCGTAAGAGAGCTCGTTTTTTATATGTGTTACAGGACCCTAAAGACATCCCAAGTACAAAATCTGAGCATGTTACCTAATGCAGCTTTGGAGATATTGCACTAAACGCCGTGTTAGCTTCTGCAGCGCCACCTATTGGACAATCGCTACAAAACTTTATGCAACAACTAAGCACACTCTAAGGATGCTACACAACAATTTTGGTGAAGATTGGGTTTACTATAAAGGACTTGAAGCATTGTAAAGTTCACGACCACAGCTACTAACTTACATCGCGAACTGTACGAAAACGGTACATCACTGCGCAAAATGAGTGGCACCATTAGATTCGGGGTACTCCAAATAGGGTAAGTACCGAGTTTTGTCAACTTTGACGAAAGTATGTTGAATAGGGAGCCAAAAACGTGTTTTACGAAAAATCGTAAATAGCAAAAAATCTAGTTAGGCGGAAGTGGGCGGTCCCAATTACAAAAAGTTACTCTAGCATCCAAGGAACCCAAGGAAAAAAAAAGCAAGTTCCTACGACAAACGGGACGCGAGATAGACCCAAAACAATTTTTTTTACTACAATCGACCACCTGGTGGCGCAGTAGAGTCACACAGGGCCACAAATCTCACAGAATGTGTAAACCCCTATACCATAGAAGCTGACAAAGTTTCATCCAATTATCTTTAGTACTTTTTGAGATATAACCATTTAAAGGTGCTTTCAATGCATTCTCTATGGGAAAAAAAATTCATAAAAATATTCATATAAAATTACCCATAATTCCAATGGGTGAAAAAAATAATAGCACAGGTCTCCTAAAGGAGCACTACAAACTACAATTGGTTGCAACTTGATAACTCCTAAACTCTAGGACGAGTAGCGCGTCATACTTTTGACGGAATAAGAAAATATAATAATAATAATAAACTAGAATTGCAATTCCTGGGAGAAATTGCGTCTGTTTGCTGAAAGCAAATACCGTTATGAAACATGTCAAAGCTGGAAGTGTTAAAGACCTTCTGTAAGACAAGCATGTAAAGTTTCATGGAGTTTGGTCAATTACTTTTGGAGATATGAGTGGAAACACAGTGGAATATGTGGTAGCGCCACCTATCGGAGCATCGTTATGAATGCTCTTGCGCTCACTCACCTTCAACTAATGAAACAGTGTGCACAATTTGGTAAGGTCACGTGCATACGTTAAGGAGCTGCAGGGTTGCAAAGTTGACAACCACTCTCGTCTATGTTTTCAATGGGTGTCGTGCAAAACATTTGTCTTTAAAAATTCATATAAAATGAACCGAATCACTGAATAGTACAAAATTGTAAACCAATGATCTCACCAAGGACCTTTACAAACTACAAGTGGTTGCATGTTGATATCTGCATTTGTTTAGGAGATTAAAGGGCTTATCCCGTATGTGAAATTCCCCTCTAAGTCACCACTGGGTGGCGTAAGAGGGCTCGTTTTTTTATATGTGTTACAGAACCCTAAAGACATCCCAAGTACAAAATCTGAGCATGTTACCTAATGCAGCTTTGGAGATATTGCACTAAACGCTGTGTTAGCTTCTGCAGCGCCACCTATTGGACAATCGCTACAAAACTTTATGCAACAACTAAGCACACTGTAAGGATGCTACACAACAATTTTGGTGAAGATTGGGTTTACTATAAAGGACTTGAAGCATTGTAAAGTTCACGACCACACCTACTAACTTACATCGCGTACTGTACGAAAACGGTACATCACTGCGCAAAATGAGTGGCACCATTAGATTCGGGGTACTCCAAATAGGGTAAGTACCGAGTTTTGTCAACTTTGACGAAAGTATGTTGAATAGGGAGCCAAAAACGTGTTTTACGAAAAATCGTAAATAGCGAAAAATCTAGTTAGGCGGAAGTGGGCGGTCCCAATTACAAAAAGTTACTCTAGCATCCAAGGAACCCAAGGGAAAAAAAAGCAAGTTCCTACGACAAACGGGACGCGAGATAGACCCAAAACAAATTTTTTTACTACAATCGACCACCTGGTGGCGCAGTAGAGTCACACAGGGCCACAAATCTCACAGAATGTGTAAACCCCTATACCATAGAAGCTGACAAAGTTTCATCAAATTATCTTTAGTACTTTTTGAGATATAACCATTTAAAGGTGCTTTCAATGCATTCTCTATGGGAAAAAAAAATCATAAAAATATTCATATAAAATTACCCATAATTCCAATGGGCGAAAAAAATAATAGCACAGGTCTCCTAAAGGAGCACTATAAACTACAATTGGTTGCAACTTGATAACTCCTAGACTCTAGGACGAGTAGCGCGTCATACTTTTGACGGAATAAGAAAATATAATAATAAAATAGAATAAACCGGTAGAACACCATACTCTGTTTGCTTTCAGCAAACAGACAACTAGAATTGCAATTCCTATAAGAAATTGCGTCTGTTTGCTGAAAGCAAATATCGTTATGAAACATGTCAAAGCTGGAAGTGTTAAAGAGCTTCCGTACGACCAGCACGTAAAGTTTCATGGTGTTTGGTCAAAGACTTTTGATGATATGAGTGGAAACACATTGAAATATGTTGTAGCGCCACCTATGGGAGCATCATTATGAATGCTCTTGCACTTTCTTATCTTCAACTGAGGAAGCACTCCATACAATTTGGTAAGGTTATATAAATTTGTTAAGAATCTGCAGGGGTGCAAAGTTGACAACTAGTCTTGTCTATGTTTTCAATACGTGTTGTGCAAAAACCGTATGGAATTCAGCTCATTGGGTGTTACCATTGGACTCGCTGTAGTCCAAATAAGGAAGATGCAGAATTATGCAAAGATTGTACAAACTATGTGGCATAAGGACTCAAAAAAGTGTTTTGCGAAAAATCGTAAATTGGGACAAAATCTTATAAGGTACAGATGGCTGATACATAGTCAGTATTATCTTAGAATGCATTGAATCATTGGGGAACAACATCATTTTCCTGTGGCTTATGTTTTGGGAGATTAAGGCCCAAACACTTTTTTTCTCCAACTTACCACCAGGTGGCGCAATAGAGCCAGACGTCTTACAACATGATTACATATCTCTGAAGTGTCTGCTCACAAAGTTTCATAGCATTGGGCATTGTACTTTTCAAGATTTGGGTCTTCAAAAGTGGGTTCCATTCATTTCCTATGGCAAAACATTGGTTTTTAAAAATTCATATAAAATCAATCATAACACTGACTACTACGAAATTGTAAAACAATGATCTCACCAAGGACCTCTACAAACTACAAGTGGTTGCATGTTGATATCTGCATTGGTTTAGGAGATTAAAGGGCTTAACCTGAATGTGAAATTCCCCTCTAAGTCACCACTAGGTGGCGTAGGAGGGCTCATTTTTTTGTATGTTTTACAGGACCCTAAAGACATCCAAAGTACAAAATCTCAGCATTTTATCTAAAGCAGCTTTGGAGATATTGCACTAAACTTTGTGTTAGCTTCTGCAGCGCCACCTATTGGACAATCACTAAAAAAGACTTTATGTATCAACTAAGCACACTGAAAGGATCCTACACAACAATTTTGGTGAGGATTGGATTTACTATAAAGGACTTGAAGCATTGTAAAGTTTACAACCACACCCTACCAATTTGCATCGCTTATTGTACAAAAACGGTACATCACTGCGCAAATTGAATAGCACCATTGGATTCGGGGTACTCCAAATAGGGTAAGTACAGAGTTTTGTCAACTTTGACAAATGTATGTTGAATAGGGAGCCAAAAATGTGTTTTACGAAAAATCGTAAATAGCAAAAAATCTAGTTAGGCGGAAGTGGGCGGTCCTAGAGGCAAAAAGTTTCTCTAGCATCCAAGGAATCCCTGGGGGAAAAAAAAAAAAATTTTCGTCAAACGGTACGCGAGGCCTAGGCCAAAACGCGTTTTGTACCACCACTGACCACCTGGTGGCGCAATAGAGCTACAATTATAACATTATGTACAGCAATCCATGAACTTATATCTCAGAAAATCTTATACTATTATTTTCAGTAGTTTTTGAGATATAAGCCTTCAAAAAATTTTCAATTCATTTCCTATGGGACAAAAAATTCATAAAAATATTCATAATAATTAAACCATAGTACAGATGTTTACCAAAAGTAATAGCACAGTGCTCCCAATTTAGCTTTACAAACTACAGTTGAAATCATTGTATTATTGTACAAATTGTAGGACTAGAAGCCATTCAAAAAATTGACGGAAAAAGAATAATAATAAGAAGAATAATAAAAATAAACTAGAATTGCAATTCCTATAAGAAATTGCGTCTGTTTGCTGAAAGCAAATATCGTTATGAAACATGTCAAAGCTGGAAGTGTTAAAGACCTTCCGTACAACCAGTATGTAAAGTTTCATGGAGTTTGGTCAAAGACTTCTGATGATATGAGTGGAAACACATTGGAATATGTCGTAGCGCCAGCTATGGGAGCATCATTATGAATGCTCTTGCGCTTAGTCTTGTTAAACTGAAGAAACAGTCTGTACAATTTGGTAAGGTAATGTGAATTTGTTAAGAAGCTGCAGGGTTGCAGACTTACTCTTTTTGTAAAGTCCTGTAAAGTCATCACTGATGTTTAAGATATTCTCTACGTTGTCATGTTTAAGTTGGAACATAAATATATTTTTAAGTACATATTGAAGTCTTTTTTTTTTGTAAACAAGGTGCCATTTTATTCAAGAAACTTTACGTAAAAGGCTTTTTTTACTCTGTAAATTCTCCTTTAGTTCTTAGTCTATTTGTGAGAGAGTTGCCTCATCCCCCATTGTTTCCAGCTCCAGGAAACATGCATTTCAAGCGCCATCCTCCAATTTTACACAGTACTATTTATGCTGTTTTGCAATGCAGGTGGGGGAAGAAAGAATACAGGGACGTAGTTGAGGTAGAAATTGAAATCAATACGCTGCCTTTATTTTTGCTTGTGAAACAAAATAACTCTGGGATATTTTCATTAGGTATTTCTGAAGTTAAACAGTAGTTATGCAAGTTACAGTATACAGGATTACAGCAATTAAAAAGAGAGAAATCAAATTCCTTAGAGTCTGCAGTTGACACAAATAAATGAAAGTAAGCATAGACATTGAATAAAGCAGCAAGTAACCGAAAAGACAGAGAACATGCACATCATTGACAATATCTGCATATTTTAAAGTTAAAAACTTTCAAGATAAAAAAAAGAGCACATTTGGGTAAAAAAATAATTTAGTGTTTTTTTTTTTTTTTTGGATGATGGCATAAAGTAATAGAAGATTTTTGTTTGGGTCGTTTGAGAACTGTTGGCTTTGTAATGCCTTGTTGAGGCCTGGAGTTTCAAAAGATTGTATACGGTAAGTACATAACCTTTTTTCTTTGTGGTCCTTTGGACTTAAAAAGCCTTACAATTCATTCAGTTTGTGTTTTCTGCGATACTTCAGGTCAATATGTCTGAAGTACAACAATGAATTATGAAATCAGTATTTTTAGTACATCAACATTTTAATGAAATATTGCGATTCTGAAATCCTAAGGATAAAATATACCACATTTTTGTTAAAATTGTTATGTGGTGGTATGACTTTTTTTTTTTTTTTTTAGTATCAGGTAATAGATGTTCATGTTGTAATGCCTTGTTGAAGGCAGGAGTTCCCAAAGTTTGTATACAGGAATCTATATACCTTTTTTTTTTTTTTTTTTTTTTTTTTTTAGTATTAGGTAATAGATGTTCATGTGGTAATGCCTTGTTGAAGGCAGGAGTTCCCAAAGTTTGTATACAGAAATCTATATAACTTTTTTTTTTTAGTATTAGGTAATAGATGTTCATGTTGTAATGCCTTGTTGAAGGCAGGAGTTCCCAAAGTTTGTATACAGGAATCTATATACCTTTTTTTTTTTTTTTTTTTTTTTTATTTTAATATTACGTAATAGATGTACATGTTGTAATGCCTTGTTGAAGGCAGGAGTTCCCAAAGTTTGTATACAGGAATCTATATACCTTTTTTTTTTTTATTTTTTTTTATTTTAATATTACGTAATAGATGTACATGTTGTAATGCCTTGTTGAAGGCAGGAGTTCCCAAAGTTTGTATACAGGAATCTATATAAGTTTTTTTTTTTAGTATTAGGTAATAGATGTTCATGTTGTAATGCCTTGTTGAAGGCAGGAGTTCCCAAAGTTTGTATACAGGAATCTATATAAGTTTTTTTTTTTAGTATTAGGTAATAGATGTTCATGTTGTAATGCCTTGTTGAAGGCAGGAGTTCCCAAAGTTTGTATACAGGAATCTATATACCTTTTTTTTTTTTTTTAAACCTTAGGAGCTGCATAGCTCTTCCAGTTTGTGTACTTGCCAAGTTGTGGAAGTCCTGCTGTGTTCTGGGCAGTGTTCAGCATGTTGTAAGTGTTGAATGTCCACCTGAGGTTCTCAAAGCTTTTTTTTTTTTAAACCTCAGGAGATTCATAGCTCTTACAGTTTGTGGAGTGTGTAGGTTGTGGAAGTGGGCAGTCTTCCTCTTGGCATCCCAATGAAGCGAAATGTTTGAAGGGCATAGTTTTAAAGCTTAGACTGGTTGAGCGTCCTGGTAAGGGTGCCGTCCATCTGGATTCCCAGGGACCATTGAAGAAGAGTGAAATATGAAAGTAACGATGATCTTTCAATCTTTTGATGTCCTGTGAGACAGTGAAGGAGGCTTGTCAACACTGTAAGATGTAGTAAAAACATAAAATATATTTACAATTAGGAAAATGTGTTAAGGGCAAAAACAATGCAGCAACATTGACATACTTTCAATTGGAAGAAATGGTAGCACTTTCCTCAATTTTAAAGTGTGTTGTTATTGTAAGTTTTAGAGGGAATTACGTTATTTAAAAAACATATTTTACCTTGAAGACAGAGAAGGACTGGTGTATAGACAGAGGAGGCGCTAGATTGTAGATGCTTAGTATGTCCTCTGTTCAGCATCTGCAGGACAGCAGAATCTGTAAAAAGATGATGAAAGATATTGTCACTTAGAATGTTAACTGATGAGACAGGCTGGCAATAATATCAGGATTTATATAGAGTTCATAAATCTTTCAATGATTACAGATGTAAAAGTTCTGTTACCTTGAACATTATAGGTGAAGAACTTCTCCCCAAAACACATAGTATTTGCCTTTTACAGGGATAGGCATTAGGGAGTAATGGGTGAATGGATGGTCTGCATCTTGATGTTGTTTCCAATGGTTATTGTAGGCAATATGGCCGTCCTAGGACAGGTAATAAACAGATAGTTGTGAAGTTTGATTCTGTATGTGATGTTACATGCATTTTTGAAGTTAAGCATTGATTTTAAGTCAGTTTATTTAAAAATGTGAATTATAGTGATACCTGTTATACTGCTGTAGATGGATTTCTGTCAGCAATACCGATGTTGCTGACAGGTTGCAGCTGTCTTCAGCGACATGCTGGGTTGGTAGCTATACATCATACAAGGCAAAAAACATTAAAATCATTGGAAGATGTAACTTTGAGAATGACTTGGGAAAAAAAATTGAAATATACAGGAGTAAAATGTACAATAAAGTATTTTGTCAGAGGACTATTATTAGCATTTATGAGAAGCTTGACAGTGAAGACATTAATAGTTTTCAGGGTTACCATACAATATTACCTTGAGCATGATGGCATTTGGAGAAGTTTTTAGCTGAAGTTCTCAAGGCTTTCTTTTTTTTTTTAAACTTCAGGAGATGCATAGCTCTTCTAGTTTGTGGAGTTGGAAAGTTGTGGAAGTGGGCAGTCTTCTTCGTCAGTATCCTGATGAAGCGAAATATTTGCAGGCCATGGTTCTGAAGGTTGGAATGGTTGAGCGTCCTGGTAAGGGTGCCTTTCATCTGGACTCCCAGGGACCATTGAAGAGGAGGAAATTACGATCTTCCAATCTTTTCATGTCCTGTGAGACAGTGAACAATTAGGAAAATGAGTAAAGGGCAAAAACAATGCAGCACATTGACATACTTTCAATTGGAAGAAATGGTAGCACTTTTGTCAGTTTTAAGTTTGTTGTTATTGTAAGTTTTAGAGGGAATTATGTTACTTAAAAAACATATTTTACCTTGAAGACAGAAGGACTGGTCACAGCAGAGGCGCTTGATTTTAGATGCTTAGTATGTCAGCATCTGCAGGACAGCAGAATGGAGGAGCAGAATACCGTTAGTTGTGCAGGCATTATATTCAGAAATGAAACAATGTTAAGCTATAAGCATAGCAGTCTTACCTGGTAAATGCCTCTTTCGATGCTGTATCACCACAAGTGGTGCCCTCATCACTCTAACCACATGCGTTAGGGATGCTTCCTCAGCACATGCCTGAGGGAACCCACACACTACTCAGCACATGCCTGAGGGTGGGGTCAGCCAGTATTGATTGTGCCATTCATTGATTGTGCCTTCATTGTTTGCCATTCATTGATTGTGCCTTCATTGTTTGCCATTCAGTTTGCCATTTGTTTGCCATTTGTTTGCCATTCGGTTTGCCATTCATTGTTTGCCATTGTTTCACAATTCAAGACATTTCCAACATTTCAACATTTCACATTTTGTTCACTTGTGTTTGACATATGATGTGTGACTGATGATGTGTGACTGTTGCAGCTGGACAAAGGCGTTACATGTCTGTAATTCTGGCAGTGTCATATGAAAGTATACAATAAACTGGATCATGGTAACTGTAGTATGTTTTCATAACGCCTGAATGTAGACACTTTTCTGGTTGTGAAATGAAGATTAAGTCCAGCAGTGTGTTTTTATCAGTGGTTGCATTGTTTATCAGTTGAGCATACTTTCTTGTTAGAAGAAGTTGCAAAATTGGCCCATTTGTGTCACTTAGAGTGTTTTCATTGAAATCTCCACAAATGATGATGGGCTGAATGTCTAAAATTTCAAGTGCGTCCAAAAGACTAGTGAAATTGCTTAGGAATGATGTGACATTGTAATCTGGAGGTCTGTACACAGCTACGACCAGAGCACTCAGAGGAGTTTCAAGCTTTAAAGCCACAAACTCAAGGTCGGTTACATTATGTAGGTAACGTTTTTCTGTAACGTGAATGTTGCTTCTTACGTATACGGACACTCCTCCACCCCTTTTTTTGGCCAGCTCTGGGAAGTTGGTGTATGACTGATGGCGATTCCGGTGAAACATGCTGTAACCGTCAAGTAGCAGGCTGTGACCAACAGAAGATCCTTGCATGTGTGTTTCTGTAAAACACAAAATGTCAGCAAGACAAAATTCATGGTGACTTTTGATGTCTGCAATGTGAGCGGGGAGCCCTTCAGTGTTATGATGAACAACAGTGATGGTGTTGGATGGATTAACTTTGTCTTTTAAATGCAGTAGAGGCATCAGCTGTGAAAAATCCATTGTTTTCATTCTGGCCAATCCAGCAGTGACTTCTGAATTTGCATATATTTTTGATTCATCAAAATCCAGTATGTAAAGTCCATTCAGGGAGGTAACTCTGCTTAGGGCCACATAAGACATGCCACACTCAAAAACTCGTTTTAGTGACACTACAGCTTTTTGTGCAGTCATTCCTTGGACTTTGTGAATTGTGCATGCGTAAGCTAGCTTAACAGGAAATTGCCTGCGTACCATACCTTTCTGTTTCAGATTTTCTTCAACTCTTTCCAAATACACCACATTGGCAGGTTGTCCTGGGTTCAAACTAGACGTGTTGTCCATTTTCATGGCAAGTTTTATGACATGCTGGTCTCTGTCGGAAGTTACGACACTTACGAGTTCTCCGAAAGCCCCATTCACCAAACCTTGTCGTATGTCGATGTTTCTGGTCAGCATGAGTCGAGCTCCTTCAGCCAACGTAATGGTGTCTAACAAGTCATTACTGCTTCCCTTCACTGGTTGGGCTTGGCGTGTCATTCGGCCAGTTGTCAGGTCCTTTTTGTAATCATCTGCAGGCAAAGCGATAGTGTTAGCATGTAGTTTTGACAGAGTTGCAGAATTGTGATCTTGGACTTGCTTATTCGTAGCAAATATGTGCAATGCATCAATCGGACAAAGAGCTGGTTGAGTGATGGCCTGACTTAGTAAAGCTCTGTCTTCGTCTAAAAGTTCGTCTGACTTATCTTTGACACGAATTCTGTTCAGCATTTGAGCAAAAGCAACATCATTTTTCTGCCGCATGATCTCAGTGAGAGTCACCATCTGAAACTGTTCGTTCCACAAGTCAACATGTAATGGTTCGGCTACACAAAGTGGCTTAGATTGTCTGACAGGTGGGAGCTGATAAAAATCGCCAACTGCTAACACAGACAGGCCTCCAAAAGGTTTCTGACTACCTTTGATCTGTTTGAGACGCGCATCAACATAAGCAAACAGTACTTTGGAAACCATGGACACCTCATCAATGATGATAATTTCAGCATTCAAAAGTTCAGCCCTGACTTCATCTAGAAGATTTCCGAGCCCCTGAATGGGTGGCTTGAGGATTCTGGGAAGCTTAAGGAGACTGTGAAGAGTTGTCCCTGAAATCTGAAATGCAGCTGTACCTGTAAAGGATGTCAAGAGAACACTTGGGCCAGATACATCATGTTCTTCCGTATTTCTTGGTGCTCTGCGCAAAATCTGACTTGCCTGTGCATGAATGGATTTAATGAGATGAGACTTGCCTGTTCCAGCACCACCATTGATGTAATAAAGAAATGGTTGGGGATTAAGGCCATTGACACGCTTGATGCACCAGTCTCTGACTGCATAGAATACGCAGGCTTGCTTTTGGTTTAGACTTCTGTACATTTGTCGTTGTGTGCTGGCATCAATCAGGGGGGCTTCTCTGATGGCTCTCATTTCTGTGGAAGAACTGGCTTGACGACTGTAGTCTGGAACATTTTCTTGGTCGTTTTCATCCACGTGCTCTTCCTGTTCACTGATGCATTGCAGTCTGACTAACTCTGATTCCGGTGCCAAGTTACACCATTCGTCAATGGACCCTCTGTTTTGCTCATAATCTTCAATGGCTTGTTCAATCTGTTTACTGTTTTTCTCATATTTTTCTTGGTTTTTGCTGACAATGGCTTGGACAGACTCTGGGTTTTCCGAATCACACAGGTGCACAAAGCCGGAGTGGTAGAAGGACTGATATGTAGGGTAGTGAGGTCTTTTTAGGTCTTCTTCAGATCTGTACGGAAGGTACAGTTTAAGCAAGGTTTGGAAAAACTGTTCGGGATTTTTTTTCTCAGAGGGACGGTAGAATCGTATGATGGCAGGCTTGTCCTTGGTGCGTCTCTTCACAAATCCCATGCCGTTGAGTAGAGGCAAAACACCTTTGGCTTTTCTCTCTTGTCCATACACCAACCTGCAGGTGGCAGCAAAGTCAGCCATACACATCGTCTCAAACTCTGTGGTTTCTGGCCTACACTTGTACTTGTCAGTGAGAGACTTCATCCACACGTTTTCGTTTTCTCCTGTCATGTCTTCCAGTTGTGACATAGGGCGACTCATTTTGACGGCGTTGTCATCAGTCGGAATGAAAATGATTCCCCGGGAAGACTTTTTCATGTGAAGTCCGCACAAACGAGTGACGCATTCCTGTGCACTGATCTCTCGTTTCTTGGAGTAAGCTTGCATCACTTCCTTCATGTCGTCACGCTGGTTGATGCCATCTGAGTGAGAGTTTTCAATCACAGTTTTTAGGTACTCTGAAAGACCGTGTTCTTGTTTTGTGATGTAGGATGTGAGATACATAATGACTGAGTAGGCATTTAAAATAAATGAAATGTCCATGTTGCTATCAAATGCTTGTAAAAGGTGTGGATTATATGCATTTACCCAGCAGTCTTTTGGATCACGCTTTAGAATGACTGTACTGGAGGTTTTCATTAAATGTAAGCACCTCTTGTATTCTGTCAGTGTTAAGTTGCATGTGGCTAGAAGCTGTTCAAATGTGAGTGATTCACTTTCGGGTTGTTTCAGCAGTTCACTTAATGGCCTGAGTTTTGCCTTCGCCGTTTCAACTTCTACAGAGTCTTCACTGTCTTCATCTGGTCTCGTTATCATCGTTTGGTCACTTGGTGGTTTGGGGAATCCGAAACGACAATCGGCACCTGGGTATTTGAAACACGTCTTTGGGTGATTTCTGCTGTGAGTTTGTACCTCCTTTACAGTTTTGTACAGTTCTGGTTCTGTAAATTGGTTTGGAAGTTGTGCCGTGATGTACCTGGAGATGAAATTGCAGACAGTTAGATCATCATCTTTTTCAAACACAGGTGCACCATCAACCCACAGTAAACAGTGAATGTGTGGAGAGCCACGATTTTGGTACTCAACCCTGAAGAAGAAATCAATAACTCGACCCAAGATCTGAGCAGGTGACAAAATCAAATCTCTGAACAAAGCCTCAACACGTTTCTCAAACATGCGCATAGTGGTGACTGGGTTGCTACGAAGAATGTCCGTTTTTTCTGTCCAACTGAGTGTGTCAAAATTAACTTCTTCACCCTGCTGATGTTTGATTGCTTGTATGACTTCAGGCCAACGCATTTCTGCAGCTGAAAACGTACAAAAGAAGGTTGGATTTCCTAACTGTCTGATCATGGCAAAAAGATCTTTAGTGGTTTTCTCCCAATAGGCTGGAGTTCCTCTTAGAGGTTGCATGAATCTGATTGCATCTCTGTTCTTAATCAATTTCTCAACCTCAGCTTTGTCTTGTAACATCCTGGAGGTGATTCGACGGCCATCTCTCGTGAAAGGTTTACCTTTGCGTAACTGTACTGTCATACTTGCAGTAGCTAAGTTAATTTCTGTCACAAACTGGGCAAAAAACAAGTAATTGATGTCTTTAGCAAAACGATCGTCCACACTGAACATTCTGGACTTGAAATACTGGCTTGGTGTTAATTTAATAGGTCTTTGTGCATCCAATGTGTTCTGCCCTGTAGGAAATTGAACCGGAAAAGCCATAGCCTCCAAATTTGGGGTTTTGAAAAAGCCAACTGGACTGCTTCTTTCCGCTGGTGCAACACAGTAAATTCCTTCACTAAACGACAAAATGTCTTCTGCAATATTGGACGGTTGAAGACACGATTCCAAAGCCAATCCTCCATTAGGCAAATCACCCTCTTCTTCATCATGATCTTTCTCTACTTCTGTTTCAATACTATTTGTAGTTACCTCCATATTAGCTTGTTCATCCTCAGTGACAATGTGCTCATTTGAAATTGCATTTCCTTGACATGATGCTACTTGACTGACATCAGCCTGCTCAGCCTCCTCCTCATCATCTACTAGGGTTGGATCACAAACTTCAGGGTCATCCCTAATACTTATGTCCTCATACTGTGGATGAATTTCTTTCAGTTTATGTAAAGCCCGCATTAGCTTAGACCATGTAACGGTTTGGAAAAGCTGGTGACCTTTGTAACATAGTCGTCTCTTAAGTTTCACTCTGAGAACCTGGGATTCACTTCTTATTCTGGGTAATGTGTCAACTGTCTCCTGCACTTCAGATGGCACACACACAACATTACCTCGTATTGAATGCTGTCTTCCTTTGGGAAGTGGCACAATCTTAGCAAATGGAATACACTTTGCTATCAGATGTCTCTCTAAAATGTTCAGATTACATAGATCTTCTGGAACATCTGCAAGTTGCAAATTATTGGCCACAGCAAGTGGAGGCATTCGACCAGCTTTCAAGTAGTTATGGCAAGTGTAACATATCCACTCTGTTCTCCTCTCATCTGGAACTTTACAATGTTCTTCATTTCCACAACTGCTACAAGCATGAACGTATTGACCTGTCAAACATTTTGCTACTACTTGTTCATTTTTAGTGTATTTTGACCTGTTGCAAGACTTTACTTGGTTTGGAAAAGAAGCTTTGTGGCAAACAGTGCAAATAAACGTTGGACCACTCTTTATATTTGCTTTGAATGCAGAAATAGCTAACTTTATTAGAGTTTCATTTTCTGTTGTTTGTGACGTAAAACTGTCTTCAATGATATTAGTTGGTCTTACAAAGAGATATTTGTACTTTTTCTTGATTTGTAATGCACACTTTTGTTTAATTTGAAATGCTCGGTTGGTTTTGTATTTGTTTAGCATGATTTTTCTCATATAGTCCCTGTGTCTGTTGCGAAATTCTTTGTCTTGAGCATAACGCTTAGTCATGTACAATTTCTGCCTGTTACAAAATTCTGCATTGTTTCTGTATCTGTTGACAATATACAGTCTTTGTTTCTGTCTTACTTCAGCACTTTCTAGGTAACGTTTTTTTGCAAATTCCTTTTGTTTTTGTTGAAATACTTTACAATGTTGATAACGTTCAGTTATGCGTTGTTTCTGCTTCTTCCGAAAGTCAAGATTGGTACGGTACCGTTCAATTATCATACTTTTTTGTTTATATCTAAACTCAGGACTAGTACGGTAGCGTTCAGTTATCATACCTTTCTTTTTTTGCTGAAACTCGAGGCTGGTACGGTATCTCTCACTTACCATACTTTTCTGCTTCTCCCGAAACTCTGGAATGGTACGATACCGTTCGTTTAGCATACTTTTTTTCTTCTGTCGAAACTCAGGACTGGTGCGGTATCGTTCAGTTAGTGTACTTTTCTTCTTCTGTCGAAACTCAGGACTGGTGCGGTATCGTTCAGTAATCAAACTTTTATGCTTCTGCTGCAACTCAGGACTGGTTCGGTATCTTTCAGTAATCATACTTTTATGCTTCTCTCGAAACTCTGGACTGCTATGGTACCGTTCAGTAATATATTTTTTCTGCTTGTTCTTAAACTCCAGACTGGTTCTGTAACGTGCAGTTATATAACTTTGTTGCTTTTGCCTAAAATTGTGATCATTTTTATAATGTTCAACTATAAAGCGTTTCTGTTTGTTTCTGTACTTGGAGTTATTTCTGTATTTTTCCCTAATGATGTTTTTCTGCTTCAGTCTCTCTTCTGCATTGTTTTGATAGCGGTTCATTGCATATTGTTTTTGCTTTTCTCTAAATTGTGCAACATTTTTATATAAGTGAGCTTTGTCATTTAATTTTTTCTGTCGTACAATTGGATTTCTTTGGTACAATAGTTTTGAATAAAGGCGTTTTTTTGCTGCAGCATTTTCTTTGGTGATTTGTTGTTCCTTGGCATGTTCATTTTTTTGCTCTTGTAATTTTAACCTCAAAAACCTTTTCCTCCTATTTTGATTCAGCTTTAACATGTTTTGTTTAATATTATCTGGCAAATTATTGACATCATTAAAGCTCTTTGGTTTTTTCTCGTTTTTCTTATTTTCCATTTCACACGTGCTGTTCATACATCTGTTACTGGATATGTTAGAAGGTAGACAAGTCAAGAGTACTGATATTAGTGACTCTATATCAGATGACTGTGATACAGGTTCATCCAGTGCTGCTTGTGAATCTATGTTATTTATGTTTTGTGCAAGTTGTTGTCCATTATTCCACTCATCTGTGTTTTTATCAACACATGTAGATGGTACATCTTTGTCCTTATTTAGAAAGTCTTGCATAGACTTTAGTCCACTTGAGGAATTTAAAGGGTGAAATTCTACTGGCTTTAATTCGTACATTTTGGATGAAGGAACCTCAAGCATTTGAAAGCACTTCTCTAATGCGGTTGTCATATTTTGTAGGTTGTCAAATGTGAGCATTATTGCAGTCCCTTCAACATTTGTTCCTTTGAAAACAGGCATTCCAGTCCTTGTTCTTGCATGAGCATCAAAGAATCCATACTGTCCAGATCGATTTCTAAAAACAGCAATGCATAGATTAGACATTATTAACAATGCATACTGAACATCTGATAGTAAACAGCTTAAGCCTGCTGCCAAGTCTAGATAATCATTTGCAGATTCAGGTACAGCGTCTTTAAAGGAACCAAACCTTGAACATTGTTCCATGTTTACATTGTACACATTAGCACGAGCTGTTACAATGTCAGGAAGCTCATCAAAAGCCAAATAAGGGTTATTAGGAAATTTTTGCCTTTGTTCACAATACATTGCATTCCCTTTATCTAAAACAATGTCAAGTTCTGCAGTTGTTATGTTTTCATTTTCATGAAGGAAGGCTAGAAAAACCAGTGAGTTACATGTACACTGTTTGTTTCTAGAGAAGGCCTGATATTTGTTATAATTTTGAGAGTATGAAGCTTGCACACAATCACCATTGTTAAGAGAATCTTGCACTTTAGTGCCTTGTACAGGTGGTTGAAATGATTCACAGATAGTACTGTTATTTGCTAAGTTGTTCACACTATCTTGGCTCTCATTTTTACATTCTTCCACAGAAACTTTAAGCCATCTAGTTTTGGCGGCTTGTGATCTCTTACCTTTGCGAGGCATAGTCAAAGTTTTACTTAGCTATCTCGTGGTAATAAGACCTGATGTGGATTCCTGTCCAAGAGATGCCAGAAGGGACCCTCTGTAGTTCACGTCCTGATGAATTTCTCCTCTGTGTGTCTGTAAAAAATAAACAAAAATAGTTCTTACGTTGAATGGAAATAGATATGTAGTAAATCTGTTGTTCAATATGCACACAAACACACTTCTTACCTGCGTATTTGTAAGCAGAGTAACTGAGATGTTGGAAATTACAAAAGTGCTGTCAGACAGATCCAAGGTTCACGTTGGAAAGGCTCCAGTTCAGAAGCAATAATCTATAAAAACCAAGTGAAGACAACATTTAAATTGTGTGCATAAATATCTTGTGATAGTAACAACTAAAATAGGTTATATTATGGGACGCAGAATTGATTTTATTGACATTCTACCACCATATTTTTCTATTAAGCTTTTGTTTAATTCATAATATAAATATAAGCTGTACATACTGAGAGAAAAATACAAATTATTTGTTTTGAAAAATATATTTTAAGTGACTTTAGTTAATGTGCCAGTGGAAAAAGAATTAAATACAAGTACAAATATGGATGTTATATTTATTAATCTAGTATGAATGAATTGCAGGGTCATATTATTATGAAACATTTTCAAAAGACAAAAATTAAAGTTTACATTAAATGTTGACCATTGTAATGGCACAATGACATTAATTCTGTAATATAATGACCTTTTGATTAATTACAAACACTGTAAAGATCTACTTTAACAGTAATTGACGAGACTACTTGAAAATACAGAAATTTCATGAAATTCACATTCCATATAATATGAAAGGTATAAACACGTACAATTTTACAGTACTGTGTTTGGAAGTATTTGACTTAGAAACACAAAACCAATTTGAAGAATCATTTAAAGTCACACACAACAAAATCCTGTCTCTTTCTCCTAGTGCTGACTCATATAGTGGGTCTTTAGCATATTATCATTGCATCATAGAATTGCTATATAAAGACATTACTTTCTCCAGATCAATATTTCTTGAGAAACTTAGTTTTTCTATCAGGCTAGCTGCTTCAGCTTCTAGTTTTGTCTGGATCATGTGAACAAATGTCACAAGTCCTGATGCTTCATCAGCTACATGGAGGTTAATTACTGTAGGATGTCTTCATATCAGATACATGTTCATTCCTTGCTAGTTGAGAAGACCCTTAAAAATCAAAGAAATTCTTCCAATAGAGGGCTAATATGCATGAATCATTTTGTGAAAGAATTTCCTGAATTATCCCTACATTTTTTCTCAAAAACAATGATTCATCATGGGTGTGTGTAAATGTTAGAGCCTTGCTGCACAATCAAGCAGTCAAGGACATAATATTTCAAATGTATACATGAATATTCTATTACATAATAAACATACTATTAGCTATGCATGTATTGCATCAATTAAAAAAAAAACTACATAAATTATTTGGAAAATCCGAAAATCAAGGTAAAACAGACAAAAACATAGATGCATTATATTAAAAAGAGATATAACAAGGAACAACTCTGCAAAACATAATCCAACGCACATTGTTGACCACACCCACAACGTGAGCATCCAGCAGGTCACCAACGCACCTTTACAGCTTTGTGTTGCAGTATGTCGTATGTATGGACTAAATAAATAAAGAAACAGGTCATACCGGCCAACAGTTTATACTTCCCCAATGTTTTGCTGTAGACTATAATGTTTTTGGAAAAACTCGCTAAAGAACAAACAGAATGTCGCCAGTATAACAAGTACATAAACAAAACACACAGGGATGAACACACCCAATTTTTAAGCGCAGGTCATTATTTAAATATCATGAGCAGACGAGGTTAGTGCTCATCATTTTTGTAATTGTTCGCTTTTGTATTCTCAAAAACATTAGAAGACAAGTCATGGACAAATATAGAACAAACCTCACCAGTCCTTTTTATTTTGTTGTAGCTTATACCCAGAAAAAAGCATTATAAATGAAATACGCTTACATAAATTGTTGCGAGATCCTCAATCAAACTTATTTTTGTTAACTTAAAATATCCCGACTGCTTCACAAAAGCATCACTTTTTCATAGTATGCTGGCTTCTTTAAATGCTGCAGCATTTCTAGATTCTAATTAACATTTAAAACATTAAGAAAGTGACTATTCGCAAATAATTCACTAAAAACCCTATGTGCGGTCAGTGCTGAACTTTTTCTAAAAGTTCCTGACCGTAACTGTAGGTCATCGCTTCCAAGTATTCCGCTGGGAATGTGTCAAGTGCGCAGAACATATTTCATGCGCAACTACTGGCACTTTAAACACGTGCGACCAACAACATCATCTAGCCCTAAAATCAAACGGCCAGTGTAACAATGTGCATCTTTGCTGAATGTGGTCGATTACGTTTGAGCAGCGTGAATTTCAGTTAGTTTTACTGTTTGCAGGAAGTTGTTTAAAGACGTGCGAATAAAATCATCATTTATAGTTACACGTTATTAACAACATTCGTTGAGGAGCAGGTGTTGTGTGACTTATCAAAGTGAAAAATAATGACTCTAAAAGTCCCATATAGCATGTTGTATTGATTTTGTTATATGTGACTCCTTAAAACTTTTACCAACAATCACAAATTCTAATACTAGAAAAATAACAGTCATGATAAAACGCCGCTGTAATCACAAATCCTTTTTGGTCAAATTACTGTTATTTTCCAAGAATGCACAATTACACTAACTTTCTTCACCGCTGGGAAGACTTTTAAAGAACTTGTCTACTTAAGATTACCATTTTAATTCTTACCTTCCACAAGTGTTCAAGCTCAATCAAATCCAGCCGAAGTAGATTCGAGTCGTCCAAAAGCAGCTTCAAGTAAAGCGATCACAAACGGAAAGGTTTGAGTGAAGAATCACGAATGACCAGCAGCTTTTAAAGTCTTCAGCCCGGTGGCTCTTCAACACGTATGATGTTGACAAAGAAATGATTGGTTGGGAGTAGGTCCTTTTTTTCTACTTTAAAGTTTACACCTATGACAGACGCAGCTGCTCAAAGTCCTCTATTTAACTATGCAAATGAGCAGGACCCCCCACCATGCTGGAGCCCAGCAGCTGCAGAGGGGGATGGGGGGTTATTGTCTTCTCTGATTGATCTTCGTTGAAACTGTTCTCATGTAAAAATTTCTCACTAAAATAGTTCAGTATATAAATTATTGCCTCATATTGTATTGTAAAGGTGTTAAGGTATTCCAGTATGTCTTACACACCATAAAATCATCATGGTGTTATGACATTGTTGTGAGTTCATTCTGTCAAAACTACAAAAACACACATTGTTGCCAGCACATTATCAACAGCAGTACACATGTACAGACAAAACCAATGTTAAAACTATCTACAGTTGACTTCAGAACAACACACTCACACACTCACACACACACACAGAGACACAGCACACACAGGACAAAACACCTGTGTCTCTCTTAAAGCCCTCCTCCTTGTTTCTCACGATGATCAAAGGTCAACAAGAGGGCTTGGGGGTGGGGGTGTCTCTGGCTCCTTTCACTTCAATCAAGAGGGCACAAAAATGCATCTTTTTGAAGATTCACCATCTTATCTACTACAAAGGTTAATGACACCAAAGAAATCCTTCTTTGTTGGAGAGAAAATATCCTTTAATGTTTCTTTTGACAGATTACAACATTTATTTTTAAATGTAACTCTCAACATGAAAAAGTCCTGTTCTTTTAAACACTTTCAATAACTCAGTTTTAACATTGTGATAGTTTTATCATTTACATCAGGGGTCCCCAAACTTTTTCTTGTATGGGTCACATAACTGTTTTCTTTTGTGATGTGGGATCAGGTTCAGGTTGTAAGATTACATACAGAAAGAGTGGATGTGTCTAAACGTAAACATTTATGGTTTTCCACAAAGCCACACATAACCACATTTAATTAATTCCTTTCTGTAATCTTCACAGAAAAAAATCCTACTATTTTAAAAATTAAACTAATAAATAATCTGCCTTCTTACATTAAAGTACCCTTCTTATAGTGCTGCTGTACATTTTACATTTTCGGAAGCTGCAGCTCCTCCCACATCTAAAAGTTTGTTCTAAATTCACAATAGTGATGGGAATTCTGTCTCATCCTAACCATCCAACACTTTCAGCCCCCCAACAGATTGTTTAGATTATTTTGTTGATTTGTATAAGTTGCTATCAATTACTATGTAAATAAATTATTTATAAAACAAGTAACTAATACCAAAAAATGTTTTCATGCAAATTGCTCAAAATTTTTGAGTCCTACATAACTGAAATTTTTCATTTGTCACAATGTTCTGGTTTATATGTTACACTGCACTTCTTTAAACTTTTGCAATATTTACTTTACACTTTCATCCGCCACAAACATTTGAAATTAATACATATTTTCATGGAGCTTTTTCCTCGGATATACAATTGACAGATCAAATAATACATCTTTGACATTGATATGTCATTTAACCACAATTTACCACACTTTAAATTGGGTGGTAAATTAAATATATTTATCCTGTGAAACAAATCTGCATCCAGCTTCAACAAGGCTGTGTACTTTAGAATAATGTTTCATCCCTTTGAAAAAAGCAGCACCTGCTTTTCCCACCAAGACAAAAGAAAACACCTCAGAATGTGATTAGCATTTTAACGAGATACTTGGAGACTTTCTTCCTGCCACTGCCTTCATATAAACAATGAGTCAGCATCCTGGAGCAAGAGACAAAAGCAGGCCTTCTCTGTCACCAAGCACCATTACTATGCATAATTACAAAAAAGGGATTTAATTTCAAAACTCTAACAATTTATTTAACAGAAAAACACACAAAGGTCCAGAGTATTCTAATGTAACACAGAAAAGATAAAACTTCTTCCTTGTCTCAAAATATGCAGCACATATCACATTTTCACAATACACAACATATATTGACAAAGCTTCTTAATCTGCAAAGTTTACTGTTCTGTGCAATCAGCTTTCTGCAACAACATTATTGATCAAAACTAACATGTTGTTTCCCTTATGCCGTACACACCATAAAATCATCATGGTGTTATGACATTGTTGTGAGTTCATTCTGTCAAAACTACAAAAACACACATTGTTGCCAGCACATTAATCAACAGCAGTACTCATGTACAGACAAAACCAATGTTAAAACTATCTACAGTTGACTTCAGAACAACACACTCACACACACACACACACACACACAGAGACACAGCACACACAGGACAAAACACCTGTGTCTCTCTTAAAGCCCTCCTCCTTGTTTCTCACGATGATCAAAGGTCAACAAGAGGGCTTGGGGGTGGGGGTGTCTGTGGCTCCTTTCACTTCAATCAAGAGGGCACAGAAATGCATCTTTTTGAAGATTCACCATCTTATCTACTACAAAGGTTAATGACACCAAAGAAATCCTTCTTTGTTGGAGAGAAAATATCCTTTAATGTTTCTTTTGACAGATTACAACATTTATTTTTAAATGTAACTCTCAACATGAAAAAGTCCTGTTCTTTTAAACACTTTCAATAACTCAGTTTTAACATTGTGATAGTTTTATCATTTACATCAGGGGTCCCCAAACTTTTTCTTGTATGGGTCACATAACTGTTTTCTTTTGTGATGTGGGATCAGGTTCAGGTTGTAAGATTACATACAGAAAGAGTGGATGTGTCTAAACGTAAACATTTATGGTTTTCCACAAAGCCACACATAACCACATTTAATTAATTCCTTTCTGTAATCTTCACAGAAAAAAATCCTACTATTTTAAAAATTAAACTAATAAATAATCTGCCTTCTTACATTAAAGTACCCTTCTTATAGTGCTGCTGTACATTTTACATTTTCGGAAGCTGCAGCTCCTCCCACATCTAAAAGTTTGTTCTATATTCACAATAGTGATGGGAATTCTGTCTCATCCTAACCATCCAACACTTTCAGCCCCCCAACAGATTGTTTAGATTATTTTGTTGATTTGTATAAGTTGCTATCAATTACTATGTAAATAAATTATTTATAAAACAAGTAACTAATACCAAAAAATGTTTTCATGCAAATTGCTCAAAATTTTTGAGTCCTACATAACTGAAATTTTTCATTTGTCACAATGTTCTGGTTTATATGTTACACTGCACTTCTTTAAACTTTTGCATTATTTACTTTACACTTTCATCCGCCACAAACATTTGAAATTAATACATATTTTCATGGAGCTTTTTCCTCGGATATACAATTGACAGATCAAATAATACATCTTTGACATTGATATGTCATTTAACCACAATTTACCACACTTTAAATTGGGTGGTAAATTAAATATATTTATCCTGTGAAACATATCTGCATCCAGCTTCAACAAGGCTGTGTACTTTAGAATAATGTTTCATCCCTTTGAAAAAAGCAGCACCTGCTTTTCCCACCAAGACAAAAGAAAACACCTCAGAATGTGATTAGCATTTTAACGAGATACTTGGAGACTTTCTTCCTGCCACTGCCTTCATATAAACAATGAGTCAGCATCCTGGAGCAAGAGACAAAAGCAGGCCTTCTCTGTCACCAAGCACCATTACTATGCATAATTACAAAAAAGGGATTTAATTTCAAAACTCTAACAATTTATTTAACAGAAAAACACACAAAGGTCCAGAGTATTCTAATGTAACACAGAAAAGATAAAACTTCTTCCTTGTCTCAAAATATGCAGCACATATCACATTTTCATAATACACAACATATATTGACAAAGCTTCTTAATCTGCAAAGTTTACTGTTCTGTGCAATCAGCTTTCTGCAACAACATTATTGATCAAAACTAACATGTTGTTTCCCTTATGCCGTACACACCATAAAATCATCATGGTGTTATGACATTGTTGTGAGTTCATTCTGTCAAAACTACAAAAACACACATTGTTGCCAGCACATTAATCAACAGCAGTACTCATGTACAGACAAAACCAATGTTAAAACTATCTACAGTTGACTTCAGAACAACACACTCACACACACACACACACACACACAGAGACACAGCACACACAGGACAAAACACCTGTGTCTCTCTTAAAGCCCTCCTCCTTGTTTCTCACGATGATCAAAGGTCAACAAGAGGGCTTGGGGGTGGGGGTGTCTCTGGCTCCTTTCACTTCAATCAAGAGGGCACAGAAATGCATCTTTTTGAAGATTCACCATCTTATCTACTACAAAGGTTAATGACACCAAAGAAATCCTTCTTTGTTGGAGAGAAAATATCCTTTAATGTTTCTTTTGACAGATTACAACATTTATTTTTAAATGTAACTCTCAACATGAAAAAGTCCTGTTCTTTTAAACACTTTCAATAACTCAGTTTTAACATTGTGATAGTTTTATCATTTACATCAGGGGTCCCCAAACTTTTTCTTGTATGGGTCACATAACTGTTTTCTTTTGTGATGTGGGATCAGGTTCAGGTTGTAAGATTACATACAGAAAGAGTGGATGTGTCTAAACGTAAACATTTATGGTTTTCCACAAAGCCACACATAACCACATTTAATTAATTCCTTTCTGTAATCTTCACAGAAAAAAATCCTACTATTTTAAAAATTAAACTAATAAATAATCTGCCTTCTTACATTAAAGTACCCTTCTTATAGTGCTGCTGTACATTTTACATTTTCGGAAGCTGCAGCTCCTCCCACATCTAAAAGTTTGTTCTAAATTCACAATAGTGATGGGAATTCTGTCTCATCCTAACCATCCAACACTTTCAGCCCCCCAACAGATTGTTTAGATTATTTTGTTGATTTGTATAAGTTGCTATCAATTACTATGTAAATAAATTATTTATAAAACAAGTAACTAATACCAAAAAATGTTTTCATGCAAATAAGTGTAATTTATGTCAATGCTTTTTTACCCTTTTATATAAGATGTATAAAATAATTAATAAAAACAAAAAAAAATAGTTATTTACTATTCAACTTTAAAGTGAAACAACAAAAAAACACTACAACCATAACCCAAAGTACTGATTATAATGTCAAAGAAAAAAAATTACAAAGATTTTCCATCATAGTATTTATCTCAGCTTTATGAAGCTGATCTGGTTTCTTCCATCAGTAATGATCTATGCTGTTCTGGAGAAGGTTGTTCTTAGGTTTTTCTACAGGTTTGTTGTGGAGCTTGTTTTTATGAAACTCTTTTCTTAGGCAGGACCTTCATGCCTGCTGCAGGCCAGCAGCTGCAGAGAAGGAAGACAAGTCGTTCTTTTCTCTGATTGATCTTTGTTGGAAATGTTCTCATGTGAAAATTTCTCTCTAAAATAGTTATGTACATAAATTATTGCCTGATAATGTTTTGTAAAGGTGTTAAGGTATTCCAGTATGCCTTACATAATATAAAATCATCATGCACTTATGATATTGTTGTGAGTTAATTGTGTCAAAAACTACAAAAACACACATTGTTGCCAGCACATTACAAACAGCAGTACACATGTACAGACAAAACCAATGTTAAAACTATCTATAGTTGACTTCAGAACAACACACTCACACACACAGAGACACAGCACACACAGGATCAAACACCTGTGTCTCTCCTAAAGCCCTCCTCCTTGTTTCTCACAATGATCAAAGAAGGGGGGTGGGGGTCTGTGGCTCCTCTCACCTTAATTACAATGGCACAGAAATCCATTTTAACAAAATGACCTAAGGTTTCTCTTGGTCCCCAAGAGACTGTTTAGGTCATTTTGATGATTTACTTAATTTTTATCAATAACTATTTGAATGTGGTCTACCATACCTTCATCTGTATGTCTTACTTTTTGTTGCACATAACTAACAATTGTGTCAATTCCACATTGGAATCAAATATTGTTACATATAATTGCCATCACATCTTTTAATAGTATTTCCATTTCACAGTGACTACACTTTGGGCAGGAAAAACAAATGTGAGCTTTAAGATGATTCTAATAATAGTATGTTAAAGTATTTCACATATCTATTTATAGCAAATATGACTTCTTCTTTCACTTACACACATGTCCACTCCAGTACACTATTTGTGCCTGAACTTTCTACATAACAAAGGCTTGTTACAGTGGGGATATTAACCCAGCTTTCTATGAGTAAAGGATTTGAAGACAAGCACCTTTAAATGAAGATTTATTTTATTCTCAAATACATACTTAACAGACCACACTGCAAAGGTTTAAAATCTCTAAGATGAACTGAAATACTCTAGACAGCTACCACTTTCAAAAACGACCTTCACACAGTCTTCTTATTTTTTTAGGTCAGCTTCAGGTCATGAAGCTCTAAAAACTTGTCCCACAGTGACATCTTCAGGACAAATCCCATCACAGCAAGTGGAAACACTTAACCTCAGGATTCTACAACTTCTAATAATAAAAGGATTGTGCTTGAACTTAATTACACGTGGACTGTTTCCTATTCATGACAACAAGATTTATCAATCATTGGGGAAAATATTTGAACTTCAATAAAATATCCATCATAACACTTTTACCGCATTACATGAACACATATTTTATAATTAAAAAAGGTTTGGGATTGAAGATTAAATGTTGTTGTCTATGTTGGCACTCTAACTTCTTCTCACAGTCCTAAAACATGCTACATAGGTTAATTAAACCTCTAAATTGTCCCTGGGTGTGCAACATGTCCACCCTTAAAAAAAACAAAAAAAACAAACTGGGTTTGTTCCAACAACCCTGTGACTCTAGAGGGGATTCAGCTGGAATATGTTGTAGCACCACCTATGGGAGCATCATTATGAATGCTCTTGCACTTAGTCTTGTTCAACTGAGGAAGCAGTCTGTACAATTTGGTAAGGTTTTGTAAATTTGTTAAGAACTGCAGGGGTGAAAACTTGACAACCACTCTTGTCTATGTTTTCAATAGGTGTTGTGCATAAACCATATTGAATTCAGCTCAATGGGTGTTACCATTGGACTCGCTGTAATCCAAATTAGAAAGATGCAGATTCATGCAAAGATTATAAAAACTATGTGGCATAAAGACTCAAAAAAGTGTTTTGCGAAAAATCGTAAATTGCGTAATAATCTTATGAGGTACAGATGGCTGATACATAGTCACTATTATGCTAAAATCCAGTGAATCATTGGGGAACAACATCATTTTCATGTAGCTTATGCTTTGGGAGATTAAGGCCCAAACACTTTTTTCCTCCAACTTACAACCAGGTGGCGCAATAGAGCCAGACGTCTTAAAGCATGGATACATTTCTCTGAAGTATCTGCTCACAAAGTTTCATAGCATTGGGCATTGTACTTTTCAAGATTTGGGTCTTCAAAAGTGGGTTCCATTCATTTCCTATGGCAAAACATTGATTTATAAAAATTTATATAAAATCAATCATAACACTGACTACTACGAAATTGTAAACCAATGATCTCACCAAAGACCTTTACAAACTACAAGTGGTTGCATGTTGATATCTGCAGTTGTTTAGGAGATTAAAGGGCTTAACCTGAATGTGAAATTACCCTCTAAGTCACCACTAGGTGGCGTAGGAAGGCTCAGCTTTTTATATGTGTTACAGGACCCTAAAGACATCCCAAGTACAAAATCTGAGCATGTTACCTAATGCAGCTTTGGAGATATTGCACTAAATGCTGTGTTAGCTTCTGCAGCGCCACCTATTGGACAATCGCTACAAAACTTTATGCAACAACTAAGCACACTGAAAGGATCCTACACAACAATTTTGGTGAGGATTGGATTTACTATAAAGGACTTGAAGCATTGTAAATTTAACGACCACACCCTACTAATTTGCATCGCGTTTCGTAAAAAAACGGTACATTACTGTGCAAAATGAGTTGCACCATTGGATTCGGGGTACTCCAAATAGGGTAAGTACAGAGTTTTGTCAACTTTGACAAATGTATGTTGAATAGGGAGCCAAAAATGTCTTTTACGAAAAATCTTAAATAGCAAAAAATCTAGTTAGGCGGAAGTGGGCGGTCCTAGAGGCAAAAAGTTTCTCTAGCATCCAAGGAAGCCCTGAAAAAAAAAAGCTTTAATTTTCGTCAAACGGTATGCGAGGCCTGGGCCAAAACGCGTTTCGTACCACCACTGACCACCTGGTGGCGCAATAGAGCTACAATTATAACATTATGTACAGCAACCAATGAACTTATATCTCAGAAAATCTTATACTATTATGTTCAGTAGTTTTTGAGATATAAGCCTTCAAAAATTTTTCAATTCATTTCCTATGGGAAAAAAAATTCATAAAAATATTCATAATAATTAAACCATAGTACAGATGTGTACCAAAAGTAATAGCACAGTGCTCCCAATTGAGCTTTACAAACTACTATTGAAATCATTGTATTATTGTACAAATTGTAGGACTAGAAGCCATTCAAAAAATTGACGGAAAAAAGATAATAATAATAAATAAGAAAAAAAAGAATAATAATAAAATATAATAAAGTATTACAACAACATACTCTGTTTGCTTTCAGCAAACAGACAAATATAATAAAGAAGTACAACAACATACTCTGTTTGCTTTCAGCAAACAGACAACTAGAATTGCAATTCCTATAAGAAATTGCGTCTGTTTGCTGAAAGCAAATATCGTTATGAAACATGTCGAAGCTGGAAGTGTTAAAGACCTTCTGTACAACCAGTATGTAAAGTTTCATGGAGTTTGGTCAAAGACTTTTGATGATATGATTGGAAACACATTGGAATATGTTGTAGCGCCACCTATGGGAGCATCATTATGAGTGCTCTTGCACTTTCTTATCTTCAACTGAGGAAGCACTCCATACAATTTGGTAAGGTTATATAAATTTGTTAAGAATCTGCAGGGGTGCAAAGTTGACAACTAGTCTTGTCTATGTTTTCAATACGTGTTGTGCAAAAACCATATGGAATTCAGGTCAATTGGTGTTTCCATTGGACTTGCTGTAGTCCAAATAAGAAAGATTCAGAGTTATGCAAAGATCGTATAAACTATGTAGCATAGGGACTCAAAAAAGTGTTTTGCGAAAAATCGTAAATTGCGACAAAATCTTATGAGGTACAGATGGCTGATACATAGTCACTATGATCCTAGAATCCAGTGAATCATTGGGGAACAACATCATTTTCCTGTGGCCTATGCTTTGGGAGATTAAGGCCCAAACACTTTTTTTCTCCAACTTACCACCAGGTGGCGCAATAGAGCCAGACGTCTTACAGCATGGATACATTTCTCTGAAGTATCTGCTCACAAAGTTTCATAGCATTGGGCATTGTACTTTTCAAGATTTGGGTCCTCAAAAGTGGGTTCCATTCATTTCCTATGGCAAAACATTTGTTTTTAAAAATTTATATAAAATCAATCATAGCACTGAATACTACGAAATTGTAAACCAATGATCTCAATGAGGACCTTTACAAACTACAAGTGGTTGCATGTTGATATCTGCATTGGTTTAGGAGATTAAAGGGCTTAACCTGAATGTGAAATTCCCCTCTGAGTCACCACTAGGTGGCGTAAGAGGGCTCATTTTTTTGTATGTTTTACAGAACCCTAATGACATCCAAAGTACAAAATTTCAGCATTTTATCTAAAGCAGCTTTGGAGATATTGCACTAAACTTTGTGTTAGCTTCTGCAGCGCCACCTTTTGGACAATCACTAAAAAAGACTTTATGTATCAACTAAGCACACTGAAAGGATCCTACACAACAATTTTGGTGAGGATTGGATTTACTATAAAGGACTTGAAGCATTGTAAAGTTTACGACCACACCCTACTAATTTGCATCGCTTATTGTACAAAAACGGTACATCACTGTGCAAAATGAGTAACCCCATTGGATTCGGGGTACTCCAAATAGGGTAAGTACAGAGTTTTGTCAACTTTGACAAATGTATGTTGAATAGGGAGCCAAAAATGTGTTTTACGAAAAATCGTAAATAGCAAAAAATCTAGTTAGGCGGAAGTGGGCGGTCCTAGAGGCAAAAAGTTTCTCTAGCATCCAAGGAAGCCCTGAAAAAAAAAAGCTTTAATTTTCGTCAAACGGTATGCGAGGCCTGGGCCAAAACGCGTTTTGTACCACCACTGACCACCTGGTGGCGCAATAGAGCTACAATTATAACATTATGTACAGCAACCAATGAACTTATATCTCAGAAAATCTTATACAATTATGTTCAGTACTTTTTGAGATATAAGCCTTCAAAAATTTTTCAATTCATTTCCTATGGGAAAAAAAAATCATAAAAATATTCATAATAATTAAACCATAGTACAGATGTGTACCAAAAGTAATAGCACAGTGCTCCCAATTGAGCTTTACAAACTACAATTGAAACCATTGTAATATCTTAAAAACTGTAGGACCAGTAGTGATCCAAGAAATTGACGGAATAAAAATAATAACTAGAATTGCAATTCCTATAAGAAATTGCGTCTGTTTGCTGAAAGCAAATATCGTTATGAAACATGTCAAAGCTGGAAGTGATAAAGACCTTCCGTACAACCAGTATGTAAAGTTTCATGGAGTTTGGTCAAAGACTTTTGATGATATGAGTGGAAACACATTGGAATATGTTGTAGCGCCACCTATGGGAGCATCATTATGAATGCTCTTGCACTTTCTTATCTTCAACCGAGGAAGCACTCCATACAATTTGGTAAGATTATATACATTTGTTAAGAATCTGCAGGGGTGCAAAGTTGACAACTAGTCTTGTCTATGTTTTCAATACGTGTTGTGCAAAAACCGTATGGAATTCTGCTGAACAGGTGTTACCATTGGACTCGCTGTAGTCCAAATAAGAAAGATTCAGAGTTATGCAAAGATTGTAAAAACTATGTGGCATAGGGACTCAAAAAAGTGTTTTGCGAAAAATCGTAAATTGCGAAAAAATCTTATGAGGTACAGATGGCTGATACATAGTCACTATTATCTTAGAATCCAGTGAATCATTGGGGAACAACATCATTTTCCTGTGGCTTATGCTTTGGGAGATTAAGGCCCAAACACTTTTTTTCTCCAACTTACCACCAGGTGGCGCAATAGAGCCAGACTTCTTACAGCATGGATACATTTCTCCGAAGTATCTGCTCACAAAGTTTCATAGCATTGGGCATTGTACTTCTCAAGATTTGGGTCCTCAAAAGTGGGTTCCATTCATTTCCTATGGCAAAACATTTGTTTTGAAAAATTTATATAAAATCAATCATAGCACTGAATACTACGAAATTGTAAACCAATGATCTCAATGAGGATCTTTACAAACTACAAGTGGTTGCATGTTGATATCTGCATTGGTTTAGGAGATTAAAGGGCTTAACCTGAATGTGAAATTCCCCTCTAAGTCACCACTAGGTGGCGTAAGAGGGCTCATTTTTTTGTATGTTTTACAGGACCCTAATGACATCCAAAGTACAAAATCTCAGCATTTTATCTAAAGCAGCTTTGGAGATATTGCACTAAACTTTGTGTTAGCTTCTGCAGCGCCACCTATTGGACAATCACTAAAAAAGACTTTATGTATCAACTAAGCACACTGAAAGGATCCTACACAACAATTTTGGTGAGGATTGGATTTACTATAAAGGACTTGAAGCATTGTAAAGTTTACGACGACACCCTAATAATTTGCATCGCTTATTGTACAAAAACGGTACATCACTGTGCAAAATGAGTAGCCCCATTGGATTCGGGGTACTCCAAATAGGGTAAGTACAGAGTTTTGTTAACTTTGACAAATGTATGTTGAATAGGGAGCCAAAAATGTGTTTTACGAAAAATCGTAAATAGCAAAAAATCTAGTTAGGCGGAAGTGGGCGGTCCTAGAGGCAAAAAGTTACTCTAGCATCCAAGGAATCCCTGGGGAAAAAAAAAAAAATTTTTCGTCAAACGGTATGCGAGGCCTAGGCCAAAACGCGTTTTGTACCACCACTGACCACCTGGTGGCGCAATAGAGCTACAATTATAACATTATGTACAGCAATCCATGAACTTATATCTCAGAAAATCCTATACTATTATCTTCAGTACTTTTTGAGATATAAGCCTTCAAAATTTTTTCAATTCATTTCCTATGGGAAAAAAAATTCATAAAAATATTCATAATAATTAAACCATAGTACAGATGTGTACCAAAAGTAATAGCACAGTGCTCCCAATTGAGCTTTATAAACTACAGTTGAAATCATTGTAATATTGTACAAATTGTAGGACTAGAAGCCATTCAAAAAATTGACGGAAAAAAAATAATAATAATAAGAAGAAAAAAAAAATAAAATATAATAAAGAATTACAACAACATACTCTGTTTGCTTTCAGCAAACAGACAATAAGAAGAAAAAAAATAATAAAATATAATAAAGAATTACAACAACATACTCTGTTTGCTTTCAGCAAACAGACAATTACAACAACATACTCTGTTTGCTTTCAGCAAACAGACAATAAAGAATTACAACAACATACTCTGTTTGCTTTCAGCAAACAGACAACTAGAATTGCAATTCCTATAAGAAATTGCGTCTGTTTGCTGAAAGCAAATATCGTTATGAAACATGTCAAAGCTGGAAGTGTTAAAGACCTTCTGTAAAATCAGTATGTAAAGTTTCATGGAGTTTGGTCAAAGACTTCTGATGATATGAGTGGAAACACATTGGAATACGTTGTAGCGCCACCTATGGGAGCATCATTATGAATGCTCTTGCACTTTCTTATCTTCAACTGAGGAAGCACTCCGTACAATTTGGTAAGGTTATATAAATTTGTTAAGAATCTGCAGGGGTGCAAAGTTGACAACTAGTCTTGTCTATGTTTTCAATACGTGTTGTGCAAAAACCGTATGGAATTCAGCTCAATGGGTGTTACCATTGGACTCGCTGTAGTCCAAATAAGAAAGATGCAGAATTATGCAAAGATTGTACAAACTATGTGGCATAAGGACTCAAAAAAGTGTTTTGCGAAAAATCGTAAATTGGGACAAAATCTTATAAGGTACAGATGGCTGATACATAGTCAGTATTATCTTAGAATCCATTGAATCATTGGGGAACAACATCATTTTCCTGTGGCTTATGTTTTGGGAGATTAAGGCCCAAACATTTTTTTTCTCCAACTTACCACCAGGTGGCGCAATAGAGCCAGACGTCTTACAACATGATTACATTTCTCTGAAGTGTCTGCTCACAAAGTTTCATAGCATTGGGCATTGTACTTTTCAAGATTTGGGTCCTCAAAAGTGGGTTCTATTCATTTCCTATGGCAAAACATTGGTTTTTAGAAATTCATATAAAATCAATCATAACACTGACTACTACGAAATTGTAAAACAATGATCTCACCAAGGACCTCTACAAACTACAAGTGGTTGCATGTTGATATCTGCATTGGTTTAGGAGATTAAAGGGCTTAACCTGAATGTGAAATTCCCCTCTAAGTCACCACTAGGTGGCGTAAGAGGGCTCATTTTTTTGTATGTTTTACAGGACCCTAAAGACATCCAAAGTACAAAATCTCAGCATTTTATCTAAAGCAGCTTTGGAGATATTGCACTAAACTTTGTGTTAGCTTCTGCAGCGCCACCTATTGGACAATCACTAAAAAAGACTTTATGTATCAACTAAGCACACTGAAAGGATCCTACACAACAATTTTGGTGAGGATTGGATTTACTATAAAGGACTTGAAGCATTGTAAAGTTTACGACCACACCCTACTAATTTGCATCGCTTATTGTACAAAAACGGTACATCACTGTGCAAAATGAGTAGCACCATTGGATTTGGGGTACTCCAAATAGGGTAAGTACAGAGTTTTGTCAACTTTGACAAATGTATGTTGAATAGGGAGCCAAAAATGTGTTTTACGAAAAATCGTAAATAGCAAAAAATCTAGTTAGGCGGAAGTGGGCGGTCCTAGAGGCAAAAAGTTTCTCTAGCATCCAAGGAATCCCTGGGGGAAAAAAAAAATTTTTTTCGTCAAACGGTATGCGAGGCCTAGGCCAAAACGTGTTTTGTACCACCACTGACCACCTGGTGGCGCAATAGAGCTACAATTATAACATTATGTACAGCAATCCATGAACTTATATCTCAGAAAATCTTATACTATTATTTTCAGTAGTTTTTGAGATATGAGCCTTCAAAAAATTTTCAATTCATTTCCTATGGGACAAAAATGTCATAAAAATATTCATAATAATTAAACCATTATACAGATGTGTACCAAAAGTAATAGCAATGTTGTCCCAATTGAGCTTTACAAACTACAATTGAAATCATTGTATTATTGTAAAAATTGTAGGACTAGTAGCAAACCAAAAAAAGTGACGGAAAAAAAGATAATAATAAGAATAGGAATAAAAATAAAATATAATAAAGTTTTACAACAACATACTCTGTTTGCTTTCAGCAAACAGACAAATAGAATAAACCGGTAGAACACCATACTCTGTTTGCTTTCAGCAAACAGACAATAAAACAGAAGAACAATAGTTTGATTGCATACTGCAATCAAACTAATGATGCTGCATCCTCAAGACTGTCTGAAACTGATGTGAAATAAGTACACAAGTTCATAGCAGTTTACAAAAAAGGCTTCCGGCTATCTTTTGCTTCCTGTTAATATTAAGATTTTTACAAGGAACGTAAATATCTTGATGCAGCATGTTTCCACGGAGCAGATCCAGTCACGTCAGAACCAGTTGGTTTTCTACCACGTATGGTTGATGAGCAGCAGATTTGTTGCCTGTGGAGTGACTGTGACTGTTTACCACATAACATTTGAGTTTGACTTTTACCAGACAAAGTCTTCTCATCTGGTGTTGAAACTGCCTGGTTCTATCCTGACACTGAACTCAGTCTTCTCTTTCTAGGTGGTTTTCTGGCGATGGCTTGGTCAGACTCGGCCCCTGAGCAGTGCGGTGTGGGCTCTGGCACCCCCCAACAGCCTGAGATATCAGAGCGTGAAGCAGCCGCTGCTGTCCCACCCGGCCATCCGGCCACAGAAGCCGGGCTGCGACGAGGAGGACTGGGAGGAATCGCGCAGCGTGTGCGTGTTGGTGCCTACCAGGGAGTCAGAGCGCCTGCACAGCTTGCTGGTGCAGCTACCTGAGTTCAGCCACGCGAATGCAGCAGAGCTGCACTTTCTGAAGACTCGCCGGTCGTCTGCGTTCTCCTTCCCCCTGACAACGGTGGATGGGAGCAGGGAGGATGATATAAATGTTCAGAGCTTGCAGAGGGACGCTGACCTGCAGGGGGAGCCAGACTGCTTTAGGAGCCTGTTTGAGGCAGAGCGGTGTCCCGCTCCCTTTATGTACGGCTCCAGCTTCTTTTGCTTTCATTGCCCAATCAGTCATCTGCTACCCGACGGGAAGATCAGATCCTTCCAGGATAGTGGACTTAGCAAGAGACAGGAGGTCTCTTTGATGCCAGCTGTGACTCTGTACAGCTACGCAAGCGAGGCAGATGGCCAGCAAGGAGACCAGGAGGAGGAGGAGAGGCTGGCCCTGATGCTCGAGAAACTGAGAATTGAGGTGAGTTCCTCACATTTTCCAGAAGGGAGACTGTTTTTCCTTACATATGTTTGTTAGAAAGTATCCAAAATAATGCTGCACAGGAAGGCTGAAGACTTCCACAAACATGCCGTCTGTCTGAGATTCAGAAAAACAAGCTTTCATGTCCAATATGAGGAAATAGCTTTCTGTAGAACTCCAATATTGTCATGTGTGTTCACTAAACAGATAAAGGAGAAACTTCTTCTACTATATTTCTGATTTGTTTGTGCAGTATTTTTTGTCCAGACTTCCTTACTATAAATCCTTTGTCATAACAGTAAAATAAGTAAGGGACCAGCTAAATATTATGACTTTAGTTTCAAATGTTTCCTGCAGAAATGTACATAACTGATTTTGAGTCCTTCATTTATCTTTATGCACTGTTACTTTAACCATTATTTGGTAAAGTTTGTGACAATCTTCCCCATAGATATTAAACTCTTGGGACAGTCTGAGCATTTATTTTCAAATCCTGCTCAAATGAAAATGCCCAGTTGTTGTTATGTATTCCATTATTATGATTTGCTTTTCCATGCGAGATGTCTGTTAATCTTCTCGTATTTTGTTAAATACATTTCTCCCAAAAGTGCGACTTATACGTCCAGTGCAACTTGTCTATAATTTTTTTTTCTTCACCGGCATTTTTGTTGGTTTCTGCGGCTTGTACTTCAGAGCAACTTATAGTCTTAAAAATACAATACAAAAACATTAAAAAAAAACTGAAAATTCAAAATTTAGAGGGGAAAAAAACCCCAAAATATGACAAATTACTGATCAGGCTCCTTTTGCATTATGGGTAAAAAAAAAGTATTAATTTAAACATTTAACCTAAGTAATTTGCTTTGCTTCCTTATTGAAATCAATTTAGATTTTTATCAAAAGCCCTTCTACGACTTAGAAGTTGTCGTCATTCATTACTGGGATTCTTCAGTCATGTTGGAAGTTGTAGCTTCAGTGTTGCATCCTCTGGCGACTCTGAGGCTGAGTAACTGTGTTGTAAAAAGGAGAGTGAAGGTTTTCCATGATGGGTTTCATCTAATGAAGTGATGTCTCTTGAGGCTCCAGAGCTGATCCAGTTCTTCTGTTTATATAAAGCTGCATCTGAACTCAACTGAGCTTTTAATGCCCAATAAAATGACAAACCGTAAAACATTTACTCATTTTTGTTGCTAGGCTGCAGAGTTTTAAACGTTAAAATGAGCTGACAAAGCGCAGGAACACAGGTCGTCCGGTGCATGGCGCAATGACGGCATTCATCCCACGCTATGCTATTTGCTTTGTGTTACAGCTTCCCAGCTTCTTTTTGACAAACCACGATTACAGCATTTACTCCAATGACGTAGAATTCATCAACGGCCTCCTCAACATCAAGACCAGGTGAGGCATCTTAAAGACCTAAAAAACATATAAACTGGTCACAAAAAAGCAAGGTGATAGACCTGCATGAAAGCAGTGAAAAGAAAGAAATTAGGAAGTAATACAGGAGGATAAACAAAAAAAAATTCATTTTTGAGGTTAAAATGTTCACAGTCAAACTAGAAGTGATAGATATAGTTTGGCACTGAATTGCCGATGCTAAGTTAATTTCCAAAATAAAAGCATAGCTTTTAAGCACTGGGGTTTAAGGTCCCTTTTCTAACATTTTTTCCCAACTTTCATTGTAACTTCTAATTGGATAAAACACCCGAACTAGGTAATCAGTAGCAAGTAGAGCCAGATTTTCTGAAAATACAGCAAGCAGACTTCCATGCTGCAATAGTCACCACTGCTTCTTCACTTTAAGAGGAGCCAGTTAAGGTGGCTGGAGCATCTGGTTTTAATGCCTCCTGGACAACCCCCCGGGAGGGTGTTCCAGACATGTCCCACCAGGCGGAGCCCCCAGAGAAGGACCCGCAGAAATGACTACATCTCTTTGATGACCTGAAATGATCTCAGGATCCACCCAGAGAGGCTGGAGGAAGTGTCCAGGGCATCTTTGTTTAGACTGCTGCCCCTGCAACCTGTTCCCAGATGAGCAGAAGAAAATGGATGGATGGAACACTTTAATTACAAACTATCTATCCAAATACTTAGGCTCAGGTGTTTCAGTCACTTGCATGTCTATGGGTGCATAAAATTGTCACGTGGAAACTAATTTTTGTGACCCCTAATTGTAAGCTCTCATTATAGTGGCGGACTAATCTAACAGTAACAGCTGACTAAAATGACAGGAAACAGCATCACTCTTGGTTTCCAGTTTGCCTGAAGCCTAAGTGCAGACACTTCAGTGTTTGCGTGACGCTGCTTTAAAGTCTATTGTTTTTTCAAAAATAAAAGGATTCCTGCAGACGCCACATGACCTATTTTTGGGTAATCCCACAAATCCTACTGAACCGACAGCATTCAAATGTTCTGTAAAACACGCCCTGTAGGAGTTAAAGTCGTGCTGCAGACAGAACCTCATCATTGGTCCTCTCTCTGTTGCTCATACAGCGGTCGGCGGGTGTACCAGCTCACACTGTCCATGTGGCGCCTCCTGGTTCTGTGTTATTACGCTGACGCTCGGCTGGATGTGCTCAAGCTCACCAAGCATCCAGAGGACGGCACCATCAAGGCCCGCTGGAGGATCAGGGGCCTCCCCTTCCACTGTGTGCTGCTGCGCTTCTACCGCAAAGACAAAACCCACCTGTACAGGTAACGGGCCGTATTAAACTAACAACGTCCATGATGCATTCAAATCAAAGTGTAGCCACCCAGCCTGATGATCGGCCGGGGCTCAGCGATGACCAGAAGTCAATCTGGCGATCCTGACCACCATGGGTCCAAATGGGGAGACAGAATTGACGCAGCAGTGTTTAGTTCCTGTTTTTCGACGTTCGTGGCCCTCAGGTTCATGTCATTTCTTCCAGGTCCTATGATGCATTTTCTACATTTTATCTGGGGCAGGATGGACTCATTCATTGTCACAAAGTTGAAAAGGTGAGCTTCCTGTTGTCACTGTCAGCTTTGCTAGCAGACGTTTTTAAATTTAGACTACAAAGAAGCAGCAAAGTTTCTATTCAAACCAGAAATTAGTTGCTTTTTAGGTATAAAAACATCCTGTTAGTTTTTAATCATAAACATTCAGGATATGATCATGTCATTGCCTCTACATGACTTGTCACCTGCTTCACAGGTGATGCCGGCTCAGCCCCCCGTCCTGCCCAGAGTGCGGGCCCTCCTAACTGGCGCTCTGGTAGCCCTAGGCGTGCAGGAGCACCGCCCTGCTCTTAACCTGCTGCCCCCCCTCCTGTCTTCACTGCGGCAGAGCAGAGACTGACCCCAGCCCACAGAAGGAACTCATTTGTTTACGTTTGCAGATTCACCGCAGAAGCTTCAGAACTCTGTTGTCCTCAGCTCCCAGGATCTCCTCCTCCTCCTCCTCTTCTTCCTCCTGAACTGAGCTGAGTCAGCCCTCCTGCTTCCAGTTCTTTGGCTGTTTGTTGTTATCTTGGCCTCTAATGTAGGTTGTTTGCTGCACGTTTGTCACCGCTCTTCATCCTTACAGTTCTAACATAAAACTGCTGTGTAATGGTCCAATTACGCGTGAACGTCGGGTACACTCCGGCAAATATCTGACTCAGCATAAGGTTGGTGCAATAAACTAAACTAACGTGCGTCGTGTCCTACTTGTTATGAACTTTGAAGCGCTGGAGCATGTCCATCAGGAGACTGGAGCAGCAGCTCCAATGTCTCGGGTCTGAAGTTCTCGACATGCCTTAGGTCCATCTACAGACGTTTGACGGGTTTTAGATCAAGCTTCCTGACACCAGGTGGCACATTTTACGGCAGAATATTTTGATCCCAGATCTGCAGCTCATCGGCTATCAGAATCTTCACATGCTCCTCCTCTCCAGCAGATGGAGGCAGTTCTTTAAATGAAGGAGAAGCTGCACAAGAAATGGACGGAGTGTTCATTATTACCTAGAAACAGAAATCATCTGCAGACGAGGTGCTGAAGAGCAGCAGTAATATGGCTGCAGTCATGCTGCTCCTGCATAAAGATGGCAGTTGTTTCACATCCTGCAATCAGATCACATGTATTTGCTCACAGAAGATGACTGAGTTAGTTGGGTGTAAGTCTGATGTGCGAGAAACCAGGGTTTGCTTCCCAGGGGTGCAATGAGCTGAATTCAGCGTGGGTCCTTAGGCAAGACCCTTCACGCCCCAAGAGGGGCCTGAGTTTGGGTGTCCCTGTGCTGGTCCCTATCCCGGATAAAATATAGGGTTGTGTACGCAAGGGCGTAAAAATCTCACCTGTGCAAAGCAGTGAAGCAGTTTTTTTTTTTTACTCCATTAGAAAAAACAGGTAGGAGGCGCTGTTTGCAACTCAAAGTCCTGCATTTTCCTCTTAAACTCACAGTTCTCTCTGTCACATCAAGTGCTCTGAGTTATAAACTTGGAACCCTGATCTACTGCAGATGAGTTCTGGTCAAAGAGTCTGGATTGGTTCTGCAGAGTAAATCTTGCCATAGAACTATAATCTGATCAGACTGATGGAAAAGGGAACAGCAGGAACACCAATCAGTTTTTGTTTTGGAACATGGATTTAAAAAAATAAAAGAAGAATTTCTTCAGGCTGCAGAAAAATGGAAAGAATGCGGAAATATTCAAGTTAAATAACATTTTACTACCAGCTGGGAGTTAAGAAGGGTCACCATGGGTTCTGCTGCTTCCACCATGAGTGAAAACATCCTGGACACAAGCAGAGACATTTTCAGAGTTTCAAAATAAACGTCAAATATCAACTTTTGTGAACTTCAAGTTGAAAAGCCAAAAACAACCTGTTCGGTGTGGTTTCACGCCTGCGTCACGACAGGCAACGGATGACGCCCAGGCGCGCGCGCGTTTGTCCCAGTTTGCTCTTTTTTTCCACCGTCTGACGCGCGCGCGCGCGCCTGTGTGTGATGGGGGGGGCATGTCGAGGCAGGCTGAAGGTGTGGCGCGCAGAACCGTTCTCGTCTCGTCACGCGAGGAAACTTAACCCCCCACACCCCACCCGGCGTGGACCAGTGCGCGGAGAGCTGATCCGGAACCGCAGTCGGACCTGAACCCAGCAGCTGCAGCAGCCGGATCGTGCAGGTGAGTGTCCCGCGAGGCTGAACGTCTCTTCCAGCCGAGCCCAGCCTTCTGACCCGGTTCCGCTCAGAGGGCGAGGAAGCCCCGCAGACACGAGCATACGTCCAGCAGGAGAACTTGGACAGGACGGTTTGGTGGAGTCCGAGAAGCGCGAGATATTAAAAAAAAAATCTGACCTCTGATTTGCCTTCCTGTTCCTCACGCGCTCCACGTGTGAGCGCCGCCGCGCAGGTGAGCCGCAGGTGAGCCGACAGCGCTGCTCTCAGCCCAGGAGCGGCGTTTTAGGACGCATTTCCCGAACCCACGCCGGGGGCGAAAAACCCCCCAAATATTTAATCTGCTTTAATGATTCCACACTAAGTTTTCCTCCCAGATCAGATACACGTTACAAATGTTTTTAGAGGAGAATAAACTCGGAAACACATCTAGATTCAATCTACAATCCTGCATGTTTTGGTTCCAGATCATGTTCTAGGTCATGCTCACGTATGCGTTTTGTTCCTAAAGAGCTTGTTTTTGCATCGTGTCCAGTCTTCCTGTAACATTTAATTAAAATTACTCTTAAAGTGCTTTAGATTTTTTGTTTATAGAAAAAAAAACCTCACTTTTTCGGTAAAAAAGAGGAAAATTCAACAGTAGGCTGCATGCTTCAATAAAAACTTCTAAAAACGTTTCTTTTAACAGGATCCAAGACTTGTTCTTTCCTGGTTGTTGCAAAAACTATAAGTAAACAAGTTTCTTTCCTTCAAAAAATTTAAGAAAGATGATTTTTCTCCAGGTTTCTGTTTTCTTTTTAAAATTTTTATTCACTTCAAAAGCTTTTAGCATTTTAATTTAAGATTTTTGCATGATAAACCTTACCTTTCTCTGTGATTGCTTTTTTTAAATTTTAGATTTGTTGTTTTCCCCGCAACATCATTAAAAAGATTCGGTTTTTCCAAATTAGAAACTGCTTTATTTTTTAAAGGAAAAAAACTAGAAAACGCTTAATCTACAACCCTGTATGTTGCAGATTAGGCTCCAGATTATGCTGGTCTGTCTGTGTTTTCTGAAGGGCACTTAACGTTTTTTATTTTTTACCAGTTTCCCCCTAAAACCCCTTAAAGTGCTTTAGAATTATTCAAGATGTTGCCACTTTTTCTAAAATAAAAGTTTTACTTAAGAATAATTCAACAGGTATAAAAAAACACCTGAAAACTTAATTTTCTTCTAATTATAACATAATCTCAGACTTGTTCTCAACTAGTTTCTTTACTTAAAAAAGATATTCTCCAATATTCTGTTTTTTAATTTTACATTTTCAGTTTCTTTTTGCATTTTTATATATTTTTTCCCATACCATTATGATAAACCAGAGTTTTTTATTTTAGATTTATTTATTTTGCACAAAGATTTTTTAAAAGATTCTGCCTTGAAAATCTCTTAATCAAAGATTTTTCATATGTTGTAAAATTCCTTATTTCTGTTTTTAACACATTTTTTTTGTGTTGGTATAAAACAGCTTCATTATTTGAAGGATCAGAATAAAATAAAATCACTTTCATATTGTAGCAGATTTAAGACATTTTTGGATTTTGATATATGTGTTTTTAACATAATAACTGCTGTTTTATTATTGTTTTTTTGTAGAATTTGTTCTTGAAGTAGGTTCTGTTGTAAAGAATCCGGGCTCAAATGGCTGATGCCCTTTAGGAGGAGTGTGTGTCTCCATTACGGCACAACATAGGATCCTCAGATTGGTGTCTCCCTCCCTGACCCGGGTTTGGAGGAGTCTAATAAAAGCTTGGGCGTCTTTATGGCTTCAGGAGGATTTCAACATTTGCAGGAGAACTTTTTCAGTCCAACGTGAGAAGCTGAAACTCAGGCAGCCGTGTGAGGATGAGGAGCAGTTGTGGAATGAAGAGGCAGAGGAGAAACTTGTCAGTTAAGCTGTTTGCGGTCGATGTCTTCAGAAATGCACTCGCATCTCCGCCTCACTTGCGAGCCCCAGAGAGACGTGAGGGCGGAGGAGCTGCGGAGTCTGCTCTGAAAGGGCTTTTACTACATCTCATAATGGAGCTGATGTAAGGGGGCGAGCCTTGATGGGAGGTTTCTATTTTACCATGTCAACGGTCTGTCAAAGGTCTAAATTGGAGACGTGTTCAAGGAACAAACAGCCGGTGTTCTGCACATGCCCAAACACGCTTTGATTGCAGGAATGGGAGCAGCCATGCAGCCAAGGCATCATTTTCTGCAAAAACAAAACAAACAGTTGCAGCAAAGGAGATGACATCATTTTAGCTTCAGACTTTTCTAAACAAAAACAAGATGTATTTTTAAGTTCAATACAGAGACTTTTAAATGTTTTTTTGTTAATTTTACTGTTGCTTTTATATTTAAGCTCTTTTATCATTTGAGTTCATTCTAGAACAACTTCAAATGCTTTAGGCAAACATTTAACTTCAACATTCGAAGAACTTTGTTGTTCTTTTCCAGGTTTAAATGTCTTGAGACAATTATCTTATAGTTAACAAGTGATAATGACTTTAACTTATGTTCAAATAAATGGATAAGAACACAAAATGTCATTTAAATTAAAGCTTTTGTTTAGGAGAAAACACCAAAAGTTAAAACCAGCATTGTCCTGTGTATAAACTGTCAAAATATGACATTTTAATACTTTTTTTCCCATCTGATTGCTAATTAGTTTGGGATTGTCATGTATCCCTACTATTCCAAAAACGGCTTTGATCATTAAAATTTTTACATGCTCCAGATCTTCCTGTTTTCACACAGTCTGGATTGTATTGCGATGTGTTTCGGGGCTTCTTTAAACCACACGTTTATTTGAAGGCTGGGAATCATAGATGATGTAACTGGCCTCAAGCTCCTGCAGACTCCGAGTGACTCCTTGTGCTTTCAGTTTCACTCTTTTAAAATAATTTAAATTGAATTATGTAATAATAGAAAATTGCAGGCTTTGTTATTTTGCTTTAGGAGACCGATTGATGAAACTCTGCGCTGATAGAGCAGCGCTTTGACCCAGAAGCACCAGAACTACGTGGTACCAGCCAATGATGTAGGTGAAGGGAGTAGCTGTAAATTCGTCAGACTGTGTTCTCTGCTCATGGGACCGGTTTGTCCCAGATAACGGGTAGCGTAGTGGGTCTGATTTGTGACACAATTGGATGGGGCACCTTGACACAGTTGGACACTGTGACCCGGTTTAAACGACGGGTTGTAGTGGGAGGCTGCACTCAAAGAAACCCAAAATGTTTGAAACGGTTAACAGCGACGGCTGAAAAACTGCAGCGGTCAGAGAAAATGTGAATTATTCCAAAACTGCTCCCTCTTTTATCCAAAATAAATGCATTAATTACAACAAAAAGACATTTTCATGATGTTTTCCGTGGCTGGAGCCAAGTATCACGAAGGTTCTTCCGGATTCAAACTTGAATGGGTCAAGAAGTCCAGAGCTAACAGTCTGGAGGCACAAATCTCCAGCTGTCATGAAGGTGTAGGGTGTTCCATATTGATACTCCCTGCTGCTTGTGTATCACTTCACAGTTTAGGTTCTGGTTCTATTGGAAAAGGGGAGATGTTCCAAATGTCGCCATGCTTTGAAATCCTTTGAAGGGGTCACATCTTAAACTTCTTGTTGGATTCCACAAAGTTTTCTTTAGAGAATCTTTAATTTCGCCTCCTCCACCACCTTCTGATTTTTTAACTGTTTTTTCCTCTTTCTTTGCAGCACGTCGTTTCTACTTTCCTTCATCACCTCACCTATAGTCACCATGCGCCGATTCAGCTCGGAGGGATCCCTGATGGAGCTGGACTTCCTGACACTGAGGAAGACGATTCTAAAGGGAGCGGGCAACGGGATCAACCAAAACTCTGGTTCCCAAACGATTTACTCGCGGGATGACAGACCCGCCAAAGCGTCTAAAACGGGCCCTGTCGGCGATACGAAGAAGGGCAGACTGAAAAAAGACCTCAGCGTCAGCGCAGAGAACCTGATCGACCTGGACAAGGCCAGCCCGGGGTTGCTGGGAGCGTGCAACCTCAATGAAAGCTTCAGGGCCTACAGCGACGGCCAGCTGGCTCCGACCAGCAGCAGCAGCATGGAGAGCGTGGAGAAGGACAGGACGGAGGCATCCACATCCTCGCTGCCTCGCAGCCGAGCGAGGCTGATGACTGCAAAACTGCACCTCAAGAGTCTGTTCGGCCAGGTGGGTCGTCTGCGCAGCCGAGAAGCAGATTAGACTGTACACCAGGAGCGTAGATTTGGTGAGGTAAAAATGTGAGGGCCAACCATTCGGCCATTTGAACCCTGTAATATTAAATGCAAATTAATGAAAAAATAGAATTACATATTTGGCCATCACAATCCAGAAATTAAACCCAGTTCTTATAAAGTACTGGGGGCAGCACATTATTGATTACATGACAGGAGCCTGCAGGCCAGTAGAAATCTGAACGCGGGCCACATTTGACCCACGGGGACAGACTTTGGACATGCCTGCTGGAGACGGAGTGGGAACTGTTGAAGGATTTCAAGCTTCTTTAAGGAATTGGTTACACCAGGTAGGGTTGTGGTGTGTAGGGAGCCAAGGATCAGGTTTGATGCCGGTCTGGTCACACACTGGACATGCGATGTTGGGTTGTGAGGCAGCAAAGAAGAGGTAGAATAAAGAATAACGCTGCTGGAGAGGAAAACATGCAGAACAAGTCAAAGTTGGTGCAAAGCTTGGGAGCCTACAGCCCTCATAAATAAGATTCCTGTTCCTACTTCTTCATGGATGTTCTGGTAAGGTCTTCAAGCAAGAATTTAAAATAATGGGTTCTCCAGCCACGTTTAAACCCAATAAAACCTTGTTGGATTTTACAATCGATGTCCTATGAGAATTACCCAACCTGGGTGGGTAGAGCTGTAGTTTACGACAGCGATGTTTTAATTTAGACGCACTTGCACGTTAGGAACTGTATTTCCTGTTAGGAATCAGAAGCACTGAAACTGAAAGTGGAGATCAGGGGGTGTTATGAATAGAAGCATTGACTTTGGTTTTGTTAAAAATGATGAGGGTTTGCAGGAATTTGGGGAACATGGCGAGATAAAGAGGAAGCAGAGCTATCCTGCAGTTATGAACAATAATCACAACCAACTGTAACCTCAGGGTGGGGGCAGTGTGTGTGTGTGTGTGTGTGTGTTAATCCTCCAGTATTCCTCTTTCAGAGTCCTCACTCCTCTAACTCCAACCTGTACAACTCGGATCAGAAGGACAGGTGAGAACCTCGCTTGTTTCCTGGTGACCAAAGAACATCTGTGTGTAAATAAACAGCAGAGCATGTTGGGACTTTGAACCGGAAGTCTCTGGAGGTGTTTCTCACGTGGGATGTCCTGTTCTCTTCTCGGAACCCCAGCGGACGGGAGAGGCGCTCTCGCATGCTCATCATGCGGCAGTGGAGTCAGGTGGGCCACACAAAAAAGAAGAAGTTCAGAAAGGTGGAGCTGGAGAAGTGGGCGGAGTCTCTCAACACCTTGCTTGCCTCCTCAAGTAAGAACACAGAATTTTTTGGAGTTGTACAGGCTGTCCCTTAGCTGTCTAGATACTTCTTAGATTACAGCATGAAGACACGAATGTGGGGCTTTTATCTTCACTGATTTCATGACAAAGAATCTTTTTGGAGAAAAAGACAACAAGTAGCACCAGACAGCATCAAACTCACAATTATGGATATTTATTAACTTTATTATGATTAAAATGTTTTTTATAAATCCAATCCCAAAGAAAAGTTCAAAAATTACTGTGGTGACGTTTGAGTTCAGGACCATGGAGAGCTGTTGAGCTCATCCTGTCATGCAAATATTCAACGCCCTGATAATAAACAGGATCTTCCATGCAATTCTGAGAGCTTCCATCCTTCAGTTGCTGAATGAAAATAATTTATGTTGTCATGGAAACTGCTGACAAAGGAGATGATGAGAAATGGAGATAATTTCCCCCTTCATTCTTAGCCACCTTTTGTGAAAACTAGTTCTACTAGTTTTTAATATCTTTTAATCAGCCATTACAGTAATCATGTGTGTTAAAACAATTAAAGAGAAAGTGAAAATCTGTCCTGTTGTAATCTTTGAATCCTAAAACATAAGAATCCCCGCCCTCTTCTTTGGCGTTTAGATGAAGTAAAAGCAATCAATGACAGATAAAAAATGTATAAAATAATAGAGTCCAATGTGTAAAGAATCAAAGGATTTACTCAAACCAAGTTCACATCAATCCATAAAAGATCACAGCTCTTACACTGAGCATGATCACACTTTTTGTTGACCATCCATCAACATATAGAATGAGGCCACATAGAAAAATGAAAGTTGTGGTTTTAAGCCTAGCTTTACTTTAGATTTAAAAAAAACGTGATGGGTTGGGGGAGGAATTGGCAAGTCAGCACATTTAGCGATCGCCTTGGAACCATACTGTGCCACAGCCCACTAACTTGTTCTCTAACACATTTCTACAAGCTGTCTTATGACTAGAACAGAGTTTTCACAGTTGTTCTTGTGTCAGGGTAAAGGAGTTCCCATCTATGAGTGTGCTCTAAGATGATCAGGTTGTTGTTTTAGGTTTATTACTCCTGTACCAACAATTCTGGCCATGCAGAGGCTGTAAAAGCCTGTGTGTTCTTATGTGACTCAAGTGCTCTGGTGTACAGCAGGCCCTGATAATCATGCATCCGCCGCACGCAACGTTTTACACGTCGAGTTTTTAGGACTCTTGTGCAGAGATTAGATTCTTTCCTTTTTTTCTATATTTTTTCCTTCCAGTTTTTACTTGGAATCATTTCATTTTCAGCATCTTCTGTTAAATGTTTAAAATTATTTCTGGTGCAAAAAAAAAAGAGGCAAATAAGACGAGATTCAGTCAATTTGAAACGTCACAAATGTCATTTATATACCAAATGAAAAGAATCGGACCCAAGATTGATCCTTGTGGAACACCACATTCAGTATCCACACATCTGGAAGTATGACCTGCAAACTGTACATATTGCTGTTGTCTTTCGTGAAAATAACTAGTCAGCCAATGAAAAGCCAGTCCTCTTACACCAAAAGGATAAAATAGAATGATCATTTGTATCAAATGGGTTCTTCAAATCAATAAATATTCCTATTGTATATACTTTTTATATCAATTGTTGTTAAAATATCTATCATTTTTGCCATAGCTGTACATTGCTTTGATTGATTCACTCTCTCCTTCTGCCCGTTTTGTTTTTAAAAATGATATAATCTTTCTAACTTGTAGTTTCATCTACCTTGCTGTCATAAGACCTGGGAAGGAGGACATAGGCATTATTTTGAATGAGAAGGGACACATGTATAGGACCTGGAGAAGCAGGAGCTGCCCTTCCAGAGTGAATGATCTGTCCTCAGTCTTGTGTGGCTTTTCAAGTCAGTGTCTCACTAATTTGGAGCTCCATTCTCTGCAGTTTCTATGTGATACTGAAGCAAGTTTAACAACTTCTAACAAAAACACACGCTGACTGCTTGTTTTTTCTGTACTCGCCCAAGTCTCTTTAGAAACCTGTTGTCTCAGTGTTTCAGGAGGCACAGCAAAGGGATGAGCAGGAATGTGCTTTCTAAAGAGACTGGTGTAAAAAGAGTCTCTGACGGATGGTGTCGCGCTCAATGCTGTGATCAGCAAGTTCACTAGTTTGCTCTGAGCTCTAACGTCTGTAAACAGCAGCGTAGAAAGATCTCAGTCCAAGAGGAAGTCCATCATGAATAGCTCTTTCCATTTGGGCTTCTGCGTAACAGAGCAGAGTCTTCTGTTGTAATCCATTCACAAAAGAGGAAATCATCTGCTCTCCGGGGGGATTTGCAGTAGTGAGATGGAATAATGTGGCTTGCACAATACTTTACTAATAATGTGTTTTTTATTTGGGATAATAAAGAGGCTTGTTCATCTGTTTCTCTGTCAGCGGGGGTAGCGGTGTTCGGAGCCTTCCTGCGTTCAGAGTTCAGCGAAGAGAACCTGCAGTTCTACTTGGCCTGCGAACAGTACCGGCACTCGTCAAACAAATTCAGCCTGCAGAGGAGGGCCAAGGCCATCCGGGCCACCTACGTCGAACCAGGATCCCCACGTGAGGTACTGCCCCACTATGTAGTCTCACATTCAACGTTCAAAACGAAAGCCTGCTTTCAGGTGGTAGAGCTGTGGTCTTCCAACAAGCTCACAACTGACTGAGAGCATCAGTGAGAGCAGTTGCCATAGAAACATTGACTCCGTCACACACCTAGGTGTGAAAATTCTTCTCCGCATTTGACCCATCCCCTGAGGGAGCGGGGAGCTGCAGACACTGCCGCGGTCAGAAACATTTTGGCGCTTTAGTTGGTCTCACAGTCTGTTGTGTTGTCCTAGGTGAACCTGGACAGCAAGACGAGGGACCTCACCCTCCAGCTGCTGCAGGCGCCATCGCACACCTCGCTGAACTCGGCTCAGAAACGAATCTACTTTCTGCTGGACACAGACTGTTACCCCCGCTTTCTGCAGTCCACCGTCTACCAGAACTTACTGGATGAGGCTGACTAGAGGTCAGAGTTCTGGATCCAGGACAGTGTTGCAGGGCATCCAGGACTTGAAAGGATGTTGCTTCCAGTACGACAGAATCTTCGAATTAGGCACTTTAGTTGGAGAAAAGAGTTCGTGTGACTTTTGAGCGACTCTTGCACCCCGTCGAACTGGGTGGATGTCTGCTCTATATGTTCATACACACAGTGAGCTAAGCAGTCCGTGGAGCGGACTTCCTCGAGATTCAATCCTGCCCAGAGTTAAGATATTTCTTCTACGAAGGGCTCCAGGCTTCCAGGGCGCCGTCTGAATCACCTCAGTTTCTTCTCTGGAAGGAAACTCCAGCTCCCTGCGTCCTTGGAATGTAACGTTTTGTTTTATTTGAGACTCTTAACTCTGACCTATGAGTCATCCTGGCAGAAGCGGCTCCTCATTCAGGTCTGACTCATACATCCTGTAGTTTTCCACTTTCACATTAGCTTAAACAACTCGCTGAAATAACAAACGGCAGCTTCTTCAACAAAACACCACATTTCTGCGAAAACGGTCAGAAGGATGTGGGGCTGAAGGTGCACGCGTGCAGAAGTGTCCTGTCCCTGAGTCGTGCGCCCTGTGAAGCTCCTCCGTGTCTTGGTTTGCTCTGAAAGATTCTGAGAAAAGTGAGTTTTTGAGTGGCCTTTTCTTTGGGTGCTGTATGGTGGCGCTGCAGAGGAGGAATGGCTGCACCATGAGGAAGAACACGCAGGTAAAGACCTACACGCCACCTCGCCCGTCAAGGACCATGTTCGTATTTACCGAGGTGTCAAGGCAAAGTTGAATAAATGGAAGTTGTGTTTGAAATCTTCGAGCTCGCTCCAACCAGTTGGAATGTCATTAAAATCAAAGTGAAATAAAAACCTTTGCATATCTGCTTCTTTCATGTTTGGCGACTGTACCATAAGTTCTGTACGTATGAAGGCACCTATCACACCTATAACATTCCTGCTAAAATGAACATGCAAATAATTTTAAGGCAATGTGCTCTAAGTACACTGTCAAGAATGAGATTTGAGTCACTCGCCAACTGATTAACATGCAACAAGAACCACAGGAGGCGGGGAGCGCTGATGGTGTCTTGTTAGGGTTTTCCATTTTTTGACAGTTTGAGGAAAAGTCTTGAGTATGAACTGCTTGAAGATTTGGACGTTCAGTATTTGATGAGCATCATGTAACTTTAAAAAATGTAGCTTAGACTGGCTCTGAATTTGTAGCATTTGTGAGTTTATGGACTTTCATCCTGACAGAGTCTGATTTTTGCCCTGCGAAGCAGCTGATGGATTCTCAGGCTGCTGGGAGCTAATATCTAGTGGGGGCTGTTTGCTTAAACTTTTATGAGTTTCTCTGAAGCTGTAAAAGTACTCACCTGTAATCATCAACCTTCTCTGTGACCGATTTCATGGTTCGCAGGGTTTTCTTTAAGAAAAAAAAAAACAGCTCAGCAGGCACATCTTTGTGCTCAGGGACACACTCGAACTCCTCAGAGGCCAAGACAAGGTCACAATGCGACAACAAAAGACACTCCTTTAAACTGGCACAACCAGAAGGGTTTCTTCTTTTTTTGTGTGCATGTGCACATGCAATCTTTGCATCTTTTTAACATGTTTCTGAAAACAAACGTAGCTAGAGACTCCTACGAAAGGCTGAAGTCCGACAAAAGATTTCTTACCAAACAAAAAGTGCTTTTATACAAAAAGATGAGTGAGCCCAGGAACTCTTGCCTTCAGAATCAGCTGAATGGCCTCAATGTATTTACTTCTCCACAGGCCTCCTTTACTTCAGTAGCTGTCCTCGTAACCGCAACTCAAGACTCTCCCAACTTGCAGGACCCTCTTGTGACAATGATCCTCTGCAGAAAGCTCAGATTTCCTCTGCTCCCTGTGAACATGAACCCATCGCTTTGCTTTCGTTTGAGGAGGATGAACGAACAAACAAAAATAACAAAATCTGGGTTTGCACATATTTTTTTCCTAAAGTGTTTCATCAAGATTTTTCTTCGTTTTAGTATTTTTTTTTTACCTTCAGTATTAGATACCTGGAGCTGCCCAAACCTGCAAACGAATGTTTGTACAAATGTAAAATGGAAAACTTTATCGACACCAGGAAGCTATCTAGTTTTGTTTCTTTAACGACACGGAAAGAAATCTAGAAAAAAACAGGCTGAATATTTTCTCAGAAGATCCTCTGAAATACCCGTTTGCAGTCGGTTAAGTTTTTTTTTGTGTATTTATGAGCTGGACTAATCTCTGAGAATTATATTTTACATTAACATTTATTAAGTTGTCACAGTGTATAAACTGGAAAACAGAAATACGTTTCATAGTTAAAAAACTATAAACCATCCTTGAAACTCCAATCACTTCATCAGTCTGTAGACGTGGAACGCAAACAGGAAACGGTCCTCACATCTCTGATCCAATAGAGTGTAAACGTTTGTCGTGCACAAAGCAGATCCAGAGCTCTGATAGATGACACAACACTTCCTGTCATGTGTGAAAGCCCCCACCGAAAGGAGCAGCCGCTCTGAGTCCTCCTACCGGCCTACCGGACTGCATCCAGGTCAAGGCCCGGATCTGGATCACCAGGGTCGTGTGCTCCTGTACTCCTGCATGTGCTTCACCATCTGGGCCGGGGAGAAGGCCTGTCCTGCAGACCCCCACCAGCCTCGGTTTTGTCCTTCGCCCTCTCCCAGCAGCGCTCTGCAGTTGCCTGCGTCAGAGCTCCTTTGACCGTGCAGTACCTGGTTGTCAGTAGAATCTGAAGACTTCCCTCTTTCGGCTGTCATGAACGGCAGGGGAAGAGAAACTGGGGAGATCGGGGACCTGTGGGATGAGGAGAGATGATTCGCAATCAAAAAGTGTTGATGGAGACACAAAACCCCATCATGGAGGACATGTGAGGAAGAGTGACACTAACAGGAGCCACTATAAAGACCCAACCAAATAGGCAGGGAGGGGCCTCACCTCTGACCACAAGTTCAGTTAACTTTTGACCTGAATAAATGAAAGCAGCAGCATACGGTCATTCCTGCTTAAAGATTCATCCACATCCTGAGAATACTGAACTAGAACATTCCACTGCTGGACTTCACAGAAAAACGAATCGCCTTTCTCAATGTGTGCATGTAATTATTACTGGGAATAAGTTAGGGATTACAGTTAATAATGTGTAAAATGTGTATTACATGTAATAACATACATAAAAGCTCATTTTACAAGTCTAACATGTAATATGTGTGTATTTAAACATGTAATTGCATGTAAATATACATTTTATGCAGCAAAATTGAGTTTTCCCCCAAACTGAACCCTCCCGCTCAGCAGATTCTGGTATTTGAGATCTATTATACGTCTATTTCTGCACACTAAAATTTGGGTCAAGAATCGCCTTGGTAACCGAGGTTATGAGAACTTTAAACAGCACAGTTCATTCTCACTTTTAGGTTTAGTGCTTCGGGTTCTTTGGACATCCCAAAAACTCTGGAGGAACTTGAAGCTCATGTAGATGTTCCACACTCTACTTTTTGATTTCTGCTGCTGTCCACAGATTCTTCTTTTAACTAATGGGATCTCCACTAATAGTGAGAATGAAAGGTTTTCATTTGTTTCCTCTCCGTTCTGCTGGAACACCACCAGCGTCTTTTTTTGTTTTGTTCGGCTCAGTTAAGCATGGAGCTGCTGACTTTTTTCTGAACAGCATTTTTGTGGAGGTGTAATCAGACACGCCGATGAAGATAAGCTATTGTGGAGGTGAGACGTCTCAGAATCCTGTGGCGCTGAAAGCCTCACAGAAAGACCGGTTTTAGTAACGCTTACGGTTATTTACAATACTAAACACCATTTCACTACTTTCCTTTAATGACAGGCAAAGGTCTGGTTAATGTCTATTAACATTCTGCAAGTAAAAGATCAGGTAAAAACATCAAAAGAAAATCCTTAAAAACATTATCAAGACTATTTTATATATTTTATTTGCAATTACTTAATACAATTGAATTGTTATGGCATAAAACCATTTCAGAAAAATGTTACTTTTTTCCACTAGTTCAGTAAAGAAATTTGAGTCATACTTTCCCTAAAAACCCATGAAAGAACCAAATAAAAGCAGTCTCCTCTTGATTTACGGCTTTTTCTAAGCATTCTTGCAAAAATCTGAATTTTTTTTGTAAAAAGATAAACTAAAACTGTTGTATAACTGGAACTTTATAAAGTGTTCAAAGCAGAATGAAAAGCAATGGTCTGGATGGAGTGCTCCTCTGGACCTCCACGTTCCTGGATTCTTACAGCTTCACCCTCTCTGCGTTTTCCAAGCTTTCGTGTGTCCAGTGCTGCGGTGTGAATACCTGCTTTGGAGTGTGTGAATGCTGGCCGAGCTGTGTGTGTCTGTGTGTCCTCGACTCTGATCTGGTACGGGCTTTAAACCTGAGAAAGCACAAGTGCTCACAGATGAGGACTAGAGCAGACTCCGGAAGCGCTCCTGATCGGTCAGGCGGTAAACAGAAACACGACACGAAAAACAATGACAGCACAACAGAAACTGCTTCCAAACACTAAGTTTATCCTGGTTTAAGGAGCTTCTAGTAACTTTAAATTAAGAAATACTCCTTCAGAGATGTTTTAGAGCAGCTCACTAAACATACTAATGTGTCTAGAGCTTCTCCATTAACCTCACTCACCGCTGCAAAAATAAAATATTGGCAAAGACCAATAACGAATATGGTCTTTCCACTGCAAAAATTAGGATTTTAAACTGTTTTTCTGAGTGCTTTTCTTTTCAAACTACCATGAAAACATGGAGTAAACAAACTTCAGCACCCTGTCCCACAATGCAATGGGCTCCTGCGGGCTGACGGGACAAGCTGGATGCAGTTTTTAGTGTGTGCAGCAGAAAAGCTAAAAATACGAAAACAGTTTTTTTATGAATATACCGGTAGTCGTCCTCCACAGACACTTTTCCCTGACTCTCACCTGGCAGGCGTCTGTCCAGCAATCTGGCAGCTCCGCTGTCCATGTGCCGGCTGTACAGGCTGCACCGGGCAACCAGACTCTGTTGGCTGCCAACGGAAAAGAGGACGACCAACGCGGGCAGAACAGAAAAGAGGAGATGTAGGGAGGTGAGAGGGCATGGCGGGGCAACAAAAAAGGAGAAAGTGCGAAAGTAAACAGACAAAAACAAAAAATAGATAAAAATGTCTTTTAAATAACTGAAAGATAACAAACTTAAATCATTCGTTAATATACTTTTTAGATAAGATCATGAGGGAGAGAAGACACCATCTCAGCTTTCACCAACAGTTCTTTTTGGTTGATTGACAGAAGGTCATGACTGCCGAACAACAAACAGGACGACACATGAAGTTCAGCTTCAGCTTCTTTAATGTTTCATATAAAAAAAGGCAAGCAGACATGGTCTGTGTTCAAGACGGAAGAGCAGCCCTCCCTGCTCCTCTGACCCGGGAGCAGCAGGGGGATCACAGAGTCCTCCTCTAATAGGAGGAGCAGCTCTGATTCAGGGAAATCCCAGCTAAGGTCTGCTAAGGGAACTGAACTCACAGTTGGCAGTGAAAGATGAGATGGTGAACACAGGAGTGATCAGAAGAAAGAGATTGAATTATAAAGGGAGAGGAGGAATGGAGAGACAAAAATAATAAGGAAGAATAAAAAAGAAAAAAAAACATTAGAAAGCAGGAAATCACCAGGAAGTGATTTAAGAACTTCAAAATAATAGCCTACAAAATCAAAAAAGTTGTTTAACTAATTTTATTTAAATTTTACATTTTATTTATTTTTAATAGTATTTAAAAATACTTTCATTAAAAAAAATTGAGAGAGAATTAAAAGAAAGATATGACATTTATAAAATTAATTATACACTTGAATTAATGTATGAAAAGCGAGGCTTTATTAATCTTTGAAGTGGTGTTAATAAATCACCAGCTTCTTTGTTTAATCAGCTTTGTTAAAAATAAGTTTGCTGCTCAAAATAAAATATTAAACTCATTGGCATCTTAATGGTAAAAGTAAAAAGAGACATACGACTACAACTATTATAGATATAATAAATGTAATAACCCCTCTATACACACAATATTTAATATAGAACTTTCAAGAAAGGTTCTTTTACATATGAATTTCTTTTTAATTATTTTTTTCTTTGAAACAAAAGAAAAGCCTTGAACTATTTATTAACTTTTAAACTATTTTAAAAAATGCATTTTAGGAGAAAGTGCAGGAGAAAAATGTCTATAAAAAGTTACATTTATTTAAACTGATAGTTAAATAAACTATGAGACAAAATTGAATTTGAGACAGGTTTAAATGTTTTTCCTTCTGTATTTGGACTTATCGTGGCTGTTTGATCTGTAGTTGAAGTTTTAATTAAACTTATTGATTTCTTTGGACACTGCCAAGCTAACAATATTAGAATCTAGATGTTCTTTTAAATTAAGTTGTCTCTTGTATTGATTGCGCGCTACTAAAGGCCTCAACTGCTGAATGAACAGGGAATCTAACCCCCATCTACCTGCTGCGTCTTTCTCTGCCGCCCTCGATGAGAGCTGACTGACGGCTCTGGTTCCTGATTCCTCCAGGGGAAGACGGCATGCTGACCCGATGGAGTGCCCTCGTTGGGGACGAGCCCACGCTCAGGGGTGGGGAGCACTGGGAGGATCCCGACCGCTGTGGAGACTGGTGGGGAGCAAACGGCCATGGTGGAGTCCTCTGCTCCTGCCGTACCGCTGGACAGAAAGAAGACCTTCAGTAGAAGACTTGAAAAGTCCTTTTGAAGGACACTGAAAACTAAAGCTGAAGATGTTTTGCAGCAGTTTAATTAGGAAACAACAACAGAAGAAATGCTGAACTGTCAGCAGATGCTAATAAAAGGGAAAGATTAGCAGAAAAGAAGCTGTATGTATATAATCTCACTATATAATCTGCTAACAATTCAAGGTGGCAAAAAGTGGAAATTAGCTTAATGATTAGCATCTGTAAAGTAAAAGGGCATCACTAAGTTAGCTGAACTCAATCATGAATAAAAAATTCAAACCTTGCTAAGGTTGTCAAATTAAAAGCTACTGTTTAGCTGCTAAAGTAGAGTAGAGTAGAAAAAGTAACATTCAATTTGACTTAAACAACAAAAGAAAAAGGGTCAGATTTGACCAATTTTCCTCAGAGTCCTAGGAAAGAAAATAACTAAGGAAAACAAAAAAAAAAAGCTGCTGAAAATTTTAATATACAGTAGTTGGTTAATTTTGAGGAATTTGTTTACAAGGAATCGACCAAATGAACAGTAAAGTTACCCAAAATTAGCTTAATGACTTGATGCTACGTGATAGCTAAATACTACATTAGCAAGTCATATGAACATTTTCTTTATATTTTTGTATATTTTAAAATATCTAAAAATTAAAAAAAAAGTAATAAAAATAAACCAAAAGTGAATCAAGACCTGAATTTAATAATTTGATTTGAATTATTTTACAGCTAAAAGGATTGACTGTATATAGAGAACTGGACTGAATGAGTGTGACGTCTCCAATAGAAAATCCCTTACTTCCAGCTCCAGCAAAATGAAACCAATTCTTTCACCATATTTGATGATATGGGCATCGCCATGTTGGAGCAAGATGACAGTGATTGGTTTGAGTCAATGTTTCTATCGCAAGAAAAAGGTATCAGAGCAAGAATGTTTATTCTGATAAATAGAATGACTGAGTAATAGCCGTTCATTTCTCTATAGAAGTCTGTGGTATTTTGGCTTTCTGGAGCCAGCAGGGTACTTCCTATTTTGAAAAAAGTGTGTGTGTGTGTGTGTGTGTGGTGGTGGTGGGGGGTGTCGATTCTCTCCAGTTCTCTAAATGCAATCAATGGCTGAAAGTTATTTTGGCTAAAGGTTTTGGAAGCTAGCCTTTCATCGTTCATTTTAATGGGAAAATTGTTGATTTAGTGGAGAATATTTCAGAAATGATCAGAGGAAACTCGATCCTTTTCCAGAACAGGATTTACATGTGTTTTCACGTTGTTGTAACTCATCAGCCTAAGTCATAAAGCGGTCTCGTTCGACAGCTCTGTTGCAGGATGTGCTGAATCTATCTCCACATTTGTCTCCTTGCACACGGTGAACCCTCCGTTTAGCCCTGTGAGCGGCTCACCTCCTCTCTCCATTAAAGAGTAAGGCTTGATCTCTCCGTCTGGCTTTTTGGGGGGAGTCTTCCTCAGCTGGGCCGCTGCAGAGGAGAACACAGAACAGAACAGTTGGACAGTCGGCTTCAGAGTCCAGCTGCTCAGACGAGTCTCAGTCCTACACTAAACATGATTTTGCAAAAGACAGACAGGACTTCTGGGTTGAAGCATGTGTAGAGATCCTTTAAAAATGCCCAAAACCCTCTGATGTGTGGCTTTACACACATTCAGACAGGGTAAGTTCATGTAAATGTATTAACATTTACATCAAACTACAGGGAGCAGCACAATTTCTGACAGTCTATTTTTTCCCCCTGACAAAATGCAGGTTTCCGCCATTCGAAGCCAAAAATAAACGGGTCCAGGATATGAGCATTAAAGACAAATGACCTGGAAGTGACATTTAAAGTCCAGCTAAAATGGGACTGTCTCCTTTTTTGAGGAAAAAAAGCCTAAAGACAAAAAAAAGTGAAGTTTTTGTTAGGCCTTCAAGGCAAATGTTTGACTCTGAAAGTTCCTCTTAGATTTTTAAAGCTTCAGGCAGTCTTTTTTGTTTTTAAGTTTAAACAGTTGTGTGTTTCACGTGAAGAAAGGAACCCTAAAGTCGAACAGATGAGAGTTTCTGCAGCTGATTCTGCGTTCAAAAGCAGAGATACATAAGAATGGCTGCCTCTGATGAATGTAATGCTTCTGACCGGATGACACAGGAAGCTGCAGCTACACATGGAAGCATCAGAGGAGGTCAGTGATGCTGCAGAAGTTTGTCGAGAGTCCAGCACAGTAAAAACAACTGGAGGGAAGCAGGACGTTCTGCACACTCTTTGGCTATTCTCTCTGGTTTATCTTTTTCCGTGGGTTGTGCGGATTCTCTGTGTTTTGCAGAGTGCACTCCTGCGGCAGAACACACAGAATGTCCTTGTGGTTGGAGTCCGAGCTCATAGGAGGCTATCAGTTTGTGCCTCTGCTGCAGGAGTACGCTGGACGGAGCAAAAGCAGGCAGATCGTCAGGTTTGAAGGGGGCGGGGACTAACAATTTTAGAATGTGCAGTTTGGTGCAGGTAAATAAAAGGAGGCAAACAGAGATAATGAGAAGCTCAAGCGTGATGAGGAGGAAAATTTAGGATCAACAGGAAGGGAGAAGTGTTAGAAAAAGAAGAGTTCTTACAAGAAGCTGTGCATCCTCTGATCCGTCAGAGGACGGGGGGCGGAGCCTGTCAGGATTTGGTGAAACAAAACACTTTGGTATGCAGAAAAAGGAAGAGCAGCAGTTCTGGATTCTGTCAACTACAAACATTTTCACGAAGGGAAACGTAAAATAAAACAAAACATAAAGTTTTTGACTCGTAATCAGAAGAAAAACGAAATGCATGAAAGAAATGCAAAGAAGCAGAAGTTGAGCAGCATGAAACACGCACAAGCCTGATGGCCTGATAGAACAGCAACAGCTGGAATGTAAACTGCAGAGCGATGCGGGGAGGGCTGGTTAGGGACCGGCCCAAACCGATGCTCGGTTAGCCCCTGACAGGGGGAGGGAGAGGAGGACAGGTGGGGGACACCTACCTGCTCTGTTGAAGAAGAAGTCCTCAAATACCACAAAGTTGTTGACCTGCACAGATGAAAACAGATGCTCTGACACGCTGGTTGAGCAGAACAAGCTCTAGAGACCCCCCCCGTGCAACCTGGGCACTTGCGCAATTTCACCCAGAAACCAGACGAACAAGTTGGATACATTTTGTGCCAAGAGTTCCAAGTAGAAACACCTCAGCCTGCAAAACCTGCCCTGGAGATTTCTTTTTTTTTTTTTTAGAAAGGCCTCCATGTCGTCAACAGCGTTCCAATTTGTTGTTTATCACAGGAGATGATCTATGAGGGAAAGACCTCTGTGACGTTGGAAGGTGGGGTGATTGGCTATGTTTTTGCAATCAACCTGTTTTTTTTTTTCTTCGCTTAGAGATAAAGAAACTTAACTGCATTTACGCGTGACTGATGATGTTCCCTGCAGATCAACATGTTTACACACCCCACACACTCCCAGAACAACACTGTTGTTTCAAGATCTGATCAGGATCATTTACAGAGAAAATTAAGCAAGATAATTATTACGATGCATCGCATCAGTTATAGCTCACTTTTAATTAAGCAATCTGTGTACAAAGATTGTTAAAAAAGGAGAACGGTTCATTATTCCGAGCTTATTTAGCACAGATTACTAAACTGAGAACGCGATTTATTCATCATATCTTGGATTGCTGAATTGAGAGGACAATTTCATTAATCTGGGTTGATAGATTGCTCATTTAACAAGTGCTGTTTGTGCAAATTTACAGGCTCAAATGGTTCAAATCCCTTTTTGGTTTAAGACTTGGGAACGTCAGGAAATCCATCAGAAATGAAAATGACTTTGCAGCTACAGCCAGAAACATCTGAGTTACTTTTGAACATTAAACATATAAATAAATCAGATTTCTACGTCTAAAAATATCTGTTTGGTGTTTGAATGTTTTTTTTTGTGATCTGTGCAGCTCACACTTCTCCTCTGTCACTTTGTTGAAAAGAGGCGTAGGGAATGGCATATTTTCGCCATGTTCTTTTCAGAGTGAATGTGGGTGATGATTCACGTCAGGTCTTTGGGTAATCATTACAGATGTACAGTAGCACAAACACGAAAGATTAGTGACGAGCGTTATTAGGATTAGATAAGGAAAAGGTAAGTGAAGGAGGAACAGCAGGAAGAACCTGAAGGTGTGAAGTGGGGAAGCGAGGACACCTAGAGGCAGAAAAAGGTAACAACAGCAGAGAGAACTCAAAGTCAAAGTCTGCAGAAACTAAGATACAACTAGAGCCTGATTCGTGCCTTCAGCTCCACCCAAACAACCATGAAAGCATCCACATCTATCATGCATTATGCAATTTAAATCCTCTCTAAATGATTTGAGTGGGGCTCAGCGGCCTGTGGTTTACCGCTTTATTTCCCCTAAAGGGACCTAGGATGTCTAAAAAAAACCACTTCTGAAGCTCCACTTAACACCCCACTCCTCATCTAAATGAGCTGCAGCTTGCTCACCAACAACACACAGCTCGCTCAGAGGATTCTTCTCAGCTATTATAGAAGAAGTTTCCTGGTTTGGATTAAAAACGCTCTACCACAAGTTCATGAGGACAGTCAAACTTGCTGTTCACTTGGACAAACTTCTAGTTAGGATAAGGTTGCGACGTGATGGGAACTATATTTGAAGATATGGCTGCTCCTCAGAACCAGCCAGTTACAGGCAGAGCAGGGAGGTGGGTCGGTACCTGAGGGACGCTCTGCGTCAGGGAGTAATGCTTCTCCAGAAAGGACAGCAGCTTGGGCGAAGGCCTGTCGTACGCCATCCGCCCTGGCTCCACGCTCTTGTGCTGTGACATAAAGAGATATGATCTGATGATGTGATGGTTCTCCTCTTGTCTCTTCACAGAACTTCTAATCACAGGAGGTTATATGACAGAAATTCTGGTTTTCGGGATGAAAAACCAGGTGGTCTTTGCTGGATTTTTAGCTATATGATGCTCCATATGTGTAATGTTAAAGCAGCTCCAGTGAATGTTCAATCATAAAGTCAAATTCTTGGAATGATAGCTTCATCAGCCTTAAGGAAGCTGTTAAAACGGTTCTTAGATCCTAAAATCCTTTGAAACGGCTCATAAATCAGAATAAAAAATGTTCATTTGAAATTTCTGGATTAAAAATGATTTAAGAAACTTTAATGAGTAACTGACCAAAGAAAACAGCAAGTTTCTATTTCATTTGGGAAGATATGGCTGACCTCACATTAATAAAACAGCTTTAGATCGATTTTTCACACTTGGAAGGTGAAGAGAAGGTCAGAGAGACACTTCACCTGCAACATGAAGTCAAAGAGCTCCAGCCCGTAGCCGTGCCTCTGCAGGTTCTCTGCAATGTAGAAGTCCAGGACGCACAGGGGCTCCGCCTCCACGTGCACGCCTTGCCGGTCCTGCACAGCAACATGGGTCACTGCAGGACCAGAAACCGGGAGTAGTCGGGAAGAATAAGACACTCACCAGCAGGAATAACTTCTTATGGCCGACCTTAAGGAAGCCCACGACGGCGCCTCGCCCACTGCAAACATGAGACGTGTGACAACAGCACTCGAGCTGAGCGGGTCAACCTGACCCTCTCAGACAGGGAAGGGGGAGGACGTACCTGCTGCTTTCTCCGTCCTTTAGGAGGTACAGCTGGTGTCGCTGGGTTTGCAGCTTGGAGGCGCTGGTCACCGCCGCGGTCAGCTGCTGTGCCTGAGGGGACCAAAAACATGACTCAGCAAGCAGAGCGACATAAACAGGGAGAATTTTTTTCTCCAGAACCACTGGTAGACTCAATATTTCTTCCTTTTGCACAGTTAAAGTAGAATTTTTAAGTGTCTTAGCCAGTTGACATGATATCTGATTGATTTCAAGCAGTTCTTCTTCACTGCATCCTCTTCTGTCCTAAAATCATTCCCAGTATGAGTTTCAATTAACCTTTTGAGCTTCTTTGCATGATACCATCACAGATTATCACGCTCCAGGTTGTGTTATCACATGGCTCTTATTCTGTAGAGAAACTGGACTAAAGCTCTTTTGCTGCTCATCTGATAACTTAGCTCTGAGGAAGTGACATCCTGCGATCATGCCCTCGTGCACTCACCTTTGCCGAAGCTTTCCCCAACTCATCGATAACCGTGGCAAGGTTTGCCTGAAGATCAGGCCTGGTGGACAGACAGAGGGAAAAAAACCCATCATGCATCATGCAAAAAGCTTGAGATCTGCGCTTCACTCCCCTTGCTGCAGATTTTTTTTAAAAATGCAACCGCAGACTGACGAAAATAATCAGAAGAATTCATGATTTTAAGAGCAGAACTTTACTTTTGAACAATTCCAGTCAACTTTATGCAAAATATTCATACATTTAGAAAAGGTAAAATAAAAACATGAAGTTTGAATGTCAAACATAAAGCTGTGTCTGAATGATTTGAGGCCAGTTTCTCAGCTGGTCAAACATGTTCAAATCAGGGAAAAATACACCCAGTAAAGCAGAAAGTGTAACATTTGTTAATCAGATCTATACATTCAAGTTTGAATTACATTATAAAATATAACTTTATAAATCTATCCTCAGTATATGCTCTTTTGGAAAATAAACTGAGGCAAAAAGGAAGAAAGTTTGGAGAGAATTGGGGCTGACTTTATGTATATCGCCCTCTAGTGGTAACTTAGGGAACTGGCCTGGTGTAAGTTTGTTCTTTTTAAAGTAGAAAATGTTAACATCAACAGAAATAACCGCAGACCAGCGTGGAGATAATGTGATAAAGCTTCATAAGGAGTGGACTCCAGCTGGAGACAGAACTTTAAGATTCCCCATAAACAGAGGGATCTGCTTTCCTGTCACATTCATGAATCACAACTCTTTCGAAGCAGAACATCTCAAACATTTCACCTGGACTTGGAACAGAATAACTAGATGGTTGCTCGGTGATCTACAGTCCTGCTTTTAGACATGAAATTACATTTCAATTTTTATTTTTATCTACAAAGACAACATCAGGATTCATCTGTTGACAAAGTCTGTGGAGTTAACAGTTTCCTTTTCTTTTGTCCCGTTCACTCTGACAGAGTGACCAGTACCTGGTTCAGAAACCATGTTTGGTTGAGCAGCAAAGTGTCCTGAACCTAAACTATGACGTAAAAGATGACATCAGACAACAACACAGAAAAGCTAAAGGCTGCTGTCAAAGCTCCATAAAACCTCAATTAATGCACAAATGTATTAAAAAAATAACAGATACTATGTGGTTATGGACTTATATATGAATGCTTTCATACTACTAAGACATATTTTTAGGTGATTTATAGCAGGACCGGGTGCTACAACCGAACATGCTAACAACAAAGAGAGCCGGCATCCTCACACCCACCCACCTCCCAGCCGTCCACCGGCCCGCTACGAGATTCTGGTCAAGGACGGAGATCCGTTCGGTGAATATTTGGTTGATATCAAAGTGAAACTCCATCGTCCGGTCCGATCCGGACCGGAGCCCAGACAAACGGCTCAAATTGAGGTTCCGCTAGCAGCACTTTGGCGGTTCTCCGGCACGTAGAGACGTCCACCTCCGCGACGACGGACCAACAGTGACCGGCAATGGACCCCCGAATCTCAGCGGGTTTGGAACAAGACAAACAGAGGAGAGCTGGGTTCTGGTAGAGCAGCAGAACCGGCATTTACGGTCTCGCTTGCGGATCCATTGTATCCGCCGGGTTCAGTTGGGGTTCGCGTCGTCAACACGCAGGCGCGTCCAGAGGGGGCGGAGTCTGGAGAACTATGCCGGACCTTCTTGTCCAACATCAAAGAAAGAGAATTGTATAAAGTGTTTACGCAGTTTATTTTATATATATTCAGTATTTTTAAATCATTTTATTTATATTTATTTTTTAAATAAAACAAAAATTGTCTTAAAGTGACCTAATACTATCAGTAAAGAACAATGTTATTTTAAAGTGACTTTATCAAGTTAGCTAAAATAAGATAGAACCTTTACTTCTTTAGTCAGCTTCCAAATAATTCACTTTACCTGGTGGGGAAATTTTGTGTTGTTTGATCGAGACGATCTAATTGGCCTTCCTTTGCTTACATATTTCAAAGAGCCCAATGACACAAGCTAGCTAAAATATGATTGGATAAATACTTTACCCCTATGTGTAACGTCACTCTGTCAGCAACTCAGCAAAGTGGAAACATTATGAAAGGAAGAAAGAGAGTCAAGACTATATACATTTTATAATTATATATTTAGGAAAAGCACTTTTTAAAATATGGTAGCCTGAATGTAATGCTGAAGGTTCCTGTGTGACACCAAGAACACAGTGGCTCATCCATGCTGGGGTTCTATTCTTGGGGTTCTATTCTACCATCAATCAACTTTCAAAATGTACAGTCAAGACCTAGGAAAATTCCACACATGTCACTTTTTCTTCAAACCAAAATAAAAGAGGAAACTTTACTTTTGCCCATGATAGTTTTGTCTTTACCAATCAAGAACATTGTTTTTTAAAATTTCACTTGTGTTTTTGCGAATTTAGTTATGTTTAGAGCAGTAGCAGTTTGCATCAATTGGCGTCAAGAGGTTAAGAAAACATTTTCCAGGGGGGCAGGAATAATTTCAGGCTTGACTAATCACAGTATATGTGAGCACACCTAGTTACTGCTCTACACTGCACACTTGTGTTTAATTCCCAAAAGTGCCACGTGATGGCACTGCAAGCCATGGCCTTCTGAAGCCCAGCCATGGTGCTCAGGTTTATCAGTCAGGCATGCAAAGAAAGTTTACATTTCCGACAGGAGGTCTGAGGAGAGCCGTAGCCGTTGCTTGATTTTCTGTAAAGCTATTATTACACCATGATGATGCAGTTTGTGACTTCAACAGGAAGCATGACAGACTTCCACTCTTTGTCCCTCTTAAAGCTGCAAAAATAATAGCTGATTCATAATCTGAAGGAAAAAAAACAAACTAAGTGCTGCTGCAAGAACAGAATTGCCTTAATTCAAGAGCGGATGGAAGGAAACCCAGAGCTGATCAAAAATGTAGTTTTAGGGTGTATTCAAACTGCAGAAGTCAGTTGGTCTGGACCTAGTCCGGTTAATTTGGTCTGGATCAAATCTTGATCCTTGCATTTGGTCTGCATTCAGACAGCCGTCAAACGGACGTTCCTGTTTCAAACCAAAGCGACTATAGACATCTTCAGTTATCGACCAGGAATTATGAGAGCGGGGCAAAGCAACAAGAGAAAGAATAATGGAAATGCTACGCTTTGCCCTCTATGTTGGGATAGCTCACTTATTCAAACTTTAAATTTCACTGACCAATTTTGAACATCTGTATCAAGGTCAGGTACAACGCTTTTTTTTTTTTGCTGCTTTTGTACGCGGGATGCTGCAAGATGGTTACTGAAGAGATGACGGCTATGAAGTTATGCTGATAAGTGTTTATGACTCGGGAAAAGCGGTGTGAGAAGCAATGTGTATCATGTTAAAAGTTGTTTTGATGAGCCTGCATTCATCCACACAAATTTCACTAAATTTCTATGTCTCATTGTTGCTCTGCTACTTTGTTTACATCCTCTAGTGCCCAGGTACGGTGGCTGTTTTGGTTCAGTTGTTCCACTCCAAGAACTGAGCCTATTCAGACTGAGGAAACTCAGAGCGAACCATAGCTCAGTCCAATTGGAAACAAATCGAGACCACCTTGAAAGATGGGTCTGAGAACGGTTCCTGGTCTTGGATCAGAGTCTGCTTGAGTGCATTCAGACTGAAAATTTGTTTCGGATTATCGAGGGAATGTACTCTGGTTCCCTTAAGGCGAACAAAATGTGTCCAGTCTGAATACAGCCTTGAATTTCAGAGCAAAGTTTGGGAATTTCTCCTAAATCTGGCAGAATTCACTTTCTGATATGAACCAGTGGCATGTCAAATAAAGATGAAACCATTTAGGACACATTTGACTATTGTACCTCTTGCTAATAACCAAGTAAAGCTAAAAGTAGGCTCAAAAGTGTCCAGGGCATCATCTGAACACATACAGCACAACTTACTCTCTTGGGTTCTGCTGTAAAATGATGAGGTTAACATTTTTGAAGTTCAGCTTACACGCTCATTGAGTCAGACCACAGCAGGTCAAACCATTGCGATGCACTCTCCTAGTGGAACAAGCCCAAGCACAGATTATGTTGCAACAAAACCGACACAGGAACAAACAAGTGCGGTTTACTCCCGGAACGAGGCAAGAAACCACAGTTTCTTTCTACCTGGTTTCACCCAGCCCGCCTCCACATGTCCGGCCCTCCTCCACCTTCTGCAGGACCCACCCAAACAGGTGCTCTGCTTTAGATTTTCAATCCTGCATTGCTTCATTATCCAAAGTTGCACAATCCTGGTGTTTCCTTTTTCCCCAAAGTTTTCACAGCATTCATACACGTGGCTCTTGTGGTGACTGAAGTCACCCGTTAATCCTATGAATGTTCTGTCGTTTCATTTCCATATCTAACTCTTAGTAGCCTAATCTATTGATTTATTTGAGGAACATTTCTCAGAGGGAGAAGGCTCACCATCTGGAATTTGGTTTGAGGTTCATAACTCTTCATAAGTAAGAGCCTGAATGGATCTCCAGAAAGGAAACTTCTTCAGTTAGTTGTGTGTCTGTGCTCTGGATCGTCACAGGAACTGTTATGTAAGAATAGCTTAGATAAACTGTCTAAAACTGCTGGTTTGGGCCTTCCTGCACACTGTAGAAACATTATGGCATAAATTATTTAGCCACTTTCTTCTATAGACACTAGAATATAAATTATATTACAGTGACAATTAATATCACATGAAAAAACGACATTATTTTAAACTAAATTTAGCTAAAATAAATATAATTAAATATAGTACATTTAAACTAAGATGAAATATAGAATAAAGAAACATTTTGTGAGACTGGAGTCTATCATTCTTACTTGGTAAATTCAAGCAAAAATGGTGGTGAACCAATGAGAGCAGAGAAGGAGCAGCGTAGGTTTTCCTGTGCCAAAACGCTTTCATGTGGTCAGTGAATTCGGTAGCAATTTCTTAGAATCTCTTCTCTTTTAATTTTTTTTTTTCGTTTTGCAGATAAGAGACAAGATGGGACAAGACAAATACAATACAAAAATAATATTTAGATTGAAAAAAATAAGAAATGTTGTAAGAAATGATGTTTTTTTTTCTTGCATTTGAATGTCTTTAAAGTTTTTTAAAACTCTAATGGAGATTATTGTGAATAGATTTATGTTTTACATTGAGATAAAAAAGACAGACATCTCTTTTTTGCAGTTATCTTTAGTACAAAGCAAAGTGAAAGAGAGACGTGGGGTTTCCCCCTTCCTACCCTTGAATAACCCCATCATTGAGCTGAAACCTATCTCTTCATGTGGCCAAATGCAAGTTTCTGGTTCTGAATCTATATTGTTTGGAAGAAGTGCCACAAAACCAGTGATGCTCACAGTCATCTTCCAGAGCCGATCACTAAACTCCCCATAGTGGTTTGGGTTCTGACCTTGTTTTTCTTGTTGGATCCCTGCTTCGGTGGCTCATCCGTGGCTGACACATCTCTGTCTGAGTATGCTGTTGGGATTTGTGTGGTGGTCCTGGCCTTGCGGCATTACATCCACAACGGATGTGATGTCTCCTTCTTTTATTAGACAAAAAGTTGGAAAGAAGTCGGTTTTACAGGTGCAACCAGTGATCCTGGATATTAAAGACAGGCCCAGATGTTTTCATGGACCTTGGTTCACTTTCACTAAAACGTCATAAAAATCACTCCCACACAATAACACCCCCCCCCCCCCCCCCCAACTTCATACTTGGTATAATTCAGTCAGAAGTATTGTAATCCTGGCAACTGCCAAACCCAAATTTGGCCTTCAGATTGTTTGACAGAGGAGGCATTAATTATCACTCCACAGAGCTTCCATGATCTCGGTCCAATGGTAGGATGCTTCACACCATTGCAAGTGCCTACATGCAGGTGCGACAATGGAAACCCAGTCTACGAAACCTCCTGTTCTTGATTTGTGATTGACTTTGCAGAAAGTCGTCCAGCTCAGCACACTGTGTGACTCCTCATCTCATCGTGACTTACCAATTTGTGACTTGCAAAAAATTTTTTAGCACGTCTCTAAATTTTGCAGCAAAACTGCTTTTGTTTATGAAAGCCATGTACCAAATGGATTTGGATGAAAAAAGGCTTCTCCTTTTGGATGCACCAAGATGAAGCTTGTTTCTGTTCTACTAAAACAGCTAACAATAAAAAGTTTAAATCAAGATAATTTTGCATTAGCTAAGCATAATAGGTGAAATTAAGTCCTGTTTTTCAATTTTTTACCTTAATTCAACATAACCATTAGTATCAGATTTGATATATTTTTGAGATTTCGACTTATTAAAACCCATTGTGTATTACTTGGTCCATGTTTTCTGCCCTTTTGTTCATCATCATTCCACTAGGAGCAGTAGAAGGTCATTTCAAAATGGCTGCCTCCATGAATTCTTTTGGCGGGAAAAGTTTAGCTGATTTTCCAAAGGTTAACAGGAGAACAACTAATCTACTCTTATATTTTTTATTTGACTACTTGCTGTGTTGAAAGGATATAAAATGTGTTGATAATTATTCTTAACAAAACAGTTTCATCATGCTAAACATGCTGGATCAAATTTGAGACAGTGGGTATATAAGGTGTTTTATTTTTCCTGAACACTCATGTCAATATTTTTGCATCTTAAACTATCTTTGTTGTGATCAAAAACTACCAGTTGACCCAATGTATCACAACTAATACTATCTATGTCTTATTCAAAATGATACTGTAAATTATTTTTGCGCATTTCATCAAAAGATTAAAAAAGCATCTTAGCTAAAAAAAAAAGAAAACAAATTTTTTTTGAAAAAAATTTGGATGTGGTGGATTTTACAGGGTTAAGATTTAGAAGTTGTGAGACACAAAAAACCTGCACTCTTCTGGAATAAATGTTTCACCTGCTCACCAGGGTGACTGAAGTTGTTCATCTGAGGAAGATGGGGGTGGTTGGGGGTTGCAGGCAGAGCTGGGACTTCCTCTGTGACTGTAGAAAGTCAGGTCTGTATTTGGAGGAAGGGAAAATGCCTTTTTAGTGGTTTTTATGTTTTAGAAACAGAAAGAAGTTAACCAGAAGATGGATGAATTGCAACAACAGGGGAGTTTTTCTTTAATTCTCATATCCTTATTTAAATCTTAAAGTCAGAGGCCAAGGTGTGAAAGTGGGGTGCAAAGATGCTAGGGTGGGCAGCTTTTGGAAAACACAAATCCTGTTTCACTTCCTTCCCTTGAGGTTGCCAGGTATACTCCCCTCCTACTGAAGTGAAGTTCGTCACTGGAAAAGGATGTTTGTCATTCTCCTCGATAAGCCACACTAAATGGGTTTATGAGACTTTCTCTGCTCTGTTTTTTTTAGCCCACCGAATCAGTAAACTTCACACGCTGGAAATTTTTGAATTTGCTTGAAAGTAAAATTGTCATTGAATAAGCCATTTAATCATCTTTGAAAACTAATTGATCAGTTTTATATATGTTTAAAGCATAAATATATTTTGCCATGATTCAAGATGCTGAGATTTAATGTAACTGATCAGATTTCTCCCCATCTGAAGCTCTTCATCTGTTCCTGATGAGATGCTCTAAATGAGTTTTCTTTCTCACGCAACAATCACTCATGGTGTACCACAGGGCTCTGTTCTTGGCCCCATCCTTTTTAGAGTTTAAATGGTTCCATTAAGAAACCAAAGACAGCAGATAACACCTTTTCAGCTTTACTTATCTACTAACCAAGGAAATGTCTGAGATTAGAATCTCAAGATTTTGAGTAGTTTAAAAAGGGTATTTAGGATTTCAAGCATGTCTTTAAAATTTAAAGGATTCCATGAATTCTGATTTTCTTGGAACTCAGAAAAACAGGTTATTTTGGAACACAAGCTCTTCCTGGATTTATTCTATAAAGTTTGCAATCAAACAAGACAGCGTTAATTTAGTCTCCAGTTCTAATGTAGAAAACCTTGGAGTCATCTTTTAAAAGAAAGCTTGACTTAATATACATATAAATCTGCCTTCTTTCAGCTTCATATTTGTAACATTCATATCTTCTTATGTCAGTAAAATATCAATAAACAATTTTATGCATGTGTTGCTTCAAGTTTTTTTCACTTTTTATCATCAGACTGTTTTAAAACTTTCAACGAAAACCCTTGCTTTATTGAAAACACTGCAATATTTGGAAGAAGAGATAATATTTTCCTAATATTAGCTACACTTTGTTGGTTGCCAAGCATAATTAGTTTAAAAAGTCTTTCACAAACAAAAAAAACTTTTTTTCAATAAGCTCTATGTTTTCTCTAAGTCACTATGGTCACGTACTTTCAAAGTTGAGCATTTTTCTGCAGATAACAATATGAAACAAATAAACATCATCGTAATCAACACTATCAGTATGTTTGTCAGTTACTATTACTGATTACACAGTTGAGCTTTTCTTGTTTTTTAAACTCAGAAATACTTTTTTTTTCACCAAAGTATTCTGGCAGCATTAAAATCCCAGCTTGTTGTAGCAAAGTTCACCTCTGTTACTTTTTTTAGGTGGCTTTGTAAAGCCCTGGGACCTAATTTCTGCACATGCACTTTGCAATATAATTCTTATTCAGAAACATGATTCATTAATTATGCATGTGTAGAAAAAATGTGTAGAAAACTTTGTGATAAATTTGTTTCTACCCTACATAAATGTTGGGTTAGATGTTTAAGCACCAGCTCAACCTGGTTGAAGAAACCGTCATTCACTAATTAGCTGATGAGCTTTTCTAGCCCTCATCTGTTCAGAGCATGTTCACGCTATAAATCTTTGATCATGAGTTATGAACCGGTTGATAACTAATGTAAAGTAAATGGTGTAGTCGAGTTGCGGTGGGATTATATACATTTGCTTCCTCACACTCCCTTTCAAGCACTGTATCTTTTGATGCCTAGTTATCTCATGTTTGACACGTTTTTCTTATTGATGTAAATCTATGATGATTGATAGTGTTACAGTATAGAGGAACTATGAAAAACTAAGAGTTCATGCAAATGACAAACTTCCACAAAACAGAAAGGTTCATAAGTTACAATACAAAGTCAATACAGATCACTTCCTCAGCACTAATGATTTAGGGTAGTAAAAGAAGTTCATTTGTGACATCTATATCAAATTTCATGGATACACCAGTCCTTTAACACTGCATGTATGGTCACAATAACACACACCGGTCTTAACGGAATACACTCTAGACCTTGGGGCAGTCAGTGGTGGAACTTTCCCCAGTTTTAACCAAAAATCCAGATAAACCTCAGCCTTATCTTTGCTTAGAAAGCAGTTCTCACTAATGCATCATCTGCAAACAAAAGCTACACAGCTGTGTTGTTGCGCTGGAAACACTAAATGCCCCACTGCCCCCAGCTAGTGAAAGTGTCCTTTGAAAGTGTATGAAAGTCTGCTTGTCTCTCACAGACAAAAACAGGCTTTGTGGGAATTTTCAATCAAACAGGGGAACTTTTGCAGCCCAACAGATAAAAAGATAAAAAGTATAATTCTCTGCCTACTCCACTGCAAAAAACAAGACTCATTAAACTGAAACTTTCCCTCATTTACGGTGGTCCCATTGCAGAAATTTGCTGAGATCATGTTTTCGTATCAAACCAAATGTATTGATTTAAAAATATTTGGAGGATGATCCAATTAGAAAGATTTCTGGGTTAAAGAACAACCTGTGTTTTTCAAAAAAAGCATTTGCATTAAATGCAGGCCAACCAATCCTGTTTGAGTTTTTGTCCATTATCTGGGAATCCAAAAATTCAAATGTAACCAAGCATTTTCAGTAAGGTGGAAAATGGATTATTGTTCAGCGATGTGTCAGTATATAATGTCCAGAAATTACAAACCTGTACAAGTTAACTTCTCTAATTGAATAAATGTGTTTACATTCTATTACACATCTGCCCTGTGCTTTTGCCTCTCATAAACGCCGTCTTTGAAACACAACGTTTAATGAAGATGCTCCATAAACTTCATTTCTGCAACACTCGGATGATATTTTTTTATCTGTTGAATATCTGTTTGTTGGTCACTCATGCTGTAGACTTTAGAAGCTGGAAAGTTACATTCTTAACAGCTTGTATAAAGCTGGTTCTGGGATGGAAAGAATGGAGGGTCCATCTGGAAATATAATGTTTTTAAATGAAAGAACTCCAAGCTATTTCCTGGAAACTGATTTTTCTAGATGGCATCCAATGAAAAAACACACTATATAATATGATATTAACCACAAACAAAAAACAAATACTTTACTGATCACACAAACAACTTCAAACAACCAATAATTTACTAGTTTCTACAAATTTTATAAAACTGCAGAATTTAATGTAACAATGCTTTGCCTTGAGTACAACAGTTTAAGAAAACATTCAGTAATGGTAATAATGTTTAGAGTCTTAACCAAGTGACTTTTTTTGGTTAGAACTATGTCCCATGCAACAGTGGCTGCCATGGTAACACAGAGTCGATGCCTTGCTCTTTTTTGATGGAACCTTTGGAAAATTGTGCTGAGTCACTTTATGTATTGTTGCTTCAGGAACTGGAAATAGATAAAGGTTTGCATTTTCAGTGTAGTTTGAATTAAAATAATAGGATTAACAAGACACAAAGTGGGACAAATGCACTTAAAGTAAGCTCAAAAATGCTGTTGCGCTACTTGAATATTTTATGTTACAGGTGTGTGTACAAATAGCGCAATTTATCTGTCAGCAGGGCTGCCCAGACTTTAGTTTTCCAGACCTCCCAACCTGCATTTTCCTCCCAGAATCCTTGTCTTATTCAGTCATAGAAACTTGGATCAGGTGAGCTATTTTAGTCAGAATTTGAAACAATCTGATCTAAATAATCAACATTGGAAGGTAGTGGTAGCTAGAAAACAAGCAGGGTGGTAGATCTGGAGGTCAATGACTGGACAGCCCAACGACTTGTTGAATCCTGAACCAGGTTATATTTGTTTTCATAACTCAGAATTTTCCTGATTTAAACAAAAATAAAAAATTGGAAGCATCTTTATCTTTTCTTTCCACACCTTTTCTCAGTGTTCAGATGACAAATCATGTGAGATCACATTCGAGGGGAATTTGGATAAAGTTGCATAAGCAGCTCAAGTTGCCGCAATGTAAAATGTCATTACTTTTTATTGCAAACACTCTCCTTTGTGCTGGAAAGACTCAGATTTAATAGAAATCTGGGTGTAAACAGGGTCTGTATATTTTGATGAGATTGTGTCCGATAAAATAAAAGAAAAAACAAACAAAAAAAAAATCTGACAACAAAGAAACTCTCTTGAACAGGTTTAGCAATCCTATCAGATCTGTACTGTGCCAGGAAACTGTGTTCTGGCCTCCATCTGTAGGCTACCCACTGCTAGATTTACTTGATGGAAAAAAGCAGCCAAGCAAAATGAACTTAGAGGTCTAATATACTCGAGTAAACAATAACATGTTTGGTGTGAAAAGGTGGTAAAAAGGGAAAGTCTTAAAGATCCTGTGCAAGAAATGGCAAAAAGACACAATGCTTTAAGAGACATTTTTTTAAATGTATTTCGTATGTCATGGCAATATGTTTTAATTTAAAAATGCGCTTGTCATAAAAGTCAAATAATAAATATTTTTTAGAAAAAAAGCACCCTGTAATTCAAGCAGGGAGTTGTTTTGAATCACTGGAAGGTTTTCAAAGATAACAAAGTGGGTCAAAACAAAGATTAACACAGCTTCTGGTGAATGGAGACCTCAAAAAGCTTCAACTTTTCTCGTGTGTTTGTCTTTTTTAATGTTTCTTACCAACTAAATGATCTTTTTAACAAATTTACTTTCATAGAATAATTCTATTTTTAATTTAAAATATAAAGTGACAAACAACACAGCACAGAAAATGATTAAAAACGGGGATCTTATTTCACGTTTGCAGTGATTTGGTTTACAATGAAAAATTAGGTAATTAGTCAATTTAAATGTAATTTTACAAATGAAAAGAGTATGAGGGTCATAGAAAGAGGTATATAAACATTTCAAAAACACAAATGTATGTGGTCATGATGTAATTGAAAGCTGGTGGTTTGTTTTGTCTGTCTTTCAAAAATCAAAATGGATATTTGAATACAGATACTTTTAATTGAGCAAATGGAAGCTGAAAAAATACTGGACCGAAAGCACTGACATGAAGAAATTAAAGTCTATCACATACATGTGGTTTTAAATCCTTCAATCTAAAACATGTCTGAGTTTCTGTGATTAGGATCAGTTCAGGGACTCAGAAGATCCCTCTGTCTTCATTGGGATTTATCTCCAATCCTATGTAAACAAAAGATCTTAAGTGCGATGAAGTCAAAAGGTTTCTGATTGCACCTCTTTCTGTTCTTTGTTGGTCCCTGTTTTAGCAAGAGGCTATTTTTAACAAAAGGGAAGTGTGACGCTGCCGACTGAAGTTAGCTGCTCTTGACACATCAATCACCCCACTGCATTATTTCATACACATTCAGTGAGTCAACACTGGGAAACACGGCAGCCGTCTGAGGAAAAGAGGATTTTTGCGTGTGTGGATTGTTGTGATCAGCATTGAGTATGTCACACTAGCTGACAAAAGTATGTCATGGGGGTTTGAAAGGTGAGGGTTTTTTTTTTCTGTGGCAGCCCTTTAAGCAGCGGTATGTGTGTTTGCTTGATGGCGTCAAGGTGCAAAAAGAGGTTTCTACAGCTGCTTGGGTGTTAGAGCTGAGGGGGAAGGCCATGCAGGTGTGGGATGGTGCGGTATTATGACCCTCCCAGTGTCTGGATCTCTCTTCCTCATCAAATCTCCACTCTCTCATGGTGAGTGACATCACCGGAGTTTCCCCAAAGCAGGAAGCTCATTTTCAAAGAGCCTTTTAAAAGAGACCCTAGCAGATTCAGCAACAGAACAAATCAGAAGAAGGAGCAGAGCTTAACCTGGGCGAACCAGAGGAACCGACTCAGAACCATGGAGAATGAATGCAAGGTCCCAATGAACGCCAGTGACCACACAGAAGCAGATCAACCGACGAGTCTGAGAGGGAAGCCAAGCTCCAAGATGACAGCGGCGTTGCTGGCTGTCATTCTCTGCCTTGCCACAGCCGCTGCCGCACTAGTCTTCTTCAACTCGCATGCCAAGGTGGGTCTGCACATCTGAGAATCCTGCAATGATTCTCCTCTTTACCAGACAGTTCTGTAACCATCTCCTAATTCCTCTCCTTTTGAAACAGCATCCAGAAGTACAAGCAGACTCATTTCGTAAGTCCATTTTCTCTCACTCCCAGCAGATGTGCATCAGAGGAGCAAATGGTCAAGCTGGAGTCTAAAATTGTGTTTGGTCTTTCTTTACAGATCTCAAACTCAGGCAGATTTCCAACGTGAGAGCGGCCATTCATCTAAAAGGTACAAACCAGTCTTTTGTTTTTGACAAATGCTGCTTCTGTCAGATACTTTTAGATGATGATTGGTCAGAGGAGGCTTTTAGATAGTGGTGGATATTGGGCACTTTTATTGTTAAAGTCCTGGAGTGCAAAGTGTTTTAAGAAAATCTTTCAGAGAACTTAAATTATGTGTTTCAATAGTTCCAAGTTGAGTGAGCCAATAATAGCTAAGGATATTAAACAGTAAGCAGATGGAGGAATTCAAAGGCTGTTTTGTTTCTAAATGCACAAAAAATTTGAAAAAACACGGAAATAAACAATTATCAGTCAGTTTTATGAGTGAAAATCCTTGATAGAAGTGTAATCTGCTACAGTAATAAGGTAAAAGTACTTGTTTCGTTTCGGTTTTTTTTTTCTCTTGGAGTTTTTGGAGGTTTTTGAGTCAAATGATACTGTCTTCGTTTTGGGGTTAAAAGTGACTTTTGATGGAGGAAGGGGCTCATTGAAGGTTAAAGAAGGAACTGAGATGTTGCTCACCACAAACTGACCTTCTTCTTCATCTGTTGAACAGGGGAATTCAACCCCTCCTTCAACAACTCCATAGAGTGGATGAGCGACGTGGACCAGTTCCACTCCCAGGGCGGTCTGAAGCTGGTCAACAACGAGATTGTGATTCCTCGCAACGGCCTCTACTTCGTTTACAGCCAAGCATCGTTTGCCGTCAGCTGCAGCGGCAATTCGGCCGCCGGCCCCATGGTCCACCTCAGCCACACCGTGCAGCGCTGGTCCAGTTCGTATGGGATGATGGATGACAAGAAGTATCGGAACATTCTGCACGCGTTACGCACGGCGTGCCAGAAGACAGAAAATAGTGAGCAGGATGACAACGGAGACTGGTACTCTGCTGTGTACATGGGAGCTGTGTTCAACCTGCAGAAAGGGGACAGGCTGAGGACGGTGATGAAGAAGAGCATGCTGGAGCAGCTGGAGGACGATCCAGGGAAGACTTTCTTCGGCGTGTTTGCTTTGTAAGGTTTATCCTCAGCCCTTTAGACCTCACCCCTAACTTTTAATACTAGCTTGCCTGAGCAAGCCTCCAAGTGAAAGCGCCTATGGTAGCTGCAGCAATGAACAAAGGTGTGATGCGCCGTAAAGTTGTGTACTGTGTACTCTTAGTATCAGTCGGTACCTTTTGATGTACTGTAACTATCGGATGAATGTGCTATTGATTCTGGTTTCACTACAAGTGGAGAAAAGACAACATATTTAAATAATTTATTGTGATATTTATTTGGAGGTATTTATTATTTATTTATTTGTTATTATTTGTTTTTAAAAAAACAAGTCTTCGATCAATGTTTTTATAATTCTGCTGTATGCGATTATGCACTATGACACTGTAGTGTCATTGGAATAAAAAGAGTTTGTCCAGAAACCGTGTTCTTGTGTGTGCATGTGAAGACGGAAGGGTTTGAATTCCTCGTAGACGCAGCTGATGTGCAGCTGATGTGCAGCTGCTGCAGAGCTGCTGCAGAGCTGCTGCAGAGCGGCTGCAGAGCTGCTGCAGAGCTGCTGCAGAGCTGCTGCAGAGCGGCTGCAGAGCTGCTGCAGAGCGGGAGCAGAGCTGCTGCAGAGCGGGAGCAGGCGGTGCTTGCGAGCAGGAAGCAGACACATTTGGCGAAAGCCCTGCGGTCGGTGACGCTAACCTCACAGCACGATAACCACACTTGTGTGGAAGAAACTGCAGCTGGTTTTTCTCGAAACCAGGTAAAGTCGTGAAGTGTTGTTCCAACAAAGATGCGTCATCAGTTTCTGCTAAGCAGAAGCATTTGCTCAGTTCACAAACTTCTCTATTGGACATAGAGTGAAGTTAAGTGATTTGAACAAAATTTTTTAACTTTAACACTTTTACTCCTGATACTTTCATTTTGTGCCAACAAAGACTTCCACTTACTTGCAGTGAATGTGAGACTTTTGCTGCTCTTTAAGTGAAAAAAGAAAGCTTTTAGGAGACCTTTTTTCAGTCACAAAGCTGCCATCTGCTTATAACACTCAACAGTTCAATTTCTGATCTTGATCTTAATGCAAAACGCATGCTGGTGTGTGACTGACATTAACACACAGTTTTTAAAAAATAAATGTACTGCAAACTATTTGATTGTTGCAAAGTTTTAAAACCTTGTCTTAAGACAATTTGACCAGGTTTTAAGTTGCTTTAACTTTGTCTCATTGGAGCACAAATATGAAACGTGTTATTAAAATGAGTCAAAATCATTTCACTCCATACTCTTGGTAAGAGAAATACTTAAAACTCAAATTTCACTGTAGTTTTTGGTTCAGTTTTCAGGATGTTTGTTTTTTATTTTTTTTAAGTTAAAAGTTAAAGTTAGATTGACATTCAATTGGTCATTAATTTGGGAACAACATTCTTAGATTTAATGTTTTATTAATAAGTGTTAGTTTTAGATTTGATGAGGATTTATTAAGATGGACCAGGATCTAATAAGATCATATTTATTTTGTTCACATTTTGTTCTGTTGTTGTAATTCTATCTAACAGTTAACTTTTTCAGCTCATTTTCCCCGTTTCTAATGCTTTTGTGAATTCGTGTTGAGTAAAATTGACTTGCTGCATGGACAGATAATTTTACTACTTAGGGATTTAATCTAAAGAGTAGCTTTTTCCTGTTATTAGGCTATCCTTTATTGCAGTGTGAATATTTCTGCCCACAAAGCTTCTCTGAGATGTTCATTAAACTGGAAGAGTGCTTTATTTGCTTTACAGTTTCAGCTGCAATCTATCTTTTTGCTTGCTTCACCTCAACACTAATCTCTTGATTATGGAGCAAAAAGGATAAATTCGTGTGTAAAATGGAAAATTTGTAAAAGGAATATTGTTAGATCTGCTAAAAATGTTCAAATACATTACATCAGATAAATTACAAGTGCCTCGTGATTAGGATGAAAATAATAAAAGTTAACAGATGGAAAAAAAGTAAAAAAAACATTTCTGTTTTTGACACTCAGGAAGCTTCTTTTAGCGATTGTCTAATTGTGGATTTCAAAAGTGGGAAGTAGTACTTATCAACCACCACAGTGAGTCTCATCTCTTTATTACGAGTTCCCTCAAAGTTCCATTTAGGGAAGATGACATGGGGAAATACCTCCAGTCTGGTGCTTCCCCATCTACAACCCACAGAGAAACAGCGCTGGAAAGTCTTCACCTCATCACACCTCTGGGTTGCCAGGATTTTCTCTTCTTAAAGATTTTCACTTTCAGTTTGGACATTTCCAGCTGTATCGACTGTCCCAGCTGGAGTCGTGTTTTTTCCAGTGGAACTAAAAGACAACTTAAAAATAATTTTAAAGAAAGTAGCATCGACTGAAGGCACAAAATACATTTTAGATGTCTTTGGACATGTTTATGTTTGGAGTCAATTAAGGCGTGGTTATCACCTCCTCCATCTGCGTTCACATCCATAACCATATGAGGACATGGAGGAGCATGTGATGAAGTCACCATCTGATATGTTTTGAGATATCTTGACCAGATTACATCACCAAACCACAGTTTTTTCTAAAATGGGAAAACAGGAAGTTAGATCATGATTGTTTGTGGTTTGTTTTACATCCAATAAACCCTTATCTGCTTAAACACTTTCTAAATTATTAGGCTACTTTTGTAAGTTTTGATTCTGAAATGGAAAACAAAGCAAATTACAGAACAGTTGAATATATATACATCCTCACCTCAATTATCCTCATTTCCTTCTTCACTACATCTATAAAACTCTTTTTTGGTCTAAATATAACAGCAGCATCCTCTCTCCAAACCATCTGAATCTGCTTCCTGAATTTATCTCCACAGATGTATCTTATACTTCTCTTCCATTGTGGATGACTATCTACTTTAAAGATTGAGCAATACACACTTGTTTTAAGACTAAAAACAAGTGGGTAGGTGGATGGTGGTTTTTCTTCGTGAACTGCATATCGCTGATGCAACACAATAGAGAGCAAGGGGAGAGAGTGGATGAGACTAGAATCGTGGTGTTTCTAAAATGACAAATGTGTTTATTTTGATGTTTGGTAAAATGTTTAGTGGGAGTAAGGTGAACTGAGACGCACGTTAAGTCATATTTCTTTTATTTTTTTATATATTGTGAAGCAGGGGCGGAGCTACAGGGGAGGAATGGGGGCAGTTGCCCCTCTATCAGCAAAAAGCATTGCCCCACTAATTTTTGAGTCAACATTAGTGTAATAACACTAAGAATAATAACAATAATAAAACAGTTTGAAATATGTGTCTGTTGCTGCTTTGAAAGGGAGCCACACTATCATTGAAAGGAATGGAGGTTTGACAAAAAAAAATATCAAGGAATCTTCCTCTGACATTTTACATTAAAACGAAAAAAAAATTACCAGGTTTTAAAGGAGTGTTTTGTTTAATGTATTCTTCTAAAATACCCCAAATTCCACTAGAAATCCTCTGATCTTCTGCAGGCCTTATTTAGGAAAATAATGCAATAATTTAGCAAAGATTTTGGACAGGAAACTGGAAACCCCGAGAACTCTTCTTTTTCCCTTTCTTTCTTTTTTCACTTGTCTTTCTGATATTTTTAGAAACACACATTTATTTTAAACATCACATCATCTTAAAAGACAAAATGTTTGATACACACAATCAGATCTTCAGTCAAATAGAAAACCATTATCTTGGCTTGCAGAGGTTACATGAACATGCAGTGTAAAGGCTGGTTTTACTGAAAGCGTAGTGCTGTGAATAAAACAGAAAGTAAAGCGCAGCATCTTACAGTTTCTGCTGAGAAAGTCCCAAAACAGCAAGAGCTTTTCGACGGTTTGTAGATGGAGGAGCAGGCTGCAGTGTGCGGGCTCTCCAGAACATTCTAGAAAACCTCCTGTATCTGCTTTGTTTCTATTGAATTGTGCACTTAATAAATTCAAATAAATTCAATACCACTTTTATAGAAATTAAATGATTTAAAAACACTTTTTTGAAGAATAAAATGTGTGATTCGTCTTAAAAAATGCAAAAATGTGTGTTATAACATGTTATTTTTCTCTATTTACCAATTAGAATAAAACATTTAAAAGACATAAACCATAGACAAACTCAGTTTTTATGCCCTCATAAATACTACAACATTAAACGACAAACATAATGTAAAGATTAAGATTTAAATTTTGCTTCTCGGTATGACTTTGCACCAGTCTTTCATGCTGGGTCAAAGCTCAAAACAAGAAGGCTATTTCTGTGTTTGGGATCAGTCTAATTGTGCAAAGATGGATGCTGTGTAAAGTGAACTCTATAACAGAGGAAAAAACTCCCCAGTCTGTGCACCACAATGCTCCTGAAAAGGTGGACTGTCTTCCCTTCTTCAGGTCTGCAGCAACAGACTTCCAGCTGAAAGAATTATAGTAACTTTATACACTGTTGGTTAATTTCTATTCTTCAAAATAAATGTATTTTCGATCTATTTTCATTTAAATTAAGGTGGGTTTTATTGTTATTTAACTAAAGAAACTAACAGTTCCTAGATAAATTTATCAGCACCAGCTGGAAGGAGCTGGTTCCATGGATATTTAATGTAACACGGACAGTCGCAAATATTCAGAACATACAGGAGACTGTTTTAAAAGAAAAAAAAATCACATTTTTAATTTCTGTCTGCATTCTTAGAATTTTTGGGACAGAAATAAACTTTGATTACTTTTCACACAGAGAGAAACAGCTGAATGTCACAATTTTTTGCATCACTTTACATACAGTCCAGTACACCCAGCACAGCAGATGATGTTAATACATTTAATTTGAAGGAATCTGTGTCATTATCTTGGGTGTTCAAACAGTAGATCTGAAAAATCACAGATTCAAAAATTTACTACGAAAAAACCCCCCAAAACTTAAGCTGACAACAAAAATGCGGAAATTTTTTTAAAAAGTGATGTGATGTGAAAAATGCACATTTTTCGTTTAGCAGAAGATTTTATCTAAAGCGAACAACAAGCAAAAGCGATGAAAACAAACATAAAACTTTTGAGGAAGACCAACGCATGTGACTGAGAAAGAGTCAAACACAGCATCATCAAGCAACAGATCTGCTTTTCTATGTTTTTAAATTAAAATTTGTGACTCAACTAATAGCAAAGTATGAAAAACGTGACAGGTGTGCTCAATTTTTGACAGAATATTAGTATTACCAGTTAATTGCATAAAAAAGATAAATTTAAAATGTATCAAACTCAACCACCCCCTCCTTTTATTTTGAAGTCCTGGAGACACACATAAAGCATATTCACAGTAGTTAGGAAGTGCTAACTCCTTTGCTTTGGACACTTCTGATGAATCATAAATACTTACATATATACTTACATTTTCCATCTGACTTCAAAATCTGTTTGGTAACATCACACAAATCAGTTTGATTTACAAACATTGAAGTTTTACATTTTCAGAATAAGATTCAGTTGTTTTAATTGTGCGAGTTCTACTACAGACACACACTTGTCTAGAATTGAGCTGGAGCTGCAAAATATGCAGATTTAAGGCCTAGCATCAGGGATCTAAAGTTAGTGATTGTTTCCTTGTGTGGTTCTGTTTTCTCCGGTAAGTTTTGAGCTCCATCACTGCTTTGAAATCAAACCACTGAAAGTAAAACAGATCTGCTTCTGATGCAAAACTGGAGGTGGAAGAGCAACCGGCTAAGGGTGTGAAGTTCAGTGACAGTCTTTTGTTAAACTTCAGCTTGAATTTTTAAACGTTCTTTTTAATTAAGATGTGTGCATTCTCTTCTCTTTGTGGATAATTAAGCGTATTGAAATTCATTCCAAGAAAATTTTCAGTAAAAAGGAAAATGAATATTTTCCTTTAGTGGGATTTTGATGGTATTTTTAAGTTGACGGGGTTGAACTTGGATTTAAGGTGGAATTATTTCTAAATGGAACAGTTACTCATAAAAATGTGTGGGATGTTTTGGCAGATGATACATGGAAGTGTCCTCAAATGAATCATTAAAGACCAACTCCGACTAGCTTTTGATCTGTTTTGAAACCATTCCCAGTGGTCTTTGTAGCCATAATCAAATGTCTATACTGATCTTGGTTATTTTTGTTGGTGCACATGAACGAGGGGCCAAACACTGCAGTTATTGTAGATCTGCAGCAGCTACATCCTTTTTTAACTTTTGAATGATTAACTGCTGTAACACGGTGAGCCAGTCACTGTATGACAGCTGCTTCAAGGATCCAGAGCCTCGAGCGCCATCCATCAGCTTTAGAAACAGAAAGCATCCTCCACCGTGAACCTCTGGAGGTTCGAGTCCGCACTGGTCAGTTGAGATTCAGCACAGCTCTTTGTTTACACAGGGACACACATTTAACTAAGCTGCCGGAGGTTTTCACTTCTGCGAAACGACGTTGTCAAAACTCAGATTTTCACATTTTCTAAATCTGCAACACACACTGGCAGGAACACTAACTACTGAGAAACAGCCAGCGCTGCCCTCTTGATCTTGACCGGTGGAAGATCTGCTCGTTTACGTTTGTTCTCGCCGGCATGCGAAAGTTCTGGTTGGAAGATTTGGGTTTGCAGTGGACTGACTGTAGCTTGAAGGGGCCTCGGTTCAGTGCTGAAGGAGGGGATGTCACTTGTAGAGCATCTGCAACCGACTGGTGTGACAGTTGTTCACGTTGATCTTGCTGTCAGCCTGGTACAGACTGGAAGAGTTTGAGAAGGATTGTGGGGCGGGGTGGGTGTCACAGATGGGCGCAGGATACCCCGGAGGTGGGGCTAAGGACTTTGGGTCACTGAGAGTAACAGCGAGCAGGGGAAAGCTGTGGTTTTGGGTGATGGTGGATGGAGTTTTCCTGGAGCGCAGTGCGTGGCGCTCAGACAGCTGGTTCCTCAGTTCAGACACTCGTTCTTCTTTCTGAGGAGACAGAACGGTTAGCATGTTAAAAGGCTGTCTTATTGATTGGGATTTAAGAGCACTGCTAGAGTGCTGTAAAAAGCCACATCCTGTATTCTCAGCAGATACAACTCACTAGAATACATTTGAAATTTGTATTGTAATTTTTGCAGTAGGACTTTATAGAACACGCTCTTCCTTGTTATAAAAACCACAAGCTTCCTGCTTCACTTCATTCTGATGCATCCACTTGTAGATGACTAGACTTCATTTTTCTTGTCCGAGCGGTCATCAGACTCTAAACTGTGCGGCTGTATTGCCGGTGTTGCCTGTATAGGGAACGCTTTTGCGGTATAAAGATGATCAGAGTGGAAATACAAAATTAGAAACCAAACGGATTTCTCAACCACTACAACAGAAGATTGACGTAGATTCTCTGAGAGCTGAGATGTGAGTTTGTGGGTAAAAGTAGATCATCAAGTCACCTCATAACTGATACGTCTGGTAGCTGACCCAGAACTAAAAACAAGCCGCCAACGCAACACAACTAACACGAAGTCTGACTTCAGCTAGACTTCATCAGGTACTGATGGGATGCACGCCTACTAACAAAAGACCAAGGCTGAGTCTAAATTCCCTCACTGCTTAGCGCACAATATTGGATGTTTGTCAGATACCAGTGCCCTGAAATTTCCAAGAAGTCTGCAAAAAACTAGCATGCATTGATGCTCAATAGATTGGCAAATATAGACCACAATGCATTGTGTTTAAATGATTTGTCCTTTGAAAAAAGTTATTTCCCTTTTACTGTGTTCCATAAATAACCTGTGATAAATCCACGTAATAGAACTGCAGATGTTTTAAGGCTGTAAAACACATTTTTTCACTTTTCTCAGACAGACATGAACATTTTCACACTTTTCTCTTGATTAAACTCTCAAACTTCAACCTTCGTTGAAAAATGGGTCAAGTATTACATCATTAAAACCAAGATCTGATAAAGAAATACTCAATAATTTAATATATGTCCTCCATCATAAAAAAAGGTTGCAAGAACTACAATTTTAATTGCAGTGGGTCTTTAAAGGAATGAGCTGATGTTGGGCTAAAGTGGAAGGGGGAAAGATCTACCTCACTTCCAGTAATTTCCGGTTCCTCTTCCTTCCCTAAACACGCCACTAGTCATCACAAAACAGTCCTTCTTATCTTCTCAGCCAATTAACGTTTTGTTTTCTCCTTTTATTTCACAATTGGTTGTCTCTCTGCATTCCAGATGGTTTTACTGGCCCTCCGTCACCCCTGTTCTTTGACATGGCCTGACTCTTAACCACAATCAGCATCAAGCCTTGGGTTTAACCGCCTGTGGTCCCAGCTTAATCCAAGCATGTAAGATGTCCTAGAGCCAAACCACCAAAAATGTCTAAACTTGTTTGTTTCCGCGCATCCCTCTGTATCACATATCATTAGTCACATTCCCTGAGATATGTTCTTGAGAAAAGGACTTTGGCTCTTCAGTTCTGTCACACCGCCACATAATTGATCAAGTTTGTAGCTTGTGTATTACTGTCATTGAAAGTTATTTAAAAGTGTCTTTGTAATGGTCTGCGTAGAAGAAACAGCTGAAAACCACTTGTTTGCTGACTTTTGTGTTGTTGCTTTATAAGATATTTTCCTTTAGTGTTGCTTTACTACTTTAATAATGTACAGTACACTAAACGTCTCTGCCATTATGAAATGGGGTTTGGCATCCACTCAAAATAGCCGAAAGCACCAAAAGTCATTGCAGGAATGAAACACTAACTCTCATCAAAGAAGTTTATGTAGTTTTTCCACATCTTTCATCCTGAAAAAGTAGAATTACTACTGGTCACTGCAACAAACGGATACCCTGAAGCAGGAGCTTAGAAAAAAAGGCTTTGACCTCCTGGATGATCTTCTCCAGCTCCTGGTTCTCTCGTTCTAGCTGTCGGGACTTCTCCTCGTCATGATTGTTGGTTGAGGATCCGCTCTTCACCGTCTCCTGAGCATCAGACTGCCATTCACCCCGTGTGATAAGGCGCCTCATCTACAAGACACATGTGACTCTCTGATTAACCCATTTAAGCTTAATTCAGTGTTGAAACAGTTTTATTAGGGGCTGTTATTCCCCAGATTTGCCTCCATCCATTATCAATAGCTGCGTCTTCTGGATTAGGGTCATGGAGACTGATTGAGACCTTGTCTCTTAGTTTTTGTTCCAACACGGTTAAAAAAAATGTATTTCTGGATCAATTTGGTTCAACTGCAGCAAGCCTCTCTTAATTGTAGGTGGTGGACAAGCGCTGGTAAATAGTAGAAGGAGAAGAAGCCCCTCCCTGCTCGTCCAGCGTAAACATCAAGGGCCAAATGTACGTTTAAGAACTTGTGTTTAGTGCGTTCTTGAACATCCGATGTAAACGTAGCAACAAAAGTTATCTATGTTTACATTACCAAATGTCACTTAATACTAAAATGTGATTTTGATGAACGTTTTCTTTGTTCCCTTGAAGAACCAAATGTTTAACAAAAAAATCAAAATGTTAATTCCATCACTTGTCTTGAGAAAATGCGTTAATAAGATGGAGACTTCACCTTTGGGATGAACAGAACCACCAGGGTGATGTAGGCCGAGAAGACAATGGCCAAAGAGGCAAATGCGAATGATGCGTCCTGCTGGGAGGACAGGATCATGGTGACCGGCGCTGTGATCATACAGAGCACCTGAGGAGACAAAACGTTCAGTCATTTGTAAAATATTCTGCCTGGTAACTGACACTTAGGTGAGAGAGGGTGCTGCAACTGTGCTTTTGTTGCTTTTTGTCTGGAAGAACTGAAGGCACCACAAAGAAGAGGAACATCCCTCTTTTTTAGGTGATTTTTTTACACCCCAAATCCCATAATGCACTCTGCTTTTAAATACACAAACAGCCCGTGAGCGAGAGTCCTTGCCTCTTTGATGACGATAACAAATCATCACATTGGACTCATCTTACCGATGAATTTCTGTCAATCCTGAGGATGTCCTTTGTAGATAAATGTCACTTAAAGTCAAGAAAATCCAGAAAAGTCTCAAAAAGAGTTTAAAAAAATAATGTAACTGATTTTCTTTGTATTTACTGCAGAACGTTTCCTTTGTCTTTCGCCACAAAAGGAGATATAGAAGATCGATGGATAAACTGATCTTGTATTTTTAAGTTTCTCTTGTTTTGTGATTTGTCTTTGCAAAGCATTTGGTGACATTTTGCTTCTTTTTTTTCTCGACTCTGCTTGTTTTTGCTGAGTGCTATCATTCTGTTTTGGACCAACTGGAAGTCCTTTACAAACCACAAGATCGCTCTTCAAACATTGACCTAAAAACAGGGGCAGTCTTGGCCAATCAGCCCTTTCATCACAACGGAATTTGTGATAAACAAAAACTTTTTCAGGAAAGATAGCTATCTGAATTTGACCAGAGAACTGCGCCCTATAGGTGAGGTTTTTTTTTAAGTGATGACCTCACCTGGATGACGCACATCACCTTCAGCACTGCCACCAAAAGTCCCCACATTTTCCACAGTTATGCTTCGCAGCCTGAGATGTTGATCATGACTCCCAGAATGCTTCATTTTAACCAAAAAAAATTGGTGCAAATATTCAAGGGTGCCTTCATACTTGCCAATGCATCAACTTACTGTTTCATCTGATTGTTGGATAAAGGAAGAGCTCCATCTGGTGGTCACATTAGGCATTGTCCCAACAACAAATCATCAATTAAATTGTACTTGTATTTTAGAGGTTAATTTAAATCATGTTATTTTTTTGTCTTTTTCGTTCTTACTTTACATTCTTACTGTTTCCTTTTTGATTTGTCTTTGCTTTTGCTTTTCAGACCTTTTAATGTTTGATAATAAAAGATAAAACATATTTATTTTTACCAGATAAATAAAATCATTCAGTTGATTTTTAATCTTTTATGATAGTCTTTACCTTGCGGCACTATGATTTCCCACAATCCTTTATCACCTCCATCTTTATGCCCTTATTTTAAATTCTCCCTTTGTTTATCTGCAGAATCTGTGCTCAATCCAATGGCAGCAGCTTTTGTTTCAACTCCTCACAAAGAGTTAGGATTATGAAATTGACAGAAGAGCTTTTCCGTCACACTGATTTGCTCTGGTTAAAGAGAAACGTGTCAAACTCCCTTCTTTACGGCAGCAGAACAAAGCGATGCTGACAGCTTCCCTGTCGTGGATTCCCCTCAAAGGTGAATTAAATGACAGCACAGGTCACGAAAGGCAGCGGCAAAGAGATGCAGATGACGAATGATTTCCGTTTTGTTTCTGTGGAAGTGAGCAGCCTTTCAAAAACACATCCTTACCCTTCCAAAAACTGTCAGCCAGAGCATCAGTGGGGCAGTAGCAGATATAAATTTAGAAGCAAGGAAGCGGTGCATCTCATGCTGTCAGAAGCGCCTTGGCTCCACCAGACTGGATTCACAGGCTCACCTGCAGCTCTCCTGGCACTGCTGTGACCTCTCAGGGGAATGAAAATTCATGTAATCTGGGTGAAATCTGAGCCAAGGTGTCAGGCTCATGACAGCTCGATGTGCAGTCCGTGACAGAGGCAGGTGAGAAAGGGGATGAGGTCTGCTGCACAGTACAGGTGGAAGTCACCAGGGATGGACAGCATCTGATGGAAGTCAGCTATGAGATGCTGGAGAGGGACCAGGCCGATTTACAGTTTCATACTGCAGCACTTCTCTACAGAGACAGTAAGGAGCTTTTACATTCATTTTATTTTATTTTTAGTTGAATCCATGCTGTACCGTGTATGTTGCTCCACCAGTCTGGTCATGCTCATAAAGGCGCCATCAGATTAGACATATTTGTACAGCCAGTGCTGCAGCAAAAGGACATTATTTGACTTCGATTTGTGTCAGCTCATTCTTGTCACATAAACCAATCAGAACTTTTCACTCATCTATTTTCTTTTAACCTCTATCTATATAGAGAATAAACACAAACTGTGAACTCACATTCTATGCTTATCTTTCTTAACACAATACCAATTTAATAAAGTTATAGCTGTTGTTCATCAGGAGTTGCAGATACGTCCATCTTTTCTTCTAACAACACTCTTTTCTGTGTAAATTTATTGGTGTTTTTTTTTTTATTGCAGTACAGCTTTTAAACTCGTAATAACCACAGAATCAAAGCATTCAAAAGCAAGTAAAACTTACAGCTACATTGTAGATGGCCATGCCGACAGCTCGGTGGTCGTTGATCTTCTCTGTGGAGATGGATTTGGTTTCATAGGCCAGAAAGATGCCCAGCAGCAGGAGGAGTCCTTTATAGCCATACACCACCCCTGCAGAAACACAGATCAGTCAAGAGGATTTACTTTTTCACAATAACAATTCAAAGACTGTTTTTGATGTTAATATTTTTCAAATATTTGTTTTTACTCTATAGAATGTGTTTTTTAGTGAAGGTAACATTCCTTTGCAGTTCTCAATACATTTTACAGTTAATTCACTGTTACATTCTCCCTCAACTTGTAACTTGTTAGTTTATCATCTTCCAAAATTTCCCACTCGTGGAGGTCCGTATTCAGGAATGAAAGGAAGCAATGGAAAGACTTTTTCAATTTAAGTAAAAGCTGCAGCTATGGAAAATATTACAAAAAATGCAACTTCTGCCTTGAAAACTGTACTCCACATGCTTTTTCAACATTTACAATTATATTTATTGTGATGAACTTTGTGATAAACTTTTGTTTTGATTTGATTTATTGCTTTATTTAAAGCTTTGGTTGCACACAAAACAACAAAATCACACAGCTATATCAAACTCATTGCAAAAATAATGAAATGCATTGATTAAAAAAACAAAGACAAAGAAATGTTTGCAGTTATGCATACAAAACACACTTAGTTCACATTAGATTCTTTAAATATATTGATTGATTTATAGATTATTCACTAAAGTAAAGTAGAGTTTGATTTGTTGCTTGAAAATGAGTAGAAATAATTTGTTGATGTACTTTTACTGCATTATTTTATGTGTTTTTATATACTTCTGTACCTCCAAGTTCTTGAAAATCTTTGTGCAAATATATTAGATGGACGCTTTAAAGAAGCCGTACTGGGTTATTTGCCTCTCCCTGCACTGCATTGAATTTTCTTTTTTGTAATGTTTTTTTTCTGCTTTCTTTTGACTGTGCAAAATAAACAAAACAGATCACATCAAATCAAATTAAATCCGATTCACCCACTAAAATAAAATAAAATAAAATAAAATAAAATAAAATAAAATAAAATAAAATAAAATAAAATAAAATAAAATAAAATAAAATAAAATAAAATAGAATAAAATAAAATAAAATAAAACTACATTAAATTAAATTGCTATATTACCTTGAGTTACAGGTCATTTTATTACATTTTTTTGCTAAATTAACATATATTAACTATCATGGTTGTCCCTTAAAAGAGGAACACTGTCAAGCTGAGTATACAGATACCTTATTTAAGGTCTTTTCAGGAACCTTAATGTGCTGAAATGTGTTTGTGTTGTACAAATGTACTTATTGATTTATCATTCACTGAACACATATTTTTGCTTGCTTATACATTATGAATCACACAACAGTTAGTCAAAGCCTCATAAAACTAATAATTAAGTCAACCTTCCAATTAAACGTGTCTCTGATGTGATGAGCCCTCACTCAAACGAGAACAAATTTGCTGACTAAGCATTTATGTAAATGCTTGCAATATAAAAAAACACAAATTAGAGATTTATATACAATATATGCAGTGAACCCCTTACTTTAACTCTTGGTAAAATAATAATATTGTTAGACTTATTCTATGATGCATGTAATTTACCTTCTTAAAATTCTATTTTTTCCTGTACAACTCACTGAAAAATATAGAGACATGCAATAAAATGAAAATGATGTAACAACCACTCACTGGTGTTTAAAATGCAATGGGATAATCCGGACCAAACCTACGATCTGCTGCCAGTGAAGGAAATCCATGGTAAGGTAATAATAACTTGACTTCTGACTGTTTTTATATGATTGAGGAAGACTTCTTTCAATTTATAGAGAAAAAAAACCTTAAAGCAACACTGAGTTGTGGGTGGATCAGTTGCATTTTCAACTGTATTTAAATTGAACTTATTTTATGGTCTCAAAAATGTTTTCTGCAAACATCCTATAGAAGATTTTTTTTGCTCAAACATAAAGTTTCTTAAAGAACTAGCTCATTCTAAGCATACACGAGGAACAGAGTTTTCCTTGATCTACTGTAAGCACTGAGGAAAGTAGGTGCTGGAGATTCACTCACCAAGCCAAGTGGTCATTTTCTCTGAGCTGCAATGCTCCAGGAGAGGTTGGATCAGAACGTCCAGGTCTTCTTTTGGAGCTTCCCTTGTGAACTTCTGTGAACGCACAAGTATTATCACAAAGACTGCGGTCGCCGTGGAGAAAAAGGTGGAAAAATCGAGATGTTTTATCACATACGAATGAGAAACAAAGCATCTGAGAGAAGAAGCTGTAAAAAAAAAATAAAAATCTGAGAAACGATGTTAGGAAATTGACTCCACAGCCAACTTCTTAAATTTGAAGAAGATAGATAAACCAATAAACGTGAGCCTACCTCCACAGTGATGTGCAGAGGATCCACTATTTGCCAGATCATCAGTAACAAGACATCCACAGCGAGCAGGACTCCCACCGTGGCGTAGAGTTTCCAAGAGTCCAAGTGCTGCAGGAAGACAGACTGACGGTCACTCAGAAGATTCAACACAGATACTCTTTAGCTCCATGGAGGAGGTTTCATTCAGCTGTCGGTGGAGCAGGGAAAAATGATCCATCTTTCACAGAGACGAGGTCAGTGATAGCAATGGGTTAAGAGGTCCCTGAGTACACTTGAGGACATCTGCACCCCCTTTCAACCTTCATAGGCTAAAGACGTACATAGCTGGATTTATTACTCTAAATTGTCCTTCGGTATAACTGTGTGTGTGACCGTGTGGCCCTGCAACAGGCTGGCCATCCTTCGCCCAACAGTAGCCAGGTCCTAACCTGGTGAGTTTAATGAGGGCTACAGGAAAACCGAATCTTGAGTTTTTAAGATTCAAGAAAAAGAATAGAGTTAGGCCTGAAAACTGCAAATTCACCACTTAGAAGCCCTCAGATTCCATTTTAGCAATTAAGTCACATATTATGCTTCATAAACCAAAGTCAGGAAGAAGCCTTCAGGTGAGGACAATTCTAAGTTGTTTTTTTTAAAATTTTGATCATAATTTGCTCAAATATGAATTTTTTTTAATTGTAAAGCATTTAGACCGCCTGCGGACGTTGGAAAGTTTTACGGAAGTAAAGTTTCATTGATTGATTGAATTGCATGATCTTGGGAGATTTTAAAAAAAAATAGTTTTGGGAAAAATCCAAATCTAAAGCCTAAAGAGAACATTTCAAAGGAGGTTTCTGTGCAGAATTAGTGACTCTTTACCTTCCTTTTTTCCCTCTTTTCATCCTTCTTGGTGAAAACCGTGTGGACCCACCAGATCTTGGTGAACATGCTGCCGTATGCGAGGCTGAAACCCAGACCGAGCAGCCACAAGCGGAACTGCAAGACAGAGACAAACAGTAATGTTTCGAACTTCTCTATATATCTACAGTACTGATAGTGCTGTGTTTTAGTGTGTTTACAACTACTGACTGATCTCTCTTGTCATTGTGTAGTACTGCTCTATTTTTTTAAAATGTAATCTGTTCATAATATATGGACAGTTTGCATTTTTCATGAACGACCTACAGCAGCACAACTAACTAGGCTGATAGCCCACCAGCAATGAGTGACAGGAGGTCAGACAGAGGTCGTCCCGCCCAACTGAAACCAGCTTAATGGAAAGAAGAGGATCCGGGCGATCAGCAGTTATGCCTTATGAGTTATCAAGGGGAGTCAAAGGCAGGAAGTGTTCACAGATGTGGGAGAAAATGATCCTGTGGGACTGCAAAACTACTCCCTTTGCTTCTCAACTTTTCCTGTCATTTGAGGTCAAAGTATTTATATACTCGAGCCCAAAAAAATATAGTATCCTGCAATGAGTCCCCTAATAACAGGAAATTACAACGTTTAAAAGTCCCACTCCGATCATCTTTTGATCTTTTTTTAAAATGTTCCCAGTGGTCTTTTAATTATGATTATGCTTCAGAATGGAGAGGAGCAGGGAGCTTGTGGCCTGGTAATGGTAGCTTCTATGTCACAACTCCAAGCTTTTTCAAACTTTTTCAACCCCTGATTCACAGCAATCTAAATACATTCAGAAATGCTATTTTAATTTTTTACATGCCCCACATCATCAGAAAAATGCATGTTAGAAACTTAAAAAACACTATTTTGATTGGAGTGGGTCTTTAACCTGATAAATTGGCAGACAGAAGTGTACCTGGCAGACGACAGGGAAGTGCCTCCTGTGCACGTGCAGGCCGTCGATGCCCAGGGGAAAAACCGCCGCTAGAGCCATCATGCAGCCCACAGCAGTCATGTTGTTCAAGTAGGGCTGAGAGTTCTGGATGTATCTTAAGAAAACACACTTTTGTTACTGTGTTATTCACAGGGCTGAGTGTCAGGCTGCTTTCACGCCACTTCTGATGAAAAATCTATGGAAAGGCGCACAAAGTTAAACCAGTTAACCACATCAGTAAAAACGTAAAGAGCGACTTTGTTGAGGTCGTCTGTTTTAAGAAACTTGCATACGTTTCTGAGAGAAAGAAGCTGCAGTGCTGCTGTGGTACCTGACTCGGCTGTTGTAGATGTTGAAGGTGAGGCAGATAATGCTCAGCAGGATGCCCACCACAGCAAAAACAGACATGGACACAAAGAGCCTCTGGGACAGGTAGCGAAATTCATCAATGACCACAGTCTGATCAGCTGGGGGTCCCTGGCCTGTTGAACAACGAGATCATGGGACATCACATGAGGATGAGGAGAAGCCTCAATGCTTCAGTGTGGTTCTGGTTGGCTCGCTTATAGAATTTACTTGGTTTCGTTCATTCATATCTGCTGCATAACCGTCAGACTTTTTATAAAGACCATGGCTGACTTTAAATCTACTTAAAACAAACCACTTTGTGCCAACATCCAGACAGAAATAAGCCTCTTTTCAGAAGTTTCCTGGTCCAACCACCTATTAGAAGTTATGTTTTCTTCTTCAAACTCTCGTTTGGATCTCAGCTGCCTCACATCTTATTAAAATACTCAGCATTTGGGCTTTCTGAGAGGAATCATCCACCAATCATATGGAGGAACAGCAGCCATGAATGAGAATGATCTCCTGTATGATTGAGGTCAGGATGACCTACATCTGACACAAAAGGCAACGTCATCTCTTCTGCTTATTGTAAAAAAGATTGCAAAATAGCATACAGTACTATAAAAACACAGCAACTCTCTTCTTTTTTTAAGTAAGGATAATTTCTGTCATTTTATAGTCACTTATTCATTTTCAGAAGGATTTCTTTAGCAGTTTGATTAGTTCTTCGCTCATATACAGATAAGTCTGAAAAAGGCAACAACAGAAAGGATGATCAGCATTGAGTTTAGATGCTGGGATTGTTCATCACAAAGGGCTGAAATGGTAAAATGTGTTTTTATGCTCAAAGAAACTCCAGGGAGTCTGGAGATCTTAGCTGTGCCATTGTGCTTTAATGTGCCATGGTATTTTTTTTTTCATCTTAGGGATTTGCTTTACTTTGCAACAAAAACCAAGCTGACTTTAAATTACGTGGAACAATAACTAAAAGTGAGTTCTGCGCGCAACCAAGACTCTGACAGGAGACAGAATTATTAGTTAATGATGTAGCAAACAAACCACACTTCATTGCTTTCACAAAGAGGGCTTTTATTTTTAGACCTGACAGCAGAATTCTGGAGCTAAAAAACAAGGAAAAATCGAATCGTCTCAAGTCTGTTCAGTTGAGCCTGAAATCTCTGCACGTGAGACCTGAGTACCTATCATTTCTGAGGCTCCAGTCCAAGTTCCCATCTCTGCGGGATGGTTGGAGGCCTTATCACCACCGCTTGGATTATCACCCCGACTGCTTAATCCTCTGACTGTGAAAAAGTCTCTTTTAATTGCTTCAATGCTACTCAGTTGCTTTGAACATTTCTTCCTCTGAATTTGCAATGTCTACAATTGGCATCAATCTGTTGGTGTTTTTCTTCTTTTGAGGTATTTTAATCTTTTTCCAAAACTCCATATTCATAAGACTCGCTCCGCCTGAGCAGTTTAAAGCCGAGGTGTAAATAAATGAAGTGTGAGAATCCTTTTGTTGTTGTTGTTGTGGAAGTTTTATGTAACACCAGAAACTACAGACACTTCCACGTCTGCTGCTGCCGTCATGTTCAAATAGAGACGGCAGCTAGAGTAAGAACTAATCCCCACATTAGGAGATTTAATGATCTCCTGAAGAGCAGTGAGGAGCAAGAAGGATGAGGATGATGAGGGGGTGGAGGCGCGTGAGGCCCCGTCTACCTGTCCGTGCACGTGTGGGATGCGTGTTTCAGTCTGTGCGGCTCTGGGAACACGTGACTATCTACACAGATACCATGCTGTGTGCCTGGTGTTGCATCAGGGCTGTGTTACCACGGCAACTGGATCCAAATTAGTTACCATGACAATGCAAGTAAGGCAACCCTGCAGGAAAGGTTGTCAAGGAAACAAAGAAAAAAAAAAGAAAGAAATTGTGGAGAAAGAATATGAAAAATTGCAGATGATTTAAGCAAAATAGGAGGTGAAAGAGATGACAGGCTGTTTAGAACACAAAAGATGGAAGAATGGAAATTTGAGGAACACCAGACATTCCTTACATCTACGCATAACCACTTAAAGCATTGACAAAAATCCCTCCAATGGATCGATCATGTTTTATTTCCCCAGCGTTCCTTTCTGAGGCCAGAAGGTGAGACAGACGGCCCATTTCAGAGTTCTTCAGCTCTGCATGTATACGATGTGACCGGCGCAGGATGTACTCCTGAAGAGGGACGTCATGCACACCTGCTGCTATGAACTTCAAACTTTTCTGTAAAAAAATAGAAACCCAATGGCATTCCATCTTGTTTTCATTTGATCCCTATTGATGAAAATATATATCAAACCACAGCGGCTACAAAATCACCTTAATTTGGCATTACATGAACAAAAAAAGCATAAATCAATGCTTTTTTTTTCTAGAAATAAACTCAGGCATTAAATAAAATAACATTCTGACCAATGATAAAAAAAAAAATAAAAATATGGCAGATAACGAGGCCCATTGACAACATGAAACTTGTTGATGCCTTCTGGACATGACATCCAAATGGAGGAAGTGTACTTGTGTCTGCAGGAGTCCTTTAATCACGTCTCTGCTCTTTGCAGATAACATGCTCCTTTTGGCAATTTATGACCTCCATTTGTCATTGGAGCAGTTTGCAGTTATTAGAGATATTCACTCAGATCAATGTCATCACTATCAAGTCTCCTTGTATTTGGAAAAAAGGGACATGTTGTACTTAAAAATCCTCAATTCCAATAATATTTTCTGATTAGAGTTCCAGTGACTGTCTGAGCAGAACCGTCAATTTTGAGCCCAGCGTGGGTTTCGCTGTTGACTTTTTAACGTCTTACGCATTTGTTTAAATGAAATCACACACAATCAAGGATTAATAGAGCAAACAAGCAGCATAAACTCATCCCATGTTTGTGTTCTCTTTTAGCATTAGCAGCTCATTAAGGTGACAGCTGCTGTCCGGCAGGAAGGGCGCCGCTGAGCAGCTGTGAGGACACGAAGGAGACATCTGACCGCTGGAGGTGCCAAGACTTTAGCTGACCTCCTGAAACTGTGTGGATGCTGGCATAGAGAAGGCAACAGGACCGCAGGGGTCAAATGCAGAAACACTGTTGGAAAGCACTTCTCTCTCTGGAGCCATTAAATAAGAGAGAAGATTCATGACAAAAATAAGCATAAAAGCACTCAAAAGACGCACGATCTACTTTATACTGCTGTAAGTTGGAAAACAGTGAGAATTTTATTTTAAATAGTTCTAAAAAATGATGCAGAAAGCTAAATACAAGCCTTCTGAGCACAGGGATAATGACAATTGAAAGATAATGTGTGACCCACAGTAGTTTATGAATAAATGCCATATGTCCATTAAGTTTGGGAACAAAAATCTTGTTAATTTTGTCAGAGACGAACGGTACAAGCGATCCAAGGTCAGGCTCCTTTACGCTGCGATCATCCACTCTGTCTTCTACCTGCGTGCAGCCTCTGCAGCTCCTGAACGCTCCAGCTCAGACCAATCAAATGCACCAATCGGAAAACGTGGCGTCATTCCTCAAAGGGAAGGTCACCCAGCCCAATTCCATTAAAACCCCAGCCAGGCGGCTGTCGCTGTCTGCGCTGTCACCTTCACTGAGTCCCTGTCATTTCTTTGCAATAAATCTTAATCAGTAAAATTGAATTGTAGGCATTAGAACGGGAACACAAACACACAAAAATTATTTGTGACCCACGTCACGTCCAGAGAAGTGAGATGTTCTTAAGAAAGGACAAAGCAATAAAAAGAGGATTATGGGAAGCGGAGTCCATGGCCACAGTTAGAACATGACTTGAGCAGATGAATGCTTCTTACCTATCCACTTATCATTTCCATACCAGGAAAGATTGCCTTTCGTGCTGTCGTAGTATCCAATCTTCTTGTAGCTTCCCCCTGGATAATGAAGACAGATGAAGGGGGGGTGAAGCAGGACTCACACAGACCTGCATGCTGATCTTACCACCTGGTCAGGAAGTCGAGGCTATTAATTTGTTTGGATGACAAAATGTTCAGTCACAGATGAAGTCCAAGCGACACATTTGAGCACAGGTGTTACTGCAAAATGAAGCACCTCAGCGAGCAGTCTCCATTTAAAAACCATTGGGAGTCTAAATGGATTGTTCTGAGAAGCTCAAGGGCATCGGAGGAGCAATCGTCTCAGCTTTTTCACACTTTTGGGACGTTCGTTCTTAAGTCGTTTGGTAATGGAATTTCTTCAGTCTCACAACCAGTGATGGGTTGTAAAAGAATCCATGTGTGTTTGTTTTACTGCGAAAACAGAATCATTGTTTCAGGAAAAATAATCTGATTAAGAAGGTTTTTCAAAAGTAGAATAATCTTAGTTTGAGAACACGTCTTAGTTACTTAGTTACTTTTTTTCTTAGAGTAAGAATTCTTGGTCAGACCAGTTTTTTTTACCCCATTGGCAGATTTATTTATTTTTGTGCTTATTTAGGAAATGGTCACAATACAACTGCTACCATGTGATGAGAAGGCAGAATCTTCAAGATTTTATGCTGCCAATTAAAAAAAAATCATTGGCATGGTCATGAATCCAGATGGGGGCAGTTAGGCGGTCGTCCGGCATGCAGAACTGCCCACTTTTTACATACCCCTGGGCTACCGGGCGACTGGTGGCACTTGATATGGATGGTCGTCGCCCACAGACATTTACACATCAACTTTTTCTTAAAACCTCCATGGCATGTAGAACTGTGACTGCCGTCCCTCAATTACAAATGCCGTCGCACTGCCACCTGCCGTATTTGTTGAAAAACGTGCATGTAGGTCGCCGCGCTGTGGCATTCTGGGATTTGTGGATGTAGCCTTAAAGAAAATCTAGCAACGGAATAAGAGTTTTTGACCTATATCCAGGGAGTCTATTATTGCAAAAACAAAATGGATTCCGTTAGTTGCAATTCAAACCATCTGTTTAAATACTTAGCTCTGTGTTCCAACCACATTGGAAAGCTCACTTTGTGGCCAAACGACTCACACGGTCGTCAAATCACAAGTTTTCTGGTAAACATATCTGCAGTGTGAAAAATAAGGGTTCTATACCTTGAAGCTGTTCTATCAGAGTCCACGCCATCCGAGATCCTTGAGCATCAAACACGACGTGGCCCTGAAGGGAACATGAGAAAGAATTTTAGCATTATTATCATCAACAAATTTCTAAAAACTGTTTTAACATCTTGGTGGAGACTCAGGATGTTATAGCGTTATATTTTTTATCTACTGAGTGTTGGGTATTTTTGAAACATCTGCATTTTTCTCCCTCTACAGACTAGTTCATGAACTCCATAAAGCCTCCTTTTGTGACCCATATCACTTTGCAGCAACTGTTCAAAGAACACTAACTTCCACTGTTTGGATCTATGATTTTATCTGTTATGTCACAACCCACATGTTCACGTATATAGATCTACTGGTAAATTGAAACCTTTCACTAAGACCTTTCTTCACCAACAAATAAATTCTACTTAAAGCTCTATTGTGTTTTTTTTACTTCATCACTTCAGTTCTTTGACAAAACAGTCTTAAACTTCACGTGGAAGCTCCCTTTGCTACTCACTGACACTCCTTCAAAGGAGCTGGTGTTCATGGCACGGTAGATCTCACTAGTGATGTCCCTGTTATTGTAGTTGAAGTCTTCCAAACGGTGACCCTTGGCCTTCAAAGGTCCCACGGTCTTATTTAGGGCCAGTGCCAGAGCCCACACGGCATCGTAGGCCAGCGGGGCTTCCTGGAAACCTCCCGTCTCCTCTGGGTTTTTACCCCCCAGCTTAGACATTAGTTGGGTTAGAAATTCCTGGGAGGTCTAACGAGAGAAAAAAACCATAAAATTAAAAAATACATTGTAAAATATAAAACATCAAATGAGGAAAGGCGCTCCCTATTAACCAGAAAATGTATGTCTCACCAGGTTGGAAGCTCCTCGAACTGTTTCCGGGTTGAGCATCACAATCTCGGTGGTCACATGACCCTCCACAGCCTCTGACATCTGCTCCAACGTGCAGTTGATGGACGGATCTTTGATTTTAAACCAGTTGTCTGCGTACCATCCAATCAGAAACCACACATACTTTTTCCCATACAGCTTCTCTTTGTAAACCTGCGGGTGAAACAGTAACACCAGTCGTGCGGAAATCTATCAACCCAAGAGGCGACATTTGTCTGAAAGCATGTTGGTGCTTTACTTTTTAAAACTTTGGCTCATGCAGGAAAAAAGGGCGTTACCTCACAGAAGACCTTTCTAGCCTCAGTCTCGTAGAACAGGCCAACGATGATCCTGGCATCTTGTCTCTTGGAGGTGAAACAAAGAGAAGAAAGCGTTACACTCGTTGTGAACTGAAGGGGGGTGAAAAGATAAATAGGAGGCAGCCCTCCTCAGAGTTCTGCAGCAAGCCACAGCGACAGTCTGACTGTGGGTTTAGCTAATCTGGCACACTGAACTGGGCCATCACGGAGGCCAAGTTATGTAATTGGGTTTGTGTGGATGGGGAAGCTGATGGAGAGATTGGCGCAGTGGAAGAACTGCATTAAGAAATCAGCTTTTCCCTCAGTAGCTGGGATTGAAGTGCTTGAAGCTGACAGGTAAACTGCTGAGAGTCATTTTCAGGATGCACTGGAGACTCTGCTCACCTGTCTGTTTCTGATCCCTTATGGGGTCACAGAGTCACATGCAAACATTCACACATTCACATTTCCTCTGTCTGCTTTCTTTCTAATAGTTTTTGTCATTTCAACAGTTTCTAACTCTCTTGTTTTTTAATAGGTGCTCCAGTGTTTTTTTGTTTGTTGCTTTCCTGTCCTGTCAGACTTGCACTGTCGATGGTTACTCTTTAAAAGTTTTACTTACACACAGGGAAAAACACTGACAACTTTTATTTAATCAGTTTTTACATCAATTACAAATAAAACAGAATGGAAATAATTTAGTCTTCTTGATCAAGACTGGATCATATTATTATAAAGATTAGATTGTGTTGCGTTTGAGACCATCCCTGTAAGAAATGCCACCTTATAAATAAAGTCAATTGAAATTAATTGAAACATGGCAGCCAGTTGTTAGTGTCTCCGCTCTGCAGCCTTTGTCAATTGGAAATAACACAAAACATTCAAGGATGATGCAATTTTGAGCCTTCTAAACATGAAGTGTGAATCCTTTTATGTTTCTGTCTGATGGTTGCACAGCTCCAAAGCAGTCAACGTGATTTGTTCAAAAGGAAGAAAGCTATTTATGTTTGGAGTTCAGCTTTTTCCATTTATGAACAACTGAAGCTCTTTTGTTTGTCCTTCAGTAAAGAATGAGGACCTCCTCGTGACCGCTGTGGATGAGGATCACCAGGAGAAATCAGTGCTCTTCAGTCCAGTTTTCCAAACATTTCAGCTTCCAGTCAAACTTTCTAATTTTTGTCCTTTTATGATGCTAAATAAACTTTTTATATATAAAAAATATATATATTTATGTGTGCAGTATTCGAGCCTGTTCTTTCCCACCAGTATGTGCTGCTACACCAGTGTGGTTTACTCCAGTAGCTCACGGTCCATACAATGCTGCTTGGTAACAAGGCTGAGAAGAGAGCCCAGTTTATAAATGATGAAAGATGGTAAAAGCATCACTTTGCCACCCATCGTTTCCTGAAGCCAAATAGGGCCTTTGCTTTTATAAGGCTTTGTCACATTTTATGGCCTTTAAATTCCAAGACTGTAAACAAATTTGCACTGGTTTTGCTCAAAAGTATTGCTAAAAAATATTTGGAATAGCAGACCTGTCTGAAGGTTACATTCTGGTCTCACATTTGGCGTGTGTTTTATAGGTCAGATTTACCTGAAATATTAATCAGATTAGACATGGGTGTATTACTGTAGGGCTGGGCCAAAGGTCAAAGAAAAATTTGAGCTGTCTTATGAAAATAGAACTAGAATTGGGAAGGTCCTGTGTACTCAATCTCAGTTCAATTTAGGTCAAAGAAAACTGTAGATGTAGTCTATGTCTTCGTCTATGTCTTCGTCTACATTTATGTCTTATCTGTACCCACCATGAGAACCAGAACTCACAGTGAGGCCTCATGTCAGTCCCGTGATCCACATCTGTTGAAAAACTTACCTGAGGATCTGAGAGTTTCTGCATCTGTGGAGATTCCTAACTGTAAATTATATTGTATCAACTAATTTATTTGTCTTTTAAGTATGTTATGGCTGTTTGGTTTATGATTTGTACATTTTTACAGTTTTTTATCTCTTAATTCTTCATACATTGCTTCTTCATAGAGTGAGCCACTACATTTATTGTGTTTAATTTATTGTTATTTCTAACTTTTTATTGTTTTAACCTGTTTTTATATGTGTTCATTTCATGCACTCTGCGTTCTATAGCATGTTGATAAAAGCTGCTCTACAGTGAACCTCCCGTTGTCACTGTCTGCTCCACGGTGAGTGTTTGCTAGTGCAAAACCACCTTGAGGTTTTTAACAGCCACTGCAGGATCTGTGAGGAAACTCTGTCGGACGCTGATGTCGATCCCGGCCTCCTTCGTTCTCTCCTCCAGGTCGTCAAGCGTCTGTGAGACACAGAGGGAGGTCATAGTGAACAAACAGCAGCTGATCCTTTCATGTGGTTCTCCACCCTTTTTACATATGTGTTCTTTGGTGTTTTAAGTGCATCTTTTCTATTGTTCATATGGAATTAAATACAAGTGTTTTTTAATTGAATTTGATGGGAAAAAAACATTTTATTTCTGACTCTTCTGGCAGAAAAAGGTTTTATTACAATTTTATTTTATTTCTGTTTACCAAAAATAGCAACTGCCTCTTCTGTCACCAACATATCCATTAAATTTTTTCATTCTGGTTCTAGTGGCATTCCAACTGAAAACAACTGACAACGTTCAACAGGAAACCTTTAACGTTCAGCTTCACTCTCTCAGTCTCTCACTCCTTTTAATTCCAAAATATTCACATAAATGCTCATCCTTCTGAATACATTTTTCTTTGTTTCTCCTTTCATCCTTGCGTCATCTGAAGTATATTACGATCACAAATACAAGCTAACATTTTTCATTTTGTCTTTATTTGCCAAATAAAGAATCTGGTGTATTTCGTAACATTCTTCGTCATTTTATGCGACTTTTCATTATATCTTTATTAAGCTTTAGGCTTTGAAAAAGTTTTGTTCGCAAACATTTTTTGTCATGGTCTAAAGTTTCTAAAGCCTCAGCAACACGTGCTCAAGCAGCCTCTTCCAATCAGAAGTCGATGTAAGCGCGCGTCACATGCTCAGTGTGCCGGAAGCCCGAGTCGTGGAAATAGCACTTTGTTGAAACAGCCAATCCTGAACACTCTGAACGTTCTACATTTCTTGTCTGCATCATGAGTCCAGTTCCACCTGTTAAAGTCTCAGCACAATTCAGGCATTTCTTCCTCTCTACATAGAAACACAGCTTTTTCTTTCCTCCTCTTCCTCAAAGATGATGAATGTCAGGCTACTCCAGTTCTTTTTATTGAATTGTTATTCATTCTTGTTCATTAAACTTTTTTTTAAACTTCCTTGAATGTGTTCTGATTTTGTCAGCTTATACTTATAATCAGTAAATGAAACATGAATTCAGTGAAGGGAAATACTTCTCAGTGAGTCACATTCTGTCCGGTGACCCACCGAGGTGAAGACCTCAGTTGTTTGCTGAATCGTGGCAATCTTAGTCCACTTCCACTTCTGGAAGAGCTGCACTCGAGTGGGGTTGTGCAGCGTTGCGGATGGATGAGTGCGGAAGAAGGTGGGAAAGCGCTGGCGGTTGGACAGAGCAGGAGAGCTGGAGCCATAGGACAACTGAGACAGAAAAGAGAACCATGATCAACATTCAAGCTCATTGGAATTGTCAAGTCTCTGATAGTCAGATGACCAAGTAATGCAGCAAAAGTCCAGTTTTCCAAATGTGATGACATGTTCTCTAAGTTCCTGGTGTACTGGTAGTTTAGCTAGGTTGTGTTTGTTTGACAAAGCAGGAGTCCGTTGGGATTTACTGGCTGGCGGATTGGTGACTTCACCCTCACACTGGATGTGTGAAACTGCTTCTGCATGTTTGACTCCTCCCGTGGGGAAGCAGTGAGCTGCAGTCACAGCTGTGGTTTAACCACCAACCCCTGATGCTAAGCATCAGGCAGACAGGCATTCCAAAGCTCTCCTGTCTGTGGATTTGCACCCGCTCTACCACCAGGCCACTGAGGTGGAAGTCCTCTCAAAGCGTGCTCTGAGACTGATGTGTTAGATTATATTTATGGTAAGAGGCTACTTCCATCTTTCATTTTTCATTTATGAATAAAATATATTTCATATTTTATTATCTTCTTTATCAAATATGAAAGAAGAATTGACTTTAGCTGTCTCAGTACAGTTTCTTCACAGATAACAGAGGGGATTTTTGTAGCTAAAACTGAAAGTTCCTTATACAGTATTACTTCTAAAATGTCAACAGAGGCTCTAGTTCTTCCTAAAAAGGGAGGTAAAGCAAATTGAAAAACAACTGGTTTTCAACAAAAAAAAAATATTTAGAGCACAAACTGTTTTGGTCTTACTTAGACTTCTCTCTAAGAACTCTAAAATACAGATTTTTTTCTTATTTTGCACAAATTCTGATATACTGAAAATTAATTTAAAATATTTAAGTACAACTATAAGTTACTTGGTTTCCTTAAAAAAAATAGAAATGTATGAAACGTATTTTTGTTGTCTGCTGTTATTTAAGGAATAAATGCATTTTTGATTAAATTTTGGGAGTTTTTTGTGTTAATTTTTAATATTTTTCATGATGAAATTTGTTCTTTTGGTCTAAATTTTTTGCAATTTTTATTCTAATTTTTATGTTTTATACAAAATTGTTTTGTCTACATTTTTTCTTTTTTTCTTTAATTTTTTGTGTTTTTCATTTATATATTTAAAATTTTTAATTTTAAAATTTTGAGATTTTTGGTTCTGAATTTATAGAACCACAAAAGCAAAGAACTAAAAACACACTTTAAAAAATAAAATCAATACAATACACTTCCATGAGGAACTGATGCTTTCTTAAGAATATCCATCCATCCTCCAAACCTGCCTATTTTCTTATAGGTCACAAAGTTGCTGGAGCCTATCTCAGTTCTGTTGGGTGAAGGTGGTGTACACCCCCTCGACAGGTTACCAGTCGCGGATTCAAACCACCGACAAGAAATTCCTGCTAATATTGGATAATGATCATCTAAGCAAATTTAGAGTCCTGATTGTGACACATCAGAAACTGTGCTAAAAAATGTATTCTTTGTCCTTTGAATAAAGCTATTGGGGCAAAGCTATCTGGGAGCAGCAGTTCTTAATATCATAACCCCCCCCCCATCTTTCCTTACCTGCTGATTTTTTTTGCAGTTATGACGTTCTTTCAAAATGTTCGAGTTTTGTTTTTTTAATTAGCATATTTCTGTAGGTTGAAGTGCCTTTGGGCCAATAAATAAAGTGCAGAAACAGGCTTCACAGCAGAGATGGAGGCTAAAACAGTAGGACTGTAGGAGCACATTACACTGATAAGTCAGTGAGTTTGTTATCACCTAGAAAGCTGCAAGTCGGCTCCAGTTTCTGCTTGCAGAGCTCAAATTCCTATAGATCGTTTGCTGCATGACCACAAAAGTCTGATGGAAACTGTAGATAAGGTTGTCATCAGTTCTTTCTGTCTCTCAGTGAATGTACAAAACTGAAGTTGATACACAAGTGTGTGGAGATGAGATTCCTGCTACAGAACTAACCTACTTTCACACCAACGTCAGCAGCGATGCAAAAGTGTAGATGACACTGCAGCTCGTGTGGAGCTGAATGGCACGACGCATGGAGATGGAGCACGCTCACAGAGCTGGAGAACCCGCTGAGCTTCACGTGTTCATGTGTCTGCGTTGGACATTTGAAGAGCTGGAGGGCTGCATCTCGGTGAAGAGGCAACGCTCTTCATCGCTAACAGTGGAGGAAGCGTGCCAGGCTGGTGGAGAGTCTCTGCCTCTTGCTGAATCCCTCACCCCTCTGATTTCTGCCTGCAAGTGTGGATTTTTGCACTCTGAATTTGGTGCTAAAACAGTCTTCTGGTAACTTCATGGCTGTATTTTAGCTCTAAAAGCCTGATTTACTAAAGGCTTGTGGATAAAGGCGTGCACTAAAACATGTTGCACTTGTTAATGAATCTTTGAAAATAAAATATAGGATGTTGTGGTCAGGACTTACAAATATTTAGGAGGTTAGATTCAATCAGATGAAAATACTGCACACCATGTGGTTTCATAAACATAAAAAAGGAATGTGGTGAATGTTCTTTGCATCTATTTTTAGCATGCTTAACGCTGTCGTTAACTGGCAGCAGTTATTTGAAACGACTTTGCAACTTCTCCTAAAATCTGCACATCAAACCTGCGGAGTCTTTGTGCTGCAGCTTATTTGATCACCTAAATATCCTAAAAAAAACAAAATAAAGCAACATTGATTAAAATCTGCGTCAGAGGATTTACATCTTACCACGATGAGGTTCCACATGCGAGCAGCTTCAGCCACTAGCGTGGACACAGAGCTGCAGCCCGGCATCAGCACCACCTTGATGGGCTCCGTGTACAGAAGGTCATACAGTAACTTGGTGGCCTCGCCTGGATCACACTGCAGACAGGAAACCACAGAGAGAAGGATTGTCATTCGTCACATCTCATTAACTACAGAGCTTCATTCAACTTGAAAAACAAATATGTGGAGAAACGTTTTTGTTTTTCAGTGTTTAAGAAATGCAGTATGTTCTGAGAAGATCCATCAAGAATCCCATCCAGTCAGAGAAAGAATACCTCACTGGTCAGCAGTTGTGATCCAGAAATGTGTTTTCTTTCCCAAAATAAAGTTGAGTCCTTCAGTTAAAATCAACAGCAGAATAGTTTAAGGATGACCCCTTCCTTTCATAGTCCCAGATAATGAAGGGAAATAACAAAAAAAAAAAAAAACTTGTCAACTTGTTATTTTGAAGCTTTGTTTTTGTCTTGTTTTTTTCTTAGCTGGAAAAAATACCTTCAAACTACTGGGGTTTTTTGAGCTATTATTACACATTCATTCACATTACATACATTTTACTGAAAAAATGGTTTGGATGTCTGCACCAACTTTTTTGCGGTGAGGTCGCCAGGTTTCACTGCTCCATCACTGACATTACGGCTGCAGTAAATGCAGACTGTTGTTTTGCAGTCCAGCCAATAGTTGGTTAATCTTCTCTTTTCTTAACTGCCCCTGTAAATGGTGAAACTTTTCTTTATGGTGAGTCTCATGGTGGCGCTGAATGTTCTATTCTTTGAGCACTGCGACCTGTTGGTTACATACCAAGCACGCTGGTTTTTCATTCAGCTCCGTGAGTAAATAAAAAGCTCAGCACTCCACATCAGCCTTTCTTCTTTTTGACAATGTTTTGGTAATTATGGTGTCACACTTGATCATTTTTATAGGAACTTAACAGCGATGAGGCCCGTGGAACCAAACTGCATCTTACCCAGACATGACACCCGCTTGCAAAGACGTGCTGTTTATTTCTGGATCTCTTGTCGTGACAGTCTTCCTTTTCCTTTGCTCTGCGGAATTGCACATTTTGGTCATATCTTTATGGAACCGTAACTCGACACAGGAATGGGATAGAAATATGCTTTTCTCCCCCAACATCCTTATATTTTTTTCTTTTCACAACTGGGTCGGATTAAACTATCTGGCTGTGTGTTTGACACAAAGGCTTCCCAGCATTTATCTTCAAAACGTCTAACATGAGCTGTTCCTCTGATGGATTCATCCCTCATTCTATCCATCTTCATCATCCTAAAGATAACCTCAGCATCTTCCTGCTCTCTCCGCAGTGTTCTACACCTTTCCTTTCATTCTTGCTGACTCTCCGTTGTCTCACATCACACCTGAAACCTCCATCTCTTCCAACCTGCTTGCACGCCCTTCTTCACCTCTTTCCCACATTTTCTGCAACTCTGCACAATCAACCCACTCAAAGTCCTTCACCTTTTTCACTTCTGCTCCCTGTAACTTCAATGATCCACTTGAGTTCCTCTCATTTACACACAAATACTCCGATACTCTTTCTGCAGCGATCTTTCATTCATCTCCTTACCAGAGCAAACCTTTGTCTCTCTTGATGTTCATTTCAAGGTCAACCCTCTGCAGGTCGGCAAACACCTGCCTTCAACCATTCACTGCTGAGGAAAACATTTACCCACCAGTCAACTTCCATTAACTTTATCCACATGTTACATTTAGTGCTTCAGCCTCTATAGCTAAAGAAAATCAATAGGTAATTTAGATGATAATGGGAGTGTTGTAGTGATCATTAATCACTGAAAAAAACTAGGAGTTCTGGCTGGATTTGTGATGGAACCAAGTAGCAACCCTTCAACATTTGGAGTAAAGCACATTTAAAACAAAATTAAATCAGACAACCACCAGGGGTTTGTGGTACAAACGCATCAGCCTCCATAAAGTCCATTGTAAACAGTTTATCAGTCTGGTTTCATCAGTTTTACCTTCTGTGGTTAGATTTAAAGACCGCGATAGAAGACTATGGGTTAATTATTTAGATCCTCGTCTTTTTATGTTTGTGTTGTTGTCTTTTAATTGATATAGAATAATAAAATCCTTAGTTTTAGCCCAAAAACCAGAGTTTGGTTCCCAATATTTGCTCAGTTTCAGAAAATTCAGGGCTTAGTGATGTCATTTGCACACAAGATTGAAAAACCAGAGCTAAAAGCTCAACTTTTTCAGCTTTATTTTTATTTAATTAAATATTTTTCTAGTTTCCCAAGATAGGTCATATCATGTTTTTGGTGTTTTTAACATGTTCTTGGGACATTTTTCAGAAAAATAAAGAAAATTAAGCCTAAAAATGACATTTCTAAGTATTTCATTATTCAAATAGTTGGAATCAGGAGCAGATGAAAAAACTGAAATAGAAAAAAGCTTGTTGGTGTGACGGAGAAGCTACGACAGCAAGCCACAAGCCTGCTTCTTCACACCATTCTGATGCATTTACTTACAAATGACTAAATCCATGTATGTCTTTGTTATCCTCGTCTGAGCTGGCATCTTGGTCCAAACGTTACACAGTCATTTGGAGCTTGTAGATGTCTGTGGGTCCAGCTCTGATGCTAAAGAGAAACCTGTTTCCAACATGAATCGTCATGCACCCTTGTTGTCAGAGCAAAGCCTGAAACCCCGTCAGCTCTGGTAGTCATTTTCGGTCACCCAAAGTTCTGCTTGATCCATCAGAGTTTGATGTGTGAGTAGATCACAGGATGGACTGTCTGATCAGACTGTCACTTTCTGTTTGGTCTGCCTCTGCTGTTTCTGCCTCCCCCCCATCCCTCCTGTGTGTCTGCTCCAGTCTGGGCAGCAAAACAAAACTCCAGCTTGGCATCTTCTTTTCACAAATTCCGTTTGTTTGAACTGCAGTTGTCATGGTTACTGTTACCATGCCAGCCATTAAACTCCCTGCCAACTACACTCCACCCACCTCCGCCTCCAGGTTCAGAGGCAGAAGAATCATGAAGAACAGCTTGAACGGAGCAGAGTTGGAAGATTGGAGATGGCCAAGTTCAAAGTGCCCCCCTTCATCCCTTATCTGAGCGGCTGCAGATGCTAAAACGAACGTTCAAATGCAGAAGAGGACAGCTCTGCTTGAATTGCAGCACATAAGAGTGTGAGTGTCTGTTTGTAGATCTGATGCTATTAATAATGCTTAAACATCTACCTGACAAACATGAGCTGAGGATGAACGGACGTGTTTTTGCCAAAGATAGCATCCCAAAATAAATCCTGCATAATTATTTAGAAAAAGGGACAACGTTTGACAATAAGCTGCTGTGGGGGGAGCTGAGGTGAACCTTTCCACCCCTTCAATGTCAGATTCATTCGTCCACCAGCTGCTCCTCTGCGATCACCAACGCTTACTTGCGCAAAAGAACTCCCAAATGGGAAAACTGAAGTAGAGGCAACAAGGAAGCTGGAGAGTAACAGGTGCCAGAATGTTACAAATGTTTGCTACCATCTGGTTTCCTGACATGGTCTACTCCTGTGGCTTCCCTGGTGAGTAGAGTTCTGAAACCTCCGGCTTCAATTTTTCTGTTCTTCATTTTATTTTAAAAAAGGTTTTTTTTTCTGAATCCTGGTGCTGTTTGGCTGCTGCTGTGTGTCAGGCGTGGGGGTGTTGCGCATCCTGCCTTCACCTTCCCTGTCCTTCAGTGAAACATTCCCCAGCATGTGCTCGCCTGCACACAAATTAAAAGCAGCGCTGTCCAGGTGCTGAAGTTTGCTGTCCTGTTTGGTGTTGATTTTGCAGCCGTGGGCTGACTCTGATCACATCTGTTTGCATGCAGACCATAATCCAATTTGAATGCATATTCTGATGAAGTCAACATTCTGAATGAGATTCATATGTGTCAGTGCACAAAGCGTTCACTCACCCATTCAAATAAGTGTCAAAAAATGCCAGAGTTGAAAGGTTCACAGGCTTTCTGACATCATCTACTTGCGCAGACTGATTTCCAGGTGATTCTATGACAAGATGTCACTTGTGCAACAAGTTTCCATACTATTAAATTCCATACTATTTAATGTTTCACCAACAAGTATAAGAAAAACAACAAACAGCTAGGCCACATAAAATGACTGAAACGTCGTATTTGAATCTGATTCGGCCAAAACCAGTGGATGCTGAGGAGGACAGGTGTCAGGGAATGCAAACATCTGTAAGACCTCCAAACTTCAAATAGGAACTCAGGAACACGGAGAGTTTTATATAATCAGGTTTACATTATTGTGCAGCTGCATCCAAACCTGATTTTCTTTGTAGTATTTAAGTAAACTATTGTATTACTTTCCACCCCTGCAAAGAAGCACAACCCTTAATGTTTGCATTGTGTCAATGGTAAATGTCATGGTGTGATTCAAGATGATGAAGACCAAACATGGTTTCTAGCAAACATGCCAAATTCAATAAAACAGGCTGAGATTACAAACTGTTTACTTAAAAAACAAACAGATTTAGTGTGCTTCATAACTGTAGTTGGAGCGTCTTGCATATGGATCAATTCTGTTTGTGCTTAGTGATGTTGAAGCTATTTTGAGACTGAGGTAGGCTAAACGGGGCTCTGTCTAAATCTTTGGTTGAGTCTTATTGTAAATACACTAACACACTTTACATATACCGAGTATGTACAAGTTCTAGAGTTACTGCGAACGCAAAACTGGTGCACTCTTAATACTGTAAATTATTTCTGCTACCAAAAACTTTTACATTTCTTTCATCTCAGGGTTGAAGACTTCTGAGCTTTGCCAAATTTTGTTTCTGGAACAGATCTGATCCTCACAGACTCACTGAGGACGTGTCTTGCGGAATGAATTTGCTCAAACTGTAACAGAAAGCACAATCGCTACTTTTCTGGAGCATTGACCCATTTTAAACCCCTGGAGTCCCCCTGGAATTCTGGTAAAATCTGCAGCAAAGGAAAGCAGATGGACTTTCAAGATAAAAGAATAGCAATAAAGCTGCAAATTTTGACCAGAAACATAAAACCAGTCAGTTTGACTCTAAAGGAACACCATTCAAAGGTTATAAAATATCTTGTGGGTAAATACATCTGAAAGCCGTCTGTGCTTGCGGGTACAAGCTTGTGTGTTGGTGAATTATGGATGACCTTTCTTTAACTCTGCCAACAACAGCTCGCAACAGCACGATGTGTTGATAAAGAGTCTCAGTCATTCAGGAGGGTGGTGCTTGTTTTCACCGTCTCATTCCTCTGGAGGTGATATGGGAGTTTTAGAGAGGCCGGTGAGAAAGTCAAGTCTGAAACTCAAAGCTCAACTTCAAAGTTAGTGACACTTCAAATGATCTATTCCATCTATCCTGTTAATTCACTGCCCAACAAGAAGGAAGAACTACTGTCAGTCATTAAGAGACCCAATGATGTTACCAGGAGGACAGACTGCTCAGAATAGGGGTCCCCACACAATTGAAGATCTGTGCATCTGAACTGTAGGACCATCTGAATGCAATGTATACTGAGATAGGTTGATATATCTGCTTTGTATCTTTTTATTGTACTATTCAGTTGTTTTTAATGCTTGAAATAAACCAGTAAATGAAATCAAACATACAACATGCAGAAATGTTTGGACAATGCAGGAATTATGTTTCAGGGGTGAAGAGCAAGAGATAAAAGGCTTTCAGAGGAAGGAGCTCCACTTTAATCTTCACAAAACAGAGAAGTGGTCTTTAAAAACAATCACCTCCCTCTACCTAGTTAATGTTATAATAAAAGGAAGTACAAACAAATATGAATGTTTCCTTATTTGATTGCCTTCAAAATTTATGACAGATGTGATAGTTGAAATCCAGTAAGAATCTCCTCCTCATGTTTCTGATTATGAAAAAGATGACAAACAAAAAATGAAAGGAAAATAGTAAAAAATATCTCATAAGTCAATATTTATCAATAGAGTCAAACATAAATTTTAAAAGTGAAACATATTCATGTTTTTTTTTCAGCTTGTGGTGGGTTTACTGTGAGTGAAAGTGTATAAGAGAAATTAGGGCGTTGCTTTTTTGCACAATCTGGAGCATACAAAGGCCACTGTAAAATAAATTTGCATGGACGCACGCTGATTTTCACTGATTGCTGAACCTCTTTTCAGCCATGCAATCATTCACTAAACCTTTCACAATAAACTTGATTGCAAGATTTTCCTCCAGGTGGTTAATTTTAGTTTTTCTAACTTCTTCACTAACTAGTGGCATTCAATTCTTTATTTTTTAAACAAAGCACCAGTTCATAATGGAGGAGTCAAGGTGTGACACAAAAAAAAAGAAAAAGAATCAAACCACAATGAATTTTTAAAAATTGTTACAATCCAAGCCAGTTTTTTCAGTTTGGCTACATTGTCTTAACTCTGTCTAAACAAAACTTTTTCTGTTAGTTGCTATGTTAGCAAATATCCTTTATGATGTGGCAAGAAAGACTTTTTATCTGTTTTTTTCCCAACACTAATGTAACCTACAGAGTGGTATTTCTCAGATCTAACCCATAAGAACCCATGTTGACATCAGTGTAACAGAAAAACATCAGAAATGTGTTCTGCAGTCCACTTAGTTTGTGAAATGTCTTATAAATTTTAATTTAAGAAAAAAAAGGGTCTTGGTTCTGATGGGCTAGACTTCCTTTGCTTTGTAACATAAGAGACATCTGCAAGGAGAAACATCTGTATCAGCGAATTGTTGCATTAAAAAAATGTTAATTTTCACTTACATATCCATTAAATATCGCTTTACTTTAATAATTAACTCGGGATGAATGCACCAGAACCCAAGCAACAAACATCACCAAGGAGGAAATTCAAAATCTCAGAGATGAACTACAAATTTACAGCTTGCAATTTGCTACGTAAATTGGTGCACGGAATGTATTGTGGTCAAAACAGCCGCGAGCAAGTGAATATTCCTTTTTAATCAGATAGTTTATATTCATTTATGTTTTAAATTTAGTACAGAATTGTCTTTATTTGTGACTATTTACACAAATTTTAGAATATAACTCCGGGTTTTACAATTGTTCTTTTTTTTATTATTGAGTGATTATTTGGATGTATTTACTGTACTTTACTAATTTCAAAGTAAAGCTACTTTTAGCAGAATCTTTTGGATCCTCGGGAAATCAAAAGCTGCACGTGTGCCCATCTGACTGTGATCAACAGACAGCATGCAGCCCAGCTGCTCTCACCATGCTGTCGTAGTGGATGAGCTCCAGCTCGTAGTCAGGCAGGATGTCGGTCCTCTTGTTGACCAGCTGCAGGGCCATCTGAGTGGCGGGGAGGCAGGCTTGGCCCCCCGGCCAGCCCCCGCTCATGGGGAACAGGGCTCCGATGTAGAGCTTCTTTTTCTTCTTGTCTGCGGCGGCGCAGGAGAAGCAGATGAGCGCGGAGAGCAGCAGAGCTGCGGGCCGGCGGAGACGAGCCATGCCGCAGGCTGGAGCTCCGAATTTACTACAGGTGTCCCGCCTCGGCGCGCATGCGTTCGATGGGAAAGGGCATCAAAGAGACATCTAACTGTCAAATGATTCACGGGGGAGAGAAACTAGAGAAGAAGAAAAAAAAAACCTCCAGGAGGTAACAAGGTCCAGGAGCTCCGGGATGAGATCCGGCGGGTCTCTGTCCGTGGTGCTGAAACGGGGGAAACCACTAAATTCACTGCCTGAACAAGGTAAGCCCGGGTCCGCCGTGGGATCCTCGGGGGGCGAGGAGTCTCTGCGCAGGGCAGAGATGCTGCAAGGCTGCAGACAGCTCCGCAGCAGGAGGAAGACTGCAGGCGCGAGCGGGAGAGCGCGAAGAGGAGGAGAAGGAGGAGGAGGTGCCTTCATACGCGCTACCTCTCCAACTTAACTGAGTTTGCAGGTCCTCCTCCTTCTATGAAGAAGGAGTGTGGTGCAGGACACCAGTTGACATTATGTGTGAGATAATAATTCAATTTTACAAAACACAATGTTATTTAATTTACAAATATTTAAACAGCATCTCACTAATTTCCCCAGATTTTTTTAAGTTCCCCCCAAAGAAATCACTGAAGTGTAGATGTTTCCTGAATACAAAATTATTTAAATCAATTTTGCATACATTATAAGCACACTAGAAAGCAGACAAAGTCATGAAATTCATTCAGACCATAAAGTGGAACACCTGGAACACTGTAGGCACGCTACTGACCTCTAATCTTCAGTTATGCCTGACCATTCTCACAGTGTTCCGCATTGTTACCGGACTCAAAACAACAGTGCTTACAAACATCTACACTTTAAGTAGAAAGTGCTGTCAAAGCAGGCCCACTTAGAAAAAAGGTCTGTGGGCTCAAAACACTCTTTGAATAAAGAGAAACTACTTTTTAGATGATTTGCAAACCTTATGGTTAAATGATAATTAGCTAAAAGAAGCGGGAAAAAAATGTCCAAATAAACTTATAAAATGTTTTTTGAATTGAGTTGAATTGAAATGGTTTATTTCAAGCAATCACGCAAGAATAACACAAATGCAAAAAAATCAATCAATTTGGTTTATATCCATAAAAAAATAACATGTCAAACACATGTAAAAATGTGAAATCTTAATGCTGAATTATCTTTCTTTCGCAATTCTGATTATTGAGAACCAAATTCAAGAGTCAGAGAGTGATCTGGTTGCATAAGTTAACTGTACTCAAAAATGCTATACCATTTGAAGGATGGATGGCATTGAACTTTACAAACCAAAATGAGAAGGAAACCCAAGATGTCAAATAGTTAACATTCCACTCAAATTTTCCGTTTAACTTTCCATTCACATTCCACTTCATTTTTCCTCTTAACATTCACCTTAACTTTTATTTCAATTTTTCCCTTAACCTACTTGATGCCTGAATTTATTTAAATTTGAAAGAGCTCACCTCCCAAAACAAAGTAGTAGGGAGAATTGTAACCACCCTCTCATTATGTCTCAACTGAACTTTTATTTCACCTCTCCTCAGTCTAGAACAATAAATCTCTCCATTTCCTACAGCCCGCTGTAGCTGTCACACATCAGCATGTTTCATTTTCTGTGCTTTATGAAAACGTATAAAACTGATGTCTTCCTATCGTATATTTATATCTTATATATTTTCTTCTAAATCCTGTCCGAGCCATCCTAGATCCTGTATTCTCCTCTCTACACATGCACTTTTTGAATGCACTTTTTTTAACAGCAGGTCAGGCAATTTTCTCTGTGACTTTTTTGTGACAGAGTCCAGGCTCTTGTGTCACATAAAAAAAGGGTGGCTATGTGAGGCAGCATCCATTTTTATGACTTGTAGCCATTACATCAACAACAGTGCAGTCTAAACTACATTATGTTGACCCCTCTGAATCTTACATTACAACAAGAATTTTGAGGAAAAAAAAGGAGACGATCTGCACAGAGGACTCTTGGGTCTGCTTTTGCATCTTCACATATCGGATTATCCCTCCACCCCAGTGACTGGAGGGTGAAACGCGACCAGATTTTGCTGACCTGCTGTCCGAGCGTCTGTCCCTGTAAATCGCTGTCGCTTCTCCCAGCTTCTCCAAAAATGAGCCTACTTATATTTGTTCAAAGGCCGTTATGTTCTCTTCTTTTCTTAGAGCAGCCTGTACGCTTTTAGCTCCTGATAGTTTCAGATTTTTAAGGCAAAGGCAAAAACCTGAGGGGCTGAAAATTATTTTGAGTGACTGAAACTGAAATCTTGTGATAGCCTAACCCTGTTTTAATTTTCTCAACAACTTTATCCCTTAGCTACATCGCTGGTGTGTTCCTTACACTTCATGGTGGTGTTTTCTCCCCAATATTCTCTTGACAAACCACAGAGATTGTCTCAAAACAGTTATATTTGTATACTAAGATTAAATTAGACAAGTGGACTCTATTAAGTCATTGAGTCAACACTTGATCAGTCACCAATCATCAAGCAACTTCTGAAGGCATTTGGATGCACTCAGAGAAAAGGGGTTGAATACTTTATTTGTAAAAAAAATTGAACTCTTGTATAATTTTCTTTCCACTTCACACGTGAACTTTGTGTTGGTCTTTCGCATAATATTCCAATAAAAAATATTTATGTTTGTGGTCATTATGTGAGAAAATGTGGAGAAGTTCAAGGGGTGTGAATACTTTTGGAAGCCACTATATGTTTTACACGACATGTATTCAAAAACATGTAATAGGGAAACAGCTTGATTATGCTTGTTTCATTGCACGTTGCTATTCTCAGTATTTTGGAAGAAATCAGGGTCATCAGAATTACATGTGACCTGGATTTGATGTAACAGCAGCAATTTACTCAAGGAAGTCAGTTTCATTCAGCATGGCACACGTTCAAAAGATTTAAAAAGGTAAAAGACTAAAAAAAAACCTTTCTTTACAGTTTATGGAGAAAAAAGTGGATAAAGGAGAAGAAAACAACAGCTAGAAGCTGCAGAGAATGCATGGGGTGTTTTGGGGGTTAGATCACACGCTCACTACAGAAGTCTTCGTTTTTAAGCTTGTTCACTGGAGTTCTAACAGAAGTCTGGAATGGTTGATCTCATGATCTTTGAGTCTTACGTCTAACATTCTGGGGAGTTTCTGTAAGATTAACATTATTTTTATTGAAAATTTTCAAAACAAAGCACAAAACAAAACACCCAAGCTAGAGTAGCGATGAAGGACGGACTAGTTATACTCAGTGTGTGCAGAATGGGTATACATAAGGAGTTAAGAAGTGTTTGAAAGATGTAACACTAATTTATGTACAATTTCCACAGATAATATTGATGTAAGTGTGTGTCGTGCAAACAGATGAATAAACAGCAGTTTAACACAATGCCCCATGTCTTATCTGGGGTCTCCTCCCAGTGGGACATACCCAAAATACCTCTCCAGGGTGGCAATCAGAGGGCATTTGGAAAAGTTCCAGCCGTATCCAGCCGTACAGTTCCAAGCCAAATACGAGCTCGGATAAAGAAAACAAAGACGTACATGGATCTAGTTGTCTACAAGTGGATGCATCGGAATGGAGCAGAGCAGTTCACCCAGTGTATTTTTTACATAACAGATGCGACCTTTTTCAAATGACATTCTTTCGCCTGCTCCTGATTCACAACAATTTGAATGAAAAAATACTCAGAAACGTCGTTTTAATCCTTTGTATGTGTCCACCATCATCAGAAAAATGTCACAGGAACATGATAGAAACACCAAAAACATGATTTTCATTAGAGTGGGTCTTTAAGATCCTGAAGGTCCGGGTATGATGAAGCCAACAGAACATCATTTGCAAAAAGCAGAGACAAATCCTGCCACTGTTGCTGTTTTTCTTTCAATTTTGATCTGCCGTTACATGAGGAACTCATGTGTCCATTCTCTTCACCTACACATGAGGCTGGGAGGAAAGTATTGGCCTTTGTGTTTTAGGTTTTTGCTTAATTTCCGAGGACAACAGCTAAGTCAAGACAGTGTCTTGTAACTTCAGTTGGTAATTGTATTTCATTATGATACTTTCACCCCTCACTCACCTTCATTCAGCATTCTTCTCTTGCCCTGTTTGTTGCATTTCTGCTCTATTTCCCTGATGAAGTTTCCCTTCTAATCGCAGTGCACACACACACACACACACACACGCACACACACACACGCCCCCATCTACATGGCTCATGGTTCATCCCCTTCATTCTAATATTGCTGATGGAATCTGCACTCTGATCCGTCCGAGGACGTCACGCTGAGCCTGTTATTTTTGCTTCCTGTGTTTCTCATCTCAGTAGTGGTTGTGTTATCGCATCTTGCATGATTAGATAATAACAATACATTTGTTTGAATGCTTCTGGCTCCTGCAGAACTGTGGGATGGTAAAGTGAAAAAAACACTTTGAAATGCTGCATTTAAAAATCCCTATGAGTTTTTGGAAAAGCGGGCATCGACAAGGACTTGTAGAAGACAAAAATTTTGAATAAAAATGGCCATTTTAATGAATTGTTTAATGAAACTGTTGTGAATATAATGTCTCCCTCAGTCGAGTAACCATGATGCTGCAGCAGGAGCATCTATAAGTCTGACTGTAAGCTCTCTGTAGGTGTTTTTGGGGATTTATTATTGATTGGCAGCAGTGTGTCCCTTGTTTTCTTGAAAAACAAGTGTTTTGTTTTGAGGTATTGTAGTTGTTTTAAGGCAGAGAAAACACAGGTTTGAAGTTTTTAAAGGTCTACTACACTGGTTAAGATACATTTGTGATAGTTAATTATTTTCTATATTTCATTTTTCTGTAAAGTCTAGGAATAAAGAGTGTTCATCAAATTGTTCTGAACTGATGGGAGAAAGCTATTTCTATTAAATAATGATTTGAATCCGATGTGTTTAGAGCATAAAAGGCAGCCCGTTTGCATTTTACTGCTTACTGCTGCTGGTAACAAATTGTAAGTTGTTGATTTTTATGATAGGATGAAATCTACACCTTCTGACATTTTGATGGAGCTGCTACATATTGGATGCACCCCAAACATCTTACAGAGTGAAATGAAGACATCTGCTGGTTCAGGTAGGAACTGCATCAGAGCAGAGCGGCTTCATGTAGTTTATTCATAATTTGATACGTTCTTTTTATTTTGTGCTCTGTATTTTATATATGCATGTAATCTCTTCACTTTTTGCTTCTTACTCCCTTTTACTCACAAACACCTAAAACTCTAACGAACTAAAACTTTTTATATTTTTCAGCCTGTTCTACTGCAGACATAAATAAATGTACATATTGTGTATGCATTTGAGAACATCATATATCCGCACATGTTTTTGATGGAGGATTGATATAAAAGCAGTTGAGCTTTAAATTGTGTTTCTGAGAATTTCTTTTTTCAAATGGCTGTGAATCAGGAGCAGATGAAAAATGCCATTCGTAGCTGTAATTGTAGCTGTGATGCAGGTGCTACAATTGGAGGGCCACAAGTTCCCTGCTCCACTTCATTCCATTGCATCCACTTGCAAACAAATAGATCCATGTACGCCTTCGTTTTCCTCGTTGAGCTGGTATCTGGCTCAAAACTTTTCGGGTGGATAGCTCCAAATATTGCTCAAAATTTTTGTTGCACCGCTAATGTGAGGTTGGAGTTGTGAGGGGATGAAAACTAGCAGGAGAGTGTCTAAACAAAGAGATCATGGGAAGTGGGGGGTGGTCTTACTCCGTGCCAACAGTTTCGCTCACAAGAGGCAAATTTATGCTGAATCACTTCTGCTGTTCAGAAACTATGTCCTAGAAAATGATTTTTTTTTACATTTTGGCTAAAAACAACACAATCATAATTACAAGACCACTGGGAACGCTGTTACAATAGATCAAAAGATGATTGCAATGTGCAATGCCTGTATGCATGTGTGGTCCAGCAACAGTCTGCAGAGGAGCAGTACATGAAAAATGACTTACATGTACATTTTTTACTTTATTTTTAGCAATTCTAGCTTGCTCTTCTGGCAGAATGTATTTTTAATCCAGTGCAGCCCAGATAGATGACGACCAGACAAAATGTGGCTTAAACGTGTTTGTTTGTGGTTGGAGATAAAAGAATGTGACAGAAAGCATTGTGGCCGTCTGAATAAAAGTTTCACTCAGGATTTTTATTTCATAGAGATTGTTATCTAGGATTCACACGTAAAGTCATAAAACTTATGACCTTGTGAAAGGATGATGAAAAATGATGATATTTCTTAACATTATCATTCATTTCATGGCGACATATGGAGCATCTGCCACCACAAAATAAAAGAGAAATTAAAAAAACTATTATAATAATCCAGCAGATTTCTTTTTATTTATGGCAATCAATGTTTAAACAAGTTTTTACTGTAATGTAGGAGCTTGTTGAGCTGATTGCATGCAGTAGACAAAGATATGGTACATTTTTAAGTATTATTCCTTCCTTTGTTAAGTTTGGGTCAATGTGTTTAAAAATAGACCATGCCTTCTGAAGCAAACAGGATTGAAATAGTTGATTGTCAATGGAAAAGGAGAAACTGTCTATTTTGGATAGATTGAACTTTTTATCAAAAATATAACATTTCTGCTTTGTCACAATTTAGTTTGGAGTTGAACCAGGACTTTACTCTGAAACTCAAGTGATAAGGGAGGAGGGAGGGGTCTTGAAATACGATTAAGTGGATAAATAGAGCTGGATGTCATCGGCGTGGCAATGAAAACTTACAGTGTTTATGGAGGATATTGCCAAGGGGGAGGAGGTAAGTAACGAAGAGTAAAGGCTCCAGTACAGAGCCCTGAGGCACACCAGATGTAACGGGGAAGGGTTGGAAAATAATTTGATCAGTAAATTTTAAATGTGCAAATCCAATATCTACAAAATCATTACACATAGATTTAATTATTTGAAACCTTTATTTCTTGTAAATTTAATAATTATGGTTTACAGGTAAAGAATACTATACCTTCAGTTTCTGAGAAATTAAAATTTTGTGAAAAAAAAAATTACTGTTCATTGGAAGGGCAAGCCACCATACGCCATTGCTAAGAAATCTGCTTGTTCAAGGAGTTCTGCATCAAAGCACATTAAAAGAAATTGAGTAGGACAAAGTGCTACAGAAAAAGGTGCAACAGGAAGCATCACGAGTAAACTGAGGTTAGTGCATCAAAAATTGCCACACAGAGATCAATACTAGATGTGGGCTATAAATGCTACATTCTTCATGTCAAGCAACACCTGAACCAGAGACAAAGTCAGAGGTGTTCTACCTGGGCTAAACAGGGACAAAGAACCAGAATGTGTGTCAATGGCCCAATGTTTTTTTTAAGGGGAAAGTCAATTTTGCATTTCAGTTGGAAATCAAAGTCCCAGAGTCTGAAGGAAGCAGCACTTGGAACATGTCAACACTGACAAATGCTGCTTCAGCGAACATGGTGTTTCTGCGCTTGCCTGACCAGCAAACTTGCCTGAATCTGATAGAAAATCCATGAACTGTTGTCAATATAAAGATGAGACCCAACAATGCAGAATGCCTGAAGACTTCCATTGGACCCATGCAGTTCCTCAGGCTGATTGGCTCCTCGCCCCGGCACTCTGACACAAAACATAATGCAGTAAGGGGCTAAACAAGGTTTTGAGATCATATTTATGAATATAGTTTTCAGAATTCTTATAGTGGCACTTTTGTATCATGGACTTAGAAGTCCATTCACTGATGCTCCAGCTGCTCCATATATCGGTATTTTAAAGGCAGTGGTCCCCAAGCTTTTTCAGCCCATGGATCTGGTTACTGTCAGAAAATATTTTCGTCGATTTTCTTTTTGTTTTGTTTTTGCCTCCAGTTTCTCTTACCTTTCCGGAATAAAGTTAATCTTTATCCTCTGTAAAATACCTGCAGAATGTTTCAACTTTATTTCTACACTAGATTTTGTGCAGGAACCACAAAAAGGTTTTCCCTCAACTCTTACCTGTCAAAGTGGAAGCTAGAAAATCTGATGCCAACTTAAGCCTCGTCTGATTTTAAGGGGCGACGGATAGAAAGAAACACTAACACAGCTTTTTTCTAAATATCATAATACATTTGAACAACTTGATTAGACAGCCGGTTGATTAATAACATGCATTGAACAGCTGTAGCGATAAACCCATATTTGGAGTAAAGACTATCTGGTTTTGTCTGTTAAATGCAGATTTCTTTTATTTTAAGGCAGAAGGCTCTTTTTTTGTTTCCTCGCTGGCTCTTTTCTGCAAATAAAAGGTTCCAAATACTTTTTTTTTTTGGTCAACTTTCCTAGCTAGGGGGGGTAACAGTTAAGTGGTCAGCTGCTTTTAAAAAGTAGTATTTTTCAACGAGCGACTTGATGTGGGTCAAGAATAAGTCGGATGTGGTAAAAAGAATCCAGTAGTTTTGCAAAATAAAACTTCCTTCAAAACCTACATTTATTCCTACAAACTGTCAGAGACTAACACTTCTTTGGTGCCGTTTGACAAAACCCTCTTGCTTTTCTCCGAGGACCACCCTATTCTTTTGGGAGTGCTCGGGCACACCCGTCCACATGGCGGCTCTCTCAGTCTGCTTCCTCTCTTGGTCCCACTGCAGTCCCAACACGCTCCCACTGTCACTCAGATCCTCCAGGTGCTCCACAGAGTCGCACTTTTCCAAGTCTGACGCGATAGTCTGGAGATTGATGACGGACAAACACTCTTCCGTCGATTCGCTCCTGCCCCACCCGCTCTCTCTGTGCTTCTCCACCCAAAGGCGAGTTTTCTCCATGTCCGCCCAGATGGGTTCTGCTGCGGTGGCCCCCGCACTGCTGCTACCGGAATTTGCAGAGGCTCCTTTCGCATCTGCCTCGGCCCCAACGGGGGAGCTCCGCCCGTCGCAGGGGGCAGTGCGGCCCCTCTGTGCATGGATCTGCTCGCTGATCTGCTCCAGGTTCCGCAAAGCCACAGAGTATCGAGTTTTGACCGCTGTCACCTGCTTCTCCAACTGTACCACCTCCGCCTTGTGCTCCTGAAAATAGGACATGAAAACTGAACTTTTTTCACTGTCGCAAAACCCAGAGTTCTGACAAGAGCTCCAAGCCCAAACATTTAAAAATGATGTATGTCACTAACATAAAGCTTTAAATAAACAAACTTCACTGGATTTCAAAGGTCTATTTTTCTCCAAGCTACATCCATAGTTCCAGATGGAGCCGTCAGATGATTTGCTCTATGAACTCCACAAATTCATATGTGCTCCACTTACAAACATTTATCTTTCTTGAGTCTAGCAGGAGAGTTTAAACAGATGGATGATGGGAAGTAGGGGCAGGTTCACTCCGCTCCAACAGCTCCCACAACTCCCACAACTCAGAGGCAAATTTCTAATGAATTCCTGCCGCTCTGTAGAAACTATGTCCTAGAAAACGCCACAGGTTTTTTACTGCCTCCTGGTTCTGCTTAAACAAAAATTTAAAAGTTTCTTAAAATATATTTTAAAACAAAGCAAATTACTTTTTTTCTTGATTTTTTTTTGTTATCTCTGTATAAAGCATGAAGAGCCTTCTATCTTTGAATGTGCTCTATAGCACTAAGATGTTTGAAGCTTCAGCAGGAGATTTATGGAACTACGGAAGAACTGAAGTTTCTGTTAAGACAAAGCTAAAGCCTAAATAATGATCTATGATCAATTTCTTCACAAAGCCATGACATCACAAACCTCCAGGATGTGGTTGAACTGAGCTTTGAGCTCAAAGTAAGGCTTGGACTTGAGTATGACCTTCTTCAGGGCCTTTTGAAGCATCAGGACACGAGCCTCGGCGTTCTGACAGAGCTGAGTGACTTGCTGGTGCTCGTGCTCACTGTGAAGGCGCTCTTCCTCCGCCTCATTGACCTGCACAGAAGACGGGATGAGGGTCGTTTTACCCATTTTTGGATGAAGTTATTTCTCTAAAAGTTCTTCCTGGTTCTGCTCAGAGGTTAACATAACTAACTGCCTTGCAAATCAGTATCTCTGAGATCTCCTTGTTCTTTGTCCCCCTACAAAATCTCTTTGTTCTCAGAAGAGTGACTCATAAGTTCAACAAGCAGCTTTGCTCAACCCAGTCACACAGTGAAGCTGAATCGTTGAGCACAGAAAGAAAAATATATTTCAACATGTGGAAAGATTTCCAGAAGCTTAATGAAATTTTATTTTTATTCCTTGAGAAAAGTCACAGTTCGATTCCTTTTACATTCTGTTCCTGACTTTGTAGCCAACCCAGAAGTACCAAATGTTGCAGTTCCTCATAAGACCACTAGGGGCTGGTTTTAAGGAGCAAATTCCCTTTGACTTTCATGTTAAAAAGTCTAATTTTACACCTAAAACCAACCAATGTGCAAATCAGATGACATATTTCTCTTCTAGTTTTTTTTTGTTTGTTTAAAATATGATTGTTGGGAGGGGGTATAATTTTAAAATCACCTTTTTTTGATTGTTACTTTGATTTTTCGCACCCACTCCCCATTTTTAAAAGTTGTGTGAGGTAAACTACAGTCACACAGGTTTCCAATGTCCAGTGAGTGCATGTATATATCTTGAAATTGAGTCACGGAATTTTTTTAAGAGTTTCACCACTCATCCAAGGGGCTTCATCCATCTCAGTGGTGTTGGGTTCAAGCTCTACATTATTACTTTAAATCCAGATGTCATGACTCAGTTTCAAGTCAGCGTCACCTGGGTGAATGAGAACCTTTACCAACATCTATGTCTAGTGTTTACTGCACCAAAGCAGCAAACTGCAGTTCTGGAACCAGCCTAAAGGTGGACTGGTACCTTCGCTGTAGCGTGATTCAGCATTTCCTGCCAGGTAGGGTCCATGGTGTTCTTGTCAGCCAGCAGGCCCTGCTCAGCCACATGCACCATCTCTCTGGCAGCGGCGTGCATGGACACGGCTCTTTCGTATCTCAGCGCCGCCTTCTGCGTTTCCTGCTGAGCCTGGAAAACCAATTGGCACAAGAGAGATTATTATAATAATTTTTTTTTTATCTATGGCCAACTTTTACTAGGCAGGTTATAGTTAAATACAGTTTTTCCGTCTATTTATGCTTATGAATGGGTTTGAAAAAAATGAATAATCATTTAAAAAAAAGTCGGGAATTGGATTTGTCAATTTCATGAATAATTTTACCTTTAAAGCAAGACAAACAAAAGCTTTTCAGATAGTTTTTTATTGTAGGAAATGTCATTTTTTATTCAATTCAGATTCCATCTTTTGTCAGTTTTCTCAACTTTTGTGATTTTATGTTTGACCTGTGTTCAGGTTAAGTTTGTTGGTTTTCTATAGTCTCCCAGTGTCATTAACACACCCGGTTTAAGTTCACAACCATGTAGTTCTGTTTCAGTTAGTCATATTCAAATCTATGGTATTCTTTTGATCAAGACTTTCCTTCACCTGTTTTGTCACATCATTTAAGAGTTCTCAATTTGTGACATTTTTGTTCATGTTTTATTTTTTATATCCAAAGTTTGTTTCTCAAATGAAGTTTCTGTTGTTTTGTTCTCGGCATCTTTGGTTGAAACAACAAATTATCTGCAAACTGCTTTGTATTTGCAGACAAAAATGGAATTTTGATAAATAAATCAGTTTATAATGCATTTGAACGTCTCGTGAAGTTTAAAATCTTCTTGTCCTTGTAGTCGTGTGGGAGAGATTCTGTCCTCTGGTTCCCACAGAGAATGAACAGCCTTAAGGCTGAGTCAGGAGAACGTGGAACAAAAGACCTCATGTTGTGTTCAGCATCGTTACGCCAAAAGTCTGTGGCATGACTCTTGGTTTAACTTCACCTCAGGCACAAAAAAGTGAATCAACAACTTATGGACCAAAGTCAAACAAAAAATGGTGATGAACAGATGGGTGAAGGGAAATGGGGGCGTGCTTGCTCTGCACCAACAGTCCTGCCATCAACTCAGAGGTGAATTAACTTTTCGTTAGTAAACTCCTTTATAACTTTTAAGAACAGTAACTCTTTCGTTGAATGTAGGTAGATACAGGTTTTGAATGATCAACTCTTAAGTCAATCACATTCATAAGATGAACAAATGTCTAATTTTAGCACAAATGCTCACAAAATACAGGCCTACAGCCTCTGTAATCTCTATTGATGTTGCAGGCCGGCTTTTGTCTCCTTTGTGTGATCTGGATCCTTCAACAATAAAGAAGAAATATCAAAAACCTTCAGATCTCACAAAGATGGAAGCCCTCATGCAGGTGAGAACTTCCATGTGCAGGTCTATCGGTGCTGGGACACTCGTCACTCACCTCTTTAGCCAGCCTGCGCGCCTCATAGTAAGGCCTTGCTCTCTCCGTGCAGGCCCCAAGCTGGGAACTTTGCGCTTTGAGTCTTCTGGCAGAATCAGAGAGGACCCTCCTGTAGCTGGACCGAGCCTCCTGGGAGAACAAGTCAGGCAGAAGCTCTCAGAACTCAAACCTACAACTCAGAGGGGAATGTCTAATGAAGACCTTTCGCTCTGAAGAAACTATGTCCTAGAAAACCACACAGGCTTTTGATTTAGGCTAAAAAAAAAAAGCATAATGAAAAGATTGCTTGCGAACGCTTTGAAAATAGACCACAACTTGATCGGAGTGGATCTTTAGACAAACAACATTTTCTGACTGGTGAGCAATATTTCTATGCAATCACCGTTTTTTTTATTTTTGTTGCGTATTTAGCAGTCTGATTGCTGCATTTCAGGTATTTCTTATTTGTTGCACAGCGTACCGTGCAATGACAACACAGATTTATGTTAGGTCAGGGATTTGTAGGAACCTATCCCAGGTATCATAGCAGAAAGTGAGAGGTCGCTCTGATAAGATCCTTGTAAGGTAAATATTTAAATGCATGTAAAAATGTCAGAAAAATGAAAAAAAATTCAGAATGATTCATGCATTTATTTGTATGTCTGTCTTTTACTATTTTTTTTTTACTTTTTAGGATGCAAATGGTAACTTTGGCCAAAAAAAAAAATCACATTTGTATTCATTTAAATGTACACAGCCTCATTGGAAAAGCCTAATTTGCACCTCAGTTTCTAAAGTGTTGCTTTTATTTAACGAATCAACTCCTGTAGAACGTGGCTGATGCTTTTGCAGAACAGTTGTGTCAGGAGTTGGGTACAGGTCAAAGGTTGAACCCGCTGGTCTGCTGCTGATCCAATAGACCAAAGCAGACACCCAGCCTGACTTTGTTGCTGTGTGTTAGAAGATATTGCTCTTTTTTCTGTTTTCTTTTCTTCAGGCTTCTCCAGCTAACTCATGTTTACAGCTTTGGTTGAAATGCAACAAAATTCAAACACGTGCAGCAGCTGTGATGCACCCATCTCCATGGTGGATTCATCTGGAGATGCTTCATGTCAGAGACTCACGTCCAGCTGCAGCTCCAGTCTGTTGATCTCCTCGCTGGCCTGGTTGAGCTGCTCCAGCTCCTCCTGCAGACACGCACAGACACGCGCTGACACCCCCTGACACAGACAGCCCACCCCGCGCGCGCTCCATCTCTGCCGACGCCTCGCGGCGACTTGCCTGAATTCGTGGATCTAACTCTTCCTCGTCCTCCCTGCCTGCCCTCCCCGCAGCTCCCTCCGGCTTCTCGCCGGACTTCAGCATCCCCCGTCCCCGCCTGGAGCCTCCTCGCGCGCGGGTTTCCTCCCCTTCCACCAGCCGGAGTGTCACGCGCCCCCCATCAGGCCCAGTTATTATGGTCGCAGCAAATCTACGAAAGCATCTGCGACACCACTTCGCATGTCTGCCGCTTAAAAACACTTTAAAAAATAAAAAATGTGCCTGTTATGTCTACGTCTATGGCTGCCCGGAGAATCCGGCCCGGTTCTTGTGAGTCCCGGAACGTTTGTTTGAGAGCACGTGAGGATGACGTGACGCTAAAGCGAGCCGAACGCGTGCAGCCTTCCTAACAACACTGCTGCTGCAGCTCCTGCTATGTCTAGGTCTATACACGTGCACATATCCTGTGAAATATGTTCATATGAATCTTTATAAAATCAATAAATAAAAACGGAATTATTTGAAGAAGTCATTTATGGAAAACCTTTTTAAAAAATGCAAACTTAACTTAAACTTGTGGTAATAACGTGATACATAGACATTAATAAAGAGTCTTTATTAATCGTTATTAATGTCTATGACGTGAAATCTCCAACTTTCTCCAGATTCATCTATCCAGCATATTCACGATCCATTCCTAAACCTGTGAGAAAAGTAACAAATCAGGCTAACTTTAACTTCACCTGGAAAAGCAAAACAATCTATATATAAAAAGAAAGAAGCTATAAAACAATTCAGGATTATAGTGAGGGTGTACCAAAAGTTATAGGATTGAGACTTTAGATGGTATGATGAAAATAAGTTGGCTTAAATCATTCTCAAAAATAAAAAAGTATCTGGTTACATAAACCTTATTGTATAACGTGTGTTATACTAGGAATTGATATTTAAACATAATTAATGATCTCCATTACACACCCATATGGGGTTCCAGACATGTCTTATACAGAAATAAATCTTTAATAAAAAAAAATGGATGGATAAAGGCACACGGTCAACATTACATTTAATAGATAATACTAGAAGGATTTTAAGTTTTTATTTGTTTTTGAAATAGTTCTAAGATACATGATAGGAAACAATATAATAAAATTGTAAAAACAATTCTCCAATCTTTGATTCAATATTTCATTCACACTAATTCAACAAAAACAACTTTCCTCTCTGCTAATGAATGGTCTGTCACCAGTCAAAATTGTTCTTACACTCCTGTTTTATTAGTTATTTCCAAATTCTTCTATAAAAAACTTACATTTAACGTTATCATACCAGAAAGGAAATGAGCGAAATCATGTCAAATTCAATAAAATCCCCAGTGAATCAAACATCTCAAGAAAATCCTAATTGATGTATTTCCTTGTAAAGAAGGTTTAAGATTAAGGTTTGGACTACAGTAAAACAGCATTTTTTGTGCTAAAAACATTAAAACGATTTACTATTTATTTTTAATTGCATATATGTTCATTTTTTATGGGATTATTTTCATTTCTGGTTTTCTTCTAAACAAAAAAAAACATAATTTTTTGTGTAATTTCACATACCAGCCTGTTTGATTTATCTTTTCAACATTTCAATAATATTGATTAAGTTTTATATTCTGAAAAGTAAATTTTCAAAAATCAAATATCTTTTAATATATCCCATTAGGTTTGTTTATATTTGATTTCATGAAAAGCAAAAAATGCAAGAAAACCTCTCACCTTTGTTAAGGATAGTAAGTTATATGAAAACCCTCACTATTTTAAATTACAATAAGTCTCTATTTTATCTATTTTGTCTTGTTAGAGGCCGTTTTAGACACTGTTCCATTTCTGAAAGTACATGTCATTGTAGTTACTAACTTATGTCTCTTTTGTTCGTCTCCTTCCTACTGCCTGTGATGCATTCCCTAACATCTTTTCTTTAGACATCACAGAATTTGAGTTTGTCCATCTTTGTTTAGTTTTCTTTGCTTTTATCAACAAATCTCTAGTCTTTTAATAAAACCTCCATATTTGTCTCTTTTCTGTGCTCTTAGATTCCAGTCCGGAATGTCACGCTCATGAAGTCCAGTTCTGATCCAGGTTTGGTCCTAAATTATCCATTTAGAAATTTTCATCTCCACTACTGCCTATTATTTTCTCTGTAAAAGCCTTTAACTGTAGTCTTTCAGTCTCCGATAAAGCCATTAGTGTACAGTTAAGATAATTTGGCATTATTGTGATGATCTTAAATTGATTATAAGAAAATGTTTTTTGCTTTTGTGTGCTTTTACACATCCTCAGTTAAAAGAAACATACATCAGAGAAAAAATGTTAACTATATTTCCACAACTATCCTTTTTCATGTTCCTACTATGGTCAGAAAGAGTGAGTCATCACTTAAATTAATTAAACTGCTTTATTAACTTCATGAGTAACTAAGTGCAAATCAAAGAGATAAAAAGGGGCAATTTTAGTCTGGTTATCTTAAAGTGATTTAAAGACGAGACTGGGTGAGGTAAAAAAAAGAATTTAACAGATGCAAACAAGAGTGAGACAGAGGCGATTAAGAAGTTCTGCATTGTTTTATCAGAACGAGGCCAGTTTTGTTCAAATTCGGAAACAGCTGTCTCAGCAAAAAGGTGTATTTTTAAAAAAGTAGGGAACATGTTTCAAAAACATCTTTACCAAACAGAATACGCTTTAAAGGCAGTTTATTAATCTGTTAGTTTGAGTCAAAATTTGTTTTAGTAAAAGGTTTTTGTGGTGATTACGGTAAAAAAAAAAAAAAAAAAAAAAAAAAAAAAAAAACTCTTGAAACACACAGTTTTTTTTTATTACAAATCACTCAAACAAAGGCTTTAGATAAATCACACATCTAAATCTGGTCGTGTCTGTTTCTAGAAAATAAAAATGAGCAGTCGTGGCTAAGAATTCGTTTCAGCTCCATATATGTTTCTATGGATCAACAAGAACCAGACATGTGTTCACGCTCAAGGATAAAGGTCCATAAAGTTGAACTAAAGTTCCTTTTCAATGATACGCGTGGATAAAATTAGAATAGGTCAGCAGTAGATGGGTTCTGGCAGGCTGGAGGTCATGTATTCCTGCTGTGCGATGAAATCCGTCGACTGCCACTGGCACTCGATGAGTGCGTCAAACAGCTCCTCGCTCAGCTCCATGAACTTCCCATTAGCTCCTACCACATCCGGCACCAGGCATGGATCTGCAGAACAGACAAAAACACAGCTTTCAATACAGTCTAGATATTAGCTGTTCTTAATCTTAAACCAAAAAACACTCAAAACTTTGCAGTATAAAAGTGCATTTTACATTTTTTTAATCGAGACCTGTCTTGCAGTTTAGCTTATTTTTGAGTAGCTGACATGTGATGCAAATTGTAAAAGGTTAGGATTAGAACCACCACACACTAATACAGTTGTTCAGCTCTGCATTTTATCATAATTTAATGCCTTCTGGACCCCAATATGATCAGAAATAGGGAAAAGTGGCCAATGAAAACACCTATGTGGTGTTTGAACGTGCTCAGTGTGTGCGTGATAAGTGGATCTTGAATTGGTCAAATCTCAGCTGTAGAGGTGACCTCATGGGACCACAGTCCTCCGTGCAAAAACACCAAACAAGAACTCACCTTCCAGCAGCTCCTCCTCCTGAAGCTCCTCGCTTTCCTGAAAAACAACGACAATCACTTTGGATGTTTGCTACAGAACATAACTGAACAGGCTCATCTGAAGAGCTGCTGACTCACCTGTGTGGTGGCGTACTGCGAGTAGTCGTACTGAGGGTAGCTGTATCCATACATGGCCGCAGTCTGGTCATATCCCCATGAAGAGTAATACCCGGGGTAGGCCTGGTTCTGGTACTGGCTGTACTGGTCGTAGCTGTATCCTGAGCTGGACGGCCACGTCTGCTTCTGCTCCGACTGCTGCGGCTGCTTGTTCCTTAAGCTAACAGAAGGGAAGACAGCACTGATCCAACCCTCCACACACTTATCTGGTTCAACAAACATCAGGTGACATAAATCCACTTTATTATGTTTGTGAGCATAAAGGCACAAGTGGAATGAAGACAAAAATAAAATCAAGGCCAGAAATGCTCAGCTCTGGAGGTCAACCATCAGTCAAGGTTAGATATCAGCTGTTTTACTGCAACGTCTTCAGTCGTTCAGCTTTAGACGTGCTGTTTAGCTTTGAAGATACACGCCTGACTCTCTGCTTTTATGACAAATCGTACTTATTGACTCTTCTTCTAACTAAGCTGTCATGCTGGCTGAGGCCTGCAGAGTCCAAGATGCTCACAGACTCAAATCTGGAACTTTTCAGAAGAGAATTAAATTCTTTAAAAATGTTTTCCAATCAGAAATTGTCTGACTACAGAATGATAGATTGCAGAAAGTATAGCTGAGATTTTTTTGTGTGAGTGGATCTGGTGAGTCTAAATCCCAGTAATACGAAAAATTCAGACTCTTTAAAAATCTCCACAGGATGGATAAAGACCACAGGAACTTCCAGGAAACATCTGTGGCGAAAAAAAATGGTCTACGTATTATCTGTAAAGATCTCACTTGTTAGCAGCGAGGCTCAATCGTAGAGGTTTGCTGCCGAGTCCCATGGCCCCCTGACACTCCTCTAAGGCTCGCTTCTGAAGCCGCTCATCTGGAAACTGAACAAAGCCACAGCCTCTGCAAGCACAGGAAAAAAGAAGCTTTAAACACATGTTCTTTCATGTAAGCTACAGAAATGTATACCATGGTCTACTACTCAGAGCGACAGTGTTACCCCCTGCTATTGGAGCAGATCTGAGCATCAGTAGACAAAGAAGTGTGAAGAGCCCAGGCACAGGATCACAAAGGAGCTTACTTTGAGTTTCCCATGCTGTCGAGCACCACTTTCCCGCCGCGGCAGGATGGGTAGCGGTTGTAGAAGAACTCGTAAAGCATCCCATCGTCCACCTCTGGGGTGAGATCCCCCACAAACAGAGAAAACATGGGCCTGCAACAAGGAGGAAGAACCAAAAGCTACTCATCCTCATAGCACAAGTCCATAAACATGAGCACCTTTGATCTTTATCTGGTTTTGAGACTTGGTTCAGTACAGAATGCTTCTAACTGGTAAGTTCCAACCTGACTGGCGCTCCTGCTTCCAAAAGCGGCACTGCGTGCATTGTTCAAAGCAAATAGACTCATGTGGTCCAGACAAAAGGAAGCAGGGGTTTTCTCCAGTAAAAGTTGCATTTGTTTGGTGTCCTTTCCAGAAAACAATGACACAAACTAAAATAGGGAGCTACAGTATATTATGGGGAGTGGAAATGTTTCATTCTGGACTCACCCTGCATCTTGTTTACCAAACGTGGCTCGGTTCAACTTGAATCTTGTGGGCTTCAGAAAAAGAGACGTTCAGTCAGTTTCTCAGAAAAAAAATCAACAAATAAGAAACATCAACGAATGCTCCTCTTACCGGGTTGGCTCCTGGCAAAGACTTGCCATTGATTTTGCGCAGACACCTCTCAGCTGTGGCCTCGTCGCTCATTTCCACAAAGCAGTAGCCCAGAGCCCCCCTGAGTGGGATCACATTGGTTAGGCTCACGGCGGCGAACAAGCAGGCAGCTCTCAGAAAGCGCGCTCAGCTCTTACCCCGTCATCTTGTTCCGTATGATCCGTACATTGACCACCTGCTCCCCCATGGTGGAGAAGGCTCTGGTGATGAACTTCTCGTCCATGTAGGAGTCCAGCTGCAGGAGATAGGATACATTCGGGAATGAGAAGTCCACAATTCAGGATTCTGTTCACATTTAACCACATTGTTAAGAAAAAGGACTCCATCCACTAGAAGATGAGCTCTGTTATTGTGCTCACAGTACAACGGAAATACCACTGAACTTCAGGAAGGCAGCTAAGAGCCTCCCTTTGCTTGTGAGCTTCCAGTACTAAAAATATGAAGAAACCTGCCCAAACTGAGTCAATGATCCTGAAATATCGCAGTATAATACTTTATGTCCCAGTTCTTATTCCAAAGTCTCAGCATAAATTAAGAATTATAACCAACCACTAATGTTTTCTGTGTGTGTGTAAACAGTTGTAGTTAAGTCCACTATCAGAGATGTAAGTGGCTAAACGGGAAGTTTATTTTGAAAATGTTGGGGTTTTGATTTCCTGCCTCCAGGAGAATTCAGGAAAGGGGGTGAAGAAGGAAAACGTGGCTTCATGCTTATAGTCTAATGCAAAAGTTAGCTGGTGATGCAGATACACGACGCGTCCATCCGTTTTGTAGCCAAAAGCCTCTGTTTGTGGCTACAGTTTATATTGTGAACCCACCACCACAATCCACAATGACGTTACAGTGTGCGCAATGGGCTCTTTAGTAGGTTTAATGCGCAGAAACCTCAGAAATATCATTTTAAGGCTGAATGCCGTGATAGCATCTTAGCTAACTCGGTCATGCTGCTTACTGTTTTTACGATAACAAACACAGCGACGACTTGCTAAGATAATATGTAAAGTGTGCAACAAAACGACACTAAGGAGAGTAGGTGTTTTTGACTGTTAAGATCAGGCATGTTAGGTGGATTAAGTTGAACAAACAGAACTAAACCCAAATTTCAACAAATGCGACGTCAAAAGCGTGGACTTCCGGCCGCTGTTAACGATACGGACTCTGGTTTAAACTCACGTTTCCCATCCACAGCGTGCTCATGGTGCCGGTTTTGATTGCGTCCTTCAATTAGCTTTTAAAACTTATCGGGCAGATGATCAAACCGCGGTCATCTCCAACTTTAGACCCCAAACAAGCACAAAGCTGTAATGCGGCGTTTAGAAAAGAAGTGATAACCACACTGTCGCCACCTGTTGGCGTGGAGGGTAAATACAGAAAGACTTGTATCAATCTGCAAACAGGTAAAAGTTGCGCAAGACTTAAGATTTTATGAAGTCTCTAAATAGAGGGAACAAAAGCAAACAAAAAATCGTGTTTTTTGTTTTACTATGCTTTCTTTTGTTTATGTTTTTGTAGGATTTTTGACTTATATACAAAAAATGAAAGGGATCAGCAAGAAGGAAAAAAATGACTTTTCTGCTTCTTTTTCAATTTGAGGAAACATTTTTTGGGATGAACAAGAGGGTGAATTGGCATGACTACATTCTCTGAACAACTCCACCTGGATGGTTGAGAACATTCATCAATAGAAATGTTACCAAAAAAAAAGTCAAGTTGTGTATCATTCTCCCCCCCAAAAGTCACTAAGATACTTGTTTTAACTGCATTTGATCCTTAACTTTTTAATTCCAACTTAGAAATTTAGTGTGAAAAAAAGTGTGACAAGTTCAGCGTGACTTGATTAATCAACGTGTCTGCTGTTCAGCATCCACTCTTCAATGGTCAGTTCACACAACACCCTCGAGAGGGATTACTCCCATTCTTTTTTACTTGTTTGAGTAGATGTTACGCATTGCATAAAACAATAGCAGCTCATCACAGAGACTTACAAGGATGACGGATGATAGTTAACAGCAATTGTGATCAGTTCAGTGTATGGGCAGTATTCCTGTGATAACCACATCATAGCAGATGAAACTAAGACACCTCCATTGTAGTGCTAAATCAACTGTTTTTAGATTTTTGTCTCATTTCCCTGATTTTCATTTCTGCTGGTCTTTATATTTGTGTTTTGAGATAAGTTTTAATCCTAAACATAAAATAAAGTTCACAAAAATCAATCAAATATGTTATTTGTAGATTAACCATCAAATGTTTTGGAACCAGAACAGGTTTGTTTTATTTCTTGTAATAATGACTAATAATTTAACATTGTAACGACCCAAGGCTGACTTAATTATGTAAAAAGCCACTCACTGAACTAAGCTGGTATTGGTTACGGTTTAAACCACTTTTTTAGCATTCAGAATTATATTTTAAGGAAAAAAATGTCATCATCAGAAAAAAAATTAAGTGGATTATAAAATACGATTGTCCCTGATCTACTGGGATCTAAAGTAGGCAGAAGGAACTTAAAAAACAACAAACAAAAAAATACAGTCTTTAACTTGTTACAGAAGAGCCACATGATTAGGTCCATAAACTGTTTAATATGTTCAAGGCCAGTGTGCTGAAGTGACCTCTCAGGGGTAACAACATAACCGAATGGGTGTAAAAGAGACAACAGAAAAAGCCCAATAGACAGTAAATAAACTGTAATCATACAGAAATGATTTTAGTGTAAACAGAAAACCTAGAGCAAAGAAAAAGTGCAAGAGAAGAGAGAGGATGGAAGATCAGTCCGTAGAGTAATCCAGAGGCAGCAGACCACACGCACGTTCACACATGTTCGCACGCACACACCGGCACGAACAATCAGTCCATCTTCTCTTTGTGAACCAGCTTAGGCGCGTCCACAAAGTCCTGGCCGTTGAACAGGATGATTGTGGCTGTGATGGCACTGGCGGCCCCCCAGAAGGTTACGTACGCCAGGGTCTCTGTCCACGTCTCACCTGCAAGGATGAACACTTGCTGTTGGATGTTGTAGGGGCCAATTCAAATGAATGAATCAAACAAAGCTGGGCAAGCTCCAAAAAACATAAAAAAAATGCCCAAAGTCCAAGAATATTTTGGTTTAAACGTTTGGAATCCCATTTGATCCCATAAATGTGGAGTTTATAGTCTAAAAGCTTCTAAATCGATGTTTAAATGTCTTCATCCACAGAAATGAAAGCTTTGAAAGTGACATGTCCACTTTGCATATAATGAACACGGCTTACCCGCCATCAGAAGACTAATGATGCACATGGAAAAAGCAACCACCATGACAATGGGAAGCTGCAAACAGAGGAGAGAATCAGAGGACAGAAACATGAGCTTTTGTAGCAGCCATCGGAGGAATACCTGATCTACTTACTGTCATGAACTTCCAGTCCTTCTGCACCCGCAGAGGAGTGGCTCCATCCGAGTCATCCACCGAGAAGTTACCCAGGAACAGGTCAATGGAGTCCTAAAGCAGAGAGCAGCATGGGGTTAAAGCTGGACTGGTATGCAGAAAAATGGAGTGGGATTATTGAGTCATGTGAAACCCTGCTTTAAAAAACAAACCACAGCTTCCAAACGTCAACAGTTTAAGAACAATTTCCATTTTCTTGGTCAAGTTTGAGCATCGAGTTACAGTACAGGGAAGCGTGCATATATTCACATTGATAAATTCATATTTGTTCTTGAAAATGTTCCCAAAAGCGCAACTTCTATATTTTTTTCCTTCTTTATTATGTCTTTTTTTTTTGGCTGTTGAGACTTATAGTCCAAAAGATAATGTAATTATGATCTCTGCTCAGGATAAAAAAATTTTTTTGAAAACTTCCAATATTCAGTTCAGTTTGTTGGTCTAGTAGTTGCCAAGGAACAATTAGGGTGGACAATCCTCAAATCTACAACCTGCAGTGTTTTCCGATAAAGGATCAGAATAGTCTGACTTTTCTGAAATAGAATCTCTCATGACCTTCTGAATCTATCAGGACAATCATCTTCTACAGTAACAGAACCTTTCAAAAGAGATACCTGTCTGAAACCGTCAGAAAAGTTGTTCTTGTAGTAGCGAATCATGGAGTTCCATCCGTCCATCAGGAGCCCCCACCTGGTCCGCTTTCCTGTCCTGAGGGAAGGAGGGAACAGCAGGCAATCAGACCGAGCGTTATGTTAAAACTCCATGGACCACATAAGAACATAGCATTGAGGAGGAACAATTTGTGTTTTGTCGGTTCATCTTTCCAATTCCTGCATTTCAGCCTGAAACCAGACCCCAGAGTCATCCGTTTGTACAAGAGGATGCAGAAATGACCTCAGTGGTCTCAAATGAATCACTTGTACAAATAATATTGTTGACCTGTGTGTTTAGACGCAAACACAAAGCTCTGCAATGCCAAAATGCTAAAAAAATGGATTGCAAAGTCTTGAAAATAATGAAAAAGATTTATACTGAAACAGGGGGAAACCATAAACACAGAGAAAAGGCTGAAAGATGGAAAATAGATGATCCTACCTGTTATTTTGTAGGACTGTGTAAAGAGTCCTTTTTTGTATCAGAAAAAGGGGTTTGTTATAAGCGAGGCAGATCACACTGTTACCATAAAGGTTAAAGTCCTGGTTAGATCCACCTGAGGGAGATACTGTTTCTAATCTCAAGTCTTTTGGATACAAACTCAAGTCAAGCCTTTAAATCTGAAAGGTAAATATAGAATTCTCATATCCGCCTCAAGTATTGTAAGACTCAAGTCTTTGGTCTAAGTCCCCAATCTCTGTTAAAATGGACAATTATCTTATTTTAAAACAAATAGGAGTATTTAGTTGAAAGGAGGGAAAATGACTACATGTGTTTTTTTGTTCTGTTATTGGTATGAATCTGCCTTTTTCTGAGTCTTATATTAAGGATCTGGACCGTACTGAACTATGAGAAGTCTTGAATGATTCTCCAAAATCTGAAATCTGAAGGAAAGTAAAAGCAACATCAAACTATCTTCATATAGTAATCAACAAAAGCTCACTGCTTTTTATTGCAGGTGGAGTGATCTTTTTCAGGGGCGGATATTGTTAAAAAGCTAACAAGAAATCAATATATTTTTTTCCAAATTAAAGTCATATGTGGGTCCAATTTTCCTAATTGGGAATTGGTGCTGTATTTTATTAATAAATTAAACTGAACAGGTTGGACTGGTGGTTTTCCGTAAATATTCTGCACCTTTGAAATGCAGGAATGGACGGGGACCCACTTTGTTTTCATTTTCATGTGTGATGAAAGGTGTGCGCACAAAGAGAACACTGCGTGTTAGTGTGTGGTCGGTCACATCACTGTACCTGGTGAAGTCTGTTTTTAAGGCTCCAGTTCCTGCATACTGTACAGCACATGCATTGGCATTGTCAGCCCATGCTGGTTAGAAAGCACACACAAAGAACATGAACACAACTCAGGAGCCACACTTTTACTGACCGCACAACGGACAAGGACAGCTGGGAGAGGGTCTTTACCGTTTTTGTAGGTCTTCTCGAACTCGGCCTGCTCCTCAATGCGCTGCCCCACGTTCAGAATGCCCATCCTCTGCGGACCAACATAAAGATGGGATGGGTCAATGGTTTTCAACTTTCCACAGGCCTCGCAATGAGATCCTTCTGTCCCAGAATCTGGAGAATTTCCTCTCCATGTTCACGTTGTCAGAGCAAGGTGTTAGCATGATCCTTATAGCAGCTCCACCTTAAGAAATACTTGAACCAACACAGAAAACCTGAGTCACTGAAGTACAAATGTATTTCCTGCTTCAGCTTCAGTCTAGACCAGGAGTCTCCATCCCTGCTTCTTGTGAGCTACTAGCCTGGTTGTTTTGCAGCTAATTCCGCTTCAGCAATTTCTGAGTGCATTGAATGCGCCCAGTTAAGGATTGACTGATCACACTTGATCCAGGTGAGCAGTAATTAACAGAGCAGGGTTAGACGCAAAACAAGCAAGGAAGTAAGCTAACAAGGCCTCTCGTAGCGCCCGCTGTGCACCGCTCAGCGCAGGTAATTCCTTGGTTTTAATTTGAAAAAAGTGTTTCCATTGCAGTTTTGCCAAATACATCCATTTCAATTCGCCCCAAAAACCACCTCCTGCTTCGCCTCTTCCAACTATGGGTACATGTGCTAGTACCAGATAGCAACAGACCTGTGCGCTAAAAGCGCATTCAAAAACCCATGTCCAGTGCAGTCTTGAACGCCCCACACACTCCTGGTATTCTAGCATTAGTCAGCAGCAGCTTCTAACAGAGAAGCTTTGAGGTTCTCCATGAGCGATGAGTCAGCTTCATTCTTCAAAGTCTGTGTTTCTCTTGGTTCCATTACATAAAATCGATGTCTAATAAGAGTTTCTTATTAAGAAACAATAAATAGTTAACTTTAGGAAAACTGATCTTTTAATGTAAATGTGTTTCAATCAAAAATTTCTTGCAACCTAAAAACTAGAAAGTGCAACAGTTACCAGGAGTAATACGGTTTTGTGGTGCAGTGTCTGGATACCTGGAGCTGCGACTGCAGCGAGCGTCTGGCCAGCAGGCTTTGGATGACATTGGTCCGGTCCAAACAGTCCATGCAGTTGCTGCGAAAGACCCCGCTTTGGTGGCTCAGTTCCTTCCCCTCCGAGTTCACCATGAAGTAGCTGCACACAGAGGGAGGAGTCAGCGCCTCCTCGCACTGAGGTGGAGGGGAGGACTGGGCTGCCTCTGCAGTCACCTGTACTCCTCCTGCGTCTCTGCAACGGCGTCCACCAGGATCTGAAGGCGGTCCCACCTCATGTGGCTGCACTCTTTATGGAAGTCAAAGGGTATGTAGCTGAGGACAGAGGAGGTGGAGTCAGCTTCTCAGCCGGCGTGCATCTGCCCTGCACTCCCACTCACTCACTTGATCAAGCCGCTGCTCATGCCAGCCACCATCTCGGCGAAAACCTTCTCCATCGGCTTCTCTGAGCCCTTCTGGTTCACCTGGAAGGAGAAGGACCAGACTCATGAAGCGGCTCCTCGCCACTCGCCTGAACTGTCTGAGCTGCAGTGCAGACCGGGTCTCACCAGGTTCAGGATGGTCTGCTTCCCGTAAATCAGGAGCTGAGAGTCAAAGTGTCTCTGAAATCCATCCATCTGTGCAGATTACACAAAGATATACACAAAAACACACAATCACAAACCAGCAGGCGTAAACACACACAAACACAGACGTTATTGCATACAAGAAAGATATAATGAACAAAAAAAACAAAAAATAAGAAGTATTTGTGTAAAAACCCAGAAATACTCACATCTGTGCAAACATGCACACAAACACACAAAAACAGGCACAAAAAACCCCAAACCAAATGCGTGTGTCTGCACAAACCCACACACACCTGTGCATGTGTACACAAACCAATAAACAAACAAATATAAACATGTACACAAACATACATATATATCTAAAACACACTCTCACAAACACGTACATGCATGCACACATACATTAGCATAAACACACACGAACAACAATACACACACAGTCTGTTAGCTCTTACTTGGTTGCTGGTTTTACTGATGATGGGTTTGGGTTTGTACTTCAGGTTGGGCCTCTGACTCCAGTAAAACGGCATAGAGCCTCGTGTCTGAGGAGCACACACAAAAGTGGTACAGCTATGCTCTCAGGCTGAAAAAGAACCTGCAGACAGAACCCAAAAGAAAAAAAACACTCCAGAGCCTAAACAGACCCAGAATGGACCTGACCTGCACAAATGACGCTTTAGCTCCCTCGTACAACACGATCTGCTCAGTTTCCACAAAGTTAGCAGCGTGACCCTCAGAGTCAATGCCTGCAGACAGAACGAGGCGAGTCAGCACAGAACCGAACTACAGAACGGAGCCAGGACTACACACTTACCTCTGACGTAATATCTGACACCTGCACGGAAACAGCTCCTCCTTGATATGAGGATCCACTCAAAGATCTTCCCGTTGATGCGACACGGCTTCAGGGTGATGACTGCACCACCGGGGTCAAAGAAAAAGCTTCTTTACAGTCTGGTCTCAGGTCTATTTGTGTCCTTCAGAGCTGTGGGTTCAAAATGGGAGCAAGAAGCAAAGGATACATCCATGGACGACAGGCAGAGCAAACCTGTGGAGCTGCAGAGGAACAACAAAGCTGGTCAGAGACAAACATGGAGGTGATGAAGAGGAAGTAGAGAAGGTTGGGTTACCTCGGGCTGTCCAGCAAGTTCTCTGAGGAGATTCCCGTTCCACACGAACCTCTGATCTGCCTGAAAAGCACACAAACCCACAGCCGTCATCTACGAACATCAGATCTTAAGAACCTTCAGAGAAGCACACATTTCTATAAATGAGCACACCAGAGAAGCCGTTTCTTCTGTGGCCTGAACAGACTGACTGTAGTGTTTTGAAGCGGTTTCAAATGAAGCAGATGTTTGAGAAAATCTGGCTGGATCAAGAGATTCTATTCTAGACCGTTTGGACTAAAGTTAAGAAAAAATATTTTTACTTTTAATTCCTTTTAAGACTTGCATTAAAAAAGTGTTTTTAACAAGTTCTTATAGCATTTTTCAGATGATGGAGGACATATATCAAGAAATTTGAGCTTAAAACAGCTTTAAGCTAGCAGGAGAAAGTGTAAACAAAGGGATAATGGGAAATGGGGAAGGCTTACTCTGCGGCAACAGTTCTACCAACAATTCAGAGGCACATTTGCTCTGCAGAAACTAATTCAGAATAAGACTTTAGGACCTATAGATGTTAAGGTAAAAAGTGTAAGCAGGAGGAGACTCAATTGTTGCAGAAAAACCTTCTGGAAACGACCTGATACATCTTCCAGTGTTGCACAAAAACATAGCAACACCTCTGTCTTCTCGCCAGGTTTTTGACCACAATCACTCAGATTCACACTGATGTGTTTGGTAAAGTCGCAAACAGGAAGCTTCACCCTCTCCAGCAGACTCATCTCCTGGAAGTCGGGGCTGGTGTTGGCCAGTCGCTGCAGCGTGTGCGTCAGGTCAAAGTCGGTGCAGAAGTAGAAGCCGTCTGTGGTCAGAACATTGTTGATCATGGCCAGAAAGGTTTTGTTCTCCTGAGACTGTAAAGACACAAACACACCCAAGTTTTAAGTAAGTAACTTACAACAAAACTCATTGTCTCTATTATACTTTTTAGAATGCGAGGCTTTTATTTTGACATCTATTTAATACCTACATAGGATTTTTAATGTTCTGCAGGAGATAAACATGGAGCAGGAGAGGAGCACGTCAGGGTAGGAAACAGATTTAAAGAAAAGATCCTTTCAAACCTTCCTTCTTCACCAGCCACTCTCACCTGCGTCTCTGAGAGGTGGAGCACGCTTTTCTTGTAGGAAATCACATCAAAGTCGACGACCTTCCACACGGCGTGGCCCAAGATCTCGCCCACTTTTTTCTTTCTGGTGATCACGATCAGGTACATCCCTGTGTGGCACATGGCCTCAGTCAGAACGGTTTTACTGGTCTGGGCAGAACCCAAGCGTGCTTAACTACCTGCGACCAGCCGGATGGTTCCCATGATGCCAAAGATGGGCCTGGTGACCGCCGTTGGAGGGAGGTCCTTCTTACCTGTGGGAGCAGGACACAAGTGGGGGCTGCTTTGTAAAGTTGTAAAGCTTATTTTATGTGTAAATCATTTTTAAGTCCCAAAACTATCAATTTCTCTTTTTATTGTTTGTCTTAAAATCCCAGAAAAAGCAACAGTAAGGTTGAAGATCAGGGAGGAAAAGTCTATTTTTGCAACTTTGGGAAAGAGATTCTGTGCTGTGGGCGACCAAGTTGGCTTCCTCTAGTACCTCAGGAGGAAAACGGAAGTTAAGGAAATGATCTGTGGTTGACTTCTGCGATTATTGAAGCCACTATTGCCAGACGAGTTGAGCCTGATTAACATGATAAAGCAGCCAAGGGCTGTGGCTGAATTCTCTCATAAACCGTCGACCAACGTCAGTGAGCAAAAAGGAGCAGACGGGAGAGATCTGAGATCACCGAGCAGAAGACTAATCTGATGACCAAAAAAATAATTATAGCTGCAACATATTAACATCTAAGCCTGAACAACATAACATTTACATGTCAAAAAGGTAAAAATTAAAAGTAATAAATGCACATTTTTCAACCAATCATTCGTTATCTACAACAAGTTGAGTTAGAAAGGGCATCCAACATAAAACCAAAGCCAAATCAAAAAGTAGGATTGGATATTGGGGCAGAAGATTTTTCTGTGGCGACCCCTAGAGGAAGCCAGAGAAACTCACTTTTAATGTTGTGCTCAGAAAGACTTGAAGGAAATATTTAAAGAAACCACACCTTTGATTAATGCCCCTTTAGTACAGATATAATTTTATGGGAGATTGGAGTAAATGGTGAACAAACTTCTGCTTCTTGTCAAGCAATTAATTCAACTTGTTTTGACAAAAGTGATATTTCTTGGTCTCATTGTGTCATCTTCTGAATCCATGCTTTGCAGATACAGAAACAAAGATTTTTTTTTTTCTTATGGATGCTTATGTGGGTTTTCCTGGTTCAGACTTGTTACCTGTTAGTGTCATCTCATTGGACACCCTATCGATGGCCAGCACCGCATCCGCCCCTTCATCGCAGGCCTCAATGAAGAACTTCTCTGGAGTCGTGTGTCTGCAAGAAGCCAGGGAACAGAACAAACGGTTCACGTCACGTCGTCAGAGGAGGAGGGCTTTAACGCTGCAGTGGAAAAGACCGAGTCAGCAACTTTCTGGAATGAAAATGTCTTGTTTGTGTGTCTCCACAGCGTGAGAGAGGGCGCATGCAGGGGAATAACCAGATCCGTCTGATGGATCAGAAGGCCCGGGCACTTCCTGTGCAGCTGCTTGACCTCCTCAGGGAGGAGGAGGAGGAGGTGACTGCCACGTCTGCTGCTGCGCAAACACAGCAGCTCCATTGTTGGCTTTTATAATCTGGACTCGGACAAGGTGAGGTGTGACAAGTGTCGGCAAGAATGAAAGGAAAGGTGGAGGAGACGGTGGTGGAGCAGCCATGATGTTGGTTTAGAGACAGCAGGCAGAGCTGGATGAAGCACAGATGAAGATGTTGAGGTTCCCTTCAGGAATGAGGGAAGATGGAATGAATCTATCCGATGAACAGATCATAGATGTTTAGCCGGGAAGCAGATTGAGATGTTAGAGGTACCAGGAGGGAGACCTAGAGGAGGTTCATGATGCAGTGAAGGAGCATGTGCCGTATGCAGGAGGATGATGGGTAATTCTCTGTGGCGACCTCTAAAGGAAGCAGCAGACAGGCAAAGGAGCATCACTCCAACCAGGTGAAGCAAACAGACAAACCAGTTCACCTGGTCAGGATCCAGCCCGCACCTGAACCCCCTGCAATCCCGCACACACCCTCCAGCAACGGGTGCGGTGGCATCGTGAAAACACGGTGGCTGCTCTGCGTAACGACGCGAAGACGGCGGATTCAGTTAAGATCCCGTCCATAAACTGGTAACTGGTAAGCTTCGAACCAGAACCGGTTAGAACAATGAACACCACGCGCTGATTAAACCCGAACCGAATGTCGAAACCGAACCGCTCACGGGGCTGTTGCATCTGTCGAGTCTGCGTTTGACCCGGAGCCGGTCTGGTTCCGCATCTATCCGCTGAGCCTGCCAGCGAACTTGAAGCGTCATGTCATCGCCCGCCGTGGCGCGTGCACCCGAGAGGAACGGCGCGTGCCAACCGGCGGTTCTTCGGTGGCACCGCCGGTCAAGCTAAGTCCAGACCCGCGGGAAACACACAGAAGAACGAGGACCAGAACCACAAGAACTTACAAGTTGTATCTGTCGAAGGCGGTCGCCATTTTTCCTCCTTGCGTTTGGCTGACCTCACTGACGTCAGAACAGTGAGAGTCACGCGGGTTGCCAGATATGAGCCAAGAACCCACAACACGGAGTCGAAAAGGAAGCCGCTCAAGCTGCTCGAATGTTAAGGAAATCGAACCTGGCGTCCGGAGAGGACGTCATCTGGGGGCGGGGCTTGAGATTTGAAGCTTTTAAGTGATATAAGTCTCAGGTCGCACTGTATGTTCGCTGTTAGGTAACACATATTAACGGGACTGCACATTTCCATCAAAGTCTGCACTGTTTTAACACTGTAATCATTTTACGCAACGTTAAAGTATCAAATGAACAAACCCTGCTATAGTTTTACTTTACTTACTGCAATTCATTTTCTTTATGCATTTCTGTTTGTACCATTTTTAGGTGAAATTAATTAATAAAAACTTTGATAACAAATTTTCAAGCTTGTTTTTGTTCATATAATTAACAAAGGGATGAATTTATAATTGCAATACGAAAATGTAAAAAGCAAGGTGTAAAAATATAAAACTACATTTTAGTATCTGCATTTTTGAGGCTTACTGTACTTTGTCAGCAGTTTTATGGAGTGAAGTCTGTCAACAGAGTCTAGAAAAGAAAAGAGGAAACAGAGAAACATTTCCTTTTTTTGAAATTCTAATCCCAAAAGAACACACAGTTCACTTCTATTTGCAACTTTTGAGGATTTCCTCTTGATTTACAGAAGGAAGTGCTTCATCTCTTTGTTTACCAATGAACTTCTTTATTTTTCAGCAGCTCCCTTTAAGACTCACTCTGATCATCTGCTGACCTATTTTCAATGTGTTTCCGGTGGTTTCTCACTAATGATTATGCGGTTTTAGCTAAAATCAATAAATCTGTGTTTTCTAGAACATCGTTTTTGCAGAGTGGCAAGAGTTTATTCAAAATTCGCCTCTGAGTTGTGCGTGGGACTTTTAGCGTGGAGTAGCCTGCCATCATTTCCCATTATCCCTTTGCTCACATTTTGTCCTGGTAGTTTACAGTCCCTCACATCCCCAACCTAACATTACCACTGCAACAAAAAACATACATGGCGAGCAAAATTGTAGCTATCCAGCCATACAGTTTTGTGACAGATGCCAGCTCAGACAAGGAAAACTGTGTATTTGGATCTAGTCGTCTTCAATGCATCATAATTGGAATGGATCAGGGAGCTTGTGGCCTGCTGTTGTAGGTCCTACGTCACACCTACAAACTTTTTCCTATATATCTTATTTAATCTATTCCTATTTCACAACAATTTGAATAAATAAATACTCAGAAATGTTATTTTAAACTTCATTTTATTAATTATTTGTCCTTTATTATCAAAAAAAGGCTAAAAGAGATGTAAAAAAAAAAAACCCACAAAAACACTATTTTTGTCACCACCCAGATTATCCACTGCCATCTAATCGGATTCTCTGTCTTCCTACCTGACACCAACTACTGTCATGTTCATCACTGTCCCCCCCTTAACAACAGCTTAAAATAAATTACTAAGGGAATGGTGAAAAAAAGAAATGATCAGACAAAAGCAAAAAATATTATACAATTTACTGTCTGCTCTTTCTTTTTTATTTGCAGTACCTGTCAAACACAATAAGATCAATGTTAAAAAATAATCCCAAAATGGTAAAGCTAAAAACAGAGATTTTACACAGGGAATGTCTTAATTCAATAGAGTAATACGATTGGATGCTAAAAATACCCTGAGCTAAAAGTTACTTTGAATGTTAAATTTTTGAAAAATGTTCAAAGTGCTTTTAACAAATTATTTGGCAGATATCAATAGGATGTTAAGTGACAAAGCAGAGGTGGATTCATGGTTCCATACCTTTCTTGTTCAGCCATTACTTTAGTTTAGTTTTTTAGTTTAGATTACTTTTCTCAGTTGTTTTATGAAACACAATTTTCAAGAAGAAAAAATTGTTATCTTTACAGAAAAATAATCTGCTTGCCTGGCATGTTTTAGACTATAAACATTACTTATGAGTTTAATTGTTTTTTATGTCTTCAGTGGTCATTCAGTCCTTATTGTGACACACTTGGAAGTGCATAGCAGAAAAAATATTACAATTCAATAACTCAAAACAAAACCAAAAACAAAACAACTAAAGTAATTTTTGACATGACAGAAATTTTGTTCTGTGATTGAAAAAACATGGTTGATGAAGATCCCCTCTAAAACGGAAACAAATTTAAGAAATAAAATTTCTAAATGAGAGACATGAGAGACTCAAAACAAAAAAGAAAACAAAAAGAATCTTCTACAGGAGACAAAAAGAAAAATGTATATCAATATTCTTTAAATCTTGTGTATTTTAATATTTGTTGTTATATTTTCTTGTTCTGTATATACAATTGTAGAAGTGGAAGTGGAACACTGGACTACTCATCATTAGCTTTTACATTTATAGAAAGAAACAGTATTTTGTAATTGAATTTCCCTGCTTGGTATAAAGGTAATGACCTATTTTATTCAGAACAAGTAGTCATTTAATTGTCATTCAGATTACAGAGAATAACTTGAGCCACAAAACCCTCTTCTCCCAGGAAGCATGGTACACTTCAGAGACCGCATGACTCATGGATTTGAGTGAACTCTATGGTGAAATTAAAGTCAATCAGTCAGGTTGGACTGCAACTTTAAATTATATATATAAAAAGAAGTTCAGAAGCATAATTTGTTTTATCAATAGGTTAGAAACATTTAAAAAAATAAATAAAATTGTTGTTTTGGAGAATATAAAATATTGTAAACCTTTGGTTTTAATCGTCAACATTCAACTTGATTACTGTTCAGATTTTAATATTTGAAACACGTTTAGTACGATATGATAAAATGTAAATTCAAATGTATTAATTAAGTGCAAAAACCAACGGTCTTTTCCACCTCATTTTTATCAGGCAATACGGTGGACACCTAAAGCATAACGGACCCAGTATATAACACGTGGGAAGCCTTCTTTTCTCTCTTTTCTGGCTTTGCTCTAGTGTGAGGGAGTATCTTACAAGTGCAGCATTGAGGAAGAAGTAGCACGTGGTCCACAACTAAAGCGGTTCCAAAGTGAGGCTTATCCAGTTTTGTGAGATTTTAAAATAAACTCGTCTCTTAGGTTGCACCGCTTTTGTGAGCCATACGTACAGGTCTCGCGAGTACTAGCGCGGCGAAGAGATGAAGCAGCCAAATCAGCCAGAGCCTCTGAGCACCAACGAGCGGAAGGTGAGCACCTCTTAGCTGTTTAAAATATATCCAATCAGCTTCGAAACTTAATTTAACACAGCGGCTCGTTCATTTGTTTTTAATGCGAATCACAGCCTTGGTTTATTCAAACAAGGGCACGTTATGTGCGCGCGCCCTGCGTGTAACTAACTACAGGAAGTACCGTTCTTTGAGACGTGTGTCCTGGTTCTTCAAAATAAAACTAGCTTTTTGTAAAGCAGAACTTATGTTTTTCTTTTTCTTCTGAAGACTGACTTTTTAATTATTCTTGATTAAAACACTAAGCAGTAATACATCTAACAGCAGGATTGTCTTATTGTGTTCCAGGATTTGGCCAGAAGGTGTAGTTCTACACTCTCAGGGTAAGCTTTGAAGACCATGTCTTTAACTCATGCTTAAACTACTGAGGTGCTGCTCTGATGATTCACTAGACTAGAGTCTCTGATTGTTCATGATGCTCTTTCACAGTGCACTGAGCCCGCATTTAAGGTGGTTTTGTATGCAGCTTAAGCCTGTGCTGCTGCTCTAATTGTTCTTTATATTCTGCAGGTGTACTTTGGGTTGAAACACCTCCACCCCCAAGTGACCCTGGAGATGTCTCTTGATAAGTGCTGAAGGTGGCCTGAAAGGCTGTTGCCAGATTCCTGATCCGCTTAGTCCGCCCCGTGTTTTGGGGTTGTCTGGTCACTGGAAAATAGGAGGAGGCGTGTCCTGTTGCGGTGAGTATAACTGCTGTGAAGTTCTCATGTGCATTATTGGCTCAGCAGTGAACCTGGAACTCTGAATGAAGCAGACAAGAAAAGGCAGGGCAGCTATAAATGGGAATGATGTGCTGCTGCAGCCTGCATGGGGGCTTCTTCTGTCTGACTGGTCTGTGATGATGCAGTTTTCGGTTCTCCTGATCTTTGCTGATGTTTACTCGCAGCGCACTGAGACCAGCAGCAGCCCACTGTAGACTGAGCAGGTTCCAACGAGGTCTCACTCACTGATCTGTCTTATGTTTTCAGCTCTGACCAATCATGACTAGTTATGACACGACTGATGGTTCAGTGCCCAGTAGGTCCAGGCCTGTTCATGGTGGAAGCACACCCAAGATGGAACCTGGTAAGATTTAACTCAATGTAGTGGTTTGAGATCAAATGTACTTAATAGACTGCAGTAAAACCTTTGATCTAACTTTTCTTCCACAGGTTCTTTTCCTTAAACATTGTCATAGGAGTGAGGACCACAGCCTCTGGGTTGTGAGTTTCTAGTTTGAAGGGGGACTTCTGCACGCGCTCAGATCCTGCTGTGACCAAAGACTAAACTTCTTGAATGCTTGTAATCTATCTTAACAATGTCTTCAACTCTGTGGAACTTGTACGTGTTGAATAAATGAATCTTTAAAATTCAAAATAAAAGTTGTTGTAATTAACAATTCTGAGAATTGTTTACTTGCATACCAAACCATTCTGGAAAGAACATGAAAAAAATAAATAAAAAAATTAGAAAGGGGGATGCCTCATTCAGGCAAAATAAAAATAACTGGTAGATAATGGAACACACCTCATGCCTCAAGTTCATTAATACTGACTACAGGAACTGCATGACAATGGTTTGTAAACTATTGAATGCTATAAGTTTTAATACAAAGACTGGATCAGGAATGAGTACTTCAGAGGGACAGCAAATTGGAGACTGAGATGGGCTCAAACATGTCAGAGGAGAGACTGAATATATTGGTAGACCTGCCGGGCAAGAGGTCTAAAGGAACACTAAAGAGGTTTATGGATTCAATGAAGACATGAAGGTAGCTGGTGTTGGAATAGTGGATGCAGACAATAGGGGTTGAAGGAGAGCTGATATACTGTGATAACACCTGAAGGGATGAACCCAACAGTCAAGCTTGTCCCACCAAATAGTTTTAAAAGCAACATTTCTTCCATCATAAAAGCCAGCCTGTTGAAGTATTTTCAGTGTTTTTTTTTAGTTTAGCATGTTTGGACATTTGAGGAATGGTCTTTACTTTCAAATATAAATATAGAAATTACATACTGCAGGGTAGCCCTGAGCTGATGCATGCAGACACTGATGTACATCTTTCGTGTTTTATGCAGGTTAGAACCATACAGTCAATGCTCATAAGCAAGTACACTTTTTCTTTAAGATGAGGTTCTTTGCATTTGGCATCTTCACATAAATGTGTTTTGTAAACTGAAAATTGCACAAATAATAGTTGCCTGTGGCCGTTCTAATATATATTATATTACTATTATTATTATTATTATTATTATTATTATTATTATTATGTTTTCCTCTTTAAGTTGCACATGCAGTCTGATGCATTTGTGAAGCAGGTTGAAAAGTCATTACAATTTAGTTTGTAGAAAAAACAACATTCTCTTCTCTTTTCAGCAGCATGCAGCAAAAAATATTCAAATAAAATCTTACAATTTTCCATTTAAAAAGGTGTTTTGATATTTTACTTTACTTTAACCCTGCCACAAGGGGGCGCTTGAGTATCACTATGCCTACATGTCTGAGAATCACTGGTTGAAATGATTTATTGATGACTGATCGTAGTGACATGGAGAATATTACCATACACATGCTCCTACAGGGAAATTCAAACATACTAATTATAGTTGCTTTTACTGACTTTAGACTGAGATGGGAAGTTAGAGTGCACACCAAAAATCTGCACATGCACAGGGAGAGCATGGAAACTTCACACAGGAAGGACCCTTGGGGTGTACACATTGTTCTCAATTTAATATGATTTAATTCCTTAAATCTGGAGCAAAATGTTTTCACAGTAAGAGGAGTCCAACAAGCTCAGCTGTTTGTTTTCTTCATGTCTAAAATTTGTCTCACAAGGATATAACCCTGAGTGGCTAAAGACGCCACATGCTGCACCACATCCAGTGGCCTATTTTTCTCATATTCTTTTGGCCTGTTTATTATAGTACAAAGGTTGGTCATTTTTTTATTTGTCCTGTCCACCAACATCCCCTCTGTAACCTCCTTTTTGTGTGCAGAACATGTTGCTTAAATGAGTCACCTCTGAGTCACCTGTACAGACAGCGACGGGGTCAAGATGAGTATGTCGGGAATGGGTCGGCTACCGGGGTGTCGTGTGGTGCAACAGAGATGCTCCAGAGCTGCCCAGCAACCACTCTGCCACAAATGATCACGTCACATATTTAAACTACTGCTTTTGTTTGTCAAGTGAGTCAATTATGCAGTTTTACTGAGATTTGCAAAGAAATCAAAAGTTGAATTAAATGAGTGTTTTATAATCCAGCTACAAAAATGACATGTGACACTCATAGTGAAAAGATCCTGACTTAGTTTATTATAAAGATAAACACAAAAACTTTGACTTTTTCTGAAGCACAATGACAGAAGAATCTAAAAAATAAAATGTGCTCAACGATCTTTTGTTTGGTTGTGATTACATATTTGCAACTTATTTAAATCAACAAGAAAAAAAAAGATTAAAAAAAAGTCTGTATGATCTGGCCAATCATGCAGAGAGCTGTCACATCCAGGGCATGAAAACACGCCAATCGTGCACTTTACCGAGTCGGTAACTCAGCGAGGTGGAATGATTTGGCATTGAGCACGTGGTCGGTGTTAAGCACCATGACAGGCAGAGAGAAGGATTACAACAGACCTCGAGGTTCTTGTCTCTAGGAAGGAATACTGCTGGTACGCTCCCATTGGTAGAGCCCCACAGATCCTGGGGGGTCGTGGGGAGTGCAGGGGGCTTGGGTAGTAGGGGGATGGGAAATTGAGGGTAAGCAGAAGCATGCAGGAAAGATGGAAAAACAAGCCAGCGTGGACCCATCCAGCCTTCTATTCCGTCAACTGTTTAAATTTTCAAGTTGTGTCGGACTGGTTCGTGGGCAGACTCGTCCGCTCGCAGCTGCGTGGAACAACGCGTTCTCTGCTCAAAGCAGAGCTTTTAGCAAACATTCCTGCAGTCAGAAAGTTTTATGTCCAGTTAAGGTGGCCGGATCAGAAAAATGAGGTCAGTTTTAAGAACGTTGGTTTTCCCAAAGTCTTCCTTCAGTTTTCAATCGAGGTCACAATGAGGAAAATCACTTCTTTAAAAAAAAGAACCGAATAAACATAAAAAAGTAAACAAGAACCTTAAAACCTGAAGTTTTTACATGGTCATTGAGGTGATTGGAGTGTCCATAGAAGCAAATTTGAGTTCTTGGAGGGTACCTGACATTGAAAATTCAAACTCCATCACAGAACAACATAAGGTCAGACAGAAACTGTTAACAGATGCTGGTTAATGCTGTAGGAAATGTTCAGAAGGCTCCATCAAACACTCTTTTTCCATCAAATGCATTTTTTAATTCTTTATCCTTTGTTTGCTAAAAATTTATAATGAAAACATTACTCTTTAAAAATTATATTAGTATGACTGGAAATATGTTATACATTATGCTAAAAATGAAGTATTTCAATTATAAGATCATTTTTCCCTTTTTGTTTTTAAGCACAGTCTGCAATACTTTTTTTACATTTGCAATTTTTATTAAACAGTTCAACTAATACTGTCACATATGAGTAATCAAACTGACCTGCACAGACCTGGCATTGCTGCAGAGTCCAGTTCTGCAGTCAGAATGCAGCACTAGTGTGTCTGAGCTGAAGGACTGTGGTGTATTTCAAGACTCTATCTTACTTCTTCTTGTCTTTGGGCAGTTGTTTGTGCCACAACAGTGGTTGTTATGGACTCTAGTAACTTTGTAAAGCCTAAAGAATTTGAGTGGGTTAAACCCACTTGGTTTGGAGGGCAAAAAGTGCTGAGAAAAATTGTAAGTTTTCAGAATGTTGGTGACTATCGCTCCAGAAGATTAAATACACAAAGAACCACAATGTCTTCAAGAAAATAGAAATGTTAGAAATATATAGAAATAGATATGGTAGTTGAGTAACTTCAGCATTGCTTTAATTTAAACACTCCTTATCTTGTATGTGCAAACAAACTGAAATCTTATTTTTCTTTTCTCTTTCTTTATCTGCTTTCCTCAGACTACAAAGCAACACTTTCCTCCCTGACTCCTTGATTACTTCAGCTGTTGCTCCTTTCGAGTCATCTGGAGGAACTTCTCGATATTATCTCCTCTCCAAAAGCCACACAGCACCTTTCCTTTTTAACTTCAACCACTAGTTCCTCTGCCCTTGTCCTCGCCACACTGCCCTACACACCATCATTCCTTGCTGTCTGGCTACACTCTCTTTCAGATCTCTTTCAGAATATGTCTGTAAAAGATATGATCCACTTGTGTGCACCTCCCTCCACTCTTATACGTCACCTTATGCTCCTCTCTTTTCTGGTAAATTGCGCTCACCTCATACATGTGGATATGGATTGTTTCAGAGAGAGTAGCCCTCGGTATCAAGCGACTTTCAGGAGAAAACGTCCAACGAGATTCTCTTCCGAGTAACATCACTCCATTTCTGATGATGTTTGCGAAGTGAGGTCAAACAATGATGACTCTGCAGTCAATGGACTTTCTGCCGCAATAATGTCAATATTATTTCACATCATTATGAATCTACTGATTAGGTTTGCATTCAGACACTTGCTTGACTTGATTTCATGAGTTGTTCACATATTTCTTTTGTTTGAACACATTTGATAATTTAACATTCTTTCAATGCATGGGATCCATCATATTTTATTTTGGTTCATAATCAATTTATTTGTCAGATATTTACTTTAGTTTTTTAAGTTGCTGGTCTGACAGGCCCTGCATCTGGGGTTATATTTTAAGCACTCCAAAACAGGCTCCTTACCTTATTTATGCAAAGTAACCAGTTGAACAATGAACAACATACAATGATTTTGTTTATTTTGAGTTTTGTTGCACTTATGTTAAATTTACAAAGATTAAATCTCTGTCAATCCCACTGTGTCACAAACTGGCAGACAGCTGGTTCCACTTGCAGCAGGTTTGTTGACAGACTTGAGCAAAACTCAACAAAAAGTCCATAAAGCTAACTCAAGAGTCAGGATCCAGACAGAACGTCAGGGAAGGCGGCAAAGAGGCAGAGTCAGGTGTAAAGCAGGGTCAGGTAACAGGTGATCAGATTAGAAGAACTGCTCATCAGGCAGGCGGGCTGACTCCTGACACACTGTTGCACTTAGAAAATTCTCCATATGAGATTAAAAAGCTTCACCAAAAAACATTTTTATAAATAAATAAAGAATAATAACCTCGTAATTGAAGATTCAATTTCAACCACAGCTTCAGGTCAATGCAACTTTGAAAAAGAGGTTTATAGAAGTGGGGGTCAAGAGAGTGGAACAGGCTAAACAGCCAGAAAGTGTACAGAATTCCCCATCAGTGAGGACTCTAAGTAGAAATAGACCACTAATAATCAAAAATATGTTTTTTTTTTGGTTCTGAGGTGGAGCAGTCATCAGTCAGTCAAATGCTGCAAAGATTCACATCTGTAATCTCAGTCACACGCCGAGGTGTCCTTGGATAAGACACTGAACCAATAGATTCCTCTGGTGGCTCAGGTAAGGAGTAAAGCTCATCCCTCATTGGTGAGTGAAGGTATGAGAGACAGAATAAGGACACTTTGAGTACCAATATATAGAAAAGCTCTTTAAACGATCAGCCTAATTGTTATAAAGCAAAAATTAAGCAAATTAGTGTTTGGTGAATGATTGTTGTAAATCTACCTCCTGAAACCTCCAGGAGGGAATCCGAAATATTAGAGTCAGCAACAGCAATAAAAACCTTTTGTTGTTGAAGTTGCAAACTTTTATTGGCTGTGACTAATACAGTCAGCTCTACTGCTCATTCTTCAAATGCACATCTTTACAACAACATAAAAACAAGAGTTTTACCACAATATTTTTTGTTAAGTAGCTGTGTTGCAACAAAAATGTGATTTACTAAACAGAAATGTCTTTACTGTTTGTGCTCAGTTTGTTTTGCTGGAAACCCTCAACCATCTTGATGCCAGCTTCATTGCTTCTGTTGCAGAAACAAACTTGCAGAGTTCTTGCATGTGTTTTATTTTGAAACTATTTCTGTGTGTGTGTGGTTTCTGTGCTACACAACTGTGGTACGGCCGTGGTCCAGAGGTAGAGCGGCCGTTCTCTGATCAGGAGATTGCAGGTCCGGTTTCTGCCTTGCCCACCCATGTGTCAAAGTGTCCTTGGGCAAGGCGCTGTACCCCACGTTGCTCCTGTTGGTTATAGGCTGGCTTTAGGCAGCAGAGCCGCCATCAGTGTGCGAGTGTATATGTGGGGGTTAATTGGACTGTGACTGTAAAGTGCTTTGGGCCTTGAAAGAAGGAGCCTAAATAAACATAATTCTTTCCCCTTTTGGCCCATTGTTCTAGGACAGGGATGGGCAACTCCAGGCCTCGAGGGCCGCTGTCCTGCATGTTTTCCAACATACCATGCTTTGACATGTTCTAATTGTCTGGACACACCTGAACTAGGTAATCGGTCATGAGTAGGATATCTGGAAATCATGCAGACACTATGGCCCTCGAGGGCTGGAGTTGCCTATCCCTGCTCAAGCACACCGGATGGTGACACATATGGTGGATGGATACACCTACTGTTTTTGGGAAGCATACTGACTTAACCAAACAACACCAAGTGTAATGCTGCCATTAGATTTTTATGCAGTCACTGCTTGCAAGATCAATAACCCCAGTTTGTTGATCTTGATGTGATTCTCAACAGCACCCACAGAAACAACATAGTGTAGTTAGCCTTTTAGTATTCATCTGGATCTCAAATGAAACCTAAATACATTAGGTGTGAGGCCAGTTGGAGATCGGATGTCATTGTTAAACAGATTGTGTCATCATGGCCACTTACAGAGCCAAATTTAGATGCACTGAAGGCCAGATTCGGTAACTAATGTTAGGGTAGATAGTTATTCTAATGGAAAGCGGAAACTGTTCTATCGTTTTTTTATGCAGCTCTCTGTAGGTTGGAAGAAAGAATAATAAGATTATGTGATAACAAATTCTAAAATCACTTACATGGGTACACAGGGATTTGACAAGTTCCTTGGTTTGAATCAGGCTGAACAATGTCAGTATAACCTATGAATGGCTTTGACATTAATGGTCAACTATTACTTTATGACTTTGGATCTTTGTGGTCAGACTCGATTTTCTGGATGTTGTTTTTTACTGTTCAATGAGCAGTGGAGTTACTCATGTCAGTTCCGCTGAGATGACATCAAGAACTCATTTGTCCTAAAGAGGAAAGCAGGAATCAATACTCGTTAGATTACACACGAATGACCCCCTAATTCATATCAGCAGGACAGAGTTCAAGCCAATGGAGAGGATTTGTGCTTTGTGAAAAACTGATAAGGTGTTCTCAGATCAATAGTTCAAGCAGCTGAACGCTACCCTTTTCATAGTGTGACTGTGTGATTAAGCTCTTCAAAAAAAAAACAGCCTTCATTGGTTCATGTTGAGTTTTTAACTTAGTGATGGGAAATTAAGTTTGGCTTTGGTGCTTTGTTGGCTCAAACATACACTTTGAATGGAGTTTTATTTTATTTTTTTCTGGCTCAAAAATGTCTTCAACAAAGATATGTGTCAACATTGAAAAACTTTTCTGTGGAGCTGCAGATCAGTTTTATGTTCAGGAAGGGCCTTAAATAAATTTCTACAACCTTAATTATATTAAAATTGTCAAATTGATGCTTTTTGTCACAATTTAGAAAATGTTTTACAGAAACTTGACTAAACAACAGTACCGAAAACCTCAAGCGTTCATCCAAATGATTGTGGATAACACAAACGCATGGCAGGATAACATCAATTATAAAAAGTATCTACAATCCACTGGCACCAAACAGTGCATGAACGATACATGAGCTTAAAGATTTACATGAGAAGGTAACAGAAAGGTAAAAATGCTGACAACATTTTAAAACTCATTTCTGAACCGAGCATTGATCCGAGTTCAGATCAGCGTTAGTCATTTTAAACTGGAGGCTTGTGTGGGGTGTTGAAAGAGTGAGTGTGTGCATGTGTCTGAGCGTCCAGCAGAGAGAGAAAGAGAGACGGAAGAGAGGGAGGGAGGCGCTGCATCAAGCGGCGTGCAGCAGCAGCAGGCTTAGACTTCCATTGTTCCTGTTTCATCACAAGCAGAGCTCTGTGCCCCCCCCCTCAAGAGCCAGGACAGGGAAAACAGAGAAAGACTGGTTCATCTGAGACTTGAGGTTTTCTCCCTGAGGATTATTTCTGTGGAAGGAGCAGCAGGAGGGACTCCTCAGCTGCTGTCTTGTGTGCGCGCACAGTCCTCCGGACTGCCTTTGGGAACTACGTCCACATCCAGCCGTATCCGTGGCGATGGGGCTGCCTGGTGGAGCAGCCGTCAGTCGTGGGGGTTTGAAGAAGGCACCGGCTCTCCTTCTGTGGAGGTTAGGACTGCTGTGTTTTTCCGTCTGGGCCCTGGATGCAGAAAAAGCAGAGGAGACTAAACCCCTGTACATCTGGAAGACAGGTAATACCCCCCCCCCCCTCCTTTCATCACCTTCAGCACTACAGCATGAATGAGACTCTCTGCCAAACACACACTCTCCATCTGACACCACTGTTTGTGGACACAGCATGCAGGAGGAGCGCGTGAGCACTGCCTGCCACACTCTGAGAACCACAAATATGCATCGGCTTCTTTCTAATCTTTTCTTAGGTCATTGAATCCGATTGCGGAAAGTTTTTCTCTCATCCTCCGTTCTGGCGTGTGGTGACGGTTGATGCTCTGCAACTGTCCTGCTACAGACCAGTTTGCTAACATATTTTACTGCAGTCTCTGAAGGAAACATCCCTTCACCCCCAGCTGGTTTTAGCTGTGTTTCCCTAGAAAGAGAAGATGTCGGGAAGGGGGGTGTCCCCAGCAGCTTCTGTTAGACCCATGCGTTGATCACAGAAATGAAGACAGGACGACTGTTTGTTGCCTTTTCTTTTTTGGGGGGTTTGTTTGTACCACATACCTGTGGAAGTGTTTGTATGCTGACGGTGCAAGTTGTCTTTGTGTGTGCGTGCTGCCCGTGCAGGAGGTGTACAGTACAGTACGGTGAGGACCTCCTGACTTGGTGTTCGGGTGATGCCAGTTGAAGCTCAATCACCGTGAGACCAAAAGCACGTGGTGTGGAGGACACAATACTGATGCACGGCCCAGTGAGCATAGTAAAGGAAAGGCAGAGAGAGGGAGGGGAGGGAGGGATGCAGGAGTGATGATGGGAGTGGGGGTGTGGGGGGGTCTCCAATGACCCATCAAGAAGAGGTGCAGCTGCAGATCAATGTTTTTCCTCTGCAGTTCGCCCTCTCAGTTCCTTGTGGATATTGGACTGGTTTCTACTGGAATTCTTTAACCACACCCATCATTCCCCCTCATCCCCATCTACTCCATCCCAACCCTGTCAGCAACCCCCCCCCCCAATTAAAGGCTAACCCATTGCAAGAGTTCCGGATTTACAGAACCTGTTCTAATTCATTGGTTCTCCCTTTTAGCCAGTCGCTTATCTTTACTGTTGGGGGAAAAAAAGGAAAGCTTTTTTTTTTTTTTTGGTGAAAAAACATGTTTTTTTAGTTTAAATAAAAGTAAAATAAAACAGTATAAAATTACCAAACATCTGGATACAGTAATTATTAGAACAACTTTTAAAAAATGTTTTTTTTTTCCCCAATACTCCTGGAAAGGTTTACAATTATTGAACATGGACACAAAAAACCTAAAAAACAGACCTCATTCTGAACTCTGGCTGAAGGTGACACTGAAGTCAGTGAGTTTATAACTGCTGTGAAAAGAAAAGAGCAAAAACACACAATTTGATTATATTTGTAATTGTAATTGTATATTTAAGAGAAAATACTTCCAGGAAGTTCCTAGTTATGGATATTCCAAATATCTTTCATTTTCTTTTACAATAGTTTAATTACTCATGCACAACTCTTTTTGCTTATTTTTAAGACCTGCGAGGGGCGGGTTTAGAGGGGGGGGATCATCTTTAAGCCTGCTGCTGAGCTCAAACCATTGACAGCGGAGCAAACATAGCTGTAAACAAACAAACAAGCCCCCGTTTCTGTTATCACATTTGTTTTTGCGCTGCAGCTTCATTGTTCACCCCCCCCCCCCCCCCCTTTTTTTTCTGAGGAAATCCTCCGGTTTTACGTCTCTCTACCTCCCTCCGTGCTCGAGCAGCCAGCAGATTAAGGGGAGAGAAACCAGAGCAGATTGGCCAGACAAAGTTAACCTAGATACAGTATAGGCATGTTTACATGTGTGTGTGTATATGTGTGTGTCTGCGCTGGCAGGACTTTGTCAGCAGTGTCAGCAGCAGTCCTCTTTTTGTGGAACATACTGTGTTGTTGCCTTTGATGGGACATTTTGGCTCAAAATCCTCTCTTTTTTTACCATCACACACACAAACACACACATATGTGCGTGCACACACACCCTAGCATTCGAGGTTGTGTGAATGTGTCTGGACCTCAACAGACTTTCAATGGATGTACAGTTTAAATGAGATGCTGATGTTTAATCCGCAGACGTATGTGTGCCGAACCATTTCATCAAGCGCTGCAACCCCACAGCAGAGTGCACGGACAAACTGGTGAGGAAGAGAACCACTGGAAGTGTGTCAGCTGGCCCCTCTCTGACTCTGAGAGCGTCTTCTGACGATCCAGTGGGGTGACATATTTACTGCAGTCCCTGAAGGGGACTTCCTTTGACCCTCAGATGGCTGCTGAATGGGAGTGGTGGTGGTGATGGTGGGGGCAGAGATTTCCACAGAATGAGAGGGGGCAGCTGCCCTTCCTCAGCTGCTTTGTGCAGAGATTGAACACTTTTCCTTTGTGTTTAGTTGATGACATGTGCACTATCACAGAGCACAGGGCCAACATCAAACACAAAAAGTCTTGATGTGGATTTCAGAGGAAGGGAAAGATGGCAGAGAAATCAATGTTGGCTGCTGTGGACACAGATGTGGATGCTTAGCAGGTTCTTCTGACTAATGAAAGGTTGGTCCACAACCAGAAAGACACGCCCTGCCATCGCAAGCTGTCTTTTTGCACCAGGTGACCTGGCCAGGGTGAAGAGTAGCTGGGATGCGCTTCAGCATCCCCCGTGACCCCAGAGGACTAGGGAGGAACAGAAGACAGATGGGTGGCTTAAACATTAGCATTCACATTTACCACTGCGCAACCTGCTGTCTCAAACCTGAAACACTTTTTTAAAAGACCCACTCCAATTAAAATGGTCTTTTCTGTGAATAACATGTTCTTTTGGCATTTTTCTGATGACAGAGAACATGCATAAAGAAGATTAAGCTCAAAACTGCATTTCTGAGTATATCTTTAATCAAATTGTTGTGAATGAGAAGCAGCTGAAAACATGTTACTTTGTTGCTGTGACGTAGGTGTTAAAGTTACTCCGTTCTGATACTTGTGGACTTATAGATCCATATACGTTTTCAAGAACTTCGTCTGAGCTGGCATCAGACTCAAACCTGTACGGCTAGATAGCTACAATATTACTCGCCATTTTTGTTTCACTGGTAATGTTAGTTTGGGGTGTGAGGGGCTGTAAGCTAGCGGGAGAGAGTGTAAACAAAAGGATGGTGGGAAACGAGGGCCACCTTACTCCGCTTCAACATTCATAGGTGAATTTTTCTGTAGAAACTATTTTATAAATAATGACACAAGTTTTCTTTTTAAATTTTGACTAAGAACAGCATCATCATTGTAAAACCACTGGGAGCATTTTAAAAACAGATCAAAAGAGGATCAGAGTGGAACTTTACAGGCATAGTTAAACAGTCTGTTAGTCGGACTAAATGCCTTTTGGCATGTGTGGGTGGATGAGGCATAAATAGAGAGGATGACTGCCGTTCCCAGTGATGGATTTGGACTTTGACAGAATTGATGGACAATCTTCATCTTTATTCAAAAGTCCTCTCCTGTGGAGCTGTTTGCTGAACTCTTCTGCTGAACGTGAATGCCTTCTCCGTCACAGAATTGAAAGCTTCTTGCAGCTTTTTGCTCTCCCTGGGGATGTCCTGTGAAGAGCACATGTAGAGAAGTAAACAAGCAAAAACAGTCTTAGTAATGTGGGATAGTAAACATTTCCACAGTTGCTCAGGTGCCTGCCGCTGCCTTAAAGCCACAACCCCCCAGCTGATGTCCCCAAACTGCCCACTCAAACACCAACTCTGAAATTAATGGGGGGGTGATCTGTGGTGTCATCTTTGGGAATAGCCAATGAAGGAAGGCTGTTGAGGGGTTGTGTTAACCCCTCCATCCATTGTTGTCATCCTGCTCGCAGCTACAGTTAGGCTCTCCGCTCCAGATGCTCGTGTCCATGTGGCACACAAAAGACAAACATCCAACCCGCTCTTTGTCTCCACAAACACCCGCCAGCTCACCCCCCCTCCGCCAAACACACGCCACTAAAACCTTTCAACCAACAATAATGCAATAATGGGGGGGGGTGAATTAGAGTGCTGAAAGACAGCTTTTGAAAATGACTGAGTGCAAGGATCAGGCTGAAGGCTGGAAGGTGTCAGCAGCGTCACCTGATTGAGTATTGTAGGAAAATGAGAAACGGCGAAAGAAATTAAGGAAAAGAATGAAAGGTCCTTTCAGGTCACAGAGATCAGCTGACATACCAAAACAATGTCTTCTGCTTCTTTTCACTTTGCTGATTTTGAAGAGCATCCCTGTGACTCCAGGTGCCTGAAATTAGAATGAAGATTCACTGTAAACCATGAACATAGTTTGCTGTAAACACAAGACTGTTCTTCAAGAATGTTGCTGCTTACTCCAGGAGCAGCAGAAAAAACAAGGAAAAAAGTAGGTAAACGTGAATAATTTCATATAGGAAGGCGTATCTGATGATGTTCATGCTTCAGCCAGGCAGGTGGTAACTCAGGTAACGGGCTTAGCTCACATTTCCATCTTTAGATTTGGGTCAGTTCCACACAGGCAGCAGCCCCCCATAATGCTGCATTTGTTTGGATCTTCAGATGTGTTGCAGAGCTTGTTGGTGTTGAACAGAGGTTCCTCGTGACTGTTTCTTTCGCTGGCGTTAGAGGTAAACAGTATGGAATAGAACTTGACAATGAAGAAATAGGCTGCCATTGGAGATGTGAATCACAAACAAATCTAATATTGGGGTTTGGGGGAGTGGGGTCATTTCCACATACCCTTTAATTACAGATTAGTTTAGGTCAGCATCACATGCTATTTTTGAAGTTCAGTAGTGGATGTTTATGGACCATGTTCAAGCCCAAGCATATAAATGGGCGTGGCCATGGATTGCATTTCGCACGTTGAATCATTCCAAACAGTCAGCTCCCTCATCAAGGTTGATCTTATTATAAATGGAGAGCATGAAATATCTCCCAACCAGAGCTTGATCTCATACCTCATGGTAGAGTTTAAAGGTTTGGGGGATACCATAACAGAGGCCCGGAAGGAGCAGATGTCTATAGTTTCTTAGATGTAATCACATGATAAATAGATGATTTATTACTTTTTTGCTTTCTTGTCATGGTTAAATTTTAGTTCTGTGATCATAAATTCTTCATGATAATCATATTGATATTATGGGTTCCTTTGTTTTTTCTTGATATGTACATCATATTTTAGTGATGAGTGTGTGCCGTCTCTTTGTCCACACATCACCTCCAGGAGTGATGGAGCTGTTGTATTTTGGTTACAGGAGCTGGTTTATCCCTTTTGCGGCAGGATCTGTTTCTTTAGTGAATGATTCATGGTTTTGTTCTTTGGTTGTTTTGGTTCAAGACTATGTCATTATATTTGGTCTAGTGAGGTTTAACTTTAGGCGAAGTTCCTCTTTTTGTTTTTTTTTTGTTGTCTTGCTGCATAAACAGGGTTCTGGTTTTCCTCATCAGCTTTTCTATTTTGATTTAATTCGTTTTTTTACTATTTTGTTATATTATTTTGTGACATGTTGCACCTTTAATTTACCTGGACACGCCCCCGTTCTCATCCACAAACACCTGCCGGCACGGAATCCTGCTAAGTAACATAGCACACAGAATGAAAAGGAGGGAAATCACACATCAACACTCACACTGCCAAACCGATTCTCCACCGAATCTCAGCAGCTACTGTGAGCTAGAATGATGGCTGTACATGCAGGCCTGCAAATAGTGAACCCACGCACAAAGCAAAGCTGTCAGTTCAGCTAAATTTGATGTTTTTGTGAGCAACCTTTACATCTGAAATGGAAAAAGGACTCTGCCTCCCTGTGCTGCAGCTGATTTCAAGCATTTTTAGAGCCATTTTTGATTTATCTACACCTACTTCCGTAGGCACAGTTACTTTGACTTTAATATTTGAAGCTTCAAAATATAAAAACTGCAGAACCTCATCAATCATTCGGAGTTTTTTTCTAGGAAAAAAATTCCATACGAATCAATAGGCCAAACTGCTGAACCGGTGTGCCTCTAACCACACGTATTAATCTAAACACTGTTGTTTAAGCCACTCAGCAAATCTAAAATGTGTTTACAGTAACTAAACACCAGGAGTACATTAGTTTTCCACCATAATGATGGGATGAAGTTCACAAATGGAGCCTGTGTTTGCAGAGAGAGGAGGAATGTAAAACTCAGATACTTCAAAAGTGCTGAGATGCATTTTAAAAATAGATGAGAGCTTTGATGTTTACAGCCAATCACGCATGAGCAAAGCAGCTGCAGATCCATGACGGATGGAAGTGGGTTCAGTCACTCCTCTGCAGGATGTCCTGGCAGTTTTGCATGAACTGTCTGCAAATCACATTCACGTCTGAAGTCATAAATCACTGAGACCATCGATCTGTGTATTAGAACATCTACATTCGTGTTTTTATGCACTCTTTTGTGGCACTAATGCAGCTTTTTTTTTTTTTTTACCCCACTTGATGAGGACTCAGTGGGAAACATAAACGTTCAGCTGAGGCTGAATTGCCTTTGTTGGTTTAAATGGACACCTGAGTGTTCGTGTGGAAACAGAGCAGGAGCAGAGCTGGGGCTGAAGGGGGGTTAAAATGTTTGTTTACCTCCGGCTTCATGGAGGGCCAGATTGCAGTCATTATTCTGCAGGAGTCTGAAGAGCTTGAATTCAGCAGTTATGTTGTCACCCTGAGTGGAAAGGGACCGGCTATGTGTGCATGTGTGTGTGTGTGTGCTCCTGCCAGTTCTGCAGTGAACCGCGTCTTTGTCTCCGTGCTTTTTATACCTGTCGGGAACAGAAACCTTCTCATGGAGAGCTTGTAAATGTTGCCCACATTTTTCAAAAAACAAGAAAAAAAGAAGCAACCAACCCTTTACAGTTTCCCCCTTTGAAGTCGTACAAACAACCACAGAAATGCCCATTTGTTTCTCACTTTCGAGCGTGTGCCTCATTATTGTGGTGCGGGGGACCATGGGGGGAGGGTGCTGCTGTCAGAACAACACCTACAGGCATCGGACACAGAGAGGCTCATTATGCAGGAGGAAGGCGCGGCCCATCCAGACACGAGTGCCGCCAAAGACAGCAAAAACACAAAGTCTATGCAGTGCACGGTCATGCTTTGAAGCCTTCCTCCATTAGCTAAAGAGGAGAGCATCAGCCTGAAGTCTGTTAGTCATTTTGTTACAACTTTTACAACATATTTACAGAAAAAGTCTGAAATTTTTCTCATATAACAATCAGTTGTTAAGTACAACTTCTTCCCTCTCATGCGTTGGAGTCAAGGCAGTGCTGACGACAGAACTCAAAACTCAACATTTATTTATATCCAGATGCAAATCATCACGATGTGATGCTAGACTTGTTGACTGCAGGGGTGCAAAGGTTATTTGACTTAATCAATTAAATGATTTATAGTCCAGCAATCCAACAGATCTGGCTAAGGCAAGTGGCTGGTCAAATGGGTCTACGTCATTAAAAAGAGTTTCAAAATGAGAAAAATATATGACCATATTGGACAATGCCATTTGGATTGAGGAACGGTGGGTGTATTTTACTATAACATAAAAATGACAAGTGGGATCACACCTGATGACAGCAAAAAATGATCAAGCCATCAGTACAGTTCAAAGTGCGAAAACACTTTGAATTTAGCAAAGACGTGAGACCGTACAGTGTGAGAATTTTCTAATAATGTTCCATTTGTATAATTTTTATGTAGAAAAACAACAGTGGGTTGTTGTGAAGGGATTTGCCACTCATTTTTATTTACTTGTTTATTTGTAAACACATTTGAAAACTTCACCTTCACTGTTCTGTACCAGGTATTTATCTCTGAGTCACACTGGTTGAATTTTTAGGCTAGAGATGTCCTGGATCCATTTTAAGTCAGTGAAACTGATCAAATCGAATCATTCAAAAATGAACCAATATCAACAATGAATCATATCATCAACCACAAATTATGATATGAATCAAATCTTTGTTAAAATGAATCATAAGACTCCTATTTGACAGAGTCGACCATAATATTTTGATTTCCAACTGAGCTGGTGGTTGGAGTTAATGGACTGGCATCAGATGGGTTCAAATCTTACTTCTGTAACAAACCCTATGAGTCAGGATTGGGGACCAAGTAGCATCTTTTTCCCCTTATACCATGAGGTGTCCCTCAGGGCTCACATTTTAGGTCTCTTATTATTATCTGCAATTCTACTATGAATTGGTTCCTTTCATGATTTTTACTCTTAAGTAGACAACTTTCAGGCACATTGTGTCTCTCAAACAGAAGAAATATCTTGTGGTTTTGAAGACATGGATGAACCTAATTTATAAAGTATTAATGACAGGAAAATAGGAATTATGCCAAACTGAATCATATAGATTGTTAGGAAAAACACAAAGAAACTTATTTAGATGTGAAAGTGGACTCGCTTCCTTCATTTTTAGGCAGCTAACCAAAATGTGGCCCAGTTCTTCTGACTGGGCTTTTGAGATAGCCTTCCAAGCCTTCGTTACGATTAGGCTGTATTAAAGTATTAATTTACCTGTGAGGACTAGTGCTTTAGCAATTGCCTAAATGCAGTTGGTACAAAGAAGCAAAAACAAATCTCCCCATTTTTTTTTAACTTCATTGCTGTTTGCTTCCGTTTGAATCCATTTCAAAGTTTCTTTCGTTTGCATTTAAATCCTTAGAAGGTTTGTCGCCTGCTTTACCGGTCTGAGCTGTTGCAACCTTATGTCTCATTGCGTTTTCTTAGGTTCACTGATTTGCTGCCTCTTAGAGCAGAGACAGACAGAGCGTATGCTGTGAGTAGACTTTAGCTGTATATACATATATATATATATATATATATATATATATATATATATATATAGTGATTCCTTGAGATATCAGATTTTTCATGACATGTACAAAGGATTATCCAAAGTCCTTTATCCAACAACTGCAGTTATCCAATAATGAGAAATTGAGATTGATGAGATTAATGCATGTAGATTTGTAACAGGAAGTTGAAAGTTTAATCATTTACACTTAAATAAGAAAATGATCTACGATGTTGACTAGGATTTTATAGTGATTGCATTTTAATTTGCATGTGATTACTTTCCGTTATCCGATTTTGTGGGCATGTAAACGTGCTCAGTGGTTCCGGCAATCATCATTATTTAAAAAGCTCACTGAATAAAAGATCAAACTCCACCACAGCAGTGTGGCGTCTAACTGAGATCAAAGTCTGCTTGAGCATAATGTCGGAGGGTCTGCGCCACAGCTGAAAGGGGGGACTCACTGAGCGTTGTCCTTTTTCCCTCCACTGAGAACTGAGCTGAGTTTCCATCCAGCAGTCCTAATCGTCATGTATCACACATTCTGACCAATCCCCTCCATAACATGACTGCTAAAGTGCGGGGGCACCCAACTAAGCACATTACAGCAATTAGCCATGCTATCTTGCTGTCAGATAAAGCTTGTTTACTGAACTCACGCTCCCGGTGAGGCTGCTTAAGACTTTGAAACGTGGCACGGGATTGACCTAAGAACAGTAAAGAGCTTTCCATCAACCTGCTTCCTTCAGTTGACCTTCATCTCACCGTCTATCAAGGAAAAGACATTTAAATCTTACAGTCCACAAAGAGATGAACTGGTTACTCACTGTTTTCCCCTTAGATAGGAGTTGAACTGAAGAAATTGGGGGTGTCCCAGACCAATTACAGGAATGAATCATGTCAATCAATAGGTTTTTAGCTTCTTTTTTTGACTCAGTCTTTTATGGAATATAAAAATACCAGTAAATACCTTCACACACTGCTTCTTATGTGCATCATAAAGGGATGCATGGTTCTGTCAGGCTTTGGAGGTAGGCGCCACGCAGCCTTTGATGTACTATAAGAACACAGCAAAGTGCAGATGAATCATCGTTCATAATGAAGAATGTGAAAAATGAAGCATATCCTATCAAGCTCCCTTTTTTTGATTCACTGAGAGGATGTGTGTGAGTTTACTGTTTTGTCTTGTCTGTCAGGTGAAGATATGACATGAAACAGCATGAACATCCACTGCTGTGCAGTGCTTATGTGGTGGAGGAATGTTTTAGCTCTCTTTCATGAACCAAAACTGGTCATTTACACTATTTAGCTGTCTGATGAATCTCCATACCTCACCCTGTGGTGAAGCTAAATCAAGTTCCATTTAACCAGGGTTCAGCAATCGGAGGCTTCAAAGCCTCATGTGGCTATTTTGCTCCTCCATAGTGGCTGAAGAAAAATAAAATACTAGTAATTTTTAGATGTAAATTTGAATTGATTTAATTTAGGTTGGTTAACTTGATACATTTACAGCTAAGGTGCACCTAGAAGTAAGATGACCCATGTGAAGGTTTTTACAGACATGCTCTACATTTCCTCCAGAATGCACAGATTTCAAATACTAAGAAAAACTTTGGTAAAAAATGTGATCTTTTCTGATTTCTCAGTTTACTACAGCTGTAGTATGTAGGATAATGGCTTACCACTGAGAGGATCCTTATTTGCACAGGAAGTCTTTTATTTTGAAAGGAAGTAATACGAGCTTTTGTCAAAAGTAAAAAAAACAATTTCACATTTTTAGAAAATACCCGTTTTATTTTATATTTCTGTTTTATTTTTATTCAGACCAAAAAAGAAACATGTTTATTATAAAACTAACAATGTTGTGAATACAAAGCAGTGTCACATTTTCATAAATGGTAAAATAAGACTTTGCTGCTACTGTCGCTTGAGCAGAAACAGGCCTAAATGGCTCTTTTCCTTCTAAAGGTTGCAGACCTCTGCCTTATACTGAAACAAACTGAAGCCAGTTTTTTTGTAGGATGAAGATTTGCATTAGGTCAGTCAAACAAAGCAAACTTTGTGAGGAAAAAAGGTTTGGCATTGACTCAGCACACCAGTGTAATCGCTTGTCTATTGAAATGCTAAAGAACAATATAAGAATATTAAACAACTGTATAGTAAAATTACACAGCTCTGGAGATGACATTGAAAAAAAATGGTTCCCTCATGTGCAAGGCTCCGAATGAAACAAGTCTTCATAAAATACAATTTGACTAATTCCTGGTTCTCCTAGTTTTTCGGAAACAGTGGAGGAGGCAAAACCTAAATAATGAAGTTTCTCTGTCATGCACATTAGACACTGGAAGTTCAACTTAATGCTGCAGTAGACTATGTGACCTCAGAACGCTACAGTTATCCCATAAAAAATACAGTTCATGGATGTTCCTTTTTTTTTGCAAGAACCAAAAGTTTTTTTGTGCTTTCTTAAAGCAGGTGTATTACTTTTTTGGTAGAGCTATTAAAGGTTAAAATCTTCAAAGAAGATAGGGTGTCTGTCCACTAAAATGAAATAGGAAGTTGGTTTAAACAGAAGCTTGAGGTTGAGAGCTATGCCTCCTATTCTACTTTAGTTAATTTGAGGTACAACCAAAAATCCTGCAGACGGAGAGGAAAGAGTTCTGCTTGAAACAGGAATCGCAAGGACTGACATTAAACGTCAGGCAGAGACAAATCCTCGCAGAAGGAAATCTGTGTGGCTTGTTAAGGATCCACAGGCCTTAGTGTTCATCAGGATTCAGCCTGTGCCTGAGCAGGAATTTTAAATGAGACTTTCATGTTTATGCAAAGTTGACTGTCCAAGATCTTCATCCTCGTGCACCAACATCTGTGACGTCTGTACATTTTAAGCCCAGACCTTTTTTATGACATCATTAAAAAAAATACTTGTTTGAAAAACTGTAACAATCTCATATACATAGCACATTGACTCAAGGACAAACACAGAGTATGAATTATACATGATCAGGGCACTCATCAATGTTTCTCCATAGACTTCAATAGGGTAACTATTTTTCCTCTGCCTCCATTCTTCCTATATGTAAAGTCCTCATTCATGATGCAATGTAAACAGTTACCAATAAACAAGGGAAAAAAAACTATAAATCAAACTATCTACAACAACCTAAATTCTGACAAACACAAATAGACCATAAACTCCCATGATTCACCTTCCCCACACCTTGCAGTGAGGGATGGGCAAAACCAACATTTTTTCTCTCAATTCAATACCAATGCTTTTATCTTAATCCACATAAAAAAATCCCACAGTTATGCTTATTTAAAAATGTATAATTTATAGTCCAATATGTACCATCATGTTAACTTCCATCTGAAAGCATTCTAAAAGCAAAAGTCTTCACGGTTTCTCATACATACCCCAAGTCTATGAAAGAGGGATGAATATGACCCTGCAGGAAGTTCAGCTGCACCTTTGGGGTAGTTTTATGAAATAAAGGTTCATTCAAAATGTTTACCATTACCGTTTAAAAACTGTTAGCATGATATTCTTTGCTTTTCATAAATCGCTGATCAGTGTCTTCTAGCAGACGGCAGGTGGTGCAGGGGACTTTGAAATTTGGTGGCTTTTCTCATGGCGAGGTTCATGTCATGATGGATACGTGTCTTTTCAATGCTTAATAAGTGGCAAGTGTTGCTTTTACATTGCTTTACTTATCAGGGAGCATACATTATTAGCTTTGGACAGGAATGAGTAAAAATAGGCACTATTCTTCAGCGATAGAGTTTCTTGATCTCACTCATCAAAACGGACAAGAGTTTGACTAAGACTGTGGAGTAGATCTTTTGCTTTGGCTTCCAATAGGTTGGTCTGATATAACGTGAAAAAAAGGCAATCTATAATACACCAGGGACAAAATATACACTTAAATATAATGTCTAAAACTGTAAAAAATAGTATGTTTTCAATCAGAACAGTGATACTTAAAAAAATTTACTCCACATTACCGACCGATTAAAATTAAAGTATCAATATGCCCATCCCTACTTAAGAGGGTTAATATGTAATTAAAAATTGAGAGCCAAATCTTTTTATCACCTGTTTAAAAGAAAAGGCAAATCTGTCTGTTGTTTTCCTGGCAAAACATGATTTTGTTTATCAGCTGTTTATCAATGACATTGAAAGTGAATAGATCTGTCTGTCCAATTATATTGTAACATGAGATCTAATTACAAGATACAGAGCTGAACAAAAGTATTGGGCACAGAAATAATTACTGACTAATAGACTAAATGATAAAGCTGTGCTTTACTGTATCTAAGAAAGTAAGTCAAATTAGTCAAACACATGTCAAACTACATTCACAGCGGGAATGTGATGCACAATCTTAAAAGCACGGTGTTCACACTGGACGTTCTTTTTCCGTTTATCTTTCTCATATATTAAAGACTTGTAGTCATATAATTCTGACACAAGCCACAATAATTCATTCTCTCCTCCATGATCACTTTATAAGGGGTTGGCCCGTTCATGAATTCAAAGGGACGCCATCCATACGTCCCTGATTTGGCAAAGTTTTACCTGATTTCAATTTCAATGTGCAAAAAATAATCCAAAAAACATTCAACCTGTATTCTATGGCCACTCGTTTTGTACGTAAATCCTGAAAACTGTATTAAAAATATGAATAACGATGCATGAAGGCGAGAGTTTTGAATGCCGAATCCTAAAACACAGCACTCGCATGTTTACTTAGAGGTTTCATTGAAAATGGTTGCATGAACGGTGTGAACGTCGCTTCAGGCTCAGAGTAAAGCCTTCTACCTGAAACTGGTATCAGAATCAAAATCTGACTGGGTTTTGCAACAGTACTTTTTTATAAAGCAGAATAAAAATGAGATTTTTGAATAAGTTAAGGCCCGGATGGTCCACCATTGGCTAGTATGTAGTGGAGTTGCAGCACATTCTTAAGCAGGGGATTGTTGTCGGTCAATGTAAATGTTTTTAATCAACAAACTGGACATAAGACGTTTAAAGCACTGAAATGAATCTTCCTCCGCAAAAGCTCTCAGTTCTCAGGAAAGAGATGGGGATTTAGACACATGACCCCCCACCCCCCACCCCCTGCCGATTATTTTGTAGGCTAACCCTATTTTGTTGATGGGATTGTCCTTCACTGACACCAAGGGTGTTTTATTCCAGCTGGAAACTCAACCTACATTTAAATTCCACCTCCGGTGTTAATGTGACACATGTGATGGATGTGTTACCATGGCAATGGAAAACACTGCAAAACAAACAACTGTCACTGAAATGGGGAGGAAAGCTGGATTAGTAAAAAAATACCAAAGCCAGCGTCACACCAGCAGAGATGCTGACTGATCCTGAACTGAGCTGACCGCTACGTTTTTCTGGTAGTACAGGCAAGCATGCGTGTGTGCATATGTGTGTGTCTGCTGCATGCAGTCGATAAAGCCCATGACACTGCGACCGCCAATGATCCAACCACCAATTCATACAATCAAAGCACGCAAATCAACACTGGCTTTAATCTGTAGTGCAAACACGGAACACGCTGGCTGACACAGTGATTCATTAGGAAAGCCAGGATGCTAATACTCTTGAGTAGGGAGTAGCGAACACGCTTACCGTGACTGCAGTTTCTTCTGCGCTTCCTCAGCAGTCAGTGTAAAGGTCACATCAGCTCATATTAGCACGCACATTTCAAACAAGAATTCCCTCCAAAAAAAACAAATATGGTTTGTAGAACTGATTTAAAGGGAAAATATTTGATCCAAAAAGTTAATCAATACAAAAATTATTCTTGGTTTAAAGACCCACTCCAATAAAAACAGTATTTTTGGAGGTTTTATCCTGTTCTTGAGGCATTTTTCTGGGGGACATGTATAAAGAACATTAATCTTAAAATTAAATTTTTGAGTATTTCTTCATTCAATCAGAAGCAGATGGAAAAAAATGCAGTTTGAAAAAGCTTGTATTTGTTACGTAGAAAAAAAAACACTGGGTGGGCCACAGGCTCCCTTCTCTGCTCCATTCTGATATATCCACTTTCAGACAAATAGATCCATGTACGCCTTCGTTTTTCTCAACCGAAAGGGTATATAGCTCAAAACTGTACCGCTGGATAGCTCTGATATTGTCCGACATTTTTGTTTCACCTGTAATGTTAGTTAGGGGGTGTGAGGGTCTGTAAGCCAGCAGGAGAGCATGCAAACAGTGAGCTCTCAGTAACAAGAAGGGAAAGCTCCACATCAACAGTCCTGCCCACAACTCAGAGGCAAATTTCAAATAAACAACTGCTGCTTGGCAGAAACTATGTTCTAAAAAACAAAATTAAAAAATTGGCTAAAAACGGCATAATTAGCTGAGAATGTGGCTTTAAGGAAACAAAGTCCCATAATACATTTCTTGTAAGAAAAAATGGTGAGAAGGACCAAATGCGAAAGACTAAAACAAAAGTAGAAACAAAAACTTAATAAAACTTAATAAAAAATAATAAAGAAACTAACATAAAAACAGTTTGAAGACTCGAAACAAGGAAGAACAAAGGGGTGACAAATGGACCTGGAAGTAACTAAATGAATATCTTGAGAAAAACACTGAGAGGGCTTGGACTAAAACAGAAACCACTGTGAATATTTAAAGACTGGAATCTGCTGTGACTGAGAGAAAATAGAAAACCTGAAAATACGGCATAACTTTACACTTTAGCTTAAAAATAGAAGTAAATATTCGCTTATCCTCACAGCCCGATACAACAGTCGGGCTTATTCGCCTGCTGTGCTCTGTCCAGTGCTTGCTTTGCAGAAGTGGGGTACCTCACAGTTCAGTGGACTCTAAATGTGATCTCTAAAGCTGCTGAGGCGCAGTTTCCTAAAACTACAACATTCATTTTCCCAACCCTGTGTGAGTGCTTGTCAATGGCTCAAAAGAGCTCAAACTTAAATCTTGCCTTCAAGTAAAATTACACACAAAATTGGGTTTTACGAGTTTAAAAAAGCTTTTACTATTAGTTTAATTTAATATTCGATATTCCTTTGTCTAATGTTCTTCCTAATTCAGAGGGAGTTTTCCTCTGCACTGTCACCCTTTGGTTACTTAGCAGGGAGATTATAAACCCTTTGTTGAGAATGATGTGACTGCTAGACATGGAGAGTTACCTTTATTAGAGAAACCCTATATAGTCTGTGAAACAGCTCAGCAGGAGTTAGTGAAAGGCATGTTAGGTAGGGAGATGTGGAGGTAAGCCTCACAGAGTTCAAGGTGAGGCCGAGGCGGAATGGGGGTGTGAGCAGCCAAGTAAGATCCAGCAAAGCTTTGTGGTGTGTGTGGTCAGTGAGGAAGAGGATGGTGGACAACTCCACACACAAATGGGAAATTCTGGCTTCTACTTGCTGATTTAAGCTTCAGTGACATAACTAGATTTGCAGGCTGAACTGACCTAATAAGTTGAATCTGACCGCTCATACAGAAACAGGGAGCGGTTCAAACTGGAATAAGATCTAAAAGAAAATACTGTCATTGACCATCAATCAAAGTTGGATAAATATTTCAATAGAATACTTTTGGATGATAAATAAAGTTTATTTGTTCTTGCCAACAAAACATCTAGAGAAAAAAAAAAAAAGCTTTCCCACAGAGTTAAGAACCACGTGCAGTGAAGCAAAAAAGTATTTGCCATTGATTCACTGATTCTCCAAGTTGTCCCACTTAAAAAGATGAGAAAGATCTCTAAAAATCATCATAGATACACTTCAACTGTGAAAAAAACAATCTACAAAACAGGAAATCACATATTTAAAGAATTTGCTTGTAATATGGTGCAAAAAATAAATATCAAGCTCACACAAACAAGCAAGAATTATGTTCCTCACAGATCTGTCACTTCTTATTCAAGAAGCTCTTCTATCCTCTATTTGTTACCTATTAATGAATGGCACCTGTTTGAACCTGACATCAGGAACAAGATTGTAGACCGGCACCAGGAGTTCTCCAAAGGTCCTCCTGTTTAAGTCAGCACATGTCCTGGACCATCTTAAGTTTACTAGTGATGATCTTAAGGATGACTGGAACCCTATTTGGTGAGATTTCGAGTGACAATCTCCTTCCATCAGTGACAGCATTGAGAATAAAATGTGTCTGGATCTTTCAGCATGGCAATTATCCTAAACACATTCCCCGGGTGACAAAGGAGAGGCTACGAAAAAGCATTTCAAGGTTCTGGAGGGGTCCAGCCAGCCTCCGGACCTCAAAACAGAATCTTTGTAGAAAGCTGAAAGTCCATGTTGTCTGACAATGTCCCTAAAACATCACAGCTCTCGAGAAGATCTGCATGGACGAATGGACCAAAATAACAGCTACAGTGGAAGGGAATACCCAACAAGATAAGGGGTCTGGGGGGGCTGTCTCATCTTTCTAAAGTATTCCCTCCCTATCTTCTTTATTGAATTACTGTAAATAAAAACTGCACTTATACAACAAATAAAAGTGCTACAAATGAACTGGATTGAACAGTCCAGCATTGGTTTATCTTTAAATATATATATATATATATTTGTATTCTCTTGTTACTAATGATCTACTCCAAACTCTTTTAAAGAAGAAGAAATGAAATCATTAACATTGCGGATCCTTTATCAGTTATATTTTTATTTGAACTTCACTTTAATTCTTTTCTTTTTTCGGTAATCTTTACCAGTTACAATGGTAGCACCAATAAGAATCTAAATACTGGTAAACATTTTCATGGCTATGTTGTGCTTTGAATAATTGAGGTGAAAGCTGAAAGTCGTGTTCCTGTTCAGAGAAAGCCTCGTCATCGTCACTCTTCCAGTTCTTTGTCTCTTCTCACCTTGCTCTCAATGACATTTGAGTAACTTGCCCTCCCCCATCCCTCCTACCTCATCCTCCCATCAGCATCATCCCCACCGTCCATTGTTCTCCTGCTCTTTGCTGACTCTATCTTTTTTTTATCACTTCAGTTTAATGCAACTCAGTTGAATAAAATGAATGCAAATGAAGGTGAAAGTGAAAGTGAAACCAGGGTGTCCTGCCTTATTTTAATAGGTTTTAAACTTTGAAGTGGGTTTAATTTTTTTTTTTAAGTTTGGTGAAAAAATTGTCAAACCTTGTTTGCTGCAAGTAATTGGAGAAACAACCAACTCACAATGACTCTGTAATGATGTTTGGAACAAATTAACAATGTTGCACAACATAAATTAATGAAACACAATCTGCAGACAGGAAAGTTCAGACTTTTTATTTCTCTTTTAATCTTGTCTTACATGGACTGTAGGAGCAAGGGTTTATTGTTTTCCATTACATATGTGTGGGAGACATAAGAACTGAATCACCACCCTTTAAAATGGCAGACTCTGACCTTTTGACCCACAGCCATTCTGTCTAATATTATCATTTATTTACCTATTTTCTCTGCCTGCTTTGAAGTTGCCACTTTACCTTCAGGTCTTCTTGTCCACATCACATTGTTTCTTTTTTTTAGAGCTATAGTAGTGTCAGAAAGATAGATAGTTAGATAAGATAAAGTTAATATAAACTTCATTATTCTGTTTGGGAAGTAAAATAAAGGCTTCAGCAGCATCAGCTTAGATCTGTATCCACAAAAAGATAAACATAAGAAATCAGTTTTTGGTGCTGATTGTTGGAGACTGTGGTAGGAACAGACTGTGGCTGAACAAGCTTTTTTGTGCTGTGGTGGCAGTGTGCAGAGTGCGATTGCTGTCATCCTTTTTAGGAGTTCTCCACTCTGTCACCAGAGTCCATCTTTATCCCACCACAGTGCCAACACACCTCATCAGTTTTCCCAGCCTGGATGTGTTTCCCTTTTATATTTCTCCACTCCAGCACACCATGCCGAATAATAGACAGCTGGCAGTGACAAATTGATAAAATATTCAGAGAGGTTTCCTGTAGGTGTTGAATACAGAGCAGGGAGTCTCACAACCTGCTCTGACTTATTCTGTAAAGTGCTGGAGCCTTAGTCAAAGGTAGAACCAGTGATCAATTCCTATAGGACTATTAGATTTGGTTTTGACCTCATAGAATTTTGACACATGGGCAGAGAAAGTGTGATCCGAACCTTTGGTCTTCCGATCAGAGGTTGACTACGTTACCTCTGCACCACAGCCACCCCTTCATCATTGTATTCAGAATTGACAGGCAAAGGAAAAAGTAACTCACTTAATGATTTGTCTGTGGATGGAATTCTTCATCTGATCCGAGCCATCCAGCACATCAATAAAAATTGAGAGGTTTAGCCTTCTGGGAGAAAACCAATGAGCAAAACCATTGTCCCAGATGTTGAAAATGTCTTCTTCTGGTGGTGAATATATTCTGATTCTATAACTAGAACACTTACAGAAGGCAAATGCTCTAGTCATGGAATCAGAAAATGCTTCACCTCCAGAAGAAGAGCACTTGGCTTCTGTAAATATGTCTTTTTAAAGCAGTTTTTTATGGTGGCAAATGAGAACAGCAGAGTGGAAAGCAATTACACACGAAAGAACTAAAAAATACATATTTCAAAGAGTTTTGTTTTCATTATTGTTTTTATTTCATTTAAAAATATTGCTTTTGTTATTTTTGTCTCTAAAGATTGTATTGATGAGTTCTTCATCATTGTCAATAAAGATTCTAATATTGACTCAGCCTGCATTGTGCACTTCACCTTTGAGTTCCAAGTATTGACTTTGCTTTCCCCTCCAAGACAGTGTAGTTCTTTTGCTGTAATTATTGACTTATGATAACCTTTAATAAAACTGCAAAGCAACTTAAAAAGAACAAAAGTAGCTAATACTGTTAACCATTACACATTATTAACAAATTACACCAAATTGCTAAAATACCAAGAACATCTGCGAATTGGTTTCAAAACATAGACAACCTGGTGTGGATATTTCAGTATCAAAATTAAGTGAGAAGATTCAAGGAGCTAAATTTATTAGAAGTTAAAATTTATTAGGAGATTTGCAAGTAAAGACAAGTAGTTTTATGCAAGCCGAAGATGATGACAAGGGAAACGAAATGATTTCTAGTCATTTGATTTTTTTCTTTTTTAAGTTTTCCCCATTGTTGTGGATGAAGAGCTTTACTGTTGTCTCTACGCATTCCCGTCTCTGCCAGTGTGTGCCTGCCTGAGCTGTAGGGGCTATAGAAACAGGTAGAGCGGCGCCGGGCTGATGTATTTGATGGCATTTTAACCACAGTCTTCTAATCAGATCAGGATAAGAGCATCATAGTCAGTCATGAAAGTGGAAGAGCTGAATTTAGCCTGAGTAGACTTGAAGTCACCTTCAGCCTCCTTGACGAATCCAGTTTCTTTCACCACCCTCATCAGGTTTCGCACATTTCTTTTTGCAGGAAATTCTAGTAATGTTGACCCGATCGTTGATGGTCAAGGGTGAATCATCTCAGAAGCACAGTCATTGGGCGCTGGTGGTGGTGGTTGGGAGTGTCGTCTATCTGCACTTTTGTCCTTCACTCTTAATCCAGAGTGTCTTCTCTCCCAGCCTGAGTTCAGTCAGACTAACATCGAGTGAGCAGAATAAAGCATGACAGGCTTCCACTCTGCGCCAACATCAGAACAGAGATGGAAAATTACATAGGCGTTTGTTTACAAAATGATATTTACAGAAAACATCATTATAATCTGTATTCATGAGTTTGCTGTACAAAAAAAAGTAGCACCTTTTTTTTTACTTATATGTCATCTGTAAGTAGATGTCATCATTCAGAATTGTATATTTTGAATGATTTTGCAGCTTAGCAAGCTCTGACTTTATGTAATTTTTATGAAGCTCAACAAATAAACACTTCTGACTACATAGATTTTATGATGTTAACAATGCAGAAGCTACTCTGAAACTAGTCAACTTTTGCTTGTTTTCTTTTTTAACCATAAGCCAGTTCAAGAGGAATAAAAATTCAATAGAATGTTAAGTTTTCAGAATTTCTTGTGAAAAATCTAGCGGTTTTGTTTTTTATCCATAGATGTCTGTTTTTATCTTGTGTTGGTGTGTGTGTTTGTTATTCCTCTCCAACTCTCTAATGGATTGTGTTTCTGCAGGATTTGGATATCTTTCAGAAGAAAATCGTTTCTTATTTTTTACTGCAGAGGCATCAAAGACACGTGTGTGTGTGTGTTGTTCTGCAAGTGTACATCATCAACTGTGGCGTTTGACCACATTTGTCAGTCAAAGTTTGCAGATTGACATGTTTGTGTGTTAGAGTGCTGAGGTCAGCCCTGTGTTAGCACTTCGATGGAGAAACACACACACACACAAACGCACACCCGACTCAGCTCTGCAACCTCACTGTGATCCATGAGGCATTTCTCACATACATACCGGTTTTCATGTTTTCTGGGGAGGGGTGTTTTATTCATGTCTTCTGTGGACCACCCTTTCTCAAAGGTGTAGAGATCTGAAAAATAAATCTGTAAAATGCACTTTTACACAGAGAGCTCTTTGATACACACCTTGAATTCTAACAATTCTCATCTTTCTTGTTCCACACATTCTTGACATGCTGTCTGAGAAATTCCAGAAAAACTATATTTTACACAAACACAGAAATGCAAACTCCACAAACTCCACCTAAACACACACAACATTTTTTCTTATATCACGATTCCTGACTCTTAAATGTAATATTGTGTCTATTTGGGCATTTTTTTTAAGTGGACGTAGCTGCAGACAACATCCAGAACTTGGTGTTTTCAACCAGAACCTGAAGTGCCCCCATATTTCCTGAAAAAAAAGTATTTTTACTGGCAACCCTAACAGTAGTGTTTTTTCCCTTTTAAAAAAAAGTTTTTTTAAAATACAATTCTGAATGCTTTTGGGTTGTTTAGTTTTACTTGTGATCAATGATGTCAGACACTTTTATCTACAGCCAGGTTCCTCTCCATTTTTTGGAAACACTCACCAAACACACAAAAAAACATCATCATATTATGGAGAACAGAATCTCTGTAATAATTTCCACAACGATCTCTTTTTCAACCATTTTGACATTTATCTTGTGACAGAATGCAGTTCCAACATAAAACGTCCTTTTCCTAAATCTAGATCCACAAACCCATTTTTGTAAACTTCGAAACAGAAGAAGCACGCCCCTTTGTCCTCTATGCTGGTGGATTACAGGACCTGACTGCTCCATCTTTGAAGAATGGACTTTAGTATTGCAGCAAAGTCTTTATTGTCTGCAAGTGCTGCTTCAATTGTTCACAGTTTTGGAGTGAAAAACATCCACCTCTTTTTTTCCCCAAATTTTTCCCCTAAACTCTATTTTAATAAATAAGAACAAATTGATGCTCAAACATTTCTAAGAAACACAGAGAAGTGCCATTGTTCAATCTTGGACAGACGCATATTGCAATGTTCTTATGGGTGCTTGTGGAGCAGAACAATGTTTGGAACAAAGCAGATAATTTTTCTACTCTCTATATATTAGTCTTACCTGAGTTTGGGCTGTTTTTCAGCAACACTGAAATGGGAAACATAAGTCAAACCTATCAAGTGACTCAAACTTTCGGGGGGAGAAATCTACATGTGACCATGGTGATCGTTCAGCGTCCATCTGTTGCCTTGATGGTTCAAGGTTTCTAGGATTTTGGATAAAAATAATAAATAATCATCAGAATGCCAGAGATGATGCACCCTCAAACAGATTTTTGTCCACCAGTCTGCACGAACTGAACATCAGTGCTGACCCAAACATTTGAGCTAAGTACAAGACTCATTGTTGGCAAAATATGTCAAGTTAGATAAAACTGAATCAAACAGATGAGAAATTGGGACCATCTGTTCATAATCTGCTTCTGGCTTTATCTTACACTGTCAAATGATGCATTTTATGAGCAGCAGAGTGTGCTCTGCAACACCTCAGCAGAGCAGTTTGCTCGTGTAGCAACACGACATCCCAAATGAGCCGTGAAATGTCCTCGGAAACAGAGCCTTCCCTTCTCCCACCTCATCAAAGCTGCATGGTTGTGCTGAAGCACTGCTAGATCAAAGGTTACTCTGAGAGGGAAAGGATTTCCATCAACTTCTTCAATGAAACCCACAATTAAAATAGAATAAACACCATTGACTTTGTTAGATTTTCCTGTTTAGTCCATTAGAGTCTAAGTCTTTCGTTTCACCTCTTGACAGAAGCTGGAAAACTGCTTAACATCTAACATGCTCATAGACTTTTGCTTTTACCTTTATTTTTACCTTTTGTGCTTTTTTAATGGTTCTTATTGGCATTTTATGATATATCAGCTGATCTGAGTTAGGTGTCCTTAACGACTTTTGTCCTCTGTTTTCCAGGTCCATGGGGTCGTTGCATGGGCAGTGAGTGTGGACCTGGAGGCAGTCAGAGCAGGGCAGTGTGGTGCTCTCACCCTGATGGATGGACCACCTTGCACACCAATTGTGACCAGGCAGAACGACCAGAGAACCAGCAAGGCTGCTTTCGGGTGTGCGACTGGCACAAAGACCTGTACGGCTGGCAGCTTGGAGCCTGGAACCAGTGTGTCCCGGTGGTGATGCGAAATGGCGGTGGGCAGCGACCAGCTGTGTGCTCTCGGGGGGACGAGGGCATCCAGACCCGTGAAGTGGGCTGTGTTCAAAAGGCGGATGGAGAACCGGCTGAAGACGCCATCTGTGAATACTTTGAGCCCAGGCCTCGACAGGAGCAGGCCTGTCTCATCCCCTGTCCACGGGACTGCGTGGTGTCTGAGTTCACTCCATGGACTTTGTGCTCTAAGACCTGTGGAATGGGCTTACGGAACCGGGTTCGCAACGTTTTGGCGCCGCCCCTGTTTGGGGGATCCGCTTGCCCGAACTTGACTGAATTTCAGACGTGTCAGGTGGGGCCATGTGAGGGGGAGGAGAGCCTTTACAGCCTCAAAGTGGGTCCGTGGGGCCCCTGTTCTGTGCCAAACTCAAGGCAAGTCAGACAAACTGACAAAGCACTCAAAGAGAGCAAGAAAAGATCCAAGGAGGCTGAAAAACCATCAAGGGAGAGAAAAACTCAGCCCAGGGAGAACAAACAGGTGGTGGGAGTAAACAAACAGATGAGAGATGATGAAAAACTGTACAAGGAGGTGGAGAAGACACTAGGAGAAGGTGAAAAACCACCAAGAGGTGGGAAGAAAGCATCTGCACCAAACAGAAAACGTATCAGAGCGAACAAGAAGGCTGACAGGCAGGCAGATCGACCCAGACGCCAGAAAAAGATGAAGAACAAGGACAAAAGAGAGAAAAAGAGAAAGGAAGTCAAGGAGAGGTTAAGAGAGAGGGGAAAAGTCAAAGACCCTGAGACCAGAGAGCTGGTAAAAAAGAGAAGGAACAAGAACCGCCAGAACCGTCCAGGAGGAAAGTTTTGGGACCTGCAGGTTGGTTACCAGACCAGAGAAGTGAGCTGCCAGCATAAGAGCGGGAACATGGAAGCTCTAAGGTAACCATCTCTGGCTTTTTCTTTAGCATTCTCAGCACATTTGTGTTTAAAGAGTTTGAATCTTCATGAACTTCACTTTTACTTCAGACACTAAGCATAGAACAAACACACCAAAGCCCAAAACATAAAAAATGCTTTTAAATTCAAAAATTTATTAATAATCATGTTTCAAATGTATGTACAGAAGAAAACCTCTAGACTTTAGCTTTTTCATGTATGTGAATGTATTAGGAGGGAGGTTTCAGACAGAATTTAAAACGCATTTTGTGTTTGCTGTCATATTTTGAGATATTTTAAATTCAGTTTTCAATTAGTTAATGTTCCGTGTTGTGTAGAGACAACACACAGGAGAGGGCATGACAGCAGACCCATCCCAGGACCACAGACACTGTAGAGCAGCTTCATTGATATCTGCACACACCCCATTATCCAGTTAACATCAACGCTTCTGCAACCTAATGCAACCAACAGTAATGAGATTGTAGCCTGAGTGAGACACAGTCATCCGGATATACTGATTTTCTTAACTCGTTTAAAATAGGATCATTTTCTGAACAAGGCATATTCAAATTAAAACCTGGGACATCCCGGTTAAAGTGAGAAAATCTAGAAGGAACAGCCCAGATAGGCTGATGCAGTTGCACTTTTCTGCATTCGCCCTTTTTTAAGAGGATTCTCTAGGAAGAAACAGTTGAATTTCCCCTTTATCACCTTCTCTATGCATGGGACGGTTGAGGATTTGCCCCATCGCCTGTTCACTAGGTTTTCCGCTCATTTCATGAATAGTTCCTCAACATAACTGTTACGGGAGCGAAGGAGAACCCCGACGCAGAGTGTCAAAGATGGAAAAAACACATTTATTTTGCAGCGGCCAAAAATCAAAAATAGAGGCAGGGAATAATCCAACTGGGCAGGAAAAAACACTTGGCAAGAGTCGAATCACATGGACAACCTGACGGAATCATCTGGCAAACAGTGGTGGTGGGTAGACTGGTTTAAGTAAGGTGAGCTAATGAGAGGATTGAGCGCAGGTGTCTCTGGAGTGGTTGACACACCCCCTGCCACTCACATGCTCTGAAAAACAAGGAAGTGAGGGGAAAAAACAACACAGAGCCTCCACAGCCATCACAATAACACTGTTACAACTTTAGGTGTAAAGCTACAATCCCACCACAATCGACAATGGGTGTTCAACCAATTCCAATGAAAAGTCTATGTTAACTTAGGTTTCAGGCTTCCACGTTACAAACTCACACGTTCACATGTTGCAATGCAAGTTTCTACGACTGTGTTTGGCCTCTACTAACAAAAACACTTTCATTAAATGCGTTGAAAGTTACACCAGTTAAACTTTGACCAATCAGGGACTCGGATTGGGTAGTGACGTATGTCTGAGTGCTACAGCTGAGACTAAAGCTCAAACTGGGCCAGACGGGAACCACAATCAATACAAGAATTGAGAGAATAATTTTCATTCACAGAAGTATCAACCATCTGAAAATTGATCATAGAAGAGAAATGAATAATTGTGGTTTGCACCTCTTCGACATTTCACACCAATCTTTATCCAGCTGTAGGTGGCGGACATGCACTGGTAAACAGAAGAAAAACTAAAAGATTAAGAATTCACTTCTTTGCTTTCCCATTGTGAACACAATGGACTAATTGCGGGTTCCATAACTGTTGTTTGGCACATTCTAGAAAGAACATGTCCGGTGTGACCGTAGCATGAGGCTTCTTCCTGGAGAATCTCTTCTTATTTTGTCATTGAGGGATCTTCACACAGCAAAAACTGTGGCTCCACTCTTCTGAAGTTGGAGCTGACTGCTGTAGACTTTCGTGCTGCTGTACTTATTCTTTGAAGTTCTTCATTAACAGTTCTTGTTGTCCCTGAATGCATCAGTGGGTAGATTGCCATCCTGCCAATTAAAACAATATTGTGCAGTGAGCAGCAGAACCTGAGTAATGAAAGAAAAAAAAAGCCAAGCTGTCTTTCCCACAATGGGAATTTCTCTCTTCTGATTTAATACAAAGCCTTGGCTCTTGGAGCTGGATCTTTTTAGCACAGCACAGCACATCACCGGCTCAGAATAATGATGAACTTCGGCTGACACTGAACTCTTCTGATTATTTTTAACTATTTGTGTGTATGCCTGGTAGAGCTGAATGAAGCTGACAATGCATGAGCAGCGTTTCGCACATGAGCTCAGAGTGGCTGCACTGTCATGAGCTGCCGTCCCGATTCTGTCTGCCAGCGCCGGGTCGGCTCAGAACCAGGCCAGCGAGCAGTGTCGCCCAGACCTGACCGCAACTCTGACAGACACAAAGAAAAAAACTCTGGGAGCACGTTAACACTCACAGATTACCGGAAAGCCACTGTAGTAATCTAATCCCAGAGAAGGATCATTCTGTGTGTTTGTATGAGTTCACAGTAGTCATGTTCACACACATGGTGTGCACACACATGTACATACAGAGAAAAATAGCAAAAGCCAGCTTTTCTAGAGTCACTGCACATCTAAAAAAATGAATAAACATGTTTTTAACAATCCGATTTTCAGCTATTTCAGCATTTGGCTCATGGAGAGACACTTGAAAGTCACCCAACTCTGCCTAAACCAGACGTGGGCAAATTTCGAGCTTTAAAACTCTAATTGATTTTATTCTCACCTGTAAGAAAATGTGTGGAGCATGTGTGCTTCATACAGCTTCTTTACGTCATGTTTTCAAGAATCTCTCAGAGAACATTTTAAATGTTCTGCTTGGTTTACTGCTGGCCGTGCTCTGACCCATATCCCTTTTTCTTGCAGCATGTGTTCTAAGGAGTTGCTGCCCGTCACCTTCCAGGCCTGCGTCGTTCCAAGAGACTGCGATGTGACCGAGTGGTCCGAGTGGTCGGCCTGTTCCAAGGAATGCCATGACCCCAGCTCCACTGGTGGGGGGCAACGCACCCGCACCAGGAAGGTGAGCCAGTTCCCCCTGAGTGGAGGGGCAGAATGTCCAGAGCTGGAGGAGAGCGAGCCGTGCAGCCCTCAGGCAGAGACGGTGCCCCCCTGCACACTGTGAGTTCATAAATGCATCCACTTGTAGACAACTAGATCCATCCATATTTTCCTAGACTGAGCTGGCATCTGGCTCAATACTGTACAACTGGATAGTTCCAATATTGCTCACCATTTTTTTTGCATTGGTATTGTTAGGTTGGAGGTGTGAGGGACTGTAAGCTTGTAGGAGAGCGTTTAAAAAAAGGAATGATGGGAAAAGGGGGTAGACTTACTCCATGTCAACAGCCCAGAATTCAGAGACAAATTTCTGCAGAAACTGTGTCCTAGAAAATATTTTTTTTTGCCAAAATGCTATAATCATAGTTAAAAGATCACAAAAGACAGGGGTGTCTTGGGGATTGCACATGTGAATTGCAGTTAGGAGCTCCTCAAAAGAGCAGCCACAGCTTTCAGATAAATGCATAAGATCAACAATGTTTGTGCTGCACATTCTCATCTTTGTCTCCTCTCAGTCACACTTCAGTGAGATGAGCCACTCTCTAAGTGTTGTTTAACCTCCTCCTGACACAAAAAAAACATGAAGAGCAGTCTAAGATGAGTTTGAGAAATTTGTTTCAAACCACAGAGAGCAAGGTTTTGCTTTTGACACAAGGAAACTGAGAGATGTTTCCAGACCACAGACCAGTGTCTGCATGATTTCCAGGAATCCAAGCTCTACTCATGACTGATTACCTGGTTCAGGTGTGTCCAACCAATTAGAACATGCCAGAGCATGGTATTTTGGAGAACATACAGGAATACGGTACTCGTGGTCTGGAAGTGCCTTCATTAAAAATCCTACAATCCAGTGCTAAAAACAAACAAAAGAAGTAATGGTGAAGGTCCTGATAGCTCAGTAATTGCTTACATCATTTCATGAAAGCTCCAAACTAAAATGATGAAACTCTGGATGTGCGTCATCTGTGATCATCATGTCTGCAGCAACACCTGGAAGACCACTGAGTGGACAGAGTGCAGGGTGGACGCACTGCTGAGTCAGCAGGACCGTCGTCGTGGAAACCAGACTGGCTTGTGTGGAGGAGGAATCCAGACTCGTGAGGTCTACTGTGTCCAAGCCGGCGCTGAAACGCCACCAAACCTCAGGACTAAAGAGGGTAACAGTCTGCCAGAGCTCACCTGTCCTTTACTCTCTTTACTCTCAGTTTGAAATTACTAAAACAAATGTTCTCACTATTTGAACAATTAAAAAAACACACAATATGCTGCACTAAAAAAATAATTTTCAGTAATATTGGTCGCAGGAGGAAAAGAAAACACATGCTAAAGAAGGAAAACCCATGTATAAGTTGCACCAGCGTCCCACTTTAGGGAGAAAGGTGCAACGCTTCTGAACAACTTTGCCATGCCCAGCGTAATGCTGCGTTCACACCAAAAGCGATTCACACGTCAAATTTGCTTCTGCTGCCTCGTTTGATGGGTGTCAAATGCGATCCTCAATACTTGTCCAAAAATGTCTTCATGAACGAGGTGCTGCTGTCGCTTGTGGGAGAAACTATCACCAAGCTTTCAGCCTCATTGAAACAATCAAATTCTCCTCCATGTTTGTTTTGGACAGCGCTTCTTCTTCTGCGTTGCTGTCAGTAACAACCCTCTAGCGGTTGTTAGCAGGAAACAACGCTAAAGGGCAACTGGTTGTTAGTGGAAAATTAACAAATATATGAGCCAATATATTTTTTAAAAGCTTACACAAGTCACACCCCTGGCCAAACTATGAAAAAAAAAAAAACTTGTACTCCAAAAAATATGGTAATTGGAAGTGCAGAAGTTGTTTTTTGGTGACAGCTGTCCCTACACTTGTTGTTTCAACATCCATCTTTTATTTATCAAGCTGTTGTTAAATTGGCTTACAGTTCAGAACCACCATGTTTAACGTGATGCTGATAATGACTTTGTTATGACTTTTGCTACCGGCTCAGAAAAAAGATCCTGGAGGTCTGCAGCTTGTGTGTTGAGTTTAGAAATGTCATTTGAATTTTGAGCAAAACAACAGACATGCGTACAAAAGCTTTTGTAGTTTTCATGCTATTTTGATGTTTTTTTTTTTTTTTTTGTCATGGCATCTGTAGACAACAATCTGATGATTTCACACTGTGAAGCCTCAGAAATGTTGCCAACATTTTTCTATCAAATGTCTTTGATGTTCAGAGCTTTTTCTGAATGTGCACACACACATATACAAAAAAGAAAAGAGAAACCCGTGCATCTGCAGTGAGCGTGCATCACTGAAAGGCTCTGAGCAGGTTGGCATGAATGAAGGAACTCCTGAACATGTTTGCTCGTGAGACTAATCGACCAACCAGACATACTGCTAGAATAAATCATCAGATGACTGACTTTTCTTCTTGTTCCACATGTGTCCCTCATTACTATTTTAATCTTTTGTGTGGCTCCTCAGCGGTGCGGCCAGTCGACAGTGAGCTCTGCCAGGGCATCCCTCCAAACACCACCCAGCTATGTCACATCAGCTGTCCGGTAGAGTGTGAGGTGTCGCCGTGGAGTGCCTGGGGGCCCTGCACCTTTGAGAACTGTCAAGACCAAGTCACCAAGAAAGGTATAAAAACATCACACTGATTTGATGTCTGCTTCTTCTGCATGTCTGCATGCATGTCTATCATGCCATCAGCTGACTAAAGAGAAAATGCTCTGAGATCTGAGGAGCTGCACAGATTCCTTTAAATGTGAATGACGCCACTGAGGCTTTGTGGTGGCATTGATCTTACTCATAATGCACATATCAGCACATTTGCCATAATTAGCGCATTGTAGCTAACAGATGTTTTGGGATGGAGGTAATGAAGCAGCAGTTTACAGTGTTCTGTTGTCCGCAGAGCTGGTTTTAAAAAACAGGAGAAAGTTGAAGGTCGGGTTCAGAGGCAGAATATTTTAAATAAGGGGGCAGAAGATTTCAGAAGGGTGGCAAATAAGATCAGCAGAACAGTAGGCCATTACAAATGAAAGAATAAAAAAAAGTATTATTTTTCCTTGTCCCTTCAGATGTCGTCAGATTTAGGGTTGTAAAGCCATGCTTACTTAGTTTAATGTTTGTTTGTTTTTTTTCCAGTGATCTGGGTAAATACTCAATTCTGATTGGCTGCAGGGTGTCCATTAAAAATTGGCACACAATGAAGGAAGTTCCTATCAAATAGTTTGAATTTTCTATATTATTGCACTGGCATAAATGCCACTTGATAACTGGTTTCCAGAAACTTGTTAGAACATGTGATTCTCATTACAATTAATGACAAAAATTGTTTGTTTGTTGATACAAATTTCATGATCAGAGTTAATGGCTGATATTTCTTGCAATAAATGCAATCTATGAAAATACTTGTGGCAAGAGGTGCACTTTCCCTCTGAAATTATTATTCTTTTCACTTATTATGAAGTTTAGCTTATGTACTACTTTTCTCTGCTGGTTAGTGCTCATACATCAGCTGCAGCACAGTGAGGTGCAGGCTTCGTAGCTGTTACCATGACAACGCATCACATCTCATATCAAATGGTACGCTTCTTGTGAAAAACGATTCCAATGTTAAAAACAAGAGTTGAGTACTAACTGAGAAAATATTTGTTTTCTTTTGAAAGTGACTATAGTATAAGTAGGATATTGCCCTTAAAGGTGTCCTTTATTTCAAATGACTGGACTTGGCGGAAGCCATTATTTTTTGATGGTGGGCACTTCTTTGGGCATCATCCCTGACATGTTTGACTATGAAAGGGTGTTTTTGGTTTTACTAACTTGTCTGCTGTGTGATGCAGAACATCATCTACTCTGCAGGCAGCAAGAGAGGGATATCTATCAGAGATCACACACTCAAAATACACGCCACGCTGGGGGCTCACCCACAGATAAAACGTTGGTTTTTCACCAGTTGACAAAAGTGTGATTGAAAAGTGGTAAATGATTTTTCTCTGCAGTCTCTCCAGGGCATTATTGTCTCTTCTGTTTAGAGCAGGAGTGGGGGGTAAGGACTGAGTGACCTTGATCTCAGAGTCACGCCCCTTAATGAAAGGTTTATGAAGGGTTTAAATTTCATGTAGTCACCTCTGTGGGGTCCTTTGCATGGATTAAACTTAGAATATGAACACAAGCTTCCAGGTGCATGTTTAAAAACTGCAACAAATATGTTGGGTGTCATATTTTGAAGTATTTTTACTTGTATTTGTTTATTTATTTTTTAAATTGACCCTGAAATCTTTATGGCAGGCTTCAAACTGAGGAAGAGGAGGATCATCAACGAGCCCACAGGTGGGATGGGAAACTGCCCCCACCTGGTAGAAGCCATCCCTTGCGATGACCCCAGCTGCTTCGAGTGGCTGGTGGTTAAACTGGAGGGGTGCGTTCCTGACAACGACAAAGAATGTGGACCAGGAACACAAATTCCACAAGTCCAGTGTGTCAACAGTGAAGGTGAAGAAACACAAAGACGTGTAGCATCTGTGTGTGTTTGTGTGTGTGTGGGGGTATCTTAGCCGGTCTATAAACGGAGAAGGTGAGGGGCATCACAAGCATTTAAAAAACAAGCATCTATCATTTGTGCATGGAAACCAACAACGTGTCCAGATAGAGATCCAACTGTCAATACAGGAGTCAACCATTTTGTCTTTTCTTGTCTGCAAACTGATGGTAACTCTGCAGGTTGGATTGCTGGCTGTTGGGATTGTCGCCCATACAGACAAAAGTGACTACTCTGTGCTCCAGCATGGGTGGCGTGTTTGTCTTCATGCATTCCTCCATGCATGAGATGATGGCAAATGCTAATAAAACTTTGAGAAAAGCAACAGACACCATTACTCTGGAACAACTTTCCACACTATTGCCAACGTGGTCAAAAGAGTAAATACAAACCAATGTAAAGAAAAAAGAAAGGGGACCTTTACAACCCTCTTTGATGAAAATTGTGTTTTTAACATGTTCTTGAGGCATTTTTTATGATGGAGGACATATATAAGAAAATTAGGATTAAAATGGCATTTCGGAGTATTTATTGATCCAAATTGTTGTGAATCAGGAGCAAATAGATACTCTGGAAAAAACTTTAAAGTGTGATATAGAAGCTACTACAGCAAGCAACAAGGTTCCTGCTCTGCTTTACTCTGATGCATCATCTTGTAGACAACTAGCTCCATGTACATCATGTCTTCCGTGTTCGAGCTGACGCCAACGGTCGGAGGTGCATTTCTCTGCACAAACTATGTCCCAGAAAATAACACAGACTTTGACAATAGACCAAAATACACTGAGTGAGATTTTAAGTGTTTTTGTTTGCAAGATGTATTCTGGATTTCATTACAAAAATATTTTTAGAGTTTTGCAGAGAAAAGTCCAGAAACAGGCAGATTTCTGTATGAAAACATTTCTTAATTTCACAGTCAGAACATATTTAGCCTCCACTGGTATATCTTGATACTCTTTTCAGTGATGTAAAGCAATCTTTAAATCATCAGCCTTCAGTCAGAAGCTCCCTCCAGTTTTCTTGAAATAGAGAAGATCCTTCCTGCCTGGAGGAATCCATAATTACTCTTCAAGTTTGACAGAGTGGCAGCATCCACAGCTCAAGAACCTGAGAGTAGGCGTGAGTGCTTGAAGCTTGGAACGGAAACTGAGGCTCACAGAGCTGGACTGAAGAAGACTGCATGATAGTATCCTGGCTCGTATCCACTTGGATCAACAAAAAAACAAGAACATGACTAAAAATCCTCATATTGATGCTTTGAAATTAAGGCTTTTCTTCATACAGTAATTTGTTATCAACAGCTAGTAGTTTTGTCTACATCCTTTACTCAATGAGCGGATAGTTAAATATTTTAGTACACTTCACAGATAACTGTGGCTGGCTGAAGAAAAGTGTATTCCTCAGAAATGAAACCCTAAAAGCTGGAAGACAGACCTAGTCTTTATCAAATTGTCCTGCTCCCAGTCTTAAGAAGCGCTCAGTGTGAAAGCTGCCCACACTTTCCCTCCCCAGCACCATTTTCAATCGGACGTGTAAATTACATTAGGGTAAATGTTCTCCACTCTCCGTCTCAGATTAAGCTTTCGTTTCCCGTCAGCTCCAAGTGTCCTAGAGTCTGAGAGCATTTCTGCTCTGGGTGCAGAAGAATTGCAGAAGCTCTTCTGTCCTATGGAATACTTAGAGGAACTAACAGAGATACTGTCTGCATTTCATGAATTTAACTTTCCTTCACTTTCTTTAAGTTTTTGAATGATAATATTTTATTTATTTTGATATTTTTAAACGTTTCTGCTAATTATTGTGTTTTGTATTTTTTTCATATCTAAGTTCATTAATTTAGTTGTTTTATTTTTCTGCAAAATCTGTTTCTCGCAGTTGGGTTCTCCACTAACCTTATTTCATGACATCAGCAGTCACCCTGAGCCCCTCCCACTTCCCATAACAAATGAAGTTATAAAGCTACTAGTGCAGAATGATCCTAGAGTACTTTCATTATTATTAAAACCAGCAAACTCTGTAGTTAACACAGTCCAACAGCAAATTTACGTTCCGTGTGTTTGGCACCTGATCCCCCATGACAGATGTATGTTACACTTCAAATGAATGTAACTGTGACACTGGTTTCTGTGCAGGTCTTTTTGTAGAGAAGCAGCTTTGCCGTGATGCCATCCTTCCAATGCCAACTATCTGTGAGGTGCCTTGCCCCAAAGACTGTGCCTTGAGCCCCTGGACCCAGTGGTCGCCCTGCTCTCATACATGCTCTGGGAAAAATGCAGAAGGAAAGCAGACCCGAGTTCGTTCCATCCTCGCTTACAATGCGGGGGAAGGTGAGAAAGTTCATGTGCAGAACCCTTTACCAAATACATCAGTGCATTTTAGACAGACGTCAAACAGACTTCTGTATTTGGATGAACTGATTGGCTTAAATGAGAGTACAGAGGTGCAGGAGACCCTGACACAGGTAACCTTCCTCAACCTTGATTTACCAAAGTTTTATGTTTGTTCTCCTCAATCCCTTTAATAATGTATTCTTCATCTTTGCCGTGAGTTTTTTTAGCTCCACAAAAGTGCTTCTTTGCTGCTGGACAACAAAGGCAAAGTTGTGGCGTGGTCACGGGTGTATGCAGCCACGAATGGGAACTATTGTAGTCAGTTAGAGCGATCACAAAAACCCTCTTTGTGCGTCTGCACCAAAGATGTGAATTGTGTACATAAAGAAAACACAGCAGACAAAAAGTCACCTTTGAAACCTTCTGACGTTTTAGCATTTGTCTTCTGGACAGCGCTGGGAGCTACTGAGATGGGGTCTGGGCCTCTACAGAGTAGTATCAAATAGCTGGGCATGCTCAGAGGGTGTCCTGTGTTGCTACATTCATGCCTGGTTTGGCTCAAGCGAGCTGGTGTCATTCTGGTGCTCAGCACCTTGAATCATTTTCCAGACAGCTCTTTGCTGGGTTTGCTGACCCATCAGACAAATATTAGTAATTTGATATGCTTCTGTTGAAATATGCATGTGAGGAAATGAATCATTTGCCATTAGATCCTGTTTTTTAGGGTCTTACACTTTGTCATGTAAAAAAAAAGATCTTATTGTATCTCAAATCCAAACCTCTGAAGCTCATTGCTTTGATATTATACGTGTTATTTATTGTGTTAACATGAATTTTACCTGAAGATTTTATATGAATCAATTTAGAACTTAAAGAAGGTAAAACAAGGATGTTTGTTGTTATGGTAACCAGAAGGGTCCATAAAAAGCAGTTTCAGTGAATGTCTGTAAAATCTATTAAATTCGATTTTTTTCCTTTGTATTCTGCAACCAATTAACTTTCCCTATTGATAGAAAAATGAAAAGTTTTGTCATTTAATGGCAGTTAAAAGTAAAAGGTGTTCAGTTTTAACACAGTTTGCCTTTCCTGCATTTGCATTAATTAGTCTGTCTTCCTCCACAGTGACAGGTAAAGTTGTGGCATGGGTCACTGTGATGCAGGGTAAGAAGTAACTACAAGACTTTCTCTACCCCATAATGGAAAATGATGGCTTCATTAGATGCAGTTTGTTTTCTTTACTTCTCTTTAAGGCCCATCACTTCTTTCCTTGATTGATCCAATATTTGGTATTGTCATATTTTCTGTTTTTCCAAAAATGCTAATGTAGAAAGTTCCCCTATGTAGGAGGTTTCCCTGTACTTGTTTAGATAATAGTACAATCTATCATAACATTGAGATAAAAAAACAATCATGAATAAAGTTTTTAAAACTAATAAAATTCAGGAGAATAGATTGTGCTTATACGTGGGAATTTTGAGGACATTTTTATGCCTCATTAACATCACTCTCTGGAACACGTGTTTAAACAGCCACTTCCAATGAGAAGTCTATGTAAATGTTCAAAATGTTCAATTTCATGCATTACTTTGCAAATTTTTAAGACAATATTAGGGCTCTATGCCCAAAACGTGCAACCATTGAACGCGCTTTGAAAGTTAAACCAGGTTGAACTTTGAACAATTATGGAATGTATGGATTTGGAAGTCATGTATGGAGGACGTCCCTTTTAATTCATTATTCATTCCAAAATTGATCATGGAGGAGGAATTTGATACGACACCCAGGCTTATATCATAAAAGAGCTGTGAAAGAAAAACCTCGGACCAAGAATTGCAGGTTTGCATTGCTTCAACATTTTGCACCAATCAGGTGGCAGACAAGTGCAAGTAAACGATAGGGGGAAAAAAAAGAACAAGAAGATGCTTGTCCCTGCTTGTCCTGTGTGAACACCATGGGCTGTTTTAAGAATATGCGTGTTAAAGAATCTGCATTTACATTCTTGAATGTGAGTCATTTGCCCGGTGTGTCCATAACATTAGAGATTACATTGACAAGGATCAACCGTCTTATACTTTTGAAGACCAACACTGAGAATTCCGGTCCAATGTTGACTGAAGAAATCCATTATCACCTCTTTAAGATGTAACATGTAGATCTGAAACCACCCTTCAAATTGAACTTTTCATGTAGAGGAAGTCTTGAAGAAATCCCAGTTTGATTTCCTTAGCTTGATTCCAAAGAAAGACCAACCAAAGGGGAACCAACGTATGCAAGTTCTAATGTTTATAGGGTCTGAAGCAACATCACGTCTACTGGAAGCACAATGAACCCAAATGTTGAAACAATTTCTCAAGTTTGTTGGTGTAATAAAAGATTAGTCTTAGATTCTTCTTTGGTCTGGTGCTTTCAGTCCTCTTTGATAACATTCTTCGGTGTCTAAGATACTTAGCTTTTGTTTTTTCCAGCTACAACACTAACAGAGGTCCTCCTCTGTTTCATTGTTCTCCAGGAGGAGTCCATTGTCCCAACGTTAGTGCTCTCCAAGAGGTGAGGAGCTGCAACGACCATCCCTGCACTGTCTACCACTGGCAGACTGGACCATGGGGGCAGTGCATCGAAGACTCTTCGTTCCCCTACACCAACATGTCCGTGGGTGTCACGCGAGCGGAGGATGGGTCCTGCGCAGTGGGGATGCAGACCCGCAAAGTCATCTGTGTCCGTGTCAATGTGGGACAGGTTCCTCCCAAAAAGTAAGATTTACCATAAGTAAAAGATAAAAAAAATCACAGTCCAAATTATGTTTGGAAAGTAGAAAAAAATCAGTGGTCCTTCATCTTCAAGAGGGACATCTTTCACTGCAAGAAAACCATATATAGCTTGTAATCTAACATGTTCAATGGTCCGTAGGATGTCAGTTTAGGGTGCGATAAGCAGACATTAGCAGCATTGGTTTGACTGTCGTTGCATTCTTAGGTTAGACCCCCAAAACCACCTTTCCCCTAACTTTAAGAGGCATCATCACAAAAATATGCTCCTGCTAATGACTGGTGTCTAAATGAAGTCTTCATGACTACATAAATAAATATCTAAAACATTGAGAGATACAAAATTCAGATTTGTGTGATGACGTGGGCACCATCAGAACAAGTCTCAGTGACTCTGCTGTTGGTTCTGGTTCTGCTGCAAGTGTCCTCTTCAATAGGATTTGTTGATCTACAGGTCAAGGAATTTTTAAAACATTTTTTCAAAATGTTATAAATGCAGTTAAATAATATGGAAGAAGGAAGGAAGGAGACAGATCATTCTGCATGTATTCTGAAGTAAATATCACCCAAGACCAGTTTGACTGGATTGGTATTGGCTTGCTCTTTCTTGCAACTTATTAGGACAATGGTTCTAACTGTGCATGTCAAAAACTGTAAATATTCAATAATATTGTGAGATAAAAGGTAAAATCAATGTTTGATTATGTTTTTCCATGCTTTTAAGCTGGAGGGACTGGCTGAAAGAGGGCTCATTGCCGTGACATGTAATAACACGTTCCTAGTTGTTCTGGTTTTATTGTTGGTATGTTTCTACTCTAATGCTGTTTGTGATGGTTTGTGTTTTGGTTGTCTGCTGCTGGTGTCTGGTAGAGGTGTTCACTGAGAGACTGATGAGGCGCAAAGCTGCCGACCAACTGTTCAAGCATCTGTGCGCTGCTCCTTCCCTGGAGGTGTCTTCAGGGAACATGAATTATCTGTTAATTTATTCATCACAACAGTCTCATTGTTCTTGCCGCAGAGCAGCATTAAATAGTGGAACCCCACTAGGGCCCCATGCTGCATATGGGAAATAATCCTTGTCTTTATTCCTGCGTTTACATCGTATTCTGCTGTTTCACACTGAGCAGTGAGTCTGTTGCTGTGGGACACATTTGCACATCAATGCAGTCGGGCAAAAATTGTGCTGAGGTATTTGAGGGGAAAAAGGGATTCGATTTGTTCAGATAAATATTTGGAAAATGGCAATTTAATAACACAGTCTTTGTTCCGTTTCAAACTTGGGGTCCACATTGCTGAGTTACCATTTTATAAATGACTTACTAAACAGAATACATGAGAAAAGCGGGTTCTAAGATGCCATCTCAATGGAAAAAACAATATCCAGGCTATTGCCAGCTATGCCTTGGAAGTGATAAGAGACCCTGCTGACATTTTAAACTGACTAAAGAGCTCCTGACATCAAAACCAGGAATCTCCTCACTGTGCATGGTACACCATGAGGCTGTACACCAAGTGAAAACCAAGGGGTAGAGTGTCCAATCAGGATGCTACCACATGGATCCATCAGAACTTCAGCAAGATTGCAAACCCTTGGCAGAGAGCTTAGAAAATAGCTCAGAGCAATCGAGGAGAGCAATGGGAGGTGAATGGACTATCACTGGAAGACAAGCACCTGACATATTTGAATATAACTCTTGTGTCAGTAACACAGGACTGCTCAGTGAGTCTCGTCACGGCCATGGGAAAGAAGGTTTTCCTCAGCCTGTTGATTCGAGTTCTTGTGACTTTAAAAGGGGAGATGGGTGAATATGGAGCGTCCCAGGTGGGTGGGCTCATTGTGGATCTTTGTGGCTTGACAGTGGAGCCGGTTGGAGTATATTTCCTCTGGCTGTAGTAGTGGGAAGCTAATAATCCAGTCTGCAGTCTTGATGACCTGCTGCAGCTGTTTTTTTAACCAAATCTAGAGCAGCTGGCATATCACTCTGTACATTCATGAGTCAGGACACTCTCTATTGTACATTGGTAGAAGTTCTTCAGCAGAGGAGTGAAGAGCTTGTTTCTCTTTAGGTTTCTTCATGAGAAAAATCTGAAATCTAAAATATGAAGTCCGAGAGATTTGAAGGTTCTGACCTTCTCCATTTCTTCCCTGTTGATGCTTTTGTTGTGTCCAATGAGGTGGGTGGAACCCAAGAGCAGACACGTCTTTAAAGGATGAGAAGGTATGTTTATTGAATAGGTGAATAGTGGAGCAGGATGACAGGGCGGGCAGGTAGGCAGGCAGGAAAGCTTAGCTGTCGGAGCGGGGCTGACAGGCGGGCTGACAGGCTGGCTGGCGGGGCTGTCGGGGCTGGCTGGCAGGCTGGCAGGCTGGCAGGCTGGCAGGCAGGCAGGCAGGCAGGCAGGCAGGCAGGCAGGCAGGCAGGCAGGCAGGCAGGCTGACACACAAGCGGCATAACGATCTGACAGTGGCTGAAGGTTTGACGCTGCTTAAGAACCCATGGTGATGATGAACAGGTGGTGATGATCAGGAACAGGTGCGGTGCTGATGAGGGAGAAGGAACGCCTCCAGGGCACAACAGCTTTAGCCTGAGAGTATCCTTGGGTGTTGAGGTTGAGGTGGTTGTCTCTGAACCAGGCCACCAGCATTTGTACTTCCTCCCTGTATGGTTCTTCTTCATCTTCTCCAACCAACAATGGTTGCATCATCTGTGAATTTGATGGCTGTGTTGGAGTTATAGATGCAAACACAGTTGTGGGTGCATAATGTATACATTTATTGGACTCAAAACACAGCCCTGAGAAACTCCAGTATTAATGACAATAGTGGAGTAAGTGTAGGTGCCCATTCTGACATGCTGTGGTTTGCCAGCAAGGACATCTTTGATTGCAGTGTTTGATTGCAGTTTGTTAATTAGATGGCTGATGGGCTGATGGAATTAAATGCTGAGCTGAAGTCAACAAACAGCATTCTGGTGTACAGCATGTTTGAGGATTTTCAATATGACAATGGGAATCTATATATTCCTTTGGACCTGTAGGTGAAATGATGCTGGTCAAACTCTGATGGCATGTCAGTCAGTCTTGATGTGATGAAGTACCAGTTTTTCCATACATTTCATGATTAGTGGAGTCAGAGCCATGGGCCAGTAATCATTCAACCCCAGTAACGGTAGAGGATTTAGGCACAGGTATTATTGTGACAGTTTTCAGACAGGTTGGAACAGTGGCTCTGGTTAAAGATGTTACTGAACACACCAGCAAGCTGTTGTGCACATAATTTCAGCAAACTGCCTGGTACTCCATCTGGTCCTGGTGCTTTGCTAATGTCAATGCCTCGCAGGACTCGCAGGACTCGCATGACCTAATGTTGTTGGAAGGTAAGAGGCTGATCATGCATTGATAGTGTTAGGTATGTATCCCCTGTATGTCCTGTGTCCTCTTCAATGTGTCAGAAAAAATTTGCTGAGTAGGTCTGGGAGGGATGAGTCAGTAAGGGAGAGTGAATTGTGACATGGTTTGTAGTCTTTTATCTTCTATCTGCTTTTTGTATTTTGCTTTAGCGGCCTTAATGTTTCTATTCTGATCAGATCTAGCTGTTCTATAGGCTTCCCTGTCTCTTGATCAAATTGTTGAATCCATGTATGAAGTAGTGCATTTATTTTGGTGTTAAACCAGGGCTTTTGGTTGTGGATTATTTTGACCTGTTTTTTGGGTATTACATTGTAAATACAAAAATGTATGTAATATACCACTGAGGATGTGTAAAGGTCAATGTCTGTCTCTTCAAAGAGTTCCCAAAAGGTGCTCTCAAAACAGTCCTGTAAAGATTGCGTAGCTTCCTCAGTCAAGTACTGCAGTCTTTTACTGTGGCTTAGACCTGCAGATAAGAGGTTTATAGGCTGGCATTAAAATAGCAAAAGATGGTCTTAGTGTTCAAGGAAAGGGAAAGAATTAGATTTATAGACTCCAGAGATGTCAGTGTATACCTGGTCTAGTGTCTTTTTCCTTCTAGTTTTCTTGTCTCGTATGTTCCATTAGCACAAGGTAAAGTTCACACCAGAAAATCCTTCTGTGTCTTGAAATGTGTGGCCTGAAGGACAACAAATAGTTATTGATCACGCACTACGCACAAGGTCAATCAAGGCCTGGAATCTTTCTCAGCAGGCAGAATTCATTGTTCGGTTGTCTAAAATGACCAAAAGGAAATACAGGCCATAACAGCAGGGCGTAAAGGGCTAGCAGTGAGGGGTCTATGGGTATGCAAGGCAATCACCTGGCTGGTTCAATGTGACAAAACATCTGTCTCAGGTATGGGAGAGGTCCTAAACCAAGATGGATACCCCATAGGTGTTGAATGGACGGCATTCTGAAAACCATTCAGAAACCAACAAGATAGAAATCAATAAACAGCTGACAAAAGTTGTGGAAATGGATTCAAGTCATTGTCCCAAGTCATTGCAAAATTTGAGAAGAAAGAACAACTTGAGAAGATGTTTGAGGAGAGAGAATGGCAAATTACCCATTGTGGTAATTGGCGCAGTTGGAGTTCCAAACTGGAATAAGACCAACATCTGTGGACATTGGGAGATCTGAGACCCCAATAGAGCATGGCACATGTTGTAAGCTTATATAGGGCACTTTACTATTTTCTTAGGAGGCCCAAAGTACTTTACAGTCACAGTCCCACCCATACACACATTCACACACTGAGGGCTGCTTTGTTGCTAAACACTGGCGTAAATATATAACCACCAGAAGCAATGTGGGGTTCAGTGTCTTGCCCAAGGACACTTCAACCCATGGGTGGGGAAGGCAAGAACCAAACCTGTGATATTTCAACCAGAGGTTGACCACTCTAGCTTTGCACCATGGAAACCACACAATGGAGTTTGAATGGAATCCTATGTACACACTTGGATTATGGTGCATATGAATACATTTTATTCCAAGAGAAGCTCCTGTGTGTTACTCACTGTGTTCATCTTTATCTTTTAGGTGTCCTGAGAGTCTCCGCCCAGACACGGTCAGACCCTGTTTGCTTCCTTGCAGAAAAGACTGCATTGTCAGCCCTTACAGTGAGTGGAGCCCCTGCCCATCAACATGTCCAGGAGGTATGTTCAGACTTCATGCTTCCAAGCAGATCCAGAGCCAGATAAAATCTTTTAGTCATTCTTTGATTTGAACGTGTAATGTGCACATTTAAGCTGCTGTTTCTGGTGTTTGTGTACCCATTCCATGTTGTGGTGGACTACGCATTCTTTGTTTTTCACAAACACATGAACACAATTTTTTAACTAGGATGCATGAACCTATGACCGCAATAGAAGTCTTTTTCTTCAGGCGGTAACTCCAAGAAGAAACAATTCAGGAAACGGATCATCATCCAGGTCCCAGCCAACGGAGGGCAGGACTGTCCTGAGGTTTTGGTCCAGGAAAGAGAGTGTGAAGCTCGTTCTGTTTGTCCTGGATACAGGTGACAAATTTGGCCCACATGCCTGAATTTTCAGCATCCCAAGCCACACTTAAACGCCATTGTGATGTGCTTCTATGTTTACAAGCCATTTCTATCTTAACAATTTTCCGTCTTATATTTACCGTCAGATGGAAAACCCACAAATGGCGCAGATGTCAACTGGTTCCGTGGTCAGTCCGGCAGGACAGTCCTGGCGCTCAAGAGACCTGTGGGCCAGGTCTGCAATTCCGAGGTACAGACAGAAATACAGATGGATAAAGCTAACACTGTCATTCTTTTAATATTCAGTCATTTTTTGCAGTTGTGTTCATAAATAACTAACCAAAGACAACTTTTTTCCTAAATTTGGTTCTGTACACACAAATAATTTCAACTGAACCTACAAGATGGGGACGTTAGGCTTTAACTCTTTGACTTGAACAAAAGAACTTGAGAAACTTTGCACAACAACAGCAAAGAATTAGTTTGTATATTCAATATTCAAGAATATTGTGCTGATTATTGTGCACACCCAAATCTTCATAGAAACTAGTTTAACTGTGTGATTTGCTTTGGACGAGCAGCCATTCCATGCCGTCTCTCTAACTTTTGTCATAATCATTCTGGAGATTAGTCTTAATTTCATCTGTTCAGAAAAAAATTGTCAAGAATTGTTTTGCTTTTTTTTATTGTCCAGGGTAGCCTGAATATTTTTGAGGCTTGTGAGTTTGTTTGCATCCCGCGGGGTGCAAAATGTTTACTTTTATGCAGACTCTGCTGTGGACTTAGATGTCAAAAGTTCTAACTACTGCAGTATTCTGTACTGTACTTTAAAGAGATTTCTCTGTATCAAAGACATAACTCTGTGATTATCCACCACCAATTTATTTGAATCAATTGTCTTGGTAGGTATTTTTAGGTCCATGGAAAGCAAGGATCATGTTAAGAAAGTAGTCTTTTCAAATAGCAATTAATCTAACAGTGTATAAATGGAAATGTATAGAAATGTCTTGGATAATTTTGTTTAACGATCTTATTTGTCATTCAAACATAATTTGCCATGCCCATTGGATTTTAATCAGTGGGTTTTGTGGGTCATTAGGTCGAGTAGAAAATAGCTGATAAGTTGTTTATTCTCTGATGTATTATAACAATGAAACTCTTAGTTCTGCTATAGTGCTGTGAAGCCCAAGTAGATGTTAAAGTATTGTTCAAATCAAAAATTTAGAACAAAAACACGTCACAAAAGTTTCATGTCTTCTTAGAAAAGAATAAAAAATGTTTAATAACTTTAAAAAAAATGATTTAGTTAAAAGTTTTTCACTCATTCACTTGTGACGTCTGTTTACTCTACTATAAATATGCACAATTCTTTAAGGCCCTTATGTTTTTCTGCTTTAGTTTGTGATTTTTAGAAGAATTTTAGACTCATTTTCTGAAACACCCCAGAATCTACACTTGTCTTTTGATGAGCCAAGAGCAGCTGGGGTGCTTGGGATATTTTGGAGATGAACCGTTTAGGATTTGAGATAAATTTAATGTCTCAGAAAGCTGTGCTGAGTCTCTGGTCTGCAGGAGCCGAAGGCACGCAGGCAGCTGAACCGTTCTTCCCATCAAAGCTCCTGCTGACGGCTCAGACACAAACAGCGATATCTGATGCCTGCAATCAGCATCCTGCTCCTCCATTCGAGGAAGCTCTTATCGTTATGCTCCATTAGATGAAACTGAGCCGACTGAAGCAGAGAGACTTTATTACAAGTCTTTGACTCCTCACTCATTCAGTGTAATTTCTCATCATTGTAGTGACTAAAGCTACTTATCGGTTTGTGGCAGAGAGAAGATGAAGCACAGAAATGTCAGATTTAATGGTTTTGTTCCACTCTTGTTTTTGCAGTTTGCTGTCAGAGTTGAATCGATACTCATACACAGCCAGAGGTGTAAATCTTTTAAAAACTCCTCTGATCTTTTGCGCTTTCTTGGCCTTCCGCAGCCATTTCGTGCCGGAAGCAGGACGCTGGTCAAGCAGACATTGAAGCGTGTCTGAAGTCTGCCAGCCCCATGCCGCCTCTCACCCAGCAGTGCCATTTGCCCTGTCAGGAGGACTGTCAGCTCAGCAGCTGGTCCAAGTTCTCCTCCTGTACAGCCAACTGTGTGGGCGTCAGGACCCGGAAGAGGAACCTGATGGGTAAGTGGAAGACTTCCAGATAACTTTAGTCTTTTGTGTGACATTAAGATGCATCACCTGGGAGCCACTGGCGCTTCTAAGTGTTTTTTTTTTTTTTTTGTTCCAGGAAAGAGTAAAAAACGTGACCAGTGTAAAAACAACCAAATGTACCCCCTGAGTGAGACACAGTACTGCCCGTGTAAGAAGTACAACGCCCAACCTGTCGGAAACTGGTCAGACTGCATTCTTCCTGAAAACAGCCGTGTGGAGGGCCAGCTCGGCATGAAGGTGCAGGGGGACATCAAGGAATGCGGTCAAGGCTACCGCTACCAAGCCATGGCGTGTTATGACCAGGACAGTCGCTTGGTGGAAACTTCACGCTGCAACAGTCATGGTGAGTCCTCCCTTGGACCTCCTAACTGGTATTGGCCAGATAAGACCCCTAAAGTTGCCTGGAGACCACTGCCCTTTCACCACCACCACCAACACCACTACAAATGCTCCATTGAGAAACTCATTTTAATATTCGGGACCACATGTAACTTTAAACTGTAAGACTGCAAAGCACAGAAATATTGATGTTCAGGTCGTTTGGAGAGCTATGGGGTCCTAAAAAAGGATGTGTTTGGTGTGTGGGCACTAGGGGAGGTCAGATAGAGAGGTGTAAAAAACACGTGTGTGATGGCGAAAGTTGTGAGCATTGACTGTAATTGAAACTAGGATAAAAATAACTTAAAAAAACTCATGTACACCTGAATGATCATTCTTCAAGAGTGTGCAACATTAATATCAGTTATTTTTTTCTAACACTTTAAACTTTAAGGTGAACTTTTAATTTTTCTGTATTATTTTGAAAGTCTCCCCACATGTTCTTCCTGTCAGAGTACCATAAAGGTCATTTTTATGACTTTGTGTTTTTAATTTTTAGTAAATGTTAGATTCTGCTACATTACACTGCGATGTCTTTCCTTAAACAGTAAAATAAAATATGATTTATGATTTACTGCCACCAATCATATTTATCAAATTGTCATGACAACACTGATGCTGCAGTTCTTTATAAATATTTCTTTGAATGTTTGATCCCAGGCTACATCGAGGAGGCTTGCATCATCCCTTGTCCCTCTGACTGCAAACTGAGCGAGTGGTCCAACTGGTCACGTTGCAGCAAATCTTGTGGCAGTGGGGTCAAAGTTCGCTCCAAGTGGCTCAGAGAAAAGCCCTACAATGGAGGGAGACCATGTCCAAAACTGGACCACGTCAACCAGGTAAAAGGCTAGAATTCCCACAGATGTGAATGCCTCATTTCTCCCTCCAATCTGCAGTATTTCAACAGACTTTCTCAGCTTGTTGTATTGACGCATTCACACATGGAGCAAAATTCTAATAAAGCTCTGCCTCTTCATTGTTCCAAAAATATGTGAAAATGTGAAGGAAAAGAAGTATCTGAAAAACTCGATCTAACTCTGCTCAAGGACAAACTCACTGAATTCTTGCTTGAATGACAATTAACTTAAATGACTAAACAATGCATTCAGATAAAAAGAGAATTGCTGATTACATTTGCATTGGTGCCAAAATTCTAAATTTGTCCCGAGGAATCTGATGTCCTGAATAAGTCACAACTGTGTAAACAGACTAATTTTATCATCTATACCAGAATAAGGTCATATTCAGGATAAAATGGGGATATGTTAATTTTTTTTCAGAATATTAGGTATTCACAAGAGCATTTAAGAATAGGGAGAGAGCATTTACTCTATTTTGAGACATCTTATGACTTTTTTATCAGCTCATTGTCTTTTTAGTCTAATTTTCTTCTCAACAGAATACTAATCTTTGCTTCTTCTCTCTTTGATTTCCCTTTTTGTTGATGCGGCATCCACAGGCTCAGGTGAGTTCAGACTTTGTTTTCCTTGTTTTTTTAAATACATTTGTATGAAAGGCTGCTGATGAGGCATCTTTTTAGGTAACCATGTAGGACCATTACACAAAAAAACACAGCCCAGCTATTGTGCACATTTAGCAAGTGGTGCACATTTCCAAAGATACATATATAAAAAATAAGTATTTTCAATAAAAGGGATTTGTGTTTTGTTTAGTTAAAAAAAGTATAGAATTTAACAGAAGAAACAAAAGACACAATGCATGAGGACATTAATAAATCCATACAGGCTATAACAATCACCTTGTAGTTTTAAGAGTTTAAACAATTTTTTAAACCCGAGACTCTTTTTAGCAGAAACTTCTGCTTTTTTTGCATTAGCTTGAAGATTCAAATGAACCTGCAATTTAAAACAAATGATGTGTCCTTTTGATGCTCAAATGGTGACTGTGCTCCCTGCATGCTGGTCAGGTATATGAGGTGGTGCCATGCCTCAGTGACTGCGGGCAGTACGTATGGGTGGCAGAGCCCTGGAGTGTGTGGAAAATTAGCAACGTGGACCTGAGGAGCAACTGCGGTGAAGGTGTGCAGACCCGGAAAATCAGGTGAGCAGGACTGAATCGACATGCGGCAAGATGAAGAAAGTTTATGAAGGATTCATTTTTACATGTCAAAAGACTCTTTTTAGAATATGTCTTGTCTATTTTGCCAACACAAACCTGCAAGGAAAGTGAGGAAACAAGCAAGACAGTTTGCAAGCTGCAGTTTTCAAGAAATGTCATTAAATCCAACACATTTCGAAAGCCTGCATATGCATATCTCTCTCTCTCTCTCTCTCTCTCTCTCCCTCTCTCTCTCTCTATATATATATATATATAGAGAGAGAGAGATATATAGAGATATCTATATATATATAGATAGATAGATAGATAGATAGATATAGATATATATGTATCTATATATATAGATAGATATATATCTATATATATCTATCTATATAGAGAGAGAGAGAGAGAGAGAGAGAGATCTATCTATAGATATAAATATATGTTGACCCGAGTGAGTCTGACATTCATGTAATCTCTTCATGATCAGGTGCATGCTCAACACCATAGATGGGCCGTCGGAGCAGGTGGAGGACTACCTGTGTGACCCTGAGGAGATGCCTTTAGGGGCCCGGAACAGCCGTCTACCCTGTCCTGGTGACTGTGTGTTATCAGACTGGGGGCCGTGGAGCCCATGCCCACTGGTAAAAGGGTTTTTGGTTCATATTTTTAATATTTTCGGGGGGTTTTCCACTTATAAATGTGACAAAATCCTGTAAATATATGACAAGATGGGAAGCCTTTTTACATGACATACAATACATTACAACAGTTTTTTTGTGTTGAAACATTACCTGACCCTGTTCTCAGATGTTCTTAAGAAAAGGCAAGATGACAATATCATTTGCTAATAATTCCTATTGTTTTTTATGAAGCTTTTTAAAAACTTTTCTTCTGCCTAAAATCTAATTTTTTGGTTGATGAATCTGAGATATGAAAGCCAGAAGAAGCCAGTTTTTCAGAAAACTCATGTGTCTTTGCATAATGACAACAGGTTATTGTAAGTTAAATTCTCCAAAAGAATTTTCTTTAATGTATTTTTGCAAAAAGATTAGAATTAAACCCTAAAATTTAAAGCCCTTCATTATTAAATTGGTAAAGATTATGTAATTCAGTTCCGGTTGCTCATTGGAATTTACTTCTTCAATCAATATCAGCTTGATTAAAAATATATATAACATATATTATAATATATAATGTATTATTTATAATATTTATAATATTTAAATAATCAAAAATATGTAAAAATTATAAACCCAGGAGCCTGTGTCACATTTTTAGTAATCAAAATAAATGATGGAAATTAGTGAAATCAATTGCCAGTTTACATTCTACACTGTAAAATAGTTTCTGTAGATTTTACAGTCACTTACTGGCAGCTGGATGCCAGTAATTATTGTTAAGCATTTTACTGCTTTGTTACTGTAAAATGAAATACAATAGAATTTCTGTGTACTGCATTTGATGTTACAGTAACAAAGCTGTAAGTTCAATCACAGTAGCCACAGAGCCAGATTTGAGAATCTCTCATTCTTATTATTTGATGAAGTTTGACTTTGCCCCCTATTTTAAAACATCAACCAGGCAAGACATAGAGAAAATATTTCAACAGAACTCTTTTTTTTTTTTACAGCCCTGCAGTGAGAACAGGACTCGTGAGAGGACCGCTTTCCCGCTGCGTCAGCCAGGAAGCAACAAGACCTGCCCCCCCACCACAGAAACAGAGCCGTGCAAAATGAACAGCAACTGCTTCCACTACTCGTACAACATCACAGGTGAGGGCCTGCTCTCATCTCCCCCACAGCGCTATGGAGGGTGCAGGCTGGGGCGCTGACGGGTTGCTAATGTGTGTCCCTGCAGACTGGAGCACCTGCCAGCTCAGTGAAAAAGCCGTGTGTGGATACGGCATCAAGACCCGCATGCTGGACTGTGTGCGCAGTGATGGGAAATCTGTGGACCCCAGCTACTGCAAGGAGGTCAGACCACATTCCCTCTTTTTTAACCTTCTGACAGGGTCTGAGATGCATCATTTGAGGCTTTGTGATGTTTTTGTGCAGCTGGGATTAGATAGGAAGCTGCAGATGAATGCTTCCTGCGTGGTGGAGTGTCCCATCAACTGTCAGCTGTCTGATTGGTCAGCATGGTCTGAGTGCACACGTAGCTGCGGCCTGGCAGGTATGTTCTTTGGTTTGAGTCTAACCTAAAGGAATCTCCAAATGAAATCAGCTTTTTGTCATATTTTACTGTCAAAGCATCATTTTCAGAGTTTTTTAAACTTCTAAAAAGAATTTTGGAATAACAAGTTACTGTAATTGGATCATCGTCTTCGAAAACTGACCAATGAGAGGACTTGGTTTTCAAGTATTTGCACTCACATTTAAAAATGCATGCTGTAGTTCCCTTGCCTAACTCCTTATTCTTAATCTCAGATTTATTCCAATTCAATACTCCTCTCAGCAGATTCTTGTTTTTCTCTGTGTTCTTCCTCTGAATCAGGTAAGCTGTGGAGGAGACGGACAGTGGTCCAGGCTCCTCAGGGAGACGGGAGGCCGTGTCCATACCAGATGGAACAGTGGAAGCCATGCCCAGTTCAGCCCTGCTACAGCTGGAGATACAGCGCCTGGTCTGAGTGCAGATCTGAGGTCAGTCGGCCGCTCTCCACTGTGTGTTTGTGCAGAGTTTAGCTTTAAACTTCAAAGAAAGTCTTCATCCGCAACTTTAGGCGAACATAAGTTGAGGTAATGTTCTTGACAGTTTCATCAGTTTGTTATTCTTCTCAACAAAGGCCACAGGTTCCTGTTTTGCAAGAAAACTGAACAGAACAGTTGGAGTGTGTGTTATCTCATTAATTTCTGAGTGGAGGAGAGTCCAACCTTTCATGAAAAGTTGGGTTTAGGAGCCTAAACTGTCTGTGGAGGAAAGCCCAACCTTAGCTAGTATTGATCTGCCTCCCACACAAGCTTAGGCTTTTTTGCACTCAGTCAGATGACATTCCAAGTTCCAATGGTAGGCCCATTTTTATGCAGTGAGCCATTGAAGCCTTGATGACCACCAAAGTCTGGTCCTTCCTGTTGTTGGAGGGGTCTCTGGGAAATAAAACAATTGAATTTGATAATCATTATAACAGCTTTCTTTGTTTCAGTCACTCCCTGATTTGTTTCTGAACAGTTAAGGTATAAATCACTGCACTGTCTTTTCTCAGGGGGCCAGGTGTGGTCACGGAGTGCGATTCAGGAACGTCTCATGCTTTGTGTCAGACGGTTCGGGTCAGCAGGACAGTGGCCTGGTTGATGACGAGCTGTGTGCGGACGTGGAGCTGTTGGTGGATGGAGATGCTCAGATCATCCTACAGGAGGCGTGCACCATTCCTTGCCCTGGTAGGTTCTGCTGAACCTGAAGGGAGGCATAGTGAATCATTTAAATATATAAATTGTATTTTTGAAATAAAATTACCAATCAGTAGATCATAAGAGGTCTGGTTCTTCAGAGAAATTCTTCCTTAAATGAGAATACAGAATGGCTCAGCTTGGGGTTTGATATCTGATATCTCTGTGTTTTTGTGTGGACGTCCAACAGGAGATTGCTACCTGACTGAGTGGACTGTGTGGAGTCCATGCCAACTGAACTGCGTGAACGGAGACGATTTGGGTTTTGGCTCTGTCCAGGTTCGATCCAGAGCTGTGGTGGCCCAGGATCCTGAAAACCTGCTGCAGTGTCCAGAACAAGAGCTGGAGGCACGGCCCTGCACAGGTGAGATATCTGCCATGCGAATCTGACAAAGAGGCAGAGTGCTTGGATCCATGTGCAACTGGTTTTTTAACGAGAGTAATCAGACATGGCTAAGGCAGGACGAAGTCAAAACCAGGCAGGAGTCAAAATACACAGAGATAGGCAGGATGGAGTCAAAATCAGGCAAGGGTCAGGATAACCAGGGATTCAGCAGAACAATCATTCAGAAAATTTGTAATAGCAAAACAAGACTTCGCACCGTGCTCTGCTTGGTGCCACTCTAAATACTGTTTGAAGATTGCATGATGAAGAACAGATGGTGAGACCTGTGAGCAGAGGGCAATGGCTGATGGGAGATAAAGTGAGGAAGATGCTCAGGAAAAAGTCACCACTCAGGAGATGGCTCTCTCTGGTGGTTGGAGGAGGAGATGGAAGTTAGAGCCCTGACAGTGAAGAGGAAAAAAACGTTCTGATGCTTCGTATGAATTGACATTAAACTGTTTTAAGAAAAAAATCTATAAGGACATATAATCACGTCCATGCAGGGGGGCAGTGCTTTGAATACAAGTGGAGGAGCGGACCCTGGAGAGGCTCATCTCGTCAGGTTTGGTGTGAGCGCTCAGATGGACTCAATGTCACAGGTAAGCCTTCAGATGTTTCATCAGTCTACATAATCGTTTCATCTTACATTTCCAGGAAACATTTTCTGTTTTGTTGCACAAGCTTCACCATGAAACTAGAGCTGCATTAATCAAATGAAAAAAAAAAAAATCTAAATGTTGTAATTTTTTAGAAAAACTTAAAAAGTTTTAAAGGTTGAATCACTGGGGAAACTGGGAATGAAAACCGACAACAGTGTTTCTAATGACCTGTGCTTGGGCTCTGTCTGGGATATGTCACAAAACAGACGCAGAGGTAGAGAGATAGACGCATGAGACCATCATTTCAGGAAAACACCAGCGAGAAACTTGATGGCAACAGATCTTATTAAAGCTTATCTGCTAAAACTGCATCATTAGTGTTTCCCAGAAACAGCGTGAGCCTGGCTTCCATTGTTTGTGTGTGAATTTGAGTCCTGGGGCTCACAGAGAAACGATTCAAACACACACACAAAGAATCATTTTCTGTTCTCACATCAGCGTATGTCAGCGCACCGTTGCTCTCATAAATATTCACACAGTCCATTAAAAATGAACAAGTTCTTGTGCATTTGGACATGTTTGTGAGTTCTGTTTAATCAGATTTACAGGCATTTTCAAGATTCACATTCCTTCATAACTGAAACATGACTCAGAAGCAGATTTAATCCAGATATTCATTGGAGAGGAGAGCTTGGCACAGGGCAAAAACAACTTCAAATCAAATATTTATTCACATAGTACTTTTCATACCAGGTAATACAGAAGTTTGTAAGTCCCCAATGAAGTAATGAAATTTACAACTAACAGCTGTCGTTTCTGAACGTCAGAGTTAGCCACTGAGATTTGTGGCCAACGAAGCTAAACTGTAGTCTTTACAACTATAATTTAAATTATATATTAAATGATTCGATTCCATAAGAGTTGATTGAACACTGTAAAGACTTCTTAGGCACCTATAGGAACAAATTAAAGCTCCGTCTGATCTTTTCTGACGGTCTTCCAATGACGTTACTCTACTCATTGAGCCCCGTTTACCGTACGTGCCAATAAAATCAGACAACTATATGAGCAATGCAAGTTGTTTATGGAGGTGCCATCATCAGAAAATCCTGGGCTTAGTGCAAAACAACTGTCTTTTGTTTGTACACCGAGATTTAAAAAAAACTGGTGGTCTTGGATACGTCCCACAACTCCTGGTGTCTCGTATGACTTCCATGCCCTGAGTTTCCTTCATATAAGATGTAAAACTTTAAAACATGTCAGAGAAATATGGATTCATGGATGTTTTGGCTATTTGGGGAGAAATATATCTCCTTGTCAGACAAAAGACATTATGCTATTGAAAAACTGGATATCTGTAACTCTAAAATACACTCACTGATTTATTTGATTGATCACAATGAAGAACAACTGCTTTCCTTTAGCTAAATGACATGTTTTCAAATAAGAAGGAATCAGACTTCTGCTCCTTGACTTCCTGCTCCTTCTCCACAGGTGGATGTCTGCTGAGCTCAAAGCCGATGGCTGACCGATCTTGCCACCCGCCGTGTACCAAGCCCCGGTCTTTGTGCACTGAGGTGAGCTCAGAAAGGAGGACATTTGTGACGTTTTGCAGCTTTGAAATTGCTGATGCTCCTAAAACATCAGTAAATGTTAGGCAGTTGGGGATATGAGGCAGACTTGCAGCACACTGTTAAACCCATGATAATGACAGAAATATATGTCCATTTTTTAAAATTTACACTGCTTGTGTGGAGTCTGAATGAGCGCGATTCCCTCCTCCATGTGTCTATTCCTCGGCTCATTCATTACACTGCAGGGGTCCAAGGCTCATTAAAAACCTCTGCGAGGGATTGTCCTCAGAAATCGTGTCGTGACGGCGTCGTGTCAGGCGACAGCCAGAGCAGGAAATTTAGAAATTGCATCTCAACAGTGACAGCAGTGTCAGCTATGATTTCATGCACAAATGTTGCCAGTTAAATTTCAATGGGATCCCTGAGTTTCTTAAAGAAGATAGTCCCTCCTAAATAAGACTTAGTTTGGACTCATTTGTGACTCTGTGACAGAGCGATTGTAAAGCAGAAAGATTCTGCCCTGATCAGCTCTAACCCTCTCCCTCAGGCTGGCGTCTGCGGCTGTGAAGAGGGCTTCACTGAAGTCATGACCTCTGACGGTCTGCTAGATCAGTGCACCGTCATCCCCATGCTGGAGATCCCCACCACAGGAGACAACAGGGGCGACGTCAAGACCATCCGAGGCTTTAACCCCACCCAGCCTGCAGCCACCGCGCCTGGCAGGGCGGGCCGCACCTGGTTCCTGCAGCCTTTTGGACCAGGTATCGCATTACGTATACCACTTCCAGGAAAGATGAAGAAGAAAAAAATGAAGCACACTCTTAAATGAGGATGGATGTGAAATCCATGAAAGACCTCTAAAGTAAAGAAAATCTGAGCATTTTGGGAAAGGGGGATCATTTTTCCACGGCAGCATACCCTCTGCATTAGTTCAGACTGCAACGGGAAATGCTGAACAAAGCAAGGAGACATAATGAGAAATCCAAAAATCAGTCAATACTACTTAAGGAGCAAAGCTTTTTCTGGAAGCTCTGTGGTCTTCCACGTGCTACATGTTACACTTAGCAACCCCCCCAACACGCAATCTTTACAAGAAGTTTGCAATGATAAAAATGAAACTGTTTGCAATTCTAAGAAATTGACAGATTAAATTTGTTTAATATTGTCCTGTATTTCTGAAAATTAACATTCAAAAAGCACAGATTATTGATTAGAATAAATTTTAGTAAATATAAACTTATTTGTTTTTAATCAGTTAGTCTAAAAGCAACTGAAGATCTATTCTGTTACCACAGAAATTGGAGTAATCAAATCTATATTTCAAGTGCATACAGACACATTTTTTAAGATAGAACAGATAAGATAGATACTTATATTTATAGATATTTATATATCTATACACACGTGGACAAAATTGTTGGTACCCCTCAGTTAAAGAAGGAAAAACCTAAAATTCTCACTGAAATCACTTGAAACTTACAAAAGTAACAATAAATAAAATTTTATTGAAAATTAAATAATCAAAATCAGCCATCACTTTTGAATTGCTGATTAACATAATTATTTAAAAAAACAAACTAATGAAACAGGCCTGGATAAAAATGATGGTACCCCTATAAAAGATTGAAAACTATTTGACCAGACTGACATGATTAACTCAGGTGTGTCCTTTAATTGACATCACAGGTGTTACCAAACTCATAATCGGTCAGTCTGCCTATTTAAAGGGAGACAAGTAGTCACTCTGCTGTTTGGTGAAAAGGTGTGTACCACACTGAACATGGACAACAGAAAGCGAAGGAGAGAATTGTCCCAGGACATCCGAAAAAAAATGATAGATAAACATCTTAAAGGTAAAGGCTATAAGACCATCTCTAAACAGCTTGAACTTCCTGTGACAACAGTGGCTCATAAGTTCAAGACCCACGGGACAGTAGCCAACCTCTCTGGACGTGGCCGCAAGAGGAACATTGATGACAAATTGAAGAGACGGATCGTTGGAATTGTATCCAAAGAGCCCAGAACAACCTCCAAAGAAATTAAAGGTGAACTCCAAGGCCAAGGTACATCAGTGTCAGATCGCACCATTCGTCGTTGTTTGAGCCAAAGTGGACTTCATGGGAGACGACCAAGGAGGACACCACTGCTGAAAAACAATCATAAAAAAGCCAGACTGGAATTTGCAAAAATGCATGTTGACAAGCTCCAAAGCTTCTGGGAGAATGTCCTTTGGACAGATGAGACTAAACTGGAGCTTTTTGGTAAGGCACATCAACTCTATGTTCATAGACTCAAAAACCAAGCATACGAAGAAAAGAACACTGTCCCTACGGTGAAACATGGAGGAGGCTCAGTCATGTTTTGGGGCTGCTTTGCTGCATCTGGCACAGGGTGTCTTGAATGTGTGCAAGATACAATGAAATCTGTAGACTATCAAGGCATTCTGGAGAGAAATGTGCTGCCTTGTGTCAGAAAGCTTGGTCTCAGTCGCAGGTCATGGGTCTTCCAACAGGACAACGATCCAAAACACACAGCCAAAAACACCCAAGAATGGCTGAGAGAAAAGCGTTGGACTATTCTAAAGTGGCCTTCCATGAGCCCAGATCTGAATCCCATTGAACATCTGTGGAAGGAGCTGAAACATGCCATTTGGAGAAGACACCCATCAAACCTGAGACAACTGGAGCAGTTTGCTCATGAGGAGTGGGCCAAAATACCTGTTGACAGCTGCAGAACGCTCATTGACAAATACAGAAATCGCTTCATTGCAGTGATTGCCTCAAAAGGTTGTGCAACCAAATATGAAGTTATGGGTACCATCATTTTTGTCCAGGCCTGTTTTTGATTATTTAATTTCCAATAAATTTTTATTTATTGTTACTTTTGTAAGTTTCAAGTGATTTCAGTGAGAATTGTGGGTTTTTCCTTCTTTAACTGAGCGGTACCAACAATTTTGTCCACGCGTGTATAAAAATATTCTTCTTTGTTTTTTCAGTTCGAGGTGATGCTTAATTAAGTAGAGTCCTGGATTTAATGGTATGTTGCGAATGAGTGACATATGATGTCAACTGGTTCATGGAAAGCTTGGCGTAACTCCATGAAACTTCCAAAATGAACATTGTGGTCAATATTACATAAAACGGTAGTTTAAGTATAAACAACAAAAATCTGATGATCGATGAAGAACTTGTTAAGCAACTTAAAAAAAGAAAAGTGTTTTTTCAACTGCTAAGCTTTGCCTCACTGTAATCAAACACACCTCCTGGTCCTGTGTGTCTTTGTGCAGATGGGAAGCTGAAGACGTGGGTGTACGGAGTGGCTGCAGGAGTCTTTGTCCTGCTGGTCTTCATCATCTCCATGACATATCTGGCATGGTAATGTACCACAGTGTTTCACATCAGCATGTCTGCCCCGGTTTGTCTCATCAGCGTGCACTGCTGTGATCGAGCTCCCCTCAGTGATGTGATGAAGGTCATCATTCATAGGTCACCAAAAATACCTGCAGTTCCTGCAGATCTCCCGGGAGAAATGCCAAAATCCTATCTGGCAACGACAAGAAATGTGGTTTTCATGATAAAAAATAGTGTCAAAACATTTGTTCAAAAACACAAGAGAACAATGCTTCAGACATCCAGCAGAGGAAGCTGCTGGGAACATCTGTGTGTCCTGTATGTGTAGGAGCCGTTTTGAATTTTGTTGTGAGTTTTAAGTTGTATCTTTTCAAGTTGTGTATTCGTAAATTGTGTACCGTTTTTGTAGGTTTTTGATATTCTAGTGTACACATGAATACAGAATTGCAAAAACACAAAGCTTTGCACAAGATGTATTGTACGAGTAACAATAAGCACATATAATCCCCTAAGTTACACACAAACAGGCAGACCAGTTACAAATCAAGTATTACACACACACAAATGTTTTGAGACTATTTTATCTCGATATTGAGCCTTCATCACCTCTGACTTCATGTTTCATCATATTGTTCATTTTTGTGAGTTTTATCATTTTATCATTCTTTCCTTTCATCTTTGCTTTTGTTTCTGCCCCCGCTCATCTCCACCTCCACGCTCAGTCACTGTGGTTGTTGCCTTTGCTGCAAATCGGGCTCTGAGTCCCCCCCTGACGGGGTTCTGTGGATGGAGCCAGATATCTGCACGGTGCCATACACTTGCCCCGCCTGCCAGAAGCTAGAGGCAGATGACTTAAAGCTGCACGGCCCCCTTCAGCCGCCGCTGCAATTGCAAAACACGCAGCTGCAGCAGCCCGCCGTCAGGGCCCACTTTGAAACGCTCATCACTTAGTCAGGGTCTCACCCCCAACCTACTGCTGTACTCACACCACCGACTTCTATACAGCAATGTCCTGGTCACTCATGCCAGGGGATCGCATGTTGGAGGTGAGCAGAGCTGCAGAACACACATGTTAACACACACAGACACACATCTGCACAAAAGGGTGCACACAATTACATACAGGTACTTTAACTAGTTGATTCCTGACCATTAACCTCTGACCAAACATTGTTCCTAGAGTCAAAAATCAAGACAGGTTTTTGTTGGCTCATATTCAACACTTTTAGTGATATTAAAAAATCGAATGATGCATTCAGAACTGTTTAGGATTGTTTCTGCAGGTAGGAAACTCAAAGCCTTTGACTTTTCTTAAAATACGACTCCCAATATATTTGTTGTCTTTTAAACTAAAGAGGAAAAGTGATGTCTTATATAGAGTGCTGTGCATTCTAGATAAAACATAATAGGACAAGTATAAAAGAACAGCAGTAAAACGAACAGGCAAAGCAAAGCAGGTTGATTTGTAAAACCAGTTCATGCCTAAGGTCATTCAAAGTGTTTTACAGAAATTGAAAATTGAAAGCAAGCTCATAAGAAAAATAAACAATCATTGTCATTGAACATTGTCAGAATAATGACCTGTCTAACATTAGGAGGATAAATATTTCACATTCCAGTCGAATAATAGTAAATACCTTGATTCTGGGTAGCAGCAGAAGGTCCGTCCCTGAGTTTCTCAGCATCTAAAATGATTCAAATGAGGTCATCATGTCATGTCAGACCTGTTTTAGAGTTGGCGTAAAAACCTGAGGACAAAAATGTGGTTGTACCTCCGGGTTTTAGTCAAGACCCGAGCCGCAGCATTCTGAATGAACTGCAACTGCCTTACAAAGTTTTACTAAATCCAGTGAGCAAAACGTGACACTAGTTTAACCTGCTTAAGATAGACTACAGAATAAAATCTTTGCAGATCTGGTTTGGCAGTTTACCTTTGAATCTGGTAAGGTAGACAATGTTATTGATTTAATGGAACTGCTGACCCTGACTTGATTACTACAGAGTTTTTCTTCTTCCATTGATAAGCTGTCAAAAGTTTAATGCAAAGGCAAGCTGTAATCTAAGGGCAAAACTCTTCAGCATCCAGATCCTCCCCGAGTCAGATGAACTGTCCTGGTCTGACTGTGTGCAAAGAAAAATTAGGCAAAAAACCCCACAAATCTATGTTTATTTTTTCTTAATTTGCTTACTTATTCATTTCTATCTTTGGAATTGGTGGGATTGAAACTGTAGCGTGATGGCTCTGCAATGTTTCTGCAGAGGATGTTGTTTACAAAGTGCAGAAGAAGAGCCTTTCACATGAAATGCTGCCTAAAGACGTAAAAGCAAATGTTGAAAGTCTGCTTCCATCTAGTGGTCCCATTCCCATTACATCTGAATTCCTCTACATTCCCTTCACATCAGTTGTAGAGACCAGAGGTTTCAAAAACATGCATGCTTTGTGTTTCTGCGTGAACCTCTTTGAGCTTTCATTCAGGTGTGAACACAGCAGTGGGAGAATCATAATTTGTCTCCATCCCTGTTTTGTAGCAAAAAGCCGAAGAAGCCTCCACGCCGGCAGATGAACAACAGACTGAAGCCTCTGACTCTGGCCTACGATGGGGACGCTGACATGTAGCCACCGCCCTTGTAAAAACATCCCTCTCCTGTGCAGACCCTGTTCTGAAGCCGCTCAGCCGACATGCAGAAACAACGGTCCTGACTGAGACCTCGCAGCTCACGCTCTGAGCTCATGTTTATTTCGCAGCCTTGATGTTTTTGTCACAGGAGCCTTCACAAACTGTTGATTTTCTTCTGGAAGTCTGCATTTGCCTCTTCTCCATGTGCTGCCACTGGCTGCTTTCAGACCACAGGGTCTAGTTAAGACGACGTCTTTGTGGAAAAGCACAAATCCCCCCCCTCCAGTGTTCCTTCCTTTTTGTAACAGCATAGCTGCATGAACTTTGGTATCTTTTGTTGATTCTCCAAGAACCCATGTTTGTCTTCGTGGCCTGGGTGCAGCTTTTAGGAAGAATACAATCAGAAGCGAGAGTCGCCAGCTCCTTCGCCCGTCCTCCCCTCTGTTCTCCAGGCACACATTTTTGCACTATATTAGTGCAGCATGACACGTGCGCCTCGCTTCGCCATATCAAACTGCCTCTCTTAATACAAGATGTGCACAATCTTGTGCGAAATATGTAAAGACAGACTTTTTTTTGCTAAGTTTTGTAAAAAAAAAAAGAAAAAAAGGAATTCTCCATTACCTCTTGTATGCAAAACATTGAACTCTGTACAGATTTTTCTGTATTTTCAACTTTAGCTTTCTAGTTTGTACAGCTGACATCCCAAACTCTTCAGGGCTCATTTAATCGTTGATGATCTTTTGACTGTGAGGATGTTTTTTTTGTTTTGTTTTTTTACCTTTTGTATTTTAAAATAATATCTATTACTCAGTTTAAACATGGGAACCTTTAGAAATGACACTGTAAAAAGGTCAAATGCTCCACAGTGGGTGTTGCTTTTGTTTCAAGTCAAACCTGTGTGTTCTGGATGGATGCCGCCCACTCAGGAAGTGGAAATGCGGGAAACTTGCATGCCTTTGTGATGTACATGTAAAGAGGATGTTCTCGTGAGGAGTGATTAGGATTTGGGTGAAGGGCAAGTCACAACAAAGGTGAGTCACACATTTGATGTAGTTAATAAGAATGGATCAGTTATGCTCATCTGGGTTTGGCCTGTTGCTTCTAGTAAATCTGGAGTCATAAGCTCCTCCGGGTTTCTTAAACTACACGTCGGTGGGATGTTGCGGTCATGAAGCTCTATTCCTGAAGTCTAAAGTACGTTTTACTTCAGAAAATGTGACCCAACAAAGTGGACCATCGTCAAAAGTCACCATGATCTGTAAGAGTCCGGAACGATGTTGAGTTTTGTGTCATTTTTCAGATTTTGTGACACAGAACCACAAAGTTTGTCTCATTTCCGTTGGTTGAAGAAGAGAGATGGGTGCTTATGTAAAGGATGAACAGGAACATAAATGAACATTTGGTTTAGGGTCAATTCGCTCATCCATGGCAGACGTAGTTTCAACTGGCGATGGCGAACGGCGTTTCGGTGTTCTGTGCTGTTAGTTGCCTGTAAGTTTTTGAATGTCTAAGTTTTATTTCTCAGAATTTGAAAAAAAAGTGCTATATATTTCTTTTGTAAATTCATATTTATTGTTTTTGTAATATATTGTGTTTCCTCTTTTTTTTACTGCACAAGATGAGACTAAGAACAAACTGGAGGCATGAATGTGGGTGTGGTTAAAGCAATTTCTTGTTAAAAACTAAAACACTGATCAACTCTTGTCTTTTCCTACTGTTTATATGTATTTGATTAACTGCTGAAATAAACAATGAAATATTGTTATTAGTGGGATTTCTGAAGCTTCCTGTGTGGAATTTTCAAAATGAATTTTAGATGGACAGCTGTTGGCATAGGTTCTCATAACTCCTAAAGAGAAGCTCAACATCTTCCGCTCTTTCTCCTTTACTTCTGTCTTCAAACTGAAAACATGACCGCTCTGACCACTAAACCCTTTTCCACCGATTCCAACCTGCTTGCACACACCTCCACGTCTTTCTCACACTCCATTTCTCTATAGGTGTCAAACTCCAGACCTCTACGGTCAGTGTCCTACATGTGTTTCTAACTAATCTGCTTTTGTAGCTTCTCATTGGCAAAACGTATCTGATTTAAGTCATCAGCAGCAACTGTTCCGCTTGAGTTTCTCTCATTTACACACAGATACTCTGTCTTGGTGCTGTTCATCTTCATTCCTCTCCTTTCCAAAGCAAACCGCTACCTCCTTTTATGTTCGTCCTCCATGCTCTCGCAACAGATTACAATGTCATCTGTAAACATCATAGTTACTGGAGATTCTCGTCTAACCTCATCTGTCGATCAATCCCAACCTTAATGTTCTTTTTCTACGATTTTTTTACAGGATTTTTAGTAAAGGATGAAGATTACAGTGAAACAGTTCACCGTCAGGGCTGGACCAGCTGTCCTCAAATGAGCAAACAGAGTGACCCTGAGTAAAGTCAAGGAGAACTGCTCTTTTTGTTTTCCATCTTTACCTGTGTGTTTGAGTGCTTACCCCATGTGTATCAAAAACTATGGGGCAGAGAGTTTTGACAGGTTTGAAGGATATAGCGGGACAAAGTGTGCATACAAAGCGCTAACTTTAGCTCTCTCTGCAACGTGCTTTCAAGTGACCACTCCTAATGAAAAGTCAATGTGTTATCAATGTGTGTTCCAGGGTTCCGTGTTCAAAACTTTTTCGTTGACGTGTTACTATACAAGTTTCTACGACTGTTTGTTTTTCGTACAAACTTGATCATAAAGGATAAATCAATAATTACGGATTGTGCCCGGCCGGAATTTCATGACACCAAGTCTTTCATAAATCAGAATAGAGCTGTGAAAGAAGAGACCTGGAGCGAGATTTGCAAGATTTGGGTCACTGCGACATTTCTCACCAAGCCTCTTCCGACTGTGCGTACATGTGCTAGTACCGGGTAGCAAGAGACAGACAGTCCAGTGTCCAAACATTCGTACTCAAATTTTCGGGAGCAGATTATGAGTGTTTGAGTACTCGGATACTTGTTACAGCCTTAATCTAATGCTTATCTTTGTAACTATTTGGTGATGTCTTGTTTGCATATTTCACAGGTGAAACATAGGTGTTTTGGTTTTTTACGTGTCTGCAGATTTCACCATTGGTTCTTATGGGTTAATGAGGTCATATTACCAACATAGTCCCTTTTTTACTTTTGCTCAACCTGTAAAATTACAAACTTTATTTTGTGCTTATTTGTTATTAATTTGCTCTTATTTAACAAACAAAATAAAACAATATTAATAATATTAATTGAGCCTATGTGGAGTTAAAGTGTTGCAGCTGTGAAAGGACGTTTTCTGCCTTAAAAAATATTTTCGGCCGACCAGAACACCACAAACACACTTGTTTTTATTGCAAGTTTGTGCTCATAGATCTACAAACACAAGCTCAGGTTACAACCATGCTTATTCATGCCACCTTTCACCAAAGTTTGAACCCGAACCGTGCATGTAGGTCGGTTTAGATCGACTTTTCATTGTAATAAACCACTTCAACAGGGGTTGCAAAAAGCAATGTAAATGTAACTTAACAAAGAAACCTTTAGATAGAGCAATAAGTTTAAAAAAAAAAAAACTGTAATGAATGACAAAAGTAAAAATGCACTGAATCCCTGAAAATAACCAAAAAAAAGGACAACATTACATCAACAGAAAATTGGCTAGCAGGACTTAAAACCTTTTGTGACTATTTTCTGTTTTATTGAAACCTACCCTCAGCAAAAACGTTGTCTATTTAAGTGTACTGAAAATGTACATATTCTACACTTACTTTTTGTTTACAACAGTATATTGCAAACTGCAAATGTTCCAATTTAGTCTGAATAAGTATTTAGTTGATATATTTCCAACATTACATGTATATGGTCCATATGCTATACTTGCTGTACTTACACTTAAGTATACTTCAAAAAATAAACTATGAGTGTGCTACTTTTTATAAAGGACATTGATTAACAAAACCAAAAATGCAAATGTTTTAGTCTATTCTAATGCTGTGAAAATGTTAGGAGTCTCAGACAGGTGAAAGAGCAGCAGATAGAACAAACTGAGCACGTGCAAACATGTAAAACGTGCGTCTTTTTGTTATTACAGCAACCCTGACTTACATCACGGTGATGCAATGACACATTTTGTCCAGCAGAGGGAAGCAAACACCGTGATAAACACGTGAGCAGAGCAGTTCAGGAGATCAAAATTTTAGAATGATTTGATTTGGATTAAATGAATGTGAATATGAGTGTATAAACTTTGACCTGCTAGCAGACTATACATTTGATTGTCAACAGTATTAAAATTAATCACAATTTGCCACACTAAAGGTGCGATGATTTTTGGAAAACTGCTTACAGAAAAAAGAAAATAACTGACAATTAAATAAAAACAGGTAGGCTTGTGTTTCCTTTCAATCAATCTGTGAATCATTCATCTTCATCATTAGGCACTTTTATGGAAAGCATTTAAAAAAAAAAATCAAAATGAATTAGTGCTGTCAGTTGATTAAAAATGTTAATCAGATTAATCAACCTTTTGGATGATATTAATCACTATGTTTTATTAGGTACATTTTATACATGGCTTGTTAACAAATAAAACAAAAGGCCAGAGGGAACATTTTTCCTTCATTTTTATTGTCGGAAATGTTTTAATTGGTGAAGTGTTAACTCCCAGAAATGTAATTTGTGTGTACAAAACACATCATGTCTGCAGTATTCCTCCAAGAAAACAAAGAGGCTGACTCTCTATTCTGATTTGCTGCTGGGTGTTGATGTACACCTTAAAAAGAAGTTCTGGTTACACAGCCCAAATATTCTCTATCCCTGCACAAAACAAACTTTTTGCTTCATCTTCTAGACAAAAACAAGCAAAAGGTGAACTGATGCTTTATTAAACCTATTGTGATGATCAGCACATATATCGCTTTCCTCTGCTGCTGCAGTCGTGGTCTGCTGGCCCAGCGACGCTTTCTCGTGTTACCGTGACAACTGGATGCACCGTGTATGAAATAGTTCGCTTTTTGTAAAGAAAAAAAAAAAACAACAAAAAAACAATCTAAACCCCAAAAATAACAAGATTAAATTACCAAAAATTGATTAAATATTCATTTCTTTTGTAAGTGATCATGTTATAAGTGGGATAATGCCCAACAAAGTGGGCATTTTTAGAAATGAACTCACACCGTTGAAGCCTGAACGATGCAAAGCTAAAGATGGTCACTTCTGGTGTGTAATTAATTTATGTTAATGAATATTAACGCTTTTATTTAAAAAAAAAAACAATTGTGTGCATTATGTTAACAGCCCTAGAATTAATCTTAGGGAGCGTGTCCTTATAATTAAAATACATAAAATCTGAAGTAAAACAAAAACTGATCACGTAAATCGAACAGAAGCACTGAAAAATCCTTAAGAGAACAATATTACAGTCATGAATTCATTATTTCAAGTCTGAGGAAGAACTCGATGACAGTTTGAGCCTAAATCCCAGTAATGGCATCTCTGCACTGACACACTCCACCAGCAGGCGTCAGGGAAGGACCGCCTCTCATCTAGGTGTAATCCAGGGTGCCTGAAGGGGGTGTCCAGGCTCACAGCTGCCTGACAGCACAAAGCTGCATAAACACAGCTCCTGAAGGCACAGAGACCTGCAGCCATTCCCTTCTTGTGTTGTCTTTGTCTGATGAAGTGGTGTAATAACCTTTATCATCAGGGTCTTGATTAGGATCAGATGTTAAGGGACGGGGGTGGGTGGGGGGTGTTCAGGTTCTTTCCTTTAATCAGACCTCACCTAATCACGCTCTGGCCGATCAATTAAGCCTTAGAAAAGGATGTCCTGCAGGCCTTGCTAATCACAGGAGCCGAGTCATAAAAAGCACTTCAGATGAGCGACTTTGCTCAAAGTCACCAAACCTGCTCAGAGGAGCAGGAGGGACCCCAGTTTCTACACAAACTCCACTAGCCAAGTTGAGTTTGAACATTTTCCAGCCAGGACAATCACTAAGCAGTATTTTTCTTCTTATTTTCCTGATTTATAGAAATTTTTTGATACAGCTGATCAGTCAATGCTCCCCCTGGAGGCCATGAGGGGCACTTGCAGCACCAGGCTCTGACAACGCACAGCCAACCATACCTTTCCACAATCTAGATTATTTCACAAAGATTACAAATATTTACTGCCTTTTCGTTTACTCAAATAATCACTGGGCAGATGAGGAACTGAAAAATGTGAAAAGAGGATTTGATGTGAACAGACTTTCACTGTGTGAGGTGAAAAAGTGTAATGTTTTCAAAAAAAATAAATCAAATGTTAATATTTGATTTAAGCTTAAAACACATCCACAGGATATTACCTGCAATGTCAAAAACATACTTTACAGAAGTCTAAAACTAAATAATAAACTGTCAAGCAGCAACGTTTGAGTCATTCCAGAAATGGTTGCAGAAGTTTCCAGGCATCTTATGGTGATAGACTTTAAATAATATATCAAATTGTCAGCAAAGTCTTAAACTTAGATTACGACAACATTTCTTTTCCATTTTTTGGGAGACACTCATCCATCATCTTGTTTCCTCTCCTCACTAAACGTGCACCCCCCCCCCCCACCCCCCACACACACACAGATAAGCTAAAAGTTCTGCAGCAGAAAAAGTTTTGGACTTTAAATGACGGAGGATCCGGCCGGAAGGCCCCGCCCTCATTCTCAGGCTCTCCTTCTGATCGTCAGGAGGAGGCACTTCATGTGCGGCAGCTGCAACCATTTGTCTCCATCAGCACCCCCCCCCCCCCCCCCCCCCCCTCCTTCCTCCCTTAAGCCACCCATCCTCACTCAGCTTGAAAAGTACTGGCACCCAGATCAGCAGGCCTTTTGTCGCCCCGCAGCCCTTCTGGTCAAGCCCATTCTGACTTCCATTCCTGTCTCCGGATGCACAGCCACACTTCAGCTGGCAGCTGGTGGGCAGCCTGCCGCCGTGCCTGGGGGGGGTGGGGGTTCAGCAGCAACATCTGCCTCCACAATCGCAGATGGAGGCGAGCCAGGGCACGTCTTGGTGACGCCAGCGTCACTCAGCTGGGCAATCATCCTCTTCCTGCGCCCTCCTTTATCTCCTGCTCTTTTGCAGTCCTCTGAGAGGGAGGCCACCCTGTTATTTCTGCTCGCAGGCCTGAATGAGCAAGGATATGTGGGAAATTAAAGACTTGACCCCCCCCAGATTATACTCTATCAGGGAAGGATGGTCCGGAAAAAGGAAGCAGGTGTTTCTGAGAAGCAGGAAGACTTGTGCTTCTTTGCAGCATCACTTTCTTCTCTGCTGGGGAGGGGCTTAACATACAGCCTTCTTCAGCTTTCACTCTTTCACGCTTTTTCTCCCCTTTTGCAGCTTTTTATTTCTACATTCGGTTAAAAACATCCAGGCTCACTAAGAAGTTTTCTACTCAACAAGTCAACAACAAAAATAAAACGCATCCGAAAAGTGTACAGATTGGGTAGAGATGTTCATGATAAGCTTTGTAGATCAGAAAGACAGCTGTTCTAAGGAATCAAGCCTCTGACCTCCAGTTAGAGCAAAAGATGGAACCTGTTGTTTTTTTCACTTGAAACAGGTTTTGAGAGTGTGCACATAAAAAAAAACGCTTCAGTCTGATGAAGAGGGGTAAGTCAGCAAAGATACTCCGGCTTTCCTCCTAATATCTTCCTCCGGTTTTTCTAGACCAGGGGTTTCAGACTCCAGGCCTCGAGGGCCGGCCTCCTACTGTTTTTTTTTCCCGAAATCTTGCTTCATCTGTAACATGTAGGACACTGACACTCGTGGCCTGGAGTTTGACACCCCTGGTCTAGACTCTTGGTGCTCTCAGACCAGCAGAAAGATTTGGTCCATGCAGGGGCCTTCCTCCAGGACAAACACAAATTACCTTCTCATGCAGGGAGACATTCAAAGGACATGCCAAAGCCACCACCTCAACTGAAATGGAGCATCAGATCTCTGGGTTGACTGAACTCACTATATATATCGTCAAGGGTGCTCACCCACCCCAAAGGAGGAAACTCATGTGAGGTTTGGTTCTGAATGGGGGTCTTCATCACCTCCTGTTTGTCTTGGTGCTGAAGGACATCAGAGCAGTTCAGTTGATGGCTGACTCCTCCAAAAAAATTAAAAATAAATTAAAAAAACAAACCCTGGATGTTAAACCTTCGGGTGTTTGGCAGCAGCTGGTTATCTGGGATCATACCTGAACCTCCAGATCTAAAACGGTTCTGTTCTGGACCAGTAGAAAGTCCAGGATTAGAGATGACAATGATGATTACATTTTTGCTCAGGATTACTTCCATTTGCCATTGATTATTATATAGAGAACACTTGGTGGTTTGTGGTGGCTTTTCCATGATCTAAGAACTCGAACCTGCGCCCCTGAAGCAGCATGAAAGAAGCTACTTATCCAGGACATGCAGCAAAGAGGAAGAACTTTATATCCCGCACATCCGCCCGCACGTGCGTGTTAAGCCCCCCCTCCCCTCAGTTGCCGCTTGCCCCTCCCCCTCAGAGGAGAGCCTCTCGGGCGGTGTTGTGGACGCATGTTATAAAGCAGGAAGCTCAGCCGTTTCTTTGCATCGGATCCTCGTACTGCCGCGTGCGCAGCTGCCAACCAGCCAGGACCCGCGCGCGCGCTCCCAGACATGACCCAGCAGTTGCCCCCCCCTGGATTAACTCTCATGTAACTGCTGCGCTTTGCCTCCCCCCCGCCCCCAACTCCACTCCACTCAGCGTCAGCCTCCCGGCTCTCCGTCTCCTGTCCTGCGCTCATGGGGCGCGTGGCTGCGGGCGCGTGCGGGCTCTGAACGGACCCCGGGTGGATGTATGCGCGCGGAGCCGCGCTCAACGGCTAAGGCACGTGCGTGGACATTGGAGCTCCTGGAGGATGCCGCGTTGGTGCGCCGTGGTTCTGCTGACGGCCGCGCTCTGCCGGGTGAGTCCTCGCAACTTTCTGGGGCTTTAGAACCGAGCGCACCTGGAGGGGGCGCGCGCTCAGAGAGCGTACACACCGCGGTTATAGAGAGCGCACAGAGAGACGCACGTGCACGGGGCTGTGCAGGAGGTCATTATTGAAGATGAATGATCCAGAGTTTATTACAGGCTTTGCCACTTACCAGTAATCATGCGCAGGCTGAGGTCACAGGTTCACACTCTTGCGTGTACCTGTGCTGGGGCTGCGCACGCAAACATTTAAAAATCTGCCCTAGTATTGAACACAAAAAGAAAGCACAGAAACCCTGACCAGACCGGGGCGGTGTGATCTGAGGGGGGCGCTCCAGCACCCCAACCTGCCGCTGAACTCCGAACGGAGACTTTCAAATTAACGGGGAGCGCGCGTTCACACGCGCGCGAGGCCAGTGCAGGTGTCAGGAGGACGCGCGCACACATGTTTAATGAAATGGAAGAATAAAGTATTTTACTGTCTTCCCTCATAGATAAATAACCTAAAAAGAGTTTATGTTGTGTTTGGAGCAGCCTTAAAACAGGGAAAGTTAATATGTTTTTCTACGAAATGAATTTCTTTGCTCTCTAGTGGAGACACGAAAACTTCCACACGTGAGAAAATACGGTTATTGTAATCTGAAGTGATTGCTGTGGATGGATCTTCTTGAATCTGGCAAGTTTAGATCAAATTAGCGCAGTTTGGAGCAGAGCTGTCCATGGTGCTGAAATACTCACCGGATTCTGGAATCCAACAGCAACAGGCCGGAGCTCGCAACTAGGCAACAAATGAAAATAAATTCTTCCATGAAAGCCACACTTTCAGTTCTGTAAATTAATTGCTTCCACATATAGCCTGAAGAAATCGGTCCTTCAGTCCATTGTACGAAATATAAGTAAGTGCAAGCGTGCGCGCCATGCTCATTGTTTATTGCGCGCGTGCCAGTCGGCCTTCTGTGGATTTGAGATTTTTTTTCTTTATGAGGAGCAAAACGACTTCTAGATCAACCTTTAAAGGCCAGCAGCCCTGAAAAGCAGAATCCTGCGGCAGACCGCCTCTTTCTGCAGAGCTGCGCTCTTCTATAGAGGCTTTTTCATCCTTTTCAACAAATTCATACATTTTTGCGACGTTTTTAACAACCTGTTTTTTTTAAATTATTTTAATTTAAAATGTTGTAAAATAGTTTTTTTAGGCTACACTAAATTTTACATGTGTAAATAATTTCATGACGCTTTTAGAAAATGCATTGGTTGTAAAAAAAAAAAAAAACATAACAAGAAAGATGAATTTAAAATATTTAAAATAAATAACAGATGAAACAGTCTTTCTAGGTGTTATGATTTTAAATTTTTTGCTGAACATCTATCGTGTACATTTTATGGATTTGGTCCTCCTATTCAGTGCGGCACTGCGCTGCGTGTGCACGGACTCGGTCCAGTAGACGGGAGTTTGCCTCCCCGTCCCCACACACAAACACACTCACCACCCGTTACAGTACCCCTGCAGTCCCGTTTAAAAGTTTTTATAGAAAATTGGGCCCGCAGGGTAGAGCTTTGCGGGGGATGAGGAGGCCCAGAGTCCCGCAGAGAAACCCTCCCTACTGACCACACACACGTGCGCCCTTGCTCTGAATCAGCTCCTTATAGTAAAGAGAAACAATCTGGAAACTTGCACTTGCCTTAGCTCAAGTTATGGGGGACCTGAGTGACCGTTTCACCCTCCCCAAAACACACAGCTTCCTATGATCCTGCTGTAGTAAAAAAAAAAAAAAAAATCAGATTTGAAATATTTAGCGTTTGCAACTTAAATTAGAAAATGATTTTCAATGTTGTAAAGCAAATGTGCTATTTTAAATGAACAATAATGCTATATTCACATAAAGCCATTCTGAGACTTTGCCAAAAACAGCTGTCATTGAACAAAAGTAGTTTGTTTGTTAGAACACCGAAAGGTTCATTTCTACCCATATTCCAGCAGGATTTTGTAAAGAAATGATAGTGAAAATATCCCAAGGTCAGTTTGTAATTGATTTTTAAAAATGCATTCTGACATTTTTATTGGTTCATTTCTACTCTTCTTTTTTTTCAGTTTGTATTTTCTTAAATAAAAAAAAAAAAGAGTAAAACAAATGGAGGAGTCCCATTTGATCCAAATATGCTGTTTTAGAGAGAAAAAACAAAAAATGCACAACTTACTAAACCAGAAAAAACATACAGTGTTGTCCAAATATGGAGTCCAAAATAAACAAAAATAACCAAATAATCCACAAATTAAAGCAAAACTGTTTTCTGTGTTTTATTTCTTATTTCAAATGAATGAAAAACTGTCCCTGAAGTTGTGAAATCCTGTTTAAAAGTGATCCAAGCTGACCTTTGACCCCTGACCTGAGATGCTCTGTCTACCAGTACACTGAGGGTTCAGAGCTGTAATTCAGTCTTCAAGGTGACTCCCCATGCAGAAATGGTGACCCCTGCTTTCAGATCTTATGCCCAGCTCTCCCAGGTGTCCACACACAATAAGTTCAGTGTGCGGCCCGAGTCGACAGCTGAGCACAGACTGAGCGTGCAGCTCTTTAGGTACGTTTCTGTTTCTGACTGGACCACTGTTAAAGAGCTGAGTGGAGTACGCATGTGTGTGTGCGTCTACTGTTTGTGGGTGTGTGTGTGTGCGTGGGGGTGTTGGTGATTAATGACCACAGCCGTCGTTATTGCTGCTCCAGATTTTCAATCGTGTTGGAAGGTCAGAGGTCGGAGCAGCAGCTGATTGTTAAACGCAGCTCAGACTCTGTGCTCCACCTGGGTTTGATGTGTGTGTGTTTGTGTTTTTATGTTTGTGTGGGTTGCTCTTCACTTCACACGGACAATCCTTTTACTGTGTGTGTCCCACCTTGATAGCTACGCTGTGAAACTGGCCAGAGAGTGAAGTGTGTGAGCAGAGGGTGAACAAGAAAAAAGCCCTCCTTTTTCGCCTGCAGAACTATTTAGCCTCTTCCATTCTTCTCTTGTGTTTTATATTAATCTGCTCTTTAATGAAGATTATTATTTAAACCAGCCTAACTGGCAGTTATGCGCATCCAGATGATAATTTGCTCGCATCCTCTGATGGCTCTTTTGAAGTGTTTATTTCAGCCTCTAATGAGATTATGAAGCTTCTGTGAAATTTAAAGCAGCTCTGCTCACAGCAGTTTATCCTCCTTCAAACCAGCTTCAAGATTTTCACCGTCTGAAGCCCAGTATTAAGAGTTTAGATTAAAAAAACTGAGAAATAAACAGGTGAGATAGTAACTCAAATAGATAGATAGAAAAATATACATTAAAAAATATTCATATTGTGTTTTAGAATGAAGGATCATCAAGCAAAATCCAAGAGAATCACTTTATCTTTATATTAAAAATATTTGTGAATGTTGGAATATATTTTATTTATTTATTAAGTTTTACTGTCTCTTATCTAATCTGTCAGTCATTCTTAAATATCCAGAAAATGATCAGCATAAAAAATGTCAGAATTTTAAGAAATAAAAATATATAGTTTTAGAAGAACAAAAATGATCTCAACTGTTAATGGATGAACAGAAATAACACACACTTAACCTGTACTTAACTGTTACAATACCACACAACACTGCACACTATTTAGAAAGCAGTCACTCATAATTTTCCAGAAATCCCTTTTTAAAAACTAATAATGTGTTTTTTGGACAGAATTTTTTTCTATTCTTCTCTTTAAAGCTTTGGGTAAAGCAGGAAGCTTCTTCATCTTCATAAAGTTTTGAGAGTAGTTAGTTATCTCTCATTTGTGATGTTTAAGCGGCTTTGAACATGTTGAGATCACGCTCACATGTGACAGGCTTGATTCCTAAGGAGGAGCTCTCATGCCACCTGTCCTCATCTAAAATATCCATCGTTCATCATGCAAATGTTTCTTTTTACACTTACTGTTTTTATAAAATTCCTTTATAACCTTACAAAAGTTACAAATTTCTAAGATACTTCCAGGTTTTTCAGTTCTGTGGGCATTTTTTCCTTTGAAGTCCTCCCAGGGGTCTATAAGGAAGACGAAAAACATCAGAAAATATGGTAACACATACCAACATTCATTTTCACCCAAAACATTCTTTTTTTCTTCAGCAGATTTTCATCTGGGGCTCCAATAAGCTGGAAAAGCAATTTTGTTTTAATGCAATTATTAGATTTTTTTTCTTAAAGGTTTTTCTGAATTATTCAGCCTTCCCATCAGCACAAAAGTTCAGAAAACTCATATTATGATTTAAAAATTCAGTTAATGAAACAATAAATTTACTTTTTGGACAGGTTCTGCTTTATCTGAAGTTTTCTGCAAAACAGAACAGTCACTATAACAGATGCAGAACAGCCATGACAACAAACATGTGTCTTAGATGTTGCAGTGTTGTTTGACTGAAGTGCTCATGCTATGGTGGCAAGGAGACGGGGGGTCTACATATTGGGCCCCAGTTAGGAAAAAGAAGTAGTAGCCCCCTCCTGCTTGCCCAGTGTGAACTCCATGCGGGTCTCGCCCTTGTGTTATCTTGTGAGGTCCAGATGACCCTTCCCTTACAATGACTCCAATGACAAAGGTGGACAAAGGTGAATAGGATTTCATGTCTGTCATGGAAACCAGTGAAAATCAAAAATCATTTAAAAAAAATTTCAGCACTGTCTTGTGCGTTCCAGACGACCCCACTCCCAACGTTAACATGCCTTGGATAGCGTAAGGGCTAGAATGTTCTTGAACACTGTGTATCTAGCTTAAAATTTGTCATTAAACTGAGTTTGATGAGACTAAAATGAAGAAAAAGGTTCTTTAGCTTTCAGGGGAAACCCTCATTCTCTTTTTAAAAAAATAACAGTACAGGATAGATTTTCAGCCGGACGCCATCTTAAATGTGCGGCATGTGTCAAATGGAGGCCAACAAGATGAGTGTGCAGCTCCTTCGGACTGAAGATCAGAGAAGTGCAAAGCAGTCACAGTGAACGTGCTCTCATGTTAGGAGTCTGCTGGTGTAACAGAATGAAAAATAAATTAAAAAATCAACGTTTTCTATCTTCCGTGATGAAACACGAAGATGATGATAGATTGGTCCAGCCCCCCCCCCCTTTTTAAAGGTCTTATGAAGGAATAAAAAGTATGTGCAGTCACTTTTAGTGTGTGTGAAAATCTGTATGTGTGCTGTTTTTAGATTGGACTGCAGAAAAGAACCAAAAAAGCCAAACGTGACTGACGTGTCAAAGAATGTTGTCATTTCTCGGTTTGTGTCAAACAGATGTCACATCAGGAAAAACATCATCATAATGAGGATCCGTTTGCTGCTGGGAGATCAGAGCAGAGCATTTCTCATGTCTGCTCTCCGGCTGAGCCGTGAATGAGGAATAATCGCAGTTATTGATCAGAACCGAGCCACGGCTCTGAAGTATAGATCTGTTTTCGGGATGCGCAACGCGGGGCGGCACTGTTGCACCAGATTATTAAGGGCCGACTGTAATGACAGAAAATGCATGTCTCTGTGGACGCACACAAACGCCTCTGTTTGTGATCGATGCCTGACAGAGACGAAGGCCTATCAGCCCCCCCCTCCCGCAAAAATGACACCACAGCAGTACTGGTATTGATTTTCTGAATTACAATTTGATCTTTCTAATAAGTTTGCCTTTGGATAGTTTCAGTCGCAGCAGAGAAATGAGTTCCTGTGAGGGTGACAGCTGTCAATCACCATCAGTAGGATCAGGATGTTTCAGTCCTTCCCCCCTCCTCTGTTCTCTGATTCCTTACTCTTCAGGAGCATCTCTTCTTACAGAGCTTACACTCTTGGTGTGCTGGCATGGTGCTGGGTGTTTGGAGACTCACTTTTTACTGTGGGACTCCTGGTGACAGCATCCTTGTCTGTAGCTGCCGAGGTCCTCTTGTGTGCAGGGGTTAGGCCTGGACTTCAGGCATGCAGGAGGACTAAACCTCATCTCCTTGTTCTGCTGGTCTTGTTTTCTGGCGGTGGGGGCTCCCTATGGCTGGTAGTTGTGGGGGTGGATGTCCTTGGGGGCTCCTAGTGAATAGAATATGCAGTTCGTCTGAACTTGCAGGTAAGCGTGAATTTGTATTGGGTCATGTCATGGGGTCTGTGTATTTGCGCAACAGAACCACCATTGCTATTTGGAACGATAAATGTACAACAGTAGCGCTACATTGTAATTCCTACTTGTTGATTATGTTTGGTCTCTCCTGGCCTACGGTGGCTCTAAAGTCCAAATCGACTAATCAAACACATGATCATAGGGCAATCATAGAAAAACATATAAAAGATCACAACAACAGTTAAAATTCAAAACTAATAAAAAAAAATAAATAAATAAAAAGAAATTCCAGAAATGTAAATGTATATAATAAAAAAACCCACAACAATTCTGAAAACAAAAGTCATTTCCAGAAATGAAAATGAAACCATAAAGAAATAAGAAAAGGTCATTACAACGGGACATCACTGACTGGATGATGATGTTTGAGTTTTGAAGTAAAGAGCTGAATTTTGCAGTGGATGTGGCTAGAAGTTTAAAGAAATATTTTCTGAAGTAAGATATTTCCGTGCCAAATAACATCTGTTTTAAAAGGTGAACAATTGTCATCAACCAATCAGTGATGTCATAAGGTATCTAGTTTTCCCAGTTTCTTATTTTGTTTCCTTGTTTAACTTCTCATTTTGGTTGCTGGAAATTACTTTATTTTTTCCTGAAATGTTGACTTTTTTATTTGGTTTCTGTAATAAAAAAAAAATTCTAAATGGTAATCTTGTTTTTTTCATTAAATATTTTGCCTTTTTAGTTGTGATTTTTTTTCAAATGTTTTTGTGTTGAGTGCTTTGTTGATGTGACTTGCGCTCCAGAGACCCCTTGTTTCCATAGACCCCACAAACACTTTCTCCTTTCCTCGGCTTAAGAGCCGATTTAAGAGGAGACCTTTACATATATTTCTTCCCGAAGAAATCAAAGCTTAGTGGCTTAACTGCAGCTTCATCTACAGCTTTTTTCTCAGCTGATGTCCCACTTCATCTTCAGTTTATCTTTAGCTCTAAGATATGTTTTATTTTGTTTTCTTAGTTTGTACTATTTAGATGATGACGTGTTTTATATTCAAATTATTCGTGTGGTTTTAGGTTTTCTGCGATTATATCCAGCTGTTTTTCCTTCCAATTGTTGTTCATGAGATGGTTTAGGTCTCTGTTTTTGGTTTAAGTTTTGCTTCATCATTCAATTTTTTTTTATTTCACCAAAAGCTTCATTTGTAGTTCCATGCAAATGGTCTCATCTTTAATCGTCAGCTTCATCTGCATTCAGCTTAATCTACAATACAGTTTCGTCTGAAGCTTTTTTTCCTTAACTTCCTTAACATCATCTCATTTGTAGCTTTAACTTCCAACTCTGTCAGCTTCATTTGGAACTAAATCTTAAAATCTCCAGTTTCATCGACAGCTTGACTTTTATGAACACCTTCAGTATTAGCTTGATTTACATTTTCAGTTTTAAATTCATCTGCGGTTGCATTGAATCTGCAGATGAAGATTATTTAATGCATAGAGGAGATTTTGTAAAACGTTACTAAGACTTTAATTTCATTAATTAGAGCTGCAAACACGCATGTGTGCACATTTAGGGTGTCACACTGCTACACCCTAACAGTAATAATGTGGTAGTGCATCTCCTCCTTTCAAAACTGGTAGCAGTGTGTCAATCAGAGAATCACAAACTCTCTTTAACTGCTATGTTGCTCTATTTGTGGCTTGTTTGATGGATTCTTTGAATGAAAACACGACACATCGTTTCTCTCTCGACTCAAACATCTGAAAAGAAATTTTTGTTTCTAACAGGGGAATTAAACGAGGATTTTGCTGAATCTTTTGAAGAACAGGGTTTTAGCTGCTTTTAAGTGTTGCCATAGAAATGCAACATTTTCTTCTGGTTATAATTACATGTGATCCAGAATAATCCCCCTCAGCAACCTCTGTGGGCAGGAAGATCAGCCTCACCTGTACAGCTTGCTGATGGAATGGGGTTTTTTGTGCCCCCCTCATAAGCATGGTCAGTGAACAAAGACACTGCCGCCGTTGACTGTAGCTTTTTATGTGGTTCCATTTGTGCCAAAAATATGTTTAGATAGTGGACACAAAAACAAATGTTTGGCACATATCCACTCTCTGCACCTGTGACTAAACTGTTACCTTTCACTGAAACAGCAGATGCAATGATCCATGTTTTCTTGTGCATGTCAGGAACGCTAAGATCATGAATTGAATGTTGTTCAGCATGTTTTTTAATGTCTTTACTATGAATCTGAACCCTCCGCTTCCTTTCACAGCACAGGTGATATGTTGTTAATGGTTGGATAAATAAGCAGGATCTTCACTTTTGGATTTTGGAACAGCTGATTTCCATGCATTTGGAAACACATTCCAAGACAGACTGAACATTATGGCGATGTGGCCTCAAACGGATCAGCGGAGGTCATTCAGTAGATCTGCATCTGGCCTTTTTGGATATCTCTGTTTTTGTGACATGCAGAGCATGTCAGATAGAAACAGAGCATGTTTGTGGGATTAGGTGCATCATGTTTGCTTCCACAGCTTCAACTGGATTAATTGTGCATTTGTTGTTATTTCTTGAATTTTCTGCATTTTGGGTTGACTATCCGCTTATTTTTTTTGTCCAATATAGTTTTTTTTCTACCCTTTCATTAGCTGACTCAATTTTATCGACTATTCTTTTAGAAGGTGAATTCACTGGATTAGTAAGGTTGTTGGGCTGCATGATGCTGTGGTTGTTGGCAGAGACACCTCACAGCGAGAAGCTCTTTCTTAAAAACGAGGTGCTTTTTGTGTGAAGTTTGCGTGTTCTACCTGTACTCATGTTGGGTGTTCGTTGTGTGTGTGTGAGGACTATGTGCTGAAAAACTGAACAACATCTACAACCCCCATGCTCTTATTCTGAGGAGGGGATTCTCAGCTTTTTCCAGATGGTTGGTATCATCCTCCTTTCTACCCCATCGGGTAAAGACTTTCGTTGTAAATGCTTTACAGGGGAGCAACCAGCTCTGGAGACATTTGCAGGGGAGATGAAAGAGGACAAGATAGAAGAGCTGATGTATACATAAGAGACAACGATGCAAGAAGAGTCCAATTGACTATAAAAATATATATTTTTTGCTGTCTCAGCTCCCATCAGCTGCAGCATTCTCTAGCTTCCAGTGATGCTCTTCATCCCCCCTTCAAACCTCTAGTATCCTTTAAGCCTCTATTGCTTCTTCCTGTTGTCCTTGGCCTCCTTCACACAAGTCTAAAGATCCCCTGGGCCCCTGTTCACCTCTCCGACATCTTCATTTTTGAAGGATCTTTGTCTTTCTTTATAAGAACTGTTTTAATTTGCTGGTGACCCAGAGTTTGTTCTTGGCAAAGCAGCAGGTTCAACTGTGTCAAGACAAAAGTTGATCGGTGAAGATGTCATCATTGTTTTTAATTTCTCTCACATCAAGCCCCAGCAGAACACAAATGCCCTGTAAGAATCTCCTCATCCACTTCCTGAAGGAGTGAATGGTACATTCTCACTACTATTAATGTTTGACCTGTTTTTTGGCCCCAAACATCAAGACTTTACAGAAGAATTTCACCAAAAGATAAGTGTACAACCTTGGGTTGTGAGTTGCCATGTTCCAAGCAAAAACTTCACCATCAGAGCGTGACACTTAAAACAGCAGACATACAAAGAAGAAAGAATAAATGGAAATCCACAAATCCAATATTTGACTCCTTTTCACAGACCCTGCAATTCTTTTGAATAATGAAATAATTACTTATCTGCTTTACTAAAAAGAGTCACACAGTCAACCAAACCACTTTATATGAGGGCACCTTTCATCAACATGTAGGAGAACACAACAAAATCACAAGACACAACAGATTAAAAGCAACAACAACAAAAGACTAACATAAAATGGAAGGAAACGCTTTGGCTAATATACCATAAGGAGACACTGTATAGATTAAAAGATAAAAAGAGTCAAAATGTAGAAAAGGAATTTGCATGTTCTCTGAGCTTAGCGAATCCTTCCTAAATATCGAACTGTTTCGATTTTTTTGTGTGTATGTGGGAGCCCACAGCATTCCTAAACAACAATCCAAGCTTCTGAGGAAAGATTTATTTAAAATAAATGTTGTAGCAAGTAAGGAGTTGGACCATTTTTGTGCTCCTGTGACACAACATGAACTTCAACCGCTCACCTCACTTAAGCCCCAGCCTCCACTCTCCCTCTTCACCTGGACTCAGCTGGTTAAAGGCTTACATCCTGCCCCTAATCTCACCATTCAACCATCTCCATCTGCATGGTTGAACTCGAGTCCTTTAAGTCCACCTGAAACCCTGAACCTAAAGAGCCATTCAGCACCTGCCCCCCCAAAAAAAAAAAGACCAGGGATTTTTGTCATCACAAAGATGGTGCTCACAGCACAGATTTATTGTGCTGAGATATGTTGGATTAGTTTCTGATGTAAACTCATCAACACTACTCTTAAACGATGCTTCAGGTGTCTAAGAAACAATGCTTTGAAAGTTGTGAAGTGGTTAGTCTTCCTCAAGCCCTCAAAACACCTGTCAAAAGAGCTGGATGACACGTCAATATCAGTCTCAGTGTTGTGTGACTTAAGTGCAGCCTGTCTTACAAAAGACCGTTAAATGATTCCAAAATGGCTACAAACGTGGGTGGAATCATCTGGTACAGTTTATAGATGGATGAGATTTAATTTGATAGAGGAGTTACATTGTTTCCAGTGGTGATCATAAATTTGAGCGTCTCGGTGACATGCTCTCTCTCTATGGAAATTGATTATTGAACCTTTCAATCTAAACATGTCTTAATCAGATAATGCAAACAAAAGAAATTACATTGTACAGTTATCATGACCGTTATGAAACAACACTCTGCTGCTTAGAGCAGTTAAACTGATACATTTCCTTCAGTTAAATAATGACAAAGTAGAAATCAGTGTTTTGGGAAGCAATGAGGAACATGGAAAGGTAATCAAAAAGCAGATTATTTCAAGCAGACAACTCTGCATCTTTCCACAGACACAGAATTGGATTAAAGAAAAATGGAGGAGTTCATTTAGTATTTTTTTTAATCTAAAAATGTTAATGATTTCTTTGATCAGATGAGACTTTGGTCATACAAAAGACGATGCTCCTTCAGAAGATTTAGTGTGAAGTTTGGCTGCACGCTGGTTTGGGTTGGAGTGGGGACAACCTAACTAGACTACAAATAAAGAAACATCTATATAGTCCAGAGGTTTTTCTCTGTCTTGTCCTCCAGCCACAGCCTCACACCTGGTTTCATTTGACAATCATGCACAGCTGATTCTCTTTAGGGCTGTCAGTCTTTTGAAGGTTTTGAATTTCAGTTTGTTCTTCAAGGACTTTGGTTGTCTAGTTATTTTCAGAGTAAAATCCTCACCACTTTTACTGACTGCTGGCATTTTTTTTTAAAATCCTATGAGAAATTTCTTTTTTTTCTATCTTAGATGTTTAGATCTTTTTAGATTCGATGATTTTTCTCTGATTCTTCACAATCTGCTTTGGAAAATTCAAGGCTGCATTCAGTGACCATTTTTTTTTTTGTTTTTTTGTGGTAATGTTTGTGAACTTATGAAAGTGTTAAGAAAAGTTTGAAATGAAGCAGCTTCAGTCAGCTTTGATGTGATATCCGGTCTTTGCTTGTTGCTGCTCCTCTGTCTTCAAACCATTCCTTCGTGGTTCGATCAGCTGTGAGTGTTCTGAAAGTTTTCCTTTGAGCCGGAATTTCAGAACAAAGCCAATGTGCACAGAGACTGGAAGGGTCTGAATTTAAAGACTGTGATAAATGTCATCACGAGGCTTTTCAGAAGGTGAATCATCAGTTCTTTTAAATCCCTGAATATTCCTTTGTATCTGAAGACTGAACTCTTTATCAAAACTACTAACCTCACATCAAAAATGCCCCTTAAAGATTTTTTTTAAACATGCAACTTAAAGCATCCTTACACCTTTTCAAACTCTATCCATCAGCTGCCATTGTTCACATTTCTCATAGGTCCTGTCCTTCAGAAGCTGCAGCTGCAGACATTCTGTCTGAAAGTATACCTGTGGAGGCGTGCCAGTCCCACAAATCAAATCGCTTTATTGATATGGCGCCTTAACATGACTGCAGTCGATCAGAACCATACAGCAATTAAAAAGTAATAAAAATATAAAAATAAGTAGCATTTTGAAAAATAAAACAGACAAAAAAAGCAGAAAAATAAAGCCCACCAGCAGAGTCTCATGCTGTCAATAACCTGGCTATAAAAGTAAGTTTTAAGATGTTTTTATTTATTTATTTTTTAATGGACAGTGAGGCTGGCTGCTAAATGAGTCAGATATTTGCTGACAGTCTCCTCTGAATCATCTTAAACCACCAAACCTGTGCTGCATCATTAATAGTTTATGCTAAATACGAATAAACGACGTGACGAAAACCTCTTCTCCAGCTTCTTCCTTAAGTTCTATCAATTGTCAACTCATCATTCACAACTCGTCCTATCTTTCCACCAGATGACACCACCGTCGTCATCTTTGTTAGGAGAAGAATTTGGTTTCCTCTTAAACTCTCAAAGAGATTGGCCCTTACTTCACTGAAAAAAGTAACACAGACTTTAACTTAAAAAAGACCTTTGGGATGTGACCTGAAATGTTAGCATTTACTCAAGAAAGTTAAAACTCTAGCATAACCTATCACTTTAGTGCTCTGTTATCATTTACATAATATTAAAGCAACAAACACTGAAGACACAAGGCATAGCTTATAAAGCTTAAGTCCTAAAGAACAAATATTATATATATATATATATATATATATATATATTTATTATTGAAAAGAAAATAGAATAACATGAGAAAAAACACATGAAAGTGATGACAGCAAAGCTTTACTATTCTGTATCAACTTGGGGTTATCGCTGATTATTCCCACAAACTCTTGGGGTCATCATTACTTTTCTGGCCTTCCAGTTTGCCCTTGAAGACTGTCATCTTTCAGTTTTTGTTTCCTTGTTCAGCCACTTGTCTTCGCCCAGCTTGACTACTGCAATAGTTTTCTAAAAGAGAATCATGCCTCAGTAGATAATCCAAAATACTCAGAGGACTGTGGTTTTCTAAACAAGTAAATGCTGTCTGTTCCTGGACTTTGTAAGTATTTGCTAAGATTCCTTTTGTCAGTCTAACACAGAACTATTAATCCAGTATTGAACAACATTGTCATGAGTCTGGTTGAGGGACGATTGTGCACCTTTGAACCCCTTCATGCTGGCGACTCGAGAACAATCATTGATATTTTACCTTTCTCTTGACGTCTTGAGCTTTTATTCCCATGTAAAATTGAAAAAGCTGTTCTGGTTAGGCTCCCTGAGGGTTTTCTCTCACGCTTTTGCCCCTGAAGTCTTGAGGACGGAGCTTTAACTGAACGGATGAAGAAAGATCTTGTGTTCTTGCAAATATCGTTAGTACGTTAACTCAGTTTTCGCACCAGAAGTTGATGACAGACTCACATTTGGGAGCCAGTTAGTAGTTGTAGTTCCTGTTGGTGAAGAATTACAGACAGCACATCATGTACCTGCTGCCCCCCTCGCCTCAGACTTTGCACCGGCCTGTGATTTCTCATTAAAAAAAAAAGGAGCCGCTGCCTGAAGCCACCTGGCTTATGATGTTCAGAAATGAGCCGTGGAGATCGTTTGTGCACCCCCCCCCCCTCTACACACCCCATCCCCGCCTCACACCAGGCTTCGGTCAGGCTGATAAGCACTAATCTCAAGCTGGGCGCCGTTCATTTAAGACGAGAGGAGCCCACGTCGACGCTGCGAGGCGGCCTTGTGCGAGATGAACCTGAGAGATGAAGGAGACCTCCTGTTTGACTTCTGTCGAATGAAAAACGAACCGTCCTAAAGTGGGAGGGGTGCGTTTAACAAGTCCCACTGAGCTTTGAAGAGCAAACATGCTGGGATGGATTTAATCACAGAGAAATATTAGGAAGTCTCTGAAGTCAGCTGTTTGATTTCATCCATTATTTTTAATAAGAATCCTGTCTTTGTGGAGCACTCTACTGTACTTTTACTATCCGTTATATTAATATTATTATCATTTTTTTAGACAGCTCAAACTTTTGACTGAAGACTTAACATTTGCTCAAATCTTTCATAAGTTTAATGTTTTTCTTTGTGTTTTTAGATTTTATTTTCTGCTGTTTGGTCATTTTTAATACCCAACTGGAAAATACTTCATACTTTGTTTTTTTTTGTTGTTTTTTTTGAGTGATGCGTACCAATATAATGTCACTTCATTTTAGTGGCATAAGCTCTCTGCTTTCATCTCATCATCTCATCATCTTTGCTCTTCTCGGTGCAGATCTGCCTGTTTGAAGGAGGTTCTGATCCTAAAACGCTGACGGATGTGTGATGCAGGTTGATTAATCTGTTATCTGATCCGTCCAGGCATCAGTCAGATCGAGCTGCCCCCACTCTGCTGCTGGTTCAGGAAATGTAATGCTGCCTCACATCCATCTCCCCTTAAAACTCCTGCTCATCTCTTGCTTTAAAAGTACTCATTATTGCTTCAAGGAAGTCCTAGAAGTTCAGCTTTTGTAAGTTTGTCAGATAATCAAGATTTTCTAGGATCTCTTTGGAGCCTTACACAGTTTTTCTCTCAAAAACATGGACCTGCATTTTGTTTGGAGGCTTCTGCTGTGGTGTCAAATTTATGTCAAAAATCCCACAGGCATTTCTAGACTCCTGCAGTGGAGCAGAACTGTCCTTGTAAACTCTATCAGCGTGCACAGAGCGGTGCTCAGTAGTGTTAAGTAGACTTGTAGGGGGAAAAAATACACATCAGTGCTTCTTGCTCACCGCCTTGCTCTTTTTTTCATTTGAGCAGATTTTAGTGGAACTTTTTTACAATTAGAAAGCTGAAAAAAATCAATATTTTCTCTGGTTGACCCATTTTAAAACCTAAATCCGCCTCGTGATCTGATATTTTTTATTTGCCAATCACAAAAGCTTTTTCTTCTCTTTTCTTCTGTCCAAATTTGTGTTCCAGGTCTAAATTGTAAGGTTTTGATGTTTTTAATTTCATTCATTCAATTCATTTAAACACCTTCCACCACCATCCAAGGAGGCCCAAAGTACAAGGTCAAATCAATACAATACAAAGACAAAACATTTAAAGCAACAAAAACAATCAAACACACATAAAAAAGAACAAGATACTAAGGCAAGATGGTGGAGGAACAGTTTGGCTTTAAAAATCTCCATGAGGGTTGAATCTCTAATAGCCAGTAACACCACAGATACAATATTCTGTGTGTCTTGTCCCCCTAAAATCACTACATAATTTACTACCAGTGTTTATTGTTTTAATGTTAATTTCTTCCAAATTTTTGTACCAAACTTATCAAATTTAGCAGTAGTTTTACAAAAAAATCCTAAAAAATAAGGCCAGTTGTATAACGTGAAACATACATTTGAGTTTTACAATTTATTGAATATCACTTTAAAGCTTAGACGCTATGACAACTTGAGACATTTCCAGTAGATATAATCCAAGACACAAGAATAATCCTTGTGTTGCAATGAGTCTGGATTGTAATTTAATACAAGACTCCTGTCATGTAAGACAAGACAGGATTAAAATTAATCTTGATGTTTTTATCAGAATGCATGAGAAAAACATAGAAAAAACCAATCTGAACTGACAGGTGTATCGCACAGTTAATAAACCTTTAAACGAGGGGCTGTTTGGAACAGAACTGACTAACAATACAGTTTATGTATAGTAAGGTCTGGGAGAGACGACAACGCAAGGAAATCACAGGCAGAAGTGGTGTAGAGTGATTATCTGCCAATATTTATGAATATAATACATCTGTGTGTAGATTAGATGATGACAAGCTTTCCATTTTTTTCTGTTGTCACAATCTTATCATCCTTATTTCTAGAGTTGCAGGTTTGTTTTGTTTTAAATGTGTTGTCGTTCAGTCAGAGCAGGCGTCTCCTCATCAGTTTTATGGTTTGTAACCATTCTACTAAGTCTTCATTTATTTCAGTGAGCGTCTGAGCTATGGCTCTTGTGTTTTTTTGTGTTTCTCTGCTGCATCTGCTCCCAGCTGCCTGTGAAGTGGCTTTGAAGTTCTCTCTATTGGTTATTTAGAAATCTCACTTCACGATTTTCTCTTCTGTGGAGAATCTTCTTCGCTGTTGGATCGTAAAGTGAATGTTGCGAGTATAAGTAGAGGGAGGGGCTGCGGCGTTCTGAGGCAGTGATGGAGGTATACAGACTCTGCACAACAACAAAAAACACGGGGTTAATGAGAGGTTGGCAGAAAAAGACTTTAATTTGTGATTATTTTGTTGGTTTATTGCTCATTACATTTTTTATTGCACAGGGTAGATATGTGCTGATTCTGGTATTAGTCAATTGGAAGTCCGCTGATTGTTCAATCTATGGAAATTGACAGTAAACATCTGGATATGATTTCTCATTAAGTGGTAAAGAGCCTGAGTTTGTACAGGGGGTTTAAGTGGTCCGCCTAAAGACAGTTGAGCTCATGTTGATGCAGGGTTTAGGTTGTAAAACCCAACTCCTTGATAGAAGCTGGACTTTCTTCCTCTCTACATTCATAGTGATGGATTGGTGTGTCTATTCTTATATCACCCCAGTTCAGCCAACATGTGTTAAGGTTAACCATGTGGCCTAGAGGGTCGCGTCCTTGTGCCTCTGGGTCAGTGACGGAGTTCTTTCTATAGTTTTGGCTTACAGGTCAAATGGCAGTAATGAGTACCCAGTCTTCTTGGAGGCTGTAGGATGGGTAACAGAAAATCCACCGACTCATTTGAGAGACTTCAACGCTTTGATGAAGCGTGGACAATGACGATGATACCTGGAAAACAGCTGAAGCATTTTGTGGTCTGGATCACAAGTGAGGGAAGGATGTAGTGTGAGATTGACAGGTGGATGGATGTAGTGGCGTAAAGCAGTCACTGTATTGATCGGTTGATTTGAAGAAGGAGATGGGCCAAAAAAAACAAAGCTTTTGATTTACTGGTCGATCTATGTTCCTTCTGTCGGCTGTGGTCATGAGCTTTGGGTCATGACCTTAGAGATGGATTGAGAAGCTTGCTGGGTAGGAGCTTGGAGAAGAGCTGCTATTCCTCCACATGAAGAGAAGAAATTTGAGGTGGTTTGGATATCCTCTTTAAATTTCTTCAAGATGGGGAGGTATTCCAGACACATCGCAATGAGCGTAGGGCCCTGGGCCCTGATGCTCTGCATCATCGTAAGCAGGAGGATCTGCTGCAGTGGACTAACAGTTCTGTGAATTTGCAGTACCTTGTGCTGATTGAGCTGGAAAACAGCTGTTAAACGGGCCTTTTGTTTCAACCCTTTTCAAAGCTTCACACTCTCAAGTGTTGGAAAGGAAACGAGTTATGCTCTAAGAAGGTTTAAAAACAGCTGGAAATGGTTCCTGGAAGCAGATAGACTGGCACCAAGCCACAAAGAGCTTTCCTGAAAGAGCTGCTGGCCAGCAGGAAGGAAGGCAGCAGCGTTTAGGCCAATGCCTGTAGGTTGTCTCATGCATGTGCACAGGGCAGGGTCAGTGTTGTGGATTAGTTTATCAAAAAGTGCAGCAGATATGTAGATGCATTCAGTGTCAGATAAATCGCTGCTGTGCCTTTGGGGGTTTTGGCTGTCCCTCTCTGAGTTTCCCTGGTTAGAGCTGGTCCACTAAATGCACAATATGAATCATAGTAGAGTTTAGATCATGTATAAATGAATATTTTCTATGATCACTGAACATGATGTGATGTTTATGTCACCTCTGAACTGAGCCAGTATCTCCATCCCTCAGACTTCCGTCAGTTTGGATAGAACTTCGACTTCAACATCATACTCTGGTTTGCATGATCTGGTGCTCTGCATTGATCATTTATCAATTTGATCATTTTTCAATCATTATGTCTTGATTTGCACTGGCTGCAAATGTTTGTTTTTATTCTCTTTGAAGCATTATCAGTCTTCGTATCAAAAATCCTCTTCGCTTTCATGTGAATCCTTTTCCTGGAGACACGCGCACCTTTCCGTCTTTGCTCAATAATCCATGTTCAAACCGCTTCTTCTAATTCGTTGCTCGCTTTTGTTGCGCCTCCACCAGGAAAATCATTTGCTTGTTGCTCCTTTTTCTGCAGCCGTCTTCTCCACATCACGTAGCTGCTTCTGCCATTCATGGAAACGTTTAGGATCCACCAAAAATGTCCTGCAGATTCCTCACAAGAATGTTCTTTGACCTAAGCCACCGCACAAAGTTTAACGCTAAATCGAATTAGCGTTTCTTGGCCATTGTTACACTGGCTCACAACATAAACCACAGACACTGCAGAACCCGGGCAAAATGGGCAGATCTTGAAAGGAGCCCAGCCACTATTAGAGACCGGCGTTTAACAGTGACAAGCACCTGTTAGACCCGGCGTATATAGGAGACCTATGTTATGTAGAGACAGGGCACAATTGGAAGATATATTGTACTTGTCATATTTACTCATCTAGACTCTGAGATCTGCAAGAATTATGGAACCAACGTCCTATAGGGTTTACCGGTAGATGATCCTGAGCTATATTAATGTTCAAGACCAAACTTAACTACTTGCTCTTTTATAATGATGCTGAACTCTCACTGGCTCATTTAATATATTTATTTAGGACTTTTTTTCCCCCACTGCTCTGCCAAAGCCTTTGCATCTATGACACGCATTAAATGTCTCTTGTCCCAAAGGTGCTACAACCAAAACGCTTCAGTGCAGTTGAGATAGGCGGCTGGATGGCTCTGTTCATTTCCCAGGGGGCGCGATGAGCTGAATCCAGTCTGGGTCCCTGGGCAAGACCATTCACGTTACTGCCTAACTATGTAGCTACGGGGGGCCCGATCTGGGTCTCCCTGTCCTCTGTTCAGATATTTCAAATGAAAAACTATCAACTTAAGATCCAAGATGTTGTAGCAGCAATGTAAGTTTTACTCTCAGAACATTTAGGTTAAATTGGTCATTGTTGAAAGTTGAGGCAAACAAAGAGGAACTCTGCACATCTCACATGAGGGTTTGTGATTTTGTTAACAGATTGAACGTTTGCCAGAAATAAAAGTTGTCAAAAATGTGTTGCTGCACACTTTTGGGAAATTATCAATAACACACGCTCTTTGACAAACCGTAGCTCTTTGAGCATTTATACGATAAAAGTGAATCGGCTGATTCTGAAGTGGATAAAAGTGTAACATGCATAAGCACTGCACTTTTGTAAAATGTATATCAAAACAAAGCGGCTTTTCTCCGCTTCAGAATTCGTTATTTATCGTTTACGTTAAATGTGTAAATGAAGAAGAGTTAAGGCTGTTGAAAGAATGTCAACGCTGGAGGTAAAGCTCAGGTGTTAAAAGGTTAAAGAAACTATAAACAAATGTAACTGGGTCTCATCAATTCTTCATAGTTGCTCTCCACGGAACATCTTCTGGCACAAAGTTTCTTCTTTATTAGATTCCTAGCTCTGAGCCTCTTACGTCAGCTGATTGCTTCATACCTGTGACAAATTTTTGTCTATTTTCTGAGAAACATTGTCACTTGTCATTCTTGTTCTATCAAATCAGTTAATAAGCTAAGAATTGGCGACCTAAATAAAAAAATGTGCTGTTGAATATGTCCCTTTGTATCATTTATCTTTTTTAAATATTAAATATCTCTATTTTTTGTGTGGGAAACCTTACTGTGCTTGATGAATGGATTCTCTATATATTTTTGTCAACTTTAGTGCATTCCCACCTGATTCCTTCAGCTTTGTTGCGAGTTAAGACCTTTAAAAGTGAGACACAAGTTCTCCGTGAACTCCCTCGTGAAAACTAAAGCTCATCTTTAACCCTGACTTTTCATCATCCACCCGACTCATCATCGCAGGCCCCCCTGAAACGCTCACGGCTCTGCTGTGAAGGGTGCCACACTTATTCCATTCCAAACGCTGTCGTAGTACAGAACACGCTCAAATGCGCATGAATCAGAACCTTGATTGCACCAGTAAAACAAGCAACAGCCTCAATATTGACTTTTAATCTTTTCTGACAGATCTGTATGAATATAAACCTTCACGATTCCTCTGATATTCAAGAATGAAACCACACATGAAAAAAGGCTGAAGCTTTTCCTGCAGTCAGTAATTTAAAGCTCCTTTTTCAGCAATAATCCTCCATAATTCGAGCTTTTTCTGAGAGGAGGAACAGACAGAAGGTGCAGTGCGGCTGCTTAAAATCATTTAAAGAGATGCTGCAGAGCCCGTGGCAGGGGCTGCTCGGGGAGTTACTGCTCCACTTACTTTACAAACTGAAAATCTCATTAAGTGTGACACTGAAGATTAGTTGAGAGGGACCAAAGTGGAAAGAGAATGAACTCACAAAGGGGATGTGAGGAGGCTTTAGCTTTGTTTGCTGTCATTAATTCAGCGGCGAAGCAGCTCGAAGGGAAGCTCCCCGTCAGCGATCAGAGGAGCTGCGGATCTGACAGGCGAACAGGTGCCCTGCTGCTTCTCCAAACACTTCTTCCTTTTAGCGCCAATCTTCAGGTCTTAATTTAGGTGAGCTGTGCAGTTGGGCCATCTGTTTGCAGCTTTGATTTATGTCACCTGGGGAAACGTCAGCTCCAAACTTCCCAGGAAAAACTCCCAACGCTGCTTTCCATGGTGACACAACAGAGCAGAGGAGCTAACAACTGCTAACGCAACGACAAATGTTAAACCTGATGTCATTGGTTGCTCCTTTTAAAGAATAATCTGCTGTCATGAATCGGTGTAGGAGAACCCACATGCAGGAGAACAGAAGCTGGTGGATGGGATTAGAAATTAATTTACTCAACAAGCGGCAAGAAAAGTTCCTAAACTTGACAAAATGGAAACATGGGGCAACAAAAAGCAAATGGAACAGAGAATCTGACATATTTTTAACACAACTCGGGACTTCAAGAGTGCAAGATTGTCCAGATTACACAGATTTGAGGAAGATCCAGTGAACCATCCACGTGGAGGTGCTACAGACACAGTTGCAATGTGACATCACATCATGTTAGCTCTTAGTGACAGTGGGAGGAGCGTGGCAAATTGCACTCAAGGTTGGTTACTCTACTGTATAACTGGCCAGTCACTGGACACTGTGACGTCACCCATAAAGAAGACCTTACTTCCGGCTCCTGCGAAATGAAGCCAATTCAGTCGATGTTTTTCTGAGATACGCACAACAGTGATTCCAAAAAATGTTTGTTTTGTGTGTGTGTGACTTGTCTGTGTATCACTGTTGAGCTACTGACACACCACGCATATGACGCACATTCAGGAATGTGCTAAATGCGTGTTCTTAGCATACCTGTAGTTGGAAAATTCTTGATGCAAAATGTAGAAGCAGTTCAAATTTCGCAAATTAAAGGGGACGCCATCTGTAAGTCACCAAGTATCTGTTCGTCCTGGTGTAATTGGAAACCTGCATTCAATGGCCAGGCGTTTTGGACATTGAGGCCAAAAACAGGAAAAAAATGTGCATAGCTGCGTGTCAATGTGGGGGTTTTGAGCACGGAAGCCTGAAACTTTCACATACCCATGTTGACATAAAATTTTCATTGGACGTGGCCGAGGGAGATGTAAGCTTAGCTTTATAAAAGCACAAACACACTCCTATGTGCACATTTTCCAGTTTCATTGGAGCGGCATTGCAGGATGTGATGGGGAAGACTTCCAAAACCTCATGTGTCACCTGAAAATTCATTGTTACACAGAAGTGGATGCTGAATAATCAGCAAAACCAGCATGAAATGTACTTTGAATCAGATCGAAAAGAAAACCAATAGAGCTGCACATCTGTAACACAGAGTCAAGGGAAACAGAAAAATCAGAATGTCAATACAAAATACTATTTGGGCCCTTTTTTATCTTCAATTTTTCTGTCTTTAAATGATTTTTCTACTACAATTTAAATATATTAAATATTTCTAGAGAAATAATTTATTTTTCACACTTTTTGCTTGAAGGGCTAGTTGGAAAACAAACAGTTGTCCTGTCCAAACATAAAAACACTGCAGCTGTGCTGACACATGTTAAATTATTGCAAAGTGAAAGACAAAAGGAAATAGGAAAAAAAAAAACAAAACTGTAGAAATATTTTTTATAACAATTTGGCTTTTAGCCACAAAACAAGCTGAATTCTGGGATTTAATTACAATGAAAAAATAAATATTTAATTAAATACAAAAAAAGGGGGGGGTGGAATTGGGCTGATGGGTACTTTGACCAACCATAATTAAAAAAAACGTTTTTTAAAAAGTGTGTGGAAGTGTACCTTTAAAGATAAAGATTCCTCTTCAACCCTGCACACACACGCACGCACAATCTGGATGTGTGTGACTGCAAACACACAATGCTGAACCCCTCACACAGACCATCTGTCAGCCCAGCAGAATCAAACAATGCGCAAAGAAACTTAGAACTTACCTTCCCGTATTTGTTTTTCTAATACAGCAGCACACATTGATGCACACATCCCTATACATGAATTTTGGTTTTAATCAAGCAAAATCTCTATGCAGTTTTCTTTGTTTGTCTAAGTGGGAAAGATTTCTGGTGTTTCATCATCTGTAATGCTCATGGTGACTGAGTCAGGCTTCCAGATAAGATAGCAGGGGAAAGATAGGGGGTACAGTGCAGCTCCTTGCCATCTACAACCTGAAGAGCCCCTGCTGTCTTTTTGAGTGCAAGGAGCCACGGTGGCGAGGCTGTGATGGATGCGTTCAGTTCCAAACTCTGGCTGCAACATTTTGGATCAGCTGGAGATTTTCCAAGAGAACCGGCTAATAATCGGGAAGATGCTAGAATCCTGCTACTCATCAAGATAGAGTCAGACATGTGGCAAAGATTCAATGAAATAAACTAGAATTCTTTAAAACAAGTAGAAAAAGAAATGTAGCTTTATTCAAGAAATAGTTACTGTAATCCTTGTAATTAGTAGTTTTATCCCAAGCTGTGCAAAAGAGGAAAAATTGAGTTTCATGTTTTGATATCATGAACTCCAGAATGTGTTAAAGAACAAGCAGCTGAGACTGTTCTGCCGTCTAAGCCTCCTGCCCTTTAAAGTGCACAATTTTACTACTTCTGTACTTCAGAGCAGCTTCTGACAAAACTGCCCGAACAGAAAAAGCCCGTGTTTTTGATCTGAAGCCATTTGAAATCTGTGTGGCTCTTAGAGCAATAAAAAAAAGCCCCACATTCATATTTTTCACTTTTTGATAACAAACTTAGAGAAATATTATTTATTTGCAGGAAACGTGGCTTAAATGTCAAACTTCACGTTTACTTTCATCTTTTGGGTGACTTGTGATTTTGCAAGCCCCCCTCCCAATCCAAGAATGTTCTGAACCTCTGATGTCAGAAAAATCTCAGACTGGGATAAGGGGAGGAGTCATTACAGCACCAGCAGGGTTGGTTATTTCAGCTTTCAACTAGGAACATTATGTATGTGGTTTTGTTGTTCTGCTTTGATGGAGAAACACAGATTTTTAAAAAATGTATTGAGATGACGAAGACTTGTGTTTATCTATAAAGGGTGACAGTAATTTCCTGCTCCCAAAGAATATGTATGACTGGCAACAGCGAATGTAGTTTATCTTTTAGACAGATGTTGCCTGGAAAAAAAAATCCAAGTTTCTTTTGTGCTACATCATGCAGGAGAGTTTCATAAAGACAACTAAGCATGCTGCCAAATTTGCAACAAAACTGTGCACGAATCAGAAAGTAACTAACTGCGGTCTTCTGGGAGAGTGTCCGGCCTAGCACTGGAAGGTTATGAGTTCAAATCCAAGGACAAGTCAAACCAAAGACTAAAAATGGGAACCAATGACTCCCTGCTTGGAGGGATTGGGTTCTAAATTAGTGAGTCTGCAGAAATAGCTGGTTTGAAATTTGTTTTTTAATTGATTTAAACTAGTTGATAAACTTGAAAACTAGTTGAAAACTACCTATAAAAATATTATCCAATGTAACAACCTGAACAAGTGTGTGTGGAGGAAAATTTCCAAACGCGCAGGTTCTTGTATCAATGTGCACATTTCTACAACTGTTTTTGGGCTTTGCAGAGACTCCAGTTTGGTAGTGACGAATGAATGGCATCCCTATTTGGAAATGCCAATTGTTTGAAAACTGATCCTGGAGGAGGAATTTATAATTGCATTTCGTGCCCCAATAAAACTATATGACGACAAATCTAAGATTGGAAAAGAGCTGTGAAAGCTTAGAGCAAGATTCACGAGATTTGCACCACTTCATCCCTGCTTTAGAGCACAGATAGGCAACTCCTGGCCTTGAGGGTCGCAGTTTCTGCGTGATTTCCAGATAGTCATACCCATCACCATTAGAACATGCCAGAGCATGGTATGTTGGAAAACATGCAGGAATTCAGCCCTCAAGTCCTGGAGTTGCCTATTCCTGCTCTAGAGGTCAGCTCAAACCTTGTTGCTTTGAAAACCTCTGAGGCTTACAACCTGAAGGTTCACCCTCAAAGATTTTACAGGCTTGTGGTAATGTCGAAGTCTCATAGCCTTCGAACTGGCTTCTCCTGGACGTACCCACATTGAGATGTAAACGGGTGAATGTTCCCTACACAACTCCAACTTTTGGAACCGTCACATTACACACATACACACACGTGTGTGCACATATAATACACACTAGTGTACTATATGTACATCCATGTTTTGTTAGTACTCCTAAATGTTTTAGGGGGGTTTTGGTGTATGCATTTATTTTTGTGAAGAACTATGGGACCTTGAGGGTGTTGTGAACTGCTGTGACTAAATTCATTCATTCATTCATCTGGAGAACATCTTCATGAATTGTGCCCCTAAAGCAGGAAAGTCCCCTTTGTCAAGACAAGCAGTGATGTGTTCTATACAACGGGTTTTTTTGCACAGCAGTGTTGTGTGTCGTAGTGAGATGCCACACATGACCCTCATATTCATCTCTTGTGAGAATTCTATGGAATTATTCTATCAAAAGAAAAAAATGTCCAACATTGTTTGAAAAAATACAAATGTTCACTGGTGGTTGATTGCGGTGTGTGGAGCATGATGGGAGCAGACAGGCTGATTCCTTCTCTGCCTGTTCAGGTTGTAAAACAATGCAGGTCACGAGGCAAAACTTGTGCTTTGATTTATGGAGTGAGCGTGCAGCCGCAGGCCCGAACCCAGAGTCATCAATAACACCTGTTTGTTCAGCGCAAAGCGACAAGTTAATTACAGGGAGAAATTAGGAAATTTGCTGATTCCTTTCATGAGAACTTTATGTGAACATGTATGGGATTTCCAGTTCCATTTTCATTGCGAGCCTTGTGTAGTCTCTTAGCTGCTTCTGTGATGGTAGAGATTAACATTTAGATCAAATTGTCTCCCACATAATCTGTTTGAAATTCCGATGACTTAGAATCTTTTTTTTTTTTATTTTTCATTCCATGAAAAATACATCCATTGTCTCTTTTAACCCTTTTCACAACTTCTTTGAAGCTGCTGCTCTAAGCTGGAGAGGTGAGGCGGAGAGCCCATCTGTCTAACAAATTGAGAGTTCCACGTTTACAACAGGGACACATCTCCGGAGATCCTCTGCAAAATCAAATACAAGCTACAATTCCGGCTGCTCTACATCTGGAACATGCAGATGTAAAAGAACTGGAGCTTTTAATGTTAATAACATAAACTCATCTAGTAGACCAAGGCTGGTCAAACTACGACCTGGGGACCATATGTATTATACTGATAATCATTAATAAGGCTTTACATTCCCTGTGTCTCTCCATAGATGGTGCACTTCATATACATTGACCTTTGTTTAGGTGAAAAAAGTCCATGTGGTGTTTGAATGTTTGTGGTTTTTCTGACGTTCTTGTGTGTTTTCCGAGTTGGACAGTCATTTTCTGCTCACTCTGACTCGGCATGAATGCAGCTTTTCACTAAGTTTGCATTTGTTGCTGAGGGACATCAACCCAACGGAGCAATTAGCTCTAAAATGAGAACAAAAGTGAAAGTTTAAAAATAAATGTTCTAAAATGTTCGGTTTCAATATAGAAATATATGTATTTTCAATCAAAATGAAAGTGTTTTCATTCATATTCCTTGTTATTTTAATCTCTTATAAGGGTGGATTACCAAAACATGGCACGTGTCTGGTTTGGCCTTTCTGTCAAATTTGAGATCCCTTTGTGGTCCATGAGTCAAAAGGTTTTCCCAGCTCTGTATTAGACAGATGTATGCAGCTACAGCAGTGCAGAGGGTTTGCTGCAGGCAGTGTGTGTGTATACATGTGAATTCTGTGTTTTAGGTGTGTGTGAGTGAATGTGCTGAAGTGAAACTAAAAGCACAAACACCAATAAGAAGATCTGACAATGACTTAGAGACTCTGGGGGCCTGATTTAGTAAAATACCCAATAAAAAGAACGGAATTACTTGCAGATGCAAATAGATTTAGGTTAGACAAATAATCAGCTAAATAGGACTTAACAACTGATAACAGATGCAATTAGCAGTGTTATTTTTAAAAAAAAGGTGCGTAGTGTGAATGTGAATTGCCAGTTTATTGGAAGGACATCTATGAAGACTTGCTGTTAGAAAAAAGAAAGAAACGTCTGCAGTTAAAGAGGGTCTGACATTTATTACCCACAAGGGGCACGCTGTTTTCTGTGACATGATTGCTAAGGTGAGATAATCAGACCGTCGCACCTCACTCTGGTGAGTGCATCTGTGCCGATGACGGTCGATGATGTCCCAGAGAGAGAGAGATCGAAGATGGGGTACCGGTGACCAGCAGGTCTCTAGAGAACAGCAGAGGAGGAAGAGTGCAAGAGCGAATAAGGAGAGGAGCCGACTGTGCACACAAAGAAACACCACCGCTAAAAATGTGACAAGAAAGGCAAAACTGAAAAAATTGAAATGATGGCAGCTGTAATTACCTCACAGTCCAAGCTAAAGCGTCAAGATTGCACGACTGGAAATATTCCTTAATAAAATTTGCTTCTTGCATTCTAAAATGTATTTATGCGAGATGAAAGAAATGGTGCTCTTTTCATCCCATTTGTGTTTGTCGACACCTTCTCTTCGAGGCGATGCCTGCAGCCGTTTTGTGCGTAAAGTTGTGCCAATTTGCTCCTGCCTTTCAGACATGCCAAATATAGAAACAAAGCAGCGCCTGGGATCCTGCTCCACGTTTGATAAATCACATTGTTTGTGCTACGTTTATCCATTTCATCTAATTTTACAGATACAAATCATTCATATCAATTGTTCCCACTTTCTGCCATTAAAGCCTTTATTGCAAATTCATCAAAGACAAAACACACCCAAAAAAAAAAAAAAAAACACTAAACAGATTGCACACACCAATTTGCTCATTTAACAAATGCAATCCTCAGACATTGAGGAAATCTGGCCCTGAGTGTGCAGAGGTAGACCACCGATGAGGAAGAGAGGGGCATGGAGCAGGTGATTGGGGGGACTGAAGTTCTAAAAACAAACACTTAGAGACAAAGCTTAGATGGACCAAACACTTTGATTAGGAACAATGTCACTCTTGAAAAAAACTTTTCTGAAATGTTCTGTTGGTCTTTTGTGCCTGCTTAACATGTCTTACAGTTCCTCGTTTGATTTTGCCTTAAATATGCAGGTCCACACTTTGCTCACTCCATTTCTGCTTCCAGCTTCTGAACCTTTGCTGTCCGGTTCTTTTATGCCTGTCTTAAGGGTCTGGGGTAACGTCTGGACCTTCTTTATGGACACTATATTCTTAGCTGTCTGTAGGGCATTAAAACTTCAGCCAAACCACATGAACAAACCAGTTGTGTCTAAAGCTACGTACACGACAGGGTGTGTTGCGCATTCTTAAACACACGTCAGATACATTTAGCCCTTGATTTTCACACTGGAAAAGCAGGGAGAGGCTTCATCTTCTTCTTTTTCTACTGTTTACCAGTGTATGTCCGCTACCTACAGTTAGAAGAGACTCAGTGCAAGATGTCAAAGCAGGGTAATACTTGCTATTCAGGGAAAAAAAAAAACAATGGCGGATGTGGATTACCATCTTGGTTAGTTTTTATTTAAAAAAAAAATGCAGATGCCATCAGGCCTGTCATCACTAGATAAACCAAATTGATACATCACTACCATATCGGAGTCTCTGATTGGTCAAAGTTTGACCTGGTTTAACTGGCAATGATGCCCATTTTGTACATAGAACCTGAAAATGTAGAAACTTGCGTAGCTGCTTGTGAACATGAGACATTTAAAATTAGAAGCTTTTCACGTAGACTTTTCAACAGATGTGGCTGCTTGAATGTCCCTTTCTGAGGGCGGGCTGAACGTTGCTTCAGGGACATCAGGTTTCCTCTCTGCCCTCACAAAACTAAATTAGTCCAGATGGCAGAACTTGAAGAGATCTGGACATCAATCTGGGTAAATCTACATGTTTTCAGACTTGAAGAACAAACATTTGCAGCTCCAAACCTGAAACCCTCACCGTTTACATACCCGCCAGATGCTTCTGTCAGCGTCACAGTCAAAGGTCATGCATCCTCCCAGCCTTAGCATATGGACAGCAGATAGAAGGCTCTTCAACAGGCAAATGAAGAAGATCTGCAGGGATGTTTCCTTCTGTGCTTCTCAGAATGTAAATGCTTAAAAAAAGTCTAACAGCATTTTATATTGATACTCTATATGAAACTAACTTAAAAATAAAGCCAAAACTTGCAACAAAAATGATAAATTTGACTGATAATTTATACAGAATTTTAAAAGTGTTGTTACAAAATACAAATTATTTATAGAGTTTATTCAGCAGAATTGTGTCAGTCACACATTTAACATTATGGGATGAGAACAAAGAAGATTTGAATGAAAAAAAATGTTTGGTGATCGAAGCAAATCCGAGCTTAATCCAGATAAAGATGTGAAACTTTCTGCTGAAAGACCCCAAAAAAATGTGCTGAATTTTGATGAAGTCATCATGATACCAGTGTGTGAATCTGAATTTTTTTCATTTTAGAACATTACAGATAAAACACATTTTCTCCACATGATAAAGACCCACCTGTCCTCACAACCCATTAGAAACCAGGAATGGCGCACGCTGCCCAAATCTGCAACGGAAGCTACATTTAAGAATTTTGATGAACTTTAATATTGAGGCTTTGTCTTCTTCTCTCTTGGCCTTCCATTACTTTGATCCTCTATAAAGATTTCTGATCAGTCTGTTTCATGTATGACATGAAACTGAGAGTCTTCAGACAAACTTCACTGGACAAATGATATAACACATATGATAGACTAAAGGTGCGATATCTACAAAGAAAAAGTCTAACTTGGTTTGAAATAGCCCTCAGATCACAGCAGGAGAGAGCATCAATGTCCTGGGTCCGGAAGTGAGACAGATCAGATCAAAGCTCTGCGGTTTCTAAAGTATGTCTGACATGGCAGCTGACTTTGAGCTGAGAGATACCTGCTTTTTTTCCCAGTATCGATCCTGGGAGAACTGCAGAACATAAAAACCGCACACAGATAGATTTGCTGTCACATATTACAACGGAAATCAGGCGATTAATGTCAGGAACCTCCACCACAGCTTGCCCGTTCGCTGCAGCACGGGCAGCATTAATGTTTGGGGTAATCAATATCCGGTTTAAGCAGCATTCTTACCTCCTGCAGTCTTTATCTCAGCAGCAGCTTTTCCTGTTTTACCTTCCTTAGAACACTTTATTTTCGGTGTTCTACCAATAAAGAAAAGTGCCTCAAATCAGGCCTAAGAACATCCAACTTCAAGAACTTCTTACATCTCAACCAAAGGAATCAGATAAAATTTTGAAAAAACTTGGAAATGAAAAAACTGAAAACACTCAATCTAATACTCAATCAGATTTGAAGAGGTTTTGAGATTCAAAAAGAATGCAAACACATTTTCTCTGGGAAAACGAATGTGGGTGACGGTGTCAGCAAACACAAATGTAATGTTTGCTAATTTAATCAAAGTGACAGGGAGAGCAGAACCTTGTTTGGGACTGCATGGTTGTGTGGGTAATGTACTGTTGCTGAGCAGTGTTTTCAAGATTGCTTTTTTTGTAATTGTGTAATAAAATCCTTGTGTTTTTTTTATGAGTTTTTACACCCATTTATACAGCTTTTTCAACCCCCCCCTGGCAAGTTTGTTCTTGAAAACTCTATATGGTCTTCGTTGTTTATGAGGCTGTGTGGTCCTCCATCCATATCACGACAGACCAAACACCCCAATAAACACATGAAACTGAGGGCAGGTGTCAAATGTGAGTATAGGAAAAAGAAGAGGAACTGGGCCTTTACTCTTAGTTTTTTAAACTATTCTTCTGAACTATTAGGTTGGGTCTGTTAATGACATCACATCTGAAGCAAGAGAATAACAACGGGAATCGCATAAATTAAAATGATTTCTTCATTTGGTGCGAGGGCTTTGTTCACACAGGACATATGATGCATTTTCTTCAACGTACATCGTTCAACCTGCATTTAGCCCATAGTGTTGACATTAGATGACATCAGGGAGCGGCTTCTTCTTGTTCTTTTGCTACGGTTTACTAGCGCACATCTGCCACCTACAGTTGGAAGAGGCTTGGTGAGAAATGTCAAAGCGGTGACAATCTCACAAATCTTGCTCCAGACTTTCTTTTACAGCTCAATTACAACAAATTAAAGGCTGAATCTGAATTCTTTCCCTACCCCCACTGCTTCTCTCTACCCCTAAATTTTGCCTTCCAAATGGACAGTTGTGGAAAAATTGTGTCTTCAAATTTGGATGACATTCCCACTCGATGACGTCATCAATGTCGCAAGGATACAGAACTCTAAGTCCCTTTGCGCCACCCTTTAAAAAAAAACAGTTTCGGACATCCCATCCCTTCAACTGCCCCTAGAGTTGAAGGGGTAGGGAGAAGCCGGAGGGGTAGAGTAAGAATTCTGATTTGGCCTTGGTGTCATAGAATTCTGACTGGGCACAAACTGCAAATATTAATTTCTCCTCCATGATCAATATACAAACAGTTGGTACTTTTTTTAAAAGGGACGCCATTCACACATCCATCACAACCTAATTTGAGTTCTTGACTGGTCAACGTTTTGATCTAGTTTAACTTTTAACATGCGTGTTTTCTTCGTGGAGCCTGAAAAGACGGTCATAAAAATTGACGTAGCAACATGTGACCACAAGAAGTTTTGAACGCGAAAACCTGAAACGCGTGTTTCTGCATGTTTACATAGACTTTTTATTGGAAGTAGTGAGAGCTTGTGAGTGAGAGCTTGGACGGAACACAGAACTGAGATCATTTGATTTCCAAATGGACCACTCATATTGTTTGATACACTTTGCAAAACTGGTAGACTTATACGTTTTGCTTTCTTCTCCAGGTCACGGGTACCCAAGCCTCAAGGTCGGATATCGTAAAGTCAGGAAGCCCCAAAGCTACACTAAAGCATATATGGACAGGAAGTGGTAAGGAGATGTCCATCAGCAGGCTGTTGTCACAGACTTTACAGGGCAAAGAGAACAGCACAGCCTTGGACCTTCGCTATGACACTCCGGAGCCCTATTCTGAGCAGGACCTGTGGGACTGGCTGAGGAACTCCACAGATCTGCAGGACTCACGGCCACGAACGAAACGACGGCCCATGGTTAAGACAGGAAAGTTCAAGAAGATGTTTGGCTGGGGGGATTTCCACTCCAACATAAAAACAGTCAAACTTAATCTTCTGATCACTGGTAAAATTGTGGATCATGGCAACGGCACCTTCAGCGTCTACTTCCGCCACAACTCCACAGGCCACGGCAACGTATCCGTTAGTTTGGTTCCCCCCACAAAGATAGTTGAGTTTGATGTGGGGGCACAGCAGTCGGTCATAGATGCCAAGGACTCGAAGTCCTTCAACTGTCGCATAGAGTATGAGAAGGTGGAGAAGGGTGCGAAGAACACACTCTGCAACTTCGACCCATCCAAGACCTGCTACCAGGAGCAAACTCAGAGCCACGTGTCCTGGCTATGTTCCAAGCCTTTCAAGGTTATCTGTATCTTCATTTCCTTCTACAGCACCGACTACAAGCTGGTGCAGAAAGTGTGTCCAGACTACAACTACCACAGTGACACTCCGTACTTCCCCTCAGGCTGACGTTTCCAAATACCCGACAGTACGTGCGTACATCAAAGACTGGGGCTTCTATCCATCCCAGGGAAGCGTGTGCATCAGCTGTACCAACACATTCATCCATTCTTTTCCCCTGCTCTGTGTTCAGAGTTCTGTAGAAAGAGCCCTTACTTTTTACTGTTACCAAGCATAGAAAATAGCAATGTGTGATGCCTACAACGAATCTAAAACAATTACCTGGAACTATGATTGTTATCCTATTGACTTTGGTCCTTATCACGATTGTCCCTGTCTTAGCAATGCTTAGATTGCAAGAGTTGCATAGTCCAGTTCGGTTTAAATTTGTGACTTCTGTCCCTGTTTTTCTTTTTTCTTTACAGCTGCTAATCCCACCTGAAGCACCAGATACTGTAATATTTCTTTCTTTCTATGTCTGTTTTTCGTAGCTCCACTTTTCTGACTAAACCCCTGAATGGACGGACCCTCGCTCCTGTGATCTTTAAGTTCTGCAGTTTCTCCTGAAGGAAAAACTAAACCATGATTAATTTGATCTAAATCTAGTAACGGTTGACAATGCTGATTCACCTGTGTGCTTTTGGAAATGAGCTGGTCCAACCTGCACAGTGTGGATTGAAGAGGCTAAACCCCTCCTGTGTCCTTTGGGGGTGTGTACTGCCCCTTTGTCACTCCCCAGCTGTCACAAGTGTTTTCCTCATAAAGCCATGTTTTGAGTCTGATGGGTGAGTGGTTCAACGCTGACTGAACTTCTGACTATCCAGCTGTCAGTGGGGAGGGGGGATTCTCACCTAACACAAAATGTGATGTATAGAATTCTATATCTAGGAGCCTAATTTGTATGACTGGTTTGTATATGTACATAGTTTATCCGGAAGCTTCTGTACATGTCCCACATGAGCTGTGCCCCCACACCCTCCGCCACGCTTTTGTTCTCCCCCATTTATGCTCGTTCTTGATTTCCTTAAAGAAAGGAAAACAACTTTGCTGCCCTAGATGTGAAGTTTGTGAAAACTGAAAACCTGTACAGAAGTTTTAAAGATGACAAAACATATGAAAACTATTCTATGAAAATGTCTTTTTGGGGTCAAAACGGAAGATTAGAGACACTAATAAATTAAATCAGTAAATTGTATCAACCCACTAGCCTATGTGTGTTGATGTGTTCCTCCAATGTTCACTTACTTTCAACATGTGTGCTTACTGTCATTTTAATATGAGGAGTAAACAGTTGGGAGGGAGGTGGGGCTTGTTTAACAAATGCATTGCAGAACAAACAATTTACTTAACGAACACCACTGCCTGCCACATGTCTCACCTAACAAACTTGTAACACCTAACAAACTGCAAGACCTGTAAAAAAAAAGATTTTTCAAGAAAGAAAATAACGTCTGAATCCAAGTGTAGTTGTTTCTTGTGTGGTTCAGATGAGTCTGTGTTTACTAATGTCCCACTCCAATTGTCTCCTAAAATCTTTTAAAAGGGTTGTTTGTGTTCTTTTATTTAGGATTATGCAGATTTTAGCTAAAACAACAAAAAAAATGTTTTCTAAAGGACATAGTTTCTGCAGAGTGGCAGGAGTTCATTTGAAATGTCACTCCGAGTTGTGAAAAAAGCCTTTCCATCATCCCTTTCTTCACACGCTCTCCTGCTATTTGACAGCTCCTCACAACTCCAATCTAGCATTATTAGTGCAACAAAAATGCCGAACAATATTGGAGCTATGCAGTCGTACAGTTTTGAGCAAGATGCCAGCTCAGTTGAGGAAAAGGAACACATCTTCATGGATCTATTTGTCTGAAAGTGGGTGCATCGAAATGGAGCAGAGCAGGAAACCAGTTGTGGTTTGTACGTAGAAACTACAAGCTTTTCATGAGTAAAATAGTAAAGAACTTGTTTATAACACCAAAAACATTATTTTCATTGTAGTGGGTCTTCAAGGTCTTTTTCATACCAGGACAAATTTTTGCAAATTGAATAAAATCTTTTTTTTTTTTGTTTCTGTGAGGTGTGATTTGGAGCTGAAGAACAGGACGATTCTTACACTGAAGCTCAATACGACTCATAAAAAAATAAATAAATACATAGATGGAATACCTCTCTATAATGTACCACATTTTTTCTTAATTTTCTGGTTTAAAAAGAGGAAAGTGATCCTGTTCAGAACTGGACAGCTTCTCTGAAGTAGCAGGCTTAAAGAACCAGACTAGCTGAGATCAGCAACCACGCCGACCTTTATATGAACTTCCAGGAGAGAAACAAACCCTCAGAAGGGGGCAGCACTAGGGGTGGGGGGTTAATGCCTTTGTTTCTGTGCCACAGGTTCGACGGGTAGACGACATTTGTATCTCGGACCCCTTTGTGGATGGAAGCTAGGATTTTTCACAGAAAGGTAGAATGTGATAGAAGTCTTTATTGGAAATTGGAATGTCCTAATGCAATAAATGCACAGTTGGAACAATATATGTTTGTTAAGCAAGGTGCCACTGTTCTTAACAAGCAAAGGTGAGGGGCTTCTCAACCAAAAAAAATAGAAAATTATAAGTACTTTTATGTCCTTACAGCATCTTTCTCGGATCCACAGTTACATATGTTTTTACAACAACTGTATTCAATGTTTTAGACCAAATTTAAAATGTACGTAGTAGATATTATGGAAACTTGCAACACATGACGTTATTAGGATTACCAAAGATGAGTAAAGACTAAAAAATGAATTTTCAGTCATTTAGTCAGACCTTGTAAGTCCACAAATCTCACCAAAAAACCAACAGTTCGAACCACTGACTGTAAAAAAGAAGTGGATCAACTGAGTTAGTGTGATGTCACCCATAAAAAACTGCCCCCTTTTAATGAAATGAAGCCAATTCAGTCACCATTTCACCATTAATATGCTAAATATAATTTTACAATATAAATAACTTGCAGTACAGAAATAAAATCCTAAAAAATAGGAAAATTGTAAAAATGTATCAGAGTAAGAACGGTTATTCTGACCAACAGAACGACTCTGTAATAGCCTTTTTATTTCTCAATAGAAGTCTATGGGATTCTGGCTTTCTGAACCAGCAGGTACTTTCTATTTAAAATGCCAGGGGGAGGGGGTCACTCAGTCCAATTCTCATATGTTCAATGATTTGAACAAACAACATGAACAAAAACATCAAATAAAAAGCAAACTTGTAACTCAGTTGACTTGTTTCATGAGAGGCTTCCAGCACCTCTCAAACCATGATTTTTCAGGGCCACAGGAGCCACCTGAAAGGTGTCTTCCCCTCGGCCGTTGTCTCCATTTCTTCAATGCTGGTTTGATTGCAAGAACCCCCTGGTTGCAAATACATTAATATAACTGTGATTATGCCATAATAACACAGTTTATGAAAAGTAGGCCTGATCAAGAGAAAATTGCTCTCGCTATAACTCTTAATAGCACCTTCACTGTGAATTGCACTTCAGGCAAAACCAAATGAGAGTTAAAGTGTAAGAGAATATTAAAAATATCTTTAGTTGGATGACTTGGCTCTCCGATTTAGAGTTAAAATCTAAACCTGTGCATCAGCTGTCACCCGAATCTGGAAGCTGAGCTCTCCAATGCTGTTGCGTCTTTATCAAACTTGAAAAAATCACCAGTTTTAGGCTATTGTGATATCAATGAGGCTACAGGAAACATGAGAAGGTCAAATTAGATTAAAAAAAAAAACAAATGCATTGGAAGAATCTATAAAAAATGTTGTAGAAATGAGCTTTTTTCCAAATTAAAAGGAAAAAAATGTGTTTTCAAAGTTTGCTTTGAGGTGCAAAAGAAGCATTGCATTCTTGGAGAAAAGCAATGAAAGGGATGCAGCATGAAGAAAATAAAGTAAAGAAGATTATTTCTATTACTATGTTGAAAGGCTTTTTTTTGGGCTTAATGTTTTTCAACTTTTCCTGGTGTTGATGGAGATGAGGAGCTTAAAATCAGTTATCGGAGAATTAATCATTTTTGAAGCTTTTAAATGCAGGAGGGGGGCTGTGTCTTTGGTTTGGTGCCCTGAGATTCTTTTAGTTGTGCTTAGTTTATTACCTTTTGTGTTTAGAGCACATTTAAATTACTAAAAATCTTAGTTGCTCCTTTATCTGGTAGTTTATTTGAGTAACTAGTTTGTAGAAGACTGTGATGAATATGTATTCAGAAAATGATTGGAACAGCATTGGGACTGAACAACACAAAGTGTAGACAGAAAAAAAGTCTTTTAGTGGTAAAAGTCTGGAACATACCAAGCTTTGGGTCAAAGGTATTCCTCTTTATTGAGACATTTAACTAAAAAAACAGCAAAAGTAAGGATTTAAAGGCTTTAGCTTGACAAAATCTGAGACGTGTTTGTATTTTCCTCCCAGAGAGTAATTCCAAGTTCACTGGAAGCAAAGATTTATTTGCCTCCCTTTAAATCCTTTGTAGCTTTAGCCTTTGTCTCATTTACCCATACAGGGGTTGACCCATTCGTGTTCTGTGGGCTTCTGGGTTGTCTGGGCCCGTGGAAAGTTCTAAAGAGGAGCAGCCGCATCTTAAAAGAGATGCGCAAGCGTGTCTCACAGTTGGCATAAGGCTCGGGCAACCACCTCAAGGGATGTCATGAAAATGGAATGTACAATTGTTCTGCAAGTGGTAAATGTTTTGTGAAGTATCTGAAAGTTACTGTCAGTTGCACGCATGACAAACGGTTGATGCCGTCAAAATGTACACTTATGGTACACCCTGGTCATTAGGAAGGTACAAAACTGGCCCCTTACAGCTCACACGCAAATGCTGCATCACAAACTACACTTTAAATGTCTAATTTCCTCATCTCAAACTGTCAGGCTGCACGCAGAGAACCCAAAGAGCGTGCATTTATCACACAAACAGCCCCCCAACTCCCTGTGCTGGATTTTGGAGGGGTAGAAAACAATTCCATTCGATGTGTCTGCATCTACACCTAGTTCCCCATTACTTATCTTAGTGTGTTATATAAATGTTAGCTAGGACCTGTCCATAGAAAATAGGCGTGCTCACTTTATACGGGCTCACCAAGTGCCATCACCTGCATGCCTTGTATAGATTTGCCCATTTTTTGTCCGCAGACATCTGGTATCGACCCATAAAACCAAAAGTGCTTCAGGGCTTAAACATAACAAAAACTTTTCCACTAAAACCACAGTTTGACAGGGATGATCCAGGCTTTTTTAGGGGAAATCAAGCAGTTTTTTACCAACATGATCTATTCAAACTGGAAGAACGTTTTTGAAGGCAAATTGACCAAATGCATTTCTGTGCCCAATTTCTTCAACAAAATAAAAGTCCACCTTCTCCTATGAAGGATATGTGCAGAGGACAAACAGCGTGTGTGTAAACAGTCTGTGGTAAGACAGCTTTACCTCCACAGCAGAAAGAACACATAAGCTCTCTGCCTGATTGTAATTACTTCTTGGAGCATCCTCTGATCTGCACCATGTGCGACCAAACATATCCTAATAATCGTCTGCCAGACGGCTAGAGTGGCGCTTGCATAGCAAGCCCCCATGAGATGTGGAGATTGGAATGGGGAGAGTGACGGCGTCTGTTCTGGCACACATTGACACCTGCCATCGAGTCCTGCAAGCATTCAGAGGGAAGCAGCAGTTGGCTTCAAAAAGATTAGAGCCTCTGAGGAGAGGAAAACTGCTGCCTTTCACAGGATCACAACTTATCAGTTATTAATAAGAATGCCAGGTTGTGTTGTGATCGTCTGTCTCCAGGGTCCTTTTAGACATGAATGTCTGCACCAAGAGGAGGTTAAATACATCAGACTGTGGCTTCTGCTCCGTTTGTGGAACGGACAGGGCTCTATTTCTTAACTCCAGCACATTCAACAAATGATTTGTGTTTAAGAAACACACCTTTTATTCAACTGGACACGCAGACAAACTAAGGAACTAAAAACGTGTTGCTTTGATCAGTATGAGACGTGAAACAGAAATAGAGAGACACAAGTATTCATGGGTTTCACATTGTTTTCAATATAACTTAGTTCCTACACAGGTTCTTATTGGATGTCCAGCTTAAGAATGGAATGATAAGAAAAGAAATGCTCACACCAAAGAAGTAGTTGATCATCCAGAATTGGGTCATCTTGTCCCCTTTCTCCATCCACCCATTTTCCTAACCTGCTTATCGTGTTTTTTTGAAGTATAAGTCGCTTTATTTTTTATTTTTGCATAATTGGATAATGGGGATGACTAATACTCAAATATGATTTTTGAAAAGTAATTATTGGTTCATATTTTTCTTATTTCCCCACTAACAACCTGTTCCCTTTTAGGGGTTGTTTCCAGCTAACAACTCCTAGAGGGCACTGTAGGTGTGTGTATCAGTATGTGCTACTTACACCAACACAGAAGAAGAAGCACCAAACATTGAGAAGAATCTGATCATTCTCCTCCTGAACTTTATATTTTTTTTATTTGCACTGAGACTTTATTATTCTTGTTTTCATTTTTTCTTTCCTCTGACTAATGAGGGATAGAAAGTTGTCAAATTAAGTTACAGAGACAGAAGTACCGCTGAAAGTGCCATCATTCAGACACAGCTCCTACAGGGAAGGTAAAGCCACAAAAAAAAAACAAAAAAACAAAAAAAAAAACAGGAAAATCTGTTTTATATCTGTATGTGATGATCTTTGTTTTGCCTCTGGTTTTTAGTTTTTAAAGATCCTCTTATCCTGATGTGTTACCTCAGTGAGCTTTTTAAATAAAGTTTCATTTGAAGTTTGATTGGATAATAGCTAGAAACCATCAGCTCAATATTAACGCAAAAAAGCTAATGGTTTTTTTTTCACTTTGGTTCACATTTTATTGCAAAAACTTGACTGTACAAGAAAAAAAAAAAGTGATGAGCAGCCTGACGTCTGCCCAAACATGACAAAGCTTTTCCCTGAAGAAGACATATCTGTGAAATCAAAGCATCAGAACAGAGGCTTTGGTGTCCTGCCCACATTAAGCCATTTGTACCAGTCCCATCCTGACCTAATCTTCACTTCCCTCCAACAGGATTTCTGCTTTAATCAAAAGTGGAATGGAAAAAGGACCCTGTGTGCCTCTGGGATATTTTTCCATTAACCATTTTGACACATGACTGACTTTAGGGGATTATTGGTTTTTGAAGAACTATTAACAGCTGTACATTTGCATTTTAATACAGTTCTACTCAACTTACTAATGCAATTTTCTTTTCAGCTTTGTTGCCGCCTTTTTCCTGCAGCAATTCTAAACTAACTGTAAGGAGCCCTCCAGCGTTTAATCACTTTAATTGCCATGAAATATTAGTTTTCATTAATCAGCTCTAAAACACTACAATTGGGCCCTGATCATCATTACTCATCTCCAAAATGTTGCTTGACATTTTGCATCAGGGTCCGGGAAATGTCAGCCGAGACGAGGAAGACGAATAATAATTGTTCAAATCAGCGAAAATGAGATGTTTTCATGTTTACAAGACTCTCGTGTTATTTCCGCTCCTTCATTAGATTTGAACGCATTGTGGACTGGAATGTCAGCAAACCTCGGCCCCGAGAGGAAATGTACTCTAAACTTCAAATCTGCTTACAAAATAACCAACCATTTTAATTACAGTCTTAATATTACGGCTGTGCGTCTAATTTGTGTTTTCCATCCATGGCTGGCCTTACTAAATGGTGGGTGCAGCATTCCTTGATAAAAGTCCCTGAATGTCTTTGCAGGACATTTAGCCTAAATGATGATTTAAAAAAAACAAAAAAAAAAAACTCGAGAATGTTTTAAAGAAAAATGACTTACATTTTTTTCACTTTGATTGAATTTTTTAGCCTGTAGATCTAAGAACAAGCAGATCTGAGCTTTTGCAAACATTTTAAGTTTATTGTAAAGCTAATAGTGCTCACTTTGAGTGCCAAGCCACCTCCGTGTATTAGTTTTCCCAATAGCTAAAACACTAAGTACCATTTTCCAAACTAGCCCATCAATTGATTTAATTCTTTTCTATCTGGTTTTAACCTAAAACAAAAGTTGCAGTTTACACAATTTGTGAAACTCATTTTACTCTTCGCTACACATCGTCACTTTAAAAACACAACTGGTGTTCACAACCCACAAAATGCAAAAAGTTAACACAGAAGCAAAACTCAAACTCTGCTGCAACACAGCAATTACCGTAATATAAAGGCAGTTCTGGAACAACTTTTCAAAGATGAATAACAGAACAAACCTGGATCTGGACATAGATTTCTAATTAGATCCAGGCCACAGTTTTTGACCATGCATTGGTTTAAGGAATGTCCATGAGAGAGGCAGGTCAAAGGGTCAGCCCTCAACTCAGCCGGTTTACCGTAGCATCAAACATTTGGACATTCAACAAAAAAATGACACAGAAGATACTTTCACAAAAGTCTGCTCTTCAGATAGTAGTTCAACAAAAATACCCAGTTTGTGTTAGTTTCCTTCCACCTTATTCTCCATTTCTTAACCCAATAGAAGAATCTTTGTCTGCTCAGTTTTGGAAGGTATGCGATAGACAACAACACACTTGGAAAACCTGTTGCAGGCCATGGACATGACTTGTGATGACATTTCCATTGAGTCCTGTAAAGGCTGGATGAGGCACACAAGATCTTTTTTCCCCATTGTTTGGTTTTGGTGGATGAAGTCCTCTTTTTTGACCAGGCACAGAGACAAGACGGTGAAATGCATTAAATGGGAATCTGGATTTACAGTAAAAATAAAAATCCAGATTACAATTGAACTGTCTATTATTTGGGGGATTTTTACCAAATCCTTTATAGACCACTTTGTGTACCGTGTCAAGTGTTTTGCTGTGTAGTATATTGTGTTATATGTTTGATAGTTTTCACAGCAGAGTCTCCATTATGACCACAAAGTGAACTATTGACTCAAGTTTTTTGTATATTTAGCCGCATTTGTTAAAAATCGTGTTTGGTGAAATTATTCTCACGTTTAGAAATTGGGAAAAACTGTAATCACTTCTGAAGACAAAAATGTTTGTGCAATCATAAATGTGTGTTGATAGTCTGTTCACTTCTGTCCAGGGTTGTTCCTATATTTATCTTAAGGCATGTGGGACCGCCTTAACCTGCAGAAAATGGGCATAGAAAGTAGATAGGTGGATAATCCAGATGTACAGCTGTTTCCAGATCCTTCTCCAGCACACCCTGCTTTTGTATCTTCTGACCGACTGAACACGCCTGACCCAGGTCATCAGCAGTAGCAAGACATTCACATCTGCCCTCAAGGCCCGGAATGATACCTTCACCCCTGCTCTGCAGACATCTGCTTTAGCAAATCTCAAACATTAGTAAACTCAAAATCCTGTTAGACCTTCAGCACATGGTTGAGTTCACAACGATGCAATGATTTCCCAAAGGAGTCTGGAGAACCTTCAAAGCAGCAATAAGGGCATCTGGTTTTCTGTTTGTTCCAGTCAATCAAAGTTCCTTTAAAAATACAGGAAATAATTTAATTAGAACAAATTGTGCCTCGGGACCTTTGATAATGTGAATTAACTACAAGGTTTTTTTTTTATCATTTAGTAATAATTACTTGCCAAATCACTCACTCTTCTTCAAATAACTTCAGGGCATTTTTTTACTTTTACATTTTACTCGTCTCTTTCTCTTACTTTTCATTGCCTTCATTTTAAAAATGTTTGGAAACTTTTCCAAATTGACTAATTTTCTGCTTGGTTAATGTGAAATCATTTGAGAGATGTAATCTTATTTTATTTGAATATATTTTAAAAAGATATGACATCTGAACTCATGATAGAGTGCTGGTCATGGCCATTTAGAAAGTAAGGAGTAGTGAGGCATACAACTTTGTATGGTTGGAAACTTTCTATTGAATGGCAAAGGGCTAAACTGATTAGTTTTTATTCCTCTGTTTTCTGCAGGCAGAGAATGCTTTTAGTTGTCTTTTTCAACATTCCAATCATCGCTCTTCCAGACTCAGCCAAGCCTGAAGGACTAAGAAACACGTCTGTGAAAAGAGGTCCGGTTACCGGGCAGAAAACCACCTGGATGATGCTCATTCAAATAATTACTAGAGGAGAAGCGAAAAAGTATCTGATGGAAAAATTCTGTAACAGTTTGGTTTAGAGTCAAACTCACAAAATCAGACAAAAAAAAGCAAAAAAGTTTAAAGAATGTGAAAAATACTGTATCTCCGTACAATGAAGAAAAAAAGCTGAATAAAAGAGAACATCTACTTTCCCTTAGAAGCAATTAGGGAATAACTGGATTTGTCAATATTTAATATGTAGTTGTGAACAGATTAGAATGTTGGTCAATACTTATGGGGGTCAATTCAGGATTTGCTTGAAGTGAATAAATATGAAAAATAGATATTGTAAATTTGAAAAAAAAATATTGTGAACAGTTTTAAACTCAAAAGTACACATTGTAAAGTTCAAGGAAACATTGAAAATTTGAAAAAAACAAAGTTTTAAAGCTGGCCTGGAAAGATTGGAAGAGTTTTGGAACATGGAATATGCTTTAAATGTAAAAGTAAGCAATAAGGAATACAAGATTTTTATGTCAGCATTTTGAAGTGTTGAGCGTGGAGTAACAGGAGTTGTACGGTTCTGATAGCTTTAAGATCAAAGGCAGGTCTTCAGCTCTCTTAGGTCTACACCACAATGACACGAACCTGTTGCCTCAACTGCTTCTTTGCCCACACAGTTGTTGAGAAGGGTTGATGTTATCCATGATGGCAGTGAACTTACTTTTCAGTCTGACCTCCGCTGCAACTTCAAGTTAATTGCTCCCTCTCTTTGGAATGGAACCGGTTCTGTAAATCAGCACCGTTTCCTACTTTAGATTGTTTTAGGCTGTTTCAAACAGATAAAACTTGTATAGCTTGAGGCTGCAGACATCAAAAGATCTCAGCCTCCTCAGGAAGAACGGATCAATCTGCTCTTTCCGGTCTACCCCCTGTCTGTTTTCCAGCTCCTGCACTACTTCCTGCTTTTTACCTGAAGAAAGAGGGTTCAGCCAATCAGAATGAGGAGACACCTGGGTCAGGAACTTCACTGTGGCTCCTAAAAATGGTCAAACTGCATGAACTCTTCACTTCTTCTTCCTCTACAATTGGACTCCATGATTGGTTTGCTTGAAAGCTGGTGTAAAAGAGAGCTTCCTTCAGAGTCATGAGGAATCTGTACCTGAATGTCTGAACAGGTAAAATCTACAGCATCAACATAGACACTGTAAAAATTCTAGTTGGGAAGCAGACCTCCTTTCTGCTCCATGCTTTGTTCTCCTGCACTGCTTCTCTGACATGGAGAATTGAAGCAGGAGCTGGACTGTGTCCAATCTGAATTGATTTTTGCTGTGTTTTAAACCTGCATCTTGATATTGGAGTAAGTGCACAGTGTGAGAAAGTCTTGAAACAAATGGAGTCCCTAATTGGTTGTGACAGCTGTGCAGCATTTGATGGACAAGAGCTAATTTTTCTATCGTTCCAAAATAAAAAAAACAAGGAGGAGAGAATAAGTTGCTTATTAGAGGCAGGTGTTCATCTCACACTATAAATGCAAATGTTGAATGAATTTGTTTTCCAAAGGTGCAGATTTGATTTGATTCTAGTTGAAAATGACACAAGTTTTCCTTTCTTTTCTGTTGTTTTGTTAGTTTTGCCAAAATTACAAGGGTTCCAGATGAAATCAACACCGTTTGTTATTTTTATTTGAAGTTTTAAGATTTGTGAAACTCCGACCGTTCTGCCTTTGCAGAAGGACACACTTTCTTTTTCTGTCCCTCGTTTGACTTTGCGTCTTATTTCACCATTTACAGCGCTTTGCTTCCATCTGGTTTGGAGGAGTGCAGCCAAGCTTTCAGAGGGCATCACATGGACCTCAGACCTGTATATGGGATTCAGCCTCCCCTGAGCTTTCCTGCTTTCTCCCAACTAACATTCTAAAATTGGATGTCCTTGACTCCCAGCAGTATGTTGCTGCTAATTCACAGTCGGTCAGCTTTCGTTTTTCTACCACCTAAAAGGGTAAACGTTGAAATAGAACCTTTACTGGTTTTGACTGTAATCACCAAATTATTGGGGTGAATGATAAGTGATTGAGCTTCAATATATTCTTGTACTGAAGTCGCCGATAGAGCATATTAAATGTGAAAGCAGTAAGGTGGGAGGCGAATCTGTTAAGCGTTCACGTTTACTCCAAGCATGTGACGCATGTTGAACGAGCTAAACGTCCATTTTTGGACGCACTTTAGCCCGTGGTGTTCACACTGGACAAGCAGGGAGGTGACTCTTCTAATTTTTTCTACTGTCTACTAGCGCATGTCGGCCACCTACAGTTGAAAGAGACTTGGTGAGAAATCTCCAAGCGGTGCAAATGTAGCAAATTTTGCTTTGGGCCTTTTTTCTTCCACAGCTCTATCGAGACTTGGTATCATATAATTCCGGCCGGGCACAAATCACAGTTATTTATCTCTCCTTCATGATCAATTTTCAAACTGTTGGCACTACCTTATGTCACTACCGAATCCGAGTTCCTGATTGGTCAAAGTTCAAGTGGTTCAACTTTTAGCAGGTGTTCAGTGGTTTTGTGTTTTGTATATAGAGGCCAAAAACAATCATAAAAACTTGGTCAGCAATGCGTAATCATAAGAGTTTTACACACAAAACGCACATTTAAACACTTTATTGACTTTCACTGAAAGTGGTTGCTTGAACGCCCACTGCTTTGGGCAATGTGAACTTAACTTTCGTGAGAGATCCTCAGACACAGACATTTAGGACACAAATTTATCAGAAATAAGGTTAATCTACAACTGAACTAAAGATGATCAATAAAGATCTCTAGAAAACACAGGAGATGAAGTTGTTCTTCATTTTTATTACTATCAGTAGGGGTTGTAGTATTTTTTTGGTTGTTTGTTTATCTATTTTTTTGTTTTTAGGGGCTTGGCTCCTTCCTTTTTCTTTTTTTAATTGTTATTAGATGGTGACAGATAATAGCAGTGATTTGATTAAAAATAAAAGTTAAAAAATGCTATGTTTGAACACATTTTGTGTAACTAATTATTTGTAATGAAGGAACATCTAAAACGTACGTAAAAACGAATGCAATTGCTAGAGGAAAAAGCTGACATACCTTTTTGAGTTGCTGCTTTTGTCTTACACGAGGTGTTCTCGCTCATCTATGGGTGGGGAGGGATGTGGTCTTGACAAGTTCGTAGCCTACATAATCATTCCTGTCACAGCAAACTGAGGAGAGACCATGAAGAATTTCCTCCAAAGTCGTCATTATCGCTGCGTGGGGCCTTGTACTTAGCCCTGTCATCTGCAATTAATGTCAATAGGAAAGCGTTAGCCACCTGACACAGACAGTTTAACTCGGTGACAGGCTGTCAGCTGCTTAGTTGTAGCCGTCGCTTGGCTTCCTGCAAGGGTTCACATTGTAGGAAGGAGCACAGCTGACTGAAACTTACCTCTCTCTTTTTTTTAATAACATGATGGTCAGCAGCATTAAAGAAATATTCTTCCAAATTTGACTCCTGCTGGAGTTTCTTATTGGTTTTGTATGGCTTGTCTCTGCTGCTCTGTTTTGGGGGGGGGTAAAGATTTTTTTTTTTTTTGCGGGTTTTACTCAACTTAATATTGCAAAAATAAACTTGTGCTTTAAAAACAATCTTTAATGAGGTTTGAACACACTGATCATGTCGGATCTCAGAAGCCAACCAGATGGGTCTGCTTAATCCAATGAAAGTCAATATAATTTTGGGAAAACTAAATTTATTTTACAATGAAAGAAAAGTCTGAGTTGTTGTGATATTCAATTAAATAAAATGAATCTTGCATTCAAGGATAACATTTTCACCTCCATGAACTCCCCTCTCTCAGCCTTCTGACTTGCAGTCTTACATCAGTTTGGCACAAATGATTTGCTATTTAGAAGGGTCCTTTACCACAAGCATTTCAAAAAATAAAATAAATATGTATGCCCTCCCACTTTATATAAAAATATTTAACATTCTTTACAAATAATAAATAACTTTTTTATATTCATGGAGCTTCTTTTAAACAAACAGCCACATTTACATCCCCTTCTCACTCTGGCAAAGACAAAACAGGTGAGTGATAATACACACGTTCTTGAGAAGAAAATGCACTTCTGTGTGTTATGCTAGTCCTTCACTGTAGTGATAGTGATAGTGTCTGAGCCAGTGGAGGATTGAAAGTCACAATATTCAAACAGTGGGAGCTATTTTTACTTTAATCATTACATGAATGGGCTTTTAAGTGCAAAATGTGAACAAAAGTGGTTAGGCGCTGAAAAGCTTTACATGAATTACAGTAAGTTAGATTCCTTTTTTTTGAAGTTAAAATAAAACGTCTGGCTGGAAAACAGGCTCTCAAACCTGTTCGCCTTTCCAAATCTAGACCACTTCGCAAAAAGTAGTTGCTCTTTGTGAGTTGTCTTTATTTTTTCATTGTTTAAATGTGTTTTTAAATGTTAACTCAAGCAATAGTTTAGGACCTTTTTACCTCTTAGCAACAGTTGTTCTGTGTTTTATCACCTGTTTCCAGCCCCAAATTAGGATGAGAAGATTTTACAACACACTGTCCCTTAGCAGATATGGAAGGGTGCTGTTTGAACATTCCTCCAAAGGTTGATGATACAACACCTAATGAACTTTTTAACTCTGTTTGAATGTTGTAACCTCCCACTTGAATTTTCAATGAAAGGAGAGAAAGGAGAGGAGCAGTCCCTTGAGAAAAAAGGATGGTGACTTCTTCCCAGCATTCTTGTTTCTCCCTTATATATATATGTGTAAAAAAAACTCTGCTTGTTGGTGTGTTCTCTTACTACGTTTTCCTTTAGTGTTCAGAGGAATTTACCTGACACTCTTCCTCTTTCGTTTGAAGGATTTGATGTTTTTTTTGAGCAGTGAATAATAATCTATTAAAAGGCTTTCTGATCACAAATATAAAAGGTATTTTTAATAAGTTAGAGCTTATTTACTTTTAATGACTCTTGCACACAGACATCAGCATTATGGCATCATGTGCTCAGAAACCTGCAACCACACAAACTGGAATCAAAAATTGTTATACTCTTAGATTTTCCCCTGGTTCAGGGGTGGATACACGATCCATTACAACTGGGCTGCACACACGCCAAAGCAAAATTCCAACCGATTTGATGCAATTGTGACATAATTCTCTCTATATAAAGGAAAGCTTTGCAGCCAGTAAGCAAGGCTGATTTACACAGCTGACTTTTATCCTTTACATTGAATCTTACTTTAACTGGGTCTCTGTAAATACCAGTGAGAGCCCCATAAATGGTTAAAGTTAAAGATGTTAAGCTTGTGAAGCTCAAAAGACAGACAGGAAACCTGCAGAGTCGCACTTAGCATGGGGTGCTTTGATGTATTCATTCTACGCTACAACAGGAATGTATTTCCCAGGAACTGCAGTTCAGCATAAACGGACCCATTCACAAACAGCTGTGATGCATTTACTGACTGGCCCACCAGCCTGGATTAATCATGCTTCACTACAACTTGTGGGGTTGGAGCGTGGAGCCACCAAGTGTGAGCTTAAGGAGGTTGCTGTAATGTTCAGCTCTGACAGAGAGCGTGTTTAGACCCTGTAGTGTTTCCTGAATACAGATATCTTCAGCTTAAAGCTCTGATCATGATGTGACGGTTTTACCTCACAAAAAAAAAAAACATTGGCCTTGATTTGATAATCAAATTGTGTGGCAAATACATGCAACCCATTTTGTGTGTTTGTTTTTGTGTGCTTTTGCCAGCACGCACAAAAAAAGTGAAGGGAGGGGATACAAATACGTCAAATGTGATTTGTGGATTGTGAAGTCGCCATTTTGCATCTTTATTTTGCATCCATCCATTCGCTTAATGCTTTTGGAGTCACGTGGTTGCTGGAGCCTATCCCAGCTACTGTTGGGTAAAGGCGGGGTACACCCTGGACAGTTTAGCATCTAAATTTTGCACAACTGATGCAACGTAGCACAACTACCCACACACTGCTGCAATCATTGTTTCAACATCCGGATGCCCTTTTTTCCACTATTGAAGGTGAAAGATGCTTGACGAGGAATGTCTCCTGGTTGCTAAAGTGTTTTCTTTTGGCTTTGGGGGCAGCTGACGCTCACAGCCTTTCCCCATGCCCATATTTTATTTCTCTTGTATAGATTGACCATCATCAGCCCAGATGCTAAGCAGCTGCTCTGCATTATTAGAGGAAACAGAGCTAGCATGTTGTGGACAAAAAATGCCAAACTATCTCTGAAGGCTAACGTCTGATTCATTTGATCTAGAAGCTCCCACAGTCCTTGTGCTCATTCTCTGCTCTCCATTGTATTTATTTAACGCATGCAAATCATAGCCTATGATGAATCCGCATTTTAATTGTGTAGTTTGTGCCTCCTATTCATTATGCAATCAGTCTTGGTTGATCACCAGTTATTTTTTACTCTTTTTAGAGAATCTTAAAAAAATCAGACCCCAAGAAGGCATAAGGGTAGACCAAAACAAAAAAGACAATTGCTGATGGTTTAGTCACTTTGATAGTTCTGTTGTAATAAATCATGTTCTTTTTGATATGTCCTTCTCACACAAGAGAAATCATGTTAACTGGCAGGATCCAAATTTAACTGAAGAGTTTTTAATAAATTGGGGATTTTTGACAATAAAGGAAAATAATTTTATTCTAAATAATTTCAGAAAATAAAGACAAAAAATAACTGGTCAATCTCTGAGGTTAAGTTCGAAGTTGAAGTTGAAGTCTCTCAGTTTCCAAGATTCTTCGGAGTCATTGTAGATGGTTACAGCTGTGAGTAGGAAGGATCTCCTGCAGCTTCAGTGTTCGAACAGATCTGAAGGAGTCTCTGACTGAAGATTCTCTATTACTAAGGTAATCTGTTGTAAAGATGCTCATGGTTTTCCAAACTGATTTTCATATTGTGATGCTCTTGAGCCGAACCCAGAATAGAGTCAGCCTTCTCTATCAGCATGTTCAGCCTTTTTTTAGTCATATGCTCTGATGCTGCTGCCCCAACAGCTGACTGCAGGTGTACTCTCCACAACAGACCTTTAGATAATATTGAACACACTGCTGCAAACACTGAACAACGTAAGCATTTTGAAGAAGAACAATCTGTTGTGTCTTTTCTTGAAGGAAGATCACTGTTGTGGATTTGGGCCAGTGTGTTGTCCATGTTAAGACTAAGGTAATTAAAAAAACAATCAGCTGAAGCCATGAGTGTGGGATTTTCTTTAGAACTTTGGAGCTGCACTGTTTTGACAATTGTTGAATAAAAAAAAAAAATACTACATTCCTCTGATTTGTTTACGTGTTTGTTTTTGTATTCAAGACAAAAAAAAGTAATATTCAAAAGAGACATGTTAAACATAAAACTAAATGTGTGATTTTGTTTTTATAAATACAACTTTGTCTTTATAAATACGTTTCTTATTGACAGCTATCTTACCCCGTAGTCTGGCACCAAGCAGAGTGCGGTGCGAAGTCTTGTTTTGCTATCACATGCATTCTGAATGTTTTTTCTGCTGTCTTGCTGTTTACCCTGATTCTTGCCTGGTTTTTACTCTGTCCTGTCTATCTCTGTGTATTTTTGACTTCTAGCTGGTTTTGACTCCGACCTGCCTTACCTGTGTCTGATTGCCCTCACTAATAAACCAGTTGCACATGGATCCAAACACATCTGCGTCACAGCTACTGAATGTGAAAATGTGCGTTAACTTGTCATCAAACATTATTACTCTGTTTTTCAAATCTTTATTTAATCAATCAGAATATTGCAGGTTCAAGTTCCGCCCATGTGTCCTTGGGCAAGACACTGAACCCCACATTGCCCCTGATGAAATGTTGGAGCCAGTGTTTGGCAGTGGAGCCACCGCTGTGTGTGACTGCAAAGCACCTTGAAAAGCAGAAAAGCACTTTATAAGTATTTACCATTTATATAATGTTACACAATTTACCTATAATAAAATCTTTATTTAAAAGTGGCACAGACTAACCTTTTTTTCCACAGATGTAGCAATGAGCCATTCTATAACCCTATCAGACAGACTGTGTGTGGGGGTGCAGCAGGGAGAAATCTGTCCGGTTCTTAAACCAGAATCCAGCATCACTCTGTCATCGGGCACATCAGCACGCTGGAGGACAGCAAATTGAGCTGAACTAATTACACTTTAACCAAACCATAATTGGACATTTTGTGCTTGTCATACAATAGGAGACAGATGGGTTAGTAATTACATTACAAGTCTGACATCACAGCCACAGCTACAGCAAGCACACTTCCCTGTGCCCTTCAAGCAGGCTGGGGAGGAGACATGGCCTAAGTTCAAAAACAATTTGATGTAGATTTCCAGAATCAGTCAGCATGGAAAGAAACATAAATCAGGATTAATTGCTGCTCTTGTCTAATTTTTGTCTAATTTGGCTAAATGAGAATACATGGACTCGAGCTCCTGATTTTACTTGTTTTATTTTGTTCGTCATTAATCTACAGATCCTAAACCTGAGATGGATAAAGAATTGATACATTTTTATGTTTATACATATATATTCATGCATACATTGCATATACTGTAGAAAGAAACCAAACTCCCATTATTTTTGTCATGTTGCTGTCTGTGTGGTAGACAAGTCAAGTTCCAAGTCTGAACACACTTGAAAAATGGCAGCCACAGAAAAGAAAGGAAGTAAAGACCTTGGTGCATCACAGCACCAAACTAGTCCCAGTTGATACATAGCGCTGAAGAATTTCTCTGAGGATGAAGTAATGCTCAAATAACTTGCAAAATAAAAAACTTGTTCTTAAATGTGACAAGAATTTAATTATAAAAATACTTAAAATAGCAGAAATATAAGTGTGACGTACAATCACCCAAAGAGGCAACCACCAAGGATAAATTAAAGCCATACCAAAGCTGCTAATCAGTGGAGGTCAATCAACGAATTGACCAAATTGCAGGTTTAACAGGGTCTGCTGTTGTGTAGAGGTAGAGTGGCGGATTTCGATTCCCACTATGTGCCAAATGCATGTTGCTGCCATTGACTGTATATAGCAAACTGGATGGAGCGGATGTGACGTCACCCATAGAAAATGCCATATCTCTGGCTCCAGGGAAATAAAGTCGATTCAGTTAACATTTTTCCGCAATACGAACGTGACCGTGTTGTAGCCAGATGACAATGATTGGTGCGAATCTTCTGAATCAGTGTTTCTTTGGCAACTACTATCACCAATAATGAGTACGCTTTTTTGAAGGTCACACCCCTTCCAATGAAAGCAGGCTCGGGAGAATCAATCAATCAAACGTTTGAGGTGGGTGCCAGCGGACACCACACGCTTTTACTGAGGTACCTGATTGGTCAGTTTATAACTTAAATAATTAAGTATCATTATAAAGAAAAAAATCTCATGAAAAAAATTAGGACGCCCAAGAAGACGTTAAAAAATAGTATTACTTATTATACCTGTTTATTTCTCAAAAGAATTCTATGGGATTTTGGCTTCTAGGAGCCAGCAGGCACCTTCAATTTGCAACATGAGGGGTGAAGGGCCTTTTGGTCCAGTTCTCTACAGTCAATGGTTCCTCCTGGTAGTTTCAGGCTGGCATCATTTATGGCAGCAGAGCCACCAACAGTGTATAAATATGTGTGTGCATGCGTAAATGTTACTATGACCGTGAAGCACCTTAGGCTGTAATTAAGGTTAAAATTAATTATTACATAAGAATATACCATTTACCATTAAACGAACATGAGGTGATGGCAGAAAGCTAATCTTCTCATTAATTTCATGTGGAAGACACTAGATCATTGGCAGCAGTGTGTGGAGAAGATTTCAGAGAAAGTTTCTGGAATCTGGATACAATGTGGCATCCTATGCGATAGTATGGAAGACAATTATTCATCAGTATGACACCAAGCATAAAATGATTGCCATAGAGATGAAAGGACAGCCATCTACCATGGAGCCCCACATTACAGCAACTGCTCATTATGTACACAATTCTTGATTGCTAAACTCAGTCGGTCAAGGAGTGAAACAGTCAGAGTATTGGATGATGCAAGTAACATGAACCTGGCCATGGAGTTTAGCTGTACCTGAAGTAAAAAAAACTGTAGATGCGATAGAATAAAAACAAAAGTCTTGTCAAATGAAGCTCCACCCCTTCAGGTTATGCCGGACGGACATAAAAAATGGTGTGTTTGTTATATAAAACTGATGTGTTATGGGCCCTTATAGGCACAAATCATATGACACTCTTACATCGTTCCTACTTATGCTGCCATAGTATACGTTTTCGCTACAACAACATGCCCATGGAAAAAATGTGGATGAACTGTTTTGTTCTACGGGCTCATTGAATGGTCTATGACCTTGAAATTTCCTGCAGGCCACCTGTGTCCCACACTTTTTGCCCTCAGATAGCAAATATCCACCCGTAGGGGCAGTTGTGTAGTTGATCTATTGGATAATGCTTTTCCATTGAAAAAGAATGGAAATTGTGCAGCCTGCTTGCATTTTTTCCAGCTTGTCCATGACCAACAGTTTAAAGTCTACATACCTGGCATAGTGGAATATGATATGCTTGAGTCACACTAATAATGCATCGTGAATTGAACAGTTTCTATCTACAGTGTTAAACCCCAACTTCCACATTTTCTTTTTCTTTTTTTTTTTTTTTTTTTTTTAGAAACTGATAAACCTTAAGCCCTAAGAAGAGAAGCATTCAGATGGACTCAGGCTTTATGTGGGGCTTTTTTTTCTCATTTAAATTAAAATGAAACTGCTTAAGCCCAGACTTCAATTGAAGTTTAACATTATCCACTGGTCAAACATAAATGGATTGAATGGTAATAGCTGCCTGTAATCCCTGTGATGAAATTCAACTCCGTGAAATTTCGGTCAATCGTGGAAAATCTGGATTATGTTAGAAAAATAATAAAGCAGCAGAAGTACAAATCAGACTTCAAACGACCCAGATTTTTTTTTTGTTCAAATGAAATTCTGCTGGACTGAAATTGTTTCGTCTGTGCTTCGGTGCCATCCATCACTCTGAGGAGTTTCAGCTGTTGATCAAACGTTCTGTTTTGCATCCATCCGGCTTCTGACAGTCGTTTGCCTGTGTTTATGTTGCACAGATTCTCTGAGATTAATTTTATTTGGTACTTTATAACATGAGCCGGGGTCTTTCATTAAATTGAAAGTATTGTCATATTTAAATTTGATTTTAATAAAAAAAAAAAAAAAAAAAAAAAAAACAGTATGTTTCATGAGGGATTTGGGATCTTATTTCTTAAAAACTCCTGAGAGTTCGGTCAGCTGTTTACTTATTTCCCAACATAAAGGATAGAAGCTTCAGCCGCAGCAGAGGAAACCAGCGCAGCTCATCCACACATGAATTCAGTCACTTGCTCAATGTCATTTCAATGTCACCTCCAGACACAATAAAAATATGCTGTAACGGCCTGTTTTCAGCCTGTATTTTGTCGAAACCACTCGGTAAAGCAAGTGTCCGCGCACAGAATGAAAACCTGACAGGAAAGATGAGACATTTTCCATCAAAGTGTCTGATTTAAAAAGAGCCGTTCATGTAAAGATGTGAGGCAGCATTTCAGTGCCTCTGATTGGAATACCACTACAGTAAATTGTGTCTAATTAGGCTGTCATGGGTTCATTAAGGGCTTCAGCAACTCAGCTCTTACTCACCTGCATGTATATAAAAAACTCATTAGCCCCTTTGTCTCAGACACCACTCGCAGTAATTGCCATTGATGCCCTGGCTCTCTAGGCAGAACGTTTCATGCTCCTCTGCACAGCATCGTTAGCATCAGAAAAGTCTTTCCAGAAAAACTTTTTTTTAATGTTTTTTTTTGTGCAGATAAAAGAAAAAACAGATTTTTGCTGAACATACTTAAACTAAAGCATCACACAGCAAAACAGGAGACCAGATCTCCAACACTGAAAGTACGAGGTTTGCTAATAAAAAACCGTTGCCATCAGAGCTTGTATCATAGTTTGTTTCCCACTTCTGGGTTCCCAGTCTTAATGGTCAAGCTTTTTCCTGAAGATCATATTTCACAGCAGGTTTCTTTTCTTTTGGAAATGAGCGGTGGAGTTTGGGAAGTTTCCTAGCTACCCCAAAGGGTAGCTCCCTTATTCATGTACTGATGTTGATTTTTAATGTGTGTACGTTTCATTGAGAAGAAGGCTTCGATTCAGCTAAACGTGATTTCTTGTTTGCGGTTTTAGGTGCTTTTGGTTTTGGTAGGAATTCATTTCCTGGATGAAACCACTGTAAACTGGTACTGGTACTCAGTGCTTGATGAAAGTGGACGTTAGTCTTCATAGACAATTTCTAACAAAGAATACAGTACTGCTGTTCCATCTCTGAGCAGTTGTATTTAGGAATGCGGTACCGAAATCAGTACCAGTGCCACATCATCAATTTTTACCGGATCGCTACCTTTCAGCCTTAACAGTATTGTTTCATTAACAACATGTTTACATGAAAATTGAACAAAAAGGAGGAGAAAAGATTATAGCTACAAGCACCGTAAAAAAACAATGATCATATATTATTAACAGGCTGAAAGTTTACATTGTGCCTCAATAATAATAAATTACCTGACATTTAATGTAAAATGAATGAAAATACAGCATTGTGTAAATACAATTGCAAAGTTACTAATCCAAGTTACTTTTCTATTTCTCAACCTTTTTAAAGATGCAACCAGTCAACCCTTAACCCCTGACTATTACCAGAAAAGGCCAAAAGGCTGATATTCCTGCAACAAAAGCTGTGTGAATGATGACCAAAGTTGTCACCTTAACGTTATTAATACAAATACATTTTACTAATTTACTTATTTAATTGGACTGTTGCAAAGGAATTTAAATATTGTTTAAATTAGTTCTAAAATAAAAGGTTTTCATGTACTTTATGTTTATTTGTCTTCTCCTTGCTTGCTGAGAAAATAATCTAAGAATAACAGAAAGCAGTATCAATAAGAGGGGTAGTACTGAAAAGTCTTTGTGATACTCATCCTTAGCTGTATAGTTTAGCAATTAAACCTTTCCTAAATAGGTAAACTATTAGAATCGGGGTGGTTTCTGGGCTGTGGATCGGTGGAATGGGTCTTTTGGAAGTTGCAGGTTTTTTTTTTTTTTTTTAACTTTATTTTTAGTTTTTGATGTCTAGTCAGGATATTGATGTGTGATGGTTTGTGCAAAGGTTTTGTTTGTCAAGGTGAATTGATGGCGTGTACAGGCTGTAAGTTTGGATCTCTAGGGAAAAAAACCCCCAAAAAAACACCTTCCTACAAAGCCTGCAAATGTTTTGTCGACCACTAGGGGTCTGAAAGTTCTTGGGGCATTTTAGGTAGAAATTGAGTTTCAAATATTAAATTGGGATGACAAAGTTGATGTTTAACAAGGTCTGATTTTCTAAATGGACATGTGTCTGTACATATAGGTTTAATAAACATAGCAAGATAAACTTCATGATGCAACCTGTAAAGTGTCTACCAGCAAAAGCTGCACACGGATTTTCACTAAACTCTAACTTCTTGCTTTCAATAGGAAGACTCGGCTGACTGGATAAAGGCAAAAAACAGAATTGGGGAACTAGAAGGAGTTTAAAGTGCTGATAGGAAGAGAGTACTAGAAAAAAAAAGGAAAAATAATTTTGATATGCATTATTAGAAATCATTTACAAACAAGTTATTTCTGTGTTTTGTTTGTTTGTTAACCTGTTATTTAACCTGTTAAATAACAGGTTAAATAAAAAAAAGTATAAAAGTGTATAAAAAGTAAGTAAATTGTAAAGAAAAATGATGAACAACTAGGTTCACACACCAGGTCTGAATTTCTATAAAACACAATGAAGTCACCATTGTATAATAGAGTATAAAACAGTCTGTTTCCACACTAAACACAGCAATTTTTTGTTCTGGTTGCCTCAGTTTGAAGAATCTGTCCCACGTGATTCTGTCAGTAATGCCAGTGCATCTCAGGGCTTTGGACCGGTGCATCCTCTGTTTTGGTAATCAGAAACAGGACATCAAAATAAAGGCACCAGAAAAATGGTAAACCTCATCTACTGATGTGTTGAGTATGTCCTCACTTCTGGCTACAGGGACATGGCATTAGAGCAATCAGAAGTCATTTTCATCTAGTCTTTATGAATATATTGCATTTGCACATTAGCTGCACCAGAATTAGCTGTAAACTGATTTACACCTGCCTTTCCTGCGTGCATTTATGCTAGCAGGCAGTATTGGGGGTAACGGATTACAAAGTAATGAACTACTGTAATCAAATTACTTTAGTCATTAACAGAATAACGTACTGAATTACATTTAAATTTCTGCAATCAATTACAGTTACTGTACCAAAATAAATGCTCGTTCCTTTGTAACTTAGGTTTTGTAGGCTCTGACATTTTCTCTCAGTTAAATGGAACGAAAATGCAGATTAATTTAAACAAAATGGAATAATTGGCGCATGCGCGCACGCATGAGTTGGGGATCGGTCAAAGTACAGACATGACCTCATTGCTGCAGTCAAGGTGCATTTCAAACTGGCTCAAAGATGAGACAAAAAGAAATGCTGTAAGGAGTCCTGTCATCTCCACGGAGCTGCAGTTGAGCGGCAGAGCAGAGATCCGCCCGTGTACTGATGTGTCTGTTACAAAGAAAACGATTCTAAAGCCGCTCTTGAGTGAAAGAGAAGGGTCCGCTCCTTCCTGGGACTTGGAGCCAATTTTTTTCCTATATTTATTCACCCTTTCTTTCTTTCTTTTTCTCTCTAAGCTGTGTGCGACTGGTCAATATGAGTTCCCGCTCAATGCGCCCCGAGGGGGCGGGGTGGGGTGCATAGTTTGGTAGACTCACAATCGTGCAGAACTGTGCAAAAAAGACAGATGAAGAGAAAGACAGAGAGACTGAGCCATTGGGTGCAACTCATTGCAATGGAAGACATAAAGTTGGCCAAAATGAACATGGATGCATTTAATAGTTCTTTGGGTTTTAAAAAAAACTGGCTTTGGTTGCAGATTTGATAGAGATAAATATGACGTAACAGTATTGTCCACATCTGACTTTGAGCTGTAGCATAGACTACATACATTGTGACTTATTTTGGTGTCGTTTTTCACACTGTTGTCTGTATTCAAATGAAGCCAGGTTATGTCTGGAACCATGTTCATACCTTGCACAAGGTTATCGCTTAAAAATATAGTTTTTTATTATTTAGTTTTATTTCATTTATTTACATATTTATTTACCAGATACATCCTATTGAGAAATAGAAATCTATTTTTTAAAGGAGTTAAGCTGTTCTTCCCTTGAAAATTTGTAGATGAGTGGAAAAAAAGTAAATTAAAGTAATGAGTAGTGAATTATTTTTTCAACTAGAGTAATTTATTAACAATAAAGTAATTTAATAACAATTTTGATCCAATAACTAAGTAACTCAGTAAAGTAATCAATTACTTTTTAGAAGTAACTTACCTAACACTGCTAGCAATAAACACTAAACACAATGTAAACAAACACATACATCGTGTTTAGCGGTTTACTAGATCTTTATATTTGCTTTTTTTTAATCAAATATGCCTTTAATGTCAAACTTACAATGCAATAATGCATTTCTAAACAAGAATCGGTCAAGAAATATGTTTGGGCTTCTTACCTTATCGAGCTTTGAGTTTAGAGCAGCTGACGGAATTTTCTCTGCAATTTTGAACTTTTGCTGTAGCGTGCTGCACTTTCTGGTTGTATACGTGTCCACACGTGTAGTCATCTGGCCCAGTTAAGTACAATTAACATATGTGTACACCAGGTCTTAGGAGGAGCAGCTTGTTAGGAGTATTGTGGAGGTAAAAAGAGTGTCAGATGGAGTGATGAGTCTAAAGATATAAATCAAAGGTGTGATATTTTATGTTGTTAGTGGGTATGCCCCACAGTCTTTTAGGAATAACAAATGGGAACAACTGCAAATAAGAAATTACCCCCTCAAAAAGAAGGAAATTAGTTGGTTTTGTAAAAAAGAGTAGAGCAAAAACATGAGCAGGGCATATTGTAAGACATACTTCAGTGTGATCACACGAAAACCATTAAGATACCTCGAATATCTAGTAGAATGTGAGCTGTTGAAAAGAATAGTTGATGAGAAGTTACAAGACAAAAGAAAAGCTTAGCTTTCCTGAATGGATCCCACATGAGACATGAAAACGTGAGCTGCCTTTTCTTTCCTGCAGCAGCAGGCAAGAAAACGAGCCAGCATTTAGGCTTAAAATGGAAAAAAAGTTTTTCAAAACAGGCTTTACGTTGACGTTCTTTGAGCCTTAGCTGTATTAATCTGAAATAATGGGGCATTTGTTCTCAAAAACAGGAAGTGGTGCAGGATTTGGCATCTTTTGTACCAATGAATAAGTTTATTCATCAAAAGTATTGAATTTGTTTTCTCCTTGTTTCTGCTTAAATTGTAAGCTAATCTGTAAAGTAATTATTTTCAGGGTTGTTTTTAAATCTTTGAAATATTACGTAACAGAGAAAAGTGTCACATACTTTTTATATAATGTCTATACATTGCACCTCAGGGGTTATGTGTCACAACAACCAACTTTCTATCATAAATGGCTTTTTAGTTTCAGCAGTAATTGGACTTTTTCGTGGGTCTAATCAATTCCACAGGCAAGGCAGAGACTTCAGGCGGCCCAGTGTACAAAACAGAGAAAATCTACAGTCATCAGGCATTTCTTTCTAATGACAGAAATTTCACCCTGTGTTGATGCAGCACATCAGCATCTCCAACAACATTTTTGTTCCACTTCATTAATCTGAAAAGCTTCCTTAGCAGGGAAAACAAAATGGAATTAATTAGGGAAATACAAGGAACCAAGTTAAGGAATTAATAAAACTGTGTGCCTTCTTAATGGACACCAAGCAAATGACACCATTATTCTTTAAAGACAGGCTGACTCAGTAAAGCGGCTTTTCGTGTCCGACTCAATTACAATGCAGAAAGAACAGTTCTCTACCTTTCTGAAATTAAGTTTCAATGAGAAAATTTAATTAGAAGTTATAGCCAGCCATACATGCAGAAGGATTCCTGCTTGTGTGGATTTAAAAACTTCCTGGGAAAGTTTATGCTTGATCTGAGCTCCGTCTTGGAGCCAGTGCTGCTGTTTATAGGTTTTAGATGGATCAATTGCTCCGTTATTTGCTCATCAAGGGAAACCGTCGCCTTCATCTGATCCACGGTTACGTAAACATCCTGAATGAAGCAGCATAACTCTGTATTTGAAGATAATTGTTCTCCTCCGAACGCAGCCCAAGGTCAGACTCAGCAGACGTCGGGAACGAAATGCGTTTTGACCTGAGGATGCAGATAATCCTTGGGGAGTGAAGCGGCTACAAACACGCCGAAGGTTAAACCCACATCACAGACGCCACGTTGTTTCTGAGGGATGATCCTGCCCTCCGGTCCGGCCTGGTTTGCCCCGGTTCCGCCCGGAAACAGGCTGGGCTCTTAAATGCCGTGGTGGCACATGTGATGATGGGGTTAGCGGGGGTCAAGCAGCAGAGGAATTAATCACTGAATGATGTGTCAGAGGGAGGAGAGGGGCGCCTCACCTGAGGACAGCGAGACACTCTAATCTTCTCAGGAAAAATTGCAAAGCTCAATTTAAGACCTAACCCATGAAATTAACACCTCCAGTTCTCTGGAAAGGGAGAAGTGTGGCTGCTGCAGGAAGGTTCCAAGTTCTGACCACCATCCTTTAAACTGTTATGAGTGATTCTGACATCCGATTTGTGATCTGGCTGAAGCTTTTTTTTTCTATGAGGTCATGTTTGCGCTGTTTCAATATACTGCTCCCCTTCCTGCAGCAACAGAAAAATGCCAAAATGATTGTGTAAATACAGAAGATCCAGGTTAATCATGGGCTTGTCCATTTTAGTCGGAACTGATAAAAATGATGCATCACTTCTTCTCTTCTTCTGAATTCCCAACTCCTCTCCTGCACTTTTTCGCTGCAGCTTAAAATTTTCCAAACTATTTCTTGTTCCACTGAGCCTTTCACTTTGGAGGCAGTCCTACTTGATCTGGATTGTTTGAGAGTGAATGGCATTTTCCAGCTGAAAAAGTGGCACGAAACCATCCAGTCTGGTTTCAAACAGAACTTAAGTTGAGCCATCAGCCTTAAATAAATCCAGACAGACAGTGTTGCAGTGACTGACTGAGTCTACTGAAGGTTTTTAATCTCTTTATAGTGACTGGATTTCTGACAGCTGTGCACCGACAAGAAAAGCAACACAACATCTGAAGCACACCTATCCTCAAATTTATAAGACCCAGAGAGAAAGGATAGAGGTGAGAGGGGAAAATATGTTAGTTGTGAGGGTGTTTCCAGTTTTGAACTCATGAACTCATGGCCTCTAGAGGCAGCGTGTAAGCTCAGAACATAGGGCTATAGAAAGGGCAGGATCACTGGTGGCTGTGGTGCAGAGGTAGATTTGGTCCGATCGCCTCTGATTGGAAGATCACAGGTTTGGTTCCCGCCCTGCTTACATGTGTCGAAGAGTCCTTGGGCAAGACACTAAAACCCCACATTGCTCCTGCTGTTTTTGAGTTGGCGCCATTGTAAGTAACAGAGCTGCCATTAGTGTGTGAATGTGTGTTCATGGGCTGACTGTAAAGCGCTGTGGGCCTTTCTAAGAGGGTAGTAAAGCACTACAGTGTTTCCTCGTTTCTCGCAGGGGTTATGTCCTAAAATAACCCACAAGAGGTGAAATCCACAAAGAAGAAATACAGATGTTTTCAGGCTGTAAAACCCAGCACTACACACTTTATATAATCTTCTCAGACATACGTGGACATTTTCACACTTTTCTCTCTTGTTTACACTCTCAAAGTTTAAACCTTCATAGAAAAATAAGCCCAGGATTATAGAATGAAAACAAAGATCTGATCATAATCAAAGATTTATGTAGATTTGGAGAGAGGCACGTATCTGCACAGGAGATCCGGCCTAAAGGTGATTGGTTGTTGCCCTTGTCAACCAATCAGAGAAGGGTGCACTACTTAAAAAAAGCATGCAGCCAGATTGCTAGTAGTTACAGGGTTATTCTATGCCTACTTTATTGGGATGACGATGAATACAGAATCCTTTCTTCTGGATGTGATGGAGCCCCATTGATTTACATCCCACAGCACTAAGCAGACAAGTTCATCAAACATAACACACAGGTTTCTTGTACTGGAGTAGAGTAGTGGTGGGATGCTGGTGTTCTAGTAGTTCTAGTCTTTTTTCAAAAGACATCTAAAAGAACTATGGGTTTGCTCCCAAGGAATTACCCACATGTTTTGTGGACAAAAACCTTTCAGTTTCCATGCATACATTTGTTATTAGTTTTTTGGAGTTATTTGTTTTGATGTAAGATATTCACTCTTTTTTCAATTTTTAGTGTCTGCAAATACATTTATTTCACTTTTGCACATTTTCTTGGAGCTTTATGAATAAACCGAATTGTTTGTATCTTCCTGACATTATTTTCCTTCATGGTCTTTGCTCTGCATATTGCTAGAAGCTGCTTGATGAAATGTTTCCTCAAGTGCGATCACTAAAGATTGATCCTTAGGGACACCTGATTCAGCAACCATTGACCTCAGCTGTTCTTAGGCAGGACAACCCCAATTGTTCTTGGTTGTAAGTAACCTTTTTGACGAGTGCATCTGCTAAATGTAAGCATATCTTGTCATTGACGCACCTATTTTTGATCAAACAAAAAGTTGTAATTTTCCTCTCATGATTGAAACTTCTGGATTATCCAACCTCATTCTGAAGCATTTACTTCTGAAGTATTTACATTCGGAGCTACTGAGCAGCATTACTTTGGTCAAACTGTGGTGTCAACATGCATTTAGTTCCAGTAGTTTTAGCAAACGCTATTTCACCATCAGAATATTGATCCATCTTAGTGCAAGACAACAAAACTGCTGTTTGTCACCCCAGCTTTGCCTCTCCATCCTACCTAAATCCGACAATTCCTTGTCTTCAAAGGTGTTGTGTTGTAGGTAGAATGTTGAGGAAGCTGAGTAGCCCACCCTCTCCTTTTTCTTGTTTCTTTTGAAACTTTCCTTTCTCCCTTGATTTAAAAAGTCATTTGCAGCTTTGGGTCTTTAACTGTCTGTTCAAACAGACTGAAAATGGCCTGGTGTTTGCTCGCCTCTGTCTTCATCTTTTTCTCAGCTCTCCCAAGCCACCAAGGAAGATTTACTTGGGCTTATCTATAAAAAGCCAGGATGAGTCTTGCCAGTGTAGGGAAACTTTTTCCTGAGTTTCTGCCCATCTGTCCCATTTTAAGCACCTTCACTGAATCAGTTGATTGTACGCTTGCACTCGGACACTTGTGCGGACGAGCATTCACTCCTTAAACAAGGTTTGGTCGGTCGGGGCAGCAGTCTGAGCAGGCGTGCTGAGGTTTCCTTCCCCCTGACCACTTATTGCAGATATTTTAATACTGAGGGGTTCCCAAGCAGTCTGGCACACCATCTAGTCCTTTTTTTAAAGAGGTGAACCCTCTTAAAAACCCCTAATACACAATGTCAGAATATTTGATTCAAACACTTTGGAGTAAATGTGTAACAAAGATGGTAATGAGGACAGGCATGTTTTTTCGATGTTAATTTAGCAATAAAGCATCAACTTATCAATCAAGTCTTCTTTAGGCACTACAGATATAGTGCAAAAAAATTAAAATTAATTTAAAAGGATTATGTATAAAGGTTGAAATCAAATTACTATCAAACATTTCAAAATGTCAAGTCAAGCAAAGTCCACATTACCATCACCTACTCCAAAAACTAGATACTGATCAGAAATGTGTTTAGCTAAACAAAAAAAGACCGAGGACTGAACCACAAGGAACACGCCACAAATCAATTTCCAGGTTCTGACATGTTACTGCCAGACATTTTAAGTTCTGCCTGATGGATGAATAACTCCGGATCTAATTTAGAGTTGACCCTGACAAACCTAAGCAGACTGAAGATGCACAATTATTACAAGATAATCAACATATATTAAAAAAAAAAACGAAAGTTAGGTCCAGCATTAACAGTACAGAGTACTAGCTAAAATCTGCAGCTACAATCAAGGTACTAAGCACTTCTAACAAAACTTAAATTTCATCTTATGGCAGTGTTTTCCAACCCTGGTCCTCAGAACACTGTTCTGCGTTTTTTCAACCCAACCCTGCTCAAACACACCTGTCATTTTCTGCAGTGCCCGATGATGAGCTGAATCAGGTGTGCATAAGCAGGGCAACCTGGAAAACATGCAGTGTGCTCCGATGACCGATGTGGAAACAATGGATGGACAAAAACCAAGAGGAAGTCTGAAAGAGAAAAGCTTGATACTATCTACAGAATTTTGGATCCAAATCACTCATGGCATCAGATATTGCATGTTTGGTTTCATTTGAGGTGAGGAAGCCAGAGACCATTTTAGAACTCTTCCTTTTGGAAGAGGAAAAAGACCTTTGTCACTTATTGTTGCATCTAATTTAATAAGAACTTCACCTTTTTAAAATTTAGTTTTCAACCTTTGTGGTTTTCCATGAGTGTCCTGTTCTGCAAAAGAAAAAAAACAAAAATCTCCAAAAGAAAGGAATTTTCCAAAAATTGGTTTTGGTAATGTCCTCTGCCTGACAGAAGTGACTCTTTACAATTGAAAAGACATGGTGTAATAACGTCAGCACAAATATAGTTGTTAAAATTATTAAAATCTTTAATACATTTAATGAGATTGAAAAATGTTTGTGTTGGTGAGAATTACCAAAAGGGATATCATTTTGAATTTGTGTTATGCTTTAGAAATGTGCGTTCTTTTATTGACATTTCTGTCAATAAATATTGAAAGGAAGACGTTCTGGATAAACAAAAATTAGAAATATTGTTTTCTGGAAAGAAAGCAGGTGTGTTTCCAGAACCAAACATCTGTGGAGTGAAAAACAGTTTCAAGGAGAAGACGCCAATATAAAGGCTACCAAGAGAAGATGTCTTTTCTGTTCATGCTTCTTCTAACGCCGGAGGCAAAGATTATTGAGACACATATCCCGCATTGCAGTCTTGGAGCTTCTGGAGGTGTTGTGGGCTGACGTCTCACCATTGACAGTAATTAAGCAAAGTTTTTTTTCTTACTTTTTCTTCTTTATTTCAATGTTACATATTCACCTTGAATATTATTATTATTTTAATTTGGATAGTTGGGCTCTCACCACCGCCTGTAAACCATCTTTGATCCCTCCTAGAAGGGTCAGTGACAGATAAAAGATTAGCAGCTGCCCAGAGTTTGTTGCACTTGAAAGCTCGTCTATTAGAAAACAGCAAGACCCTTTTGATAAAGACTGACATTACTGTCTAATGCCATCAGCCTTAGCAAATCACTCGCAACCTAAATAGCAAGTTCAACCCATATGTCTGTGCATGTAAATCTGTGTCTTTTTTTCTAAAGCTAAGTAAATCAGACTAAAAAATCCACTTATTATTATGTACCAGCACAGGCGGATGTATATTTCATATTTGCGTGCAGACAAAGATTTGTGGGGTCCACGGTGGAACAGCGCTCAGAGCCCTCGCCATTTGCGTGCTCTCCCCGTGCAGGTGTGGGTTTTCTCCGAGCACTCCGGAATCCTCCCATAGTTCAAAAACATGCTTCATATGGTAACTCCTTACTCTAAAGTGTCCCTATATAGGTGTATTGTGTGTCCTGTGACAGACTGGTGATCTGTCCAGGGTGTACTTTACCTTCAACCAACAATAGCCAGGAAAAGCTCTGGCAACCCTGTGACCCCCAAACCAATATAGCAGGTTAAGACAATGAATGGACAAAGATTTTTCAAGATCCTTCGGCTTCTCAAAGTTCTGAAAGTTCGGATTAAATATAATAAATAACAAAAAAAACCAAACAAAATTAAGGCTAAGTGACCAATATCTACATTTACTTTAAAACAAAACAAATAAAAAAATATATTTTCTGAAAATGAAAAACATGAAATAAGCATAAAAAATGTGTTTTTGTCAAATGTAATTTTTGACTAAAGTTGTCATTTTTTAATAACATTTACTAAGAATGTTGCTAATATGTAATTGTTAGAACTTTGCAAATGCAATTGCACAAGCAAAAATATATTTTGGGAAAATATGGCAAACTATTCCAATGTTTCAGATAAATGATTGCTACTTTTTTTGTGCCGCATAAAACACATGAAATGACTACACAATCCTGAAGGGATTGACTTGAATGTACCGTTATGTTACTGAATGTAAGAAAGTGTGACCTCAAGCAGTCAAGACCCCCTAAACAACCCCTCCATGCACGCAATTTAGCATCACGTGTTTTGGAAATTCAGTAAATCAGTTAAGAAATACCAAATAACGAGGACTTATGTGGAGGTGTACTAATATCATTGCACATATTAGCTTGTTTTTGTTATGAATCTTGTTTTACATGAAACCTCAACTTCATTTTTTCATTTTATGAAAATTGTATTTATGAATCATTCTTCTTCACAGCAGGATGTTTTCCCTTCAATCGTCTTTTGTTGTCAATGTGGCCATGTGAGGACAAATCTAAAAAATTGTAAAGCGCCAATTCGTAGTATTATTGTTGAAAGCTACTACAGTTTTATCCGCAACCAAACCTAGACAGGATCTTACAAAGGAGTTAAAGAGGTTTTCTTCCTAAAAAATAATCAAGCCTGGCTGTGTGAGAGAAGGAAACGCCACTGAGAGATATGAACACACTCAGAATGTGGCGATCTGGATCTGAAAAAAACTGATAAAAGCGTCAGAGCCGCCCGGTGGCCTCTCTGCATGCTCCATCTGCCTCCATGTCTGTTTTCCTTAGCCAGCTAAATGAAGCCTTTGAGCCTATTTGTGGTAAATGAAAGCTGAATGCTCTATCAGAACAGCGGCACACTGGTAACAATCTGCCGCCCAGGAATCTAGATAAACACAGAAGAGGCACTGGTCTCCTTCAACGCGCACATTCATGCACAAACAATAGTGCTCTGATCAGAACAATGATTACAGCGGGCCCTGTCCCATCCTGTCATTTGCAGCCCACTGTCTCCTCATTCCTATCATTTTAATTAATTCGCTGGTATTTTTGCAGCCTGGGCTGTATAGACCCCTAATGAGAAGCCTAATCAGAAGACATACGAGGCAGGTGAATTGAGCAGCTGCTGCTTTGGTGGGCTGAGCTTTCTGCCTGCTCTCCTTTTTTCAATTACCTGCTTTTCTCCTTGATGCACAGTAGGGTTCACTTCCACAAAGATCTGTTGGTCAACAAAATACCATTTTTAAAAAAATCATCTAAAATGTGGACTTTTGCCCAGTTTTAGGCCCATTTGTTGTTATTTTGTCTTATCTAAGATGCTCCGATCTTAATTTTGTGGTGTGCTATTCTTTTGTGTACAAATAGCCATCTCATTGACTTTAATCAGCCATCCATCAATCTGACAATGCTTAGAGAATAAAGGTTTTCAGGCGCTACTTAATTAATCTGCTGCTCCGTCCTGGCTGCCATGCTCAATCATGGAGTAAATAAAGTCAGTCAAGAATGTAATTGTTTGTTTTCTGTTCATAGTTTGGAAAAAAAGGCATTTCTTCATCTCAAGGAGCTGTGAAAGTTGCCCTTTTGATTTTAATTTAATAAAGGTATCTCATGGAGTAAATGAAGCAAAATGTCACATTTTAGAGCGGCATGGCTTGGCTCCTTCATCAAGCAGAAGATAGAAAACTCAGCCTCTGCTGACCAACACAATCACAGTTTGTTCTTTTTTTATTATTCAATAATTTTTCATCAACTTTACCATTGAACTGACTGCACTGGAGCACACATGTTTACAACAGAAGCAGAATGTGCAGAAAGAGTTTAATTTAAGTGCAGATTTTCATGTAAAGTTGACTTGTTCAGACTGGACACATTTGGTTTGCTTATAGTGAATTAGTTTGTTTCCCCTGATAAACACCTTTTCAGTCTGAATACACCCAAATGGACCCTGGTCCGGGACCAGGAACCGCTCTCTGACCCATCTTTTGAGGTGATCTTTCTAATTGAACTGTATGTTCAAATTTTCTTCAGTCTGAATGGGCTCCGTGCTTGGAGGGACCAAAACAGCCCCTGTTGCCGGGCATTTCAGAATGTAAACAGAGTAGCGGAGCAACAATGAGACACAGCAACTCATTGAAATTTGATGCGTGCGCATATGAATGCGTTTACAGAGACTTTTCACTCAAAACGGTCGCTTGAACGCGCATTACAGAGGGCATTGTAAAATAGCTCCAGGATGGACACTATGCCATTAGGTCACTGAGCTGGTCTGTACTTGAACAGTGCCTTTCCGCCTACTGACACTCAAAGCACTTTTACACTGTTATCATCCACCCCCTTTGCTTACACAATTGCACTCACTGAGAAGAGAGCAGTTCTGCCACTTAACCAAACCTACTGATGGCACCTGAAGGTTTATTGTCTTGCCCGAGACTTTGACATGTTACTGTGGTAGCTTTTGAAAGTTGAAAGATCACTTCTCCACCTATGTGCTACTACGATGTGCCGCTGCTACACCATTACAGAACCAGAGAAGTGGAATTTTGCAGTTCATTTCTACTCACCACTGCAGACACACATCTGCTTTGTGAGGGTTGGCCATTATAAATGCCAACGAACGCTGTCCGTTTGGACTTCTGAACTGGAGAAGAACCCCAAAACTGGAACAGACAGACTCAGTGTCATTATACTCCACCACAACATTATCTTAGGTTTTTTTTTTAATTCCCCTTATGCACTGCAGTGGTTGTTTCCAGAGTGCAGCTAAAGTGCAGAGGTAGAGTGGTTGACCTCTAATAGCAAGATCACAGGTTTGATCTTCCATGTGTTCAGATTAAACTCGTACATTGACAGTTTTATCATTTGAAATCAGCCATCCTCCCTTGAACACTTCACACCCCTGTGAGGCTTTGGAGTCTTGCTTGAGCTGTTTGATCTCCAGCGCCCTCAGAACAGCACGTCATCAAAACTTACCGAGGTACCGAGAAGCAAACTTACATAAGTCTGTTTTGAATCAGTTTTGAATTGGTAGCTTCTCTGAAGTTATCATGTCCTTGATAGCTGTAAAAAAGCAAGTATCAGCTTTTCACATAAAATGGATTGTTTTCTTCTGTCAACAACGGCATTTGGTCTACGATAAGAGGAAGACCTCACACAACAAATAAACAGTTTGCTTGGCAAAGATTGCATTGAAGAAACTATGGTGACATTACATAAACATTGAATATCTGGCCATTTTTCTTCTTTCATTTAATGTTAACTTCCATTTGTGTAGACTTAAACAGACTCTCCATATTGTGTTTTGTAATATTACGGGTACAGATACCCTCTCATCCTTTTCTACATGCTCTTCCTGTTCCTCCTTCTTTCATTGCAGACTTCTCGAGCTCCATTGACTCAACCAGCTCTGCACATGTCCAAAGTCTAGTTTTGATTATGGACAACTCCATCTCATTCCACTCGCATTCTTATTCTACTCCACGTCTATTTACATTCACTCAGGCAGCCATCTTTGACTCTTGTCTTTACTACATGTTACAAATGTCAACACAAAATCAGACAAACCGTGTGTTAAAGTGCTGCTTGGTCTGATTTCTGACCCCGTGTCTTTGATGCAGGGGACCATGCAATCTATTTAACAGGCCAGAAAGTGGGCTAGATTTAAGGAATAGTCCATAGATTGGTTAGATAGATTGGAGGTTTCCATTGCTGATTAGAAGTCTGATTCAGTCACCGTGTTGTGTGTTCCGTCTTAAGGTTGGGTATTTGAATTCACTCTGGATCAAATCATATTAACTTGTGGTTCACATACCCCCCGAGATTCTGTATTAGAATTTTGTTTGTACAATTATACTAGTCAGTGGTCATAAATTAGTCATTTCTATGTTCAGTTTTACTATTTTGTGGCCACAAATGATCAATCTTTGAACTACATGTGTACTAGGGGTGTTACAGTTTATCAATTAACCAATGAATCGATTTATATTCCTACCATCCAACCAGACTGATCAGTCTAAGGCGAGGTGTTAATCTAATGAAATCGACCTACCATTAAGAAAAAATCATTTAACAATTAAATGAATTGATCGTGTCAACATTGGAAAAAAAACATTTGGATTGAGACATTTTAACAAAAATCAGCTAGAAGTTACCAGGCTAACTAGAAGTTACTTACAAGACGCAAAAAGCTAAATGTAATTAATTAATAGATTTAAATGGATTGGAAGATCTAAAATCAGACAGGAAGGAAAAATGTTTGACCAAAGAAGAAGACAAAGTTTAGACACTATCACATATACCAAACACTCAGAGATGTGCAGCCTGAAGATTGCAGAGGTTGAAAAATTGGCTTCTTTTTGGTTTCAAATAAGACAAACTGGACACACAAGCATGTAGCAAACACTGGAACACCAAGCTCCGGCTGAGCAGCCTCTTTACATATCAAAGGTGTGCATCACATAAAACCACATCTCTACAACAAGCAATAGAAACTGCTGGAATTTCTTAAACATGGCTTGTGTTCCTGTGTTGTAGCCGGTATTCTAGGGAGCTTTGGAGTTTTTGACTAACACGGTGCAGTGTCTCTAAGTGGAGGCTATTAAGCAGGCATTGTGTGTAAGCTGAGTCTGAATTTGACCAGTGGATGGGAACATCACTGATGGAGCTGCAAGAGCACATTAAAGAGCATGGGTATTTTTAAATGTGTATAGAGATGAGGGGTGCCATTTGAATAGCACTTGGGGTAATTATGGTCGGCAGCTCACCCTCCGCTAGCTTTGCAGCTGATTCTGTCTCTGTATTTCAATTTCCTGCCTCGTTGAGGATGCCAGCCAATATGTGGAGAAGAGAAGACCTGTAAAGCAATGCAGCAAGGCACTTAAGAACTGAAAGTGTTTGGAAAATGAAGACGGAAATAGACACAACTGCATCCCCATCAAGAGAGGAAGTAAAACAGCGAGGAAAAAAGGGGAAGAGTAAACTACATGCATGGTATACTGCTTTCTGATTAATTTTATGTGTCTCTTTGATTAAAAGCAGTATCAGGGATAGGCAAGACCATTTTGTCAATTCAGATGGGTGGTTATTCTGTGACTAAGAAAAAGTTTTATTTATGCAAGATTCTTCCTCTGACTTTTGGTTGTTCCCTTATAAAGGCTTGCCACAACAAACATCTGTATCGTCCTCACTCAAACCAACCACCCTCATGTCCTGCTTTACCACATCAACCAACTTCCTCTTAGGTCTTTCTCCAGGCTTCCAACTCCGGCATCCTTTTACCAACACAATCCCTGTTCCTCCTATGAATGTGTTCAAACCATCTCAACATGAACTGTTCCTCTGATGTCTTTTTTCCTGATCCTATCCATCCTCGTCACTCCCAATGAGAACCTTCAGCGCTGCCTCCTGTTTCTCTCTGAGTCTCTAACCCAGGCATCCTCAACCCTGTTCTTTATGAGCTACTGCCCTGCTTGTTTGAAGGCTAGGACCTCTTCAGTAATTGCTAATTAGCTGGGTTGAGTTAGCCCAGTTTCTGATACACTGAACGCACCTGATCCAGGTGGCCAGTAATTACTGAAGTGGGGTTAGCTGCAAAACAAGCAGGTCAGTAGCTTGGAGTGGCAGATCCTTCAGTCCAACCTGAACTTGTTTTTTCAGGTAAACCTGTCATCAATCAGGTTAGGCTTACAGACTAAGTTACCAAAGTGAGAATAGAAACTATCCAACAAACTGCAATTTTTTTTGTCATTTCAGCTTGAGCTTAATCAGAAAGTCCACATCTTGAAATGAGCTGCTGGTATTTACAGTAAATCAGCATGCAAATGTAAGGACACATTTTGGAATTTTACTTTGGTCTTTTTTAAAATTGAATATTTTGCCTGATGCTGAAAACAGCCACCGTGCAGAGCTCCAAATCAAATGCTTCCCTTATTAGCATTCACCATATCAGCATTCTAACCTGTCGAATAAAGAGAAGTTTTCACAGGTTCCAAGACTTCATTGGCACAGATGATATGTTCCAAAGATTTCAATCCAATCCAGTGAGCTCTGAGACGCAAAACACAGAGACTTCTAGTTAGTTTCATTTGATCGGACTGTAGACAGAAAGATTGTACAAGGTTTGCCTTTAAATCTTGTGATTTTCTTAAAGACGTATCCTGGAGAGAATGGAGCGCAGTGGGAAGCTATCTGCTGATGCCGTCTTTGATCGAGGATGTGTGCTCATATTTGGGCGGGAAGGCAGAAATGAGGGAAGGAGCAGGAAAGTGGAAACTGTCAACTCACATAAAGAGCATCCACAAAACAGCAGTCTGGTCATTGGAGGCTGGCCTCTTCCAATCATAGACGATCTCAGATATCACTTTTGATTGTCTGGAAGCGAGAGCAATGCAGAATAGCTGTTTGCAGTCTCTTCCTGGATAAGGAGGACAACTTACAGGAGGCAAAAAAAAAAGCCAGTCTCCACAGACAACACATTTGGTGCCTGCCTGTTTTCATTTATACAATTTTGGGAGATTATTTCCATTTCCCAGGATTTTACTGGGTTTGGAATTTAACTAGGAACCCCAGACAGCTTTGCATATTTAAAAATACGTCCTTCTTTTCCTTGTTTAAAGAAATATATTCATGAGAAAGTGGTGGCAGCTTTCGTAGCATTTGATAATATGTGTTTTGGTATTGTGGTGAATATGCAAATAAATACAGAGACCTGAACCCTGTATAACAGCAGTCAGCACAAAAAAAAACAACAAAAGGAAAAAGCCTTGCTTTCTATCTCATGATACTACCTCCACCAGTTACAAAGTCCAAGAACTCGCTACAAAACCAGAGCAGACTTCGCCTTTCAAGCTGTTGCTGCTCGTCTTTGGAACGTCCTCCCCTTTATCAGTACGACAGTTCGACTCCGTTGCAGGTTTTAAAAGTCAGGTCAAGGCGTTTTTATTCAGAAAAGCTTTTAGTTAATCTAATTTTGACTTTAAGTGCGTTTTATCTAGCTTTTACTGTCTATTACTTTGTTTGTCTGCAATTCGTGTTTTACTGGCAGTGATTTTATGTATTTTTACTTTTGTGAAGCACTTTGGGATTTTTATCTGGGAAAGGTGCTATAGAAATAAATACTGTTTTTACTTACTTACTTCCTTACCTACCCATCATCCATAATTGAAGCTAAACTTTAATTGGTCTTGCTACAGCAGTGTAAACACTTCTAGTGAAGATTCACCTCTGTGTTTCACATTTAATTGTACCATATTTTTTTAACTATTAGTCTCTTTTGCAAAAAAAAAAAAAAAAAAAAAAAAAAAAAAAAGCACGATAAAGAAGAAAAAAAGTCATATACAAGTCACATTTTTGGGAGAAATGTATTTAACAAAATATGCGACCAAGAACAGATAATTCACCTTGAAAGGCAAATCATATTAACGCTTTTGATAACAACAACAGACTGAATATACGCACGCTTCACTTCTGTAACACATTGATGCTGATTTTGCTTCATGAAACATAGGAGCAATCTAGTAAATGAGCACATGTGAACATTTTTTCAGTTAACCATAGCAAAAGGAACATGCTAACAAGTCTCTGTATCAATTCAAACCCCTAAATTCATTGAATTCTTCATCCTCTCTGTCGCTTTGGAACAATTCTGCCAAAACTAGCTTAATATTGAGTAGCATTTCTTCTTCTGTTTTGCTGTCAGTAGCAAGTATTGATACACACACCCACAGTGCCCTCTAGCGGTTATTGTTCCTTATTTTTTTTGAAAATCACAAATAAGTTGCAACCCCAGACAAACTATGCATAAAAATGTGACTTGGACTCCAAAAAAAACACACTATGAGAGGATTCAGCGTACAGGAACATTTTACATTTGAGAGTTTAATGCCAACATTTTCAGTGTTTTAAGGCATTTGTGTAACACAGTAAGGTCCTTCAGTGATGCCTATTCTAGAAATATCTGTTTCTTTTCTTCTAGAATAGCTTTTAATAGTCAGTAATTGGTGGAATCCTATTTTCTTTTGCTCTTTTATTCACCATATTGTTAGCCTCTCGTGTATTTCATGCCCTTTCTCATTTTATGCTATTGTTTTTCATGTTTGTTCTTTCTTTGCCCAACTTTCAATTTTTGTTTTTATTTCTTATGCAAAGCACTGTTGTCATTGTAAAGTGCTATATAGATAAAGATAATGTAATAATTCATCTAAAATTACCCTGAATACAAAATATGTCTAAAATAAAAGTTGTTCTGAAGACATATTTAGTGTGAGAATGTTTCAGAATTTCGTGTCTGACTTCCAAATTGTCTGAGAGTATTTCAGGAATGTTCTATAGAGATATTTCGGGCAGAGTTGGTCACCCTGTTTTTTCTGTTGGATGTGTCCAGTTGTTTAGCTAATATTATGAGAGGGTTCATCAGAGTGCATGGTAGTCAAAATAAATGTCCATAACATTATAATAATAATAAAGGATCTTTGTGTTGCATAGAATTAAAGTGAGCTTCATTGTACGACTATTTCTGTGTGTTTCTTTGATTGTCAAAGCAAACTCAGTGCTGTGAGGACACTGGAGGGTTTTTCGCACAGGACAGTCTTTCTTGAGTAAATCCAACATTATGCTGGCTTTAACTGTTAAATAAATGCACAACTCAAAGTAAGTGTGATCTTGCTCTGTTTGGCAAAAAACGTCCTTTAGGAAAGTTAGAATAAAAGTTCCGGTGCACATCCAAGCTGAACTCTTTAGACGATGTAGCAGCCAGACTGGAAGACTCTGGAAGCCTGATGGGTACTGCAGGAGCTTCTACACCCCACCCTTGGGTGTGATGTGGGTGGTGGAGCACCCCCTGGAGTCTTTTGGAGGATTTTTCTACACAAAATTAAACATTTCTGTACAAAAAAAATTAAGATCAAAAGCTTTTCTTGACATTGCAATGACACAGGACTCTAATCTGTTGAACTTTCAACATAAAATCGTACAATCTCTGGTTTTTCAGTTCCTCATGCCTGACAAACACCCATATACATAAAAAAACATTTTACTCGAACAACTGATACATTCTCCTATCCAAAGAAATCCAAGCAGAAACTGGAGTGAGTTTGTGTGTGTGTGTGTGTGTGTGTGCGTGTGTGTGTGTGTGTGTGTGTGTTCCACACACTTTCTGTGCAGAAGCGTCTCTGTCTGCAGAATGAGAACATCAGCATTCTGATGAGGTTCAGCTGCAAATTAGAAACGAATCGCCAAAACTCACTCATTTGCTAAAACTCCTGAAGCATCAAGGGAAAAATTAAAACAAGAGGGGAAGAAGGAAGGAAGCCCAGAATTGTGGTACTTGCAGCCTTGTTTTCCATTTTCAAATGAGAGAGAGAAGTGATGACTAATAAGACCTCTTTGTGTTTTACTTGTTTTCCTTTTTACCTCAAAGGTGGAAAACCGAACTGTGTGTTTTATTTCTCCCCACAACTCATTATTCTTCCTGAATACTGCAGCACTATAGTTCTTTTGTAACACTTTTTCCCCTTCATTTTAATCATGAAAAGTGAAAATAAAACATTCCAAAAATAATAAAATGTACTCGTTATTCCAATTTCAGGACAACAAAAATCTCTGGGGTTAATTCAGAATCAGCTTAAGGTAAATGAAAAACCAAATTGTTAATTTAAAAAAAACCTCAAAAATACACATTTTACACTTGAAGTAAATTAAACCTTGTAAATTTGAAGAAAAAAAATAAACTTGAAAGAAATACTGAAAATTTTAAAAAGCAAGTAAATTTGAAACTTGAATTTAAAAAGGAGGGATGACATGGGACCCTGTTTTGAAGCAGAAATGACATCACCATAACCTGATATCAATCATGTCCTTGCCATCAATGGGCTCAAAGTACATGTATTTTTTAATCTGTATACATCTCATGATGGCAGATGAGGAAGATGTCCGGTGAGGCAGGCCTCCCCTGACCAAATGTCCCTGCTACAAGGCCAGTCCCCTTCAGGAGCTATAACTGTACTAAAGATGAGTTCTATTTATATTGACCCTCATTATTGAGACTACACAAAATGTACAGAATTTACAGGAGAAGAACTGAGCAGAGGAAAGTCAGACAAAATTCATGGGGCAAATCTGCAATCACCAAATCCTGACATCCACACATGCACACCATCTCAGATCCACATTCCACTTACCAAGTGATTGGAAAGAGAGATACAAAAAACAGGAGAACACCTATGAACAGCTGATGATGGATTCTTGCTAATTAGTTTCCTTGTCTTCAAGAGGCAACAATCAGTTACATCTTCCAGAACAGGAGCGAATATGTGTGTGTGTGTGTGGGTGTGTGGGTGTGTGAGGTGTTGAATGTGGAATGAGATGGGCTTTTAAAAATTATGAAATAAATGATTAAAATGGCAGAGGAAGAACTTGTGACGGATGTGTTTTAGATTTGTTAAGACTTATTAATGCTCTTAGTCATCTGGACTGAGGAGATGGAAAGGAGGGTCAGGCCAGAGGAGAACAGTGTTTGAGACACTGTTTGAGACAGAGTTTGGAAGACAGTAGAAAGAACCCATCAGTAAGGACAGGTGATCAAAATCTTTCTAGAAGGAAATTAACTCCAGAAAAAAAGTGTTCAACATTAATTGATCCCTGCTATTGAATAAGTATCACCTCTTAAGCAAAATGGATCGATTAAGGTAAGTTAAAAAATAAAATAACTGGAACAACAGTTTACAAAGTAACCATGGGGTGGCTTCTTTCCATCCATCTTCGGAACCTGCTGTATCCCTTTTGGGGTCATGGTTTTGTAGCTAGAGCCAACCCAGCTAATGTCAGGCAAAAGTGAGGTACATCCTGGTCTGTTTCAGGGCCACACGCTCACTCAAGCACACATACATACATGCACACCTAATTTGGAGCCTTCAATCAACCCATAAGGCACCTTTTGAGGGAAGAAGGTGGAGTGCCTGGTGAAAACCCATGCATGCACGGGGAGAAGGTGTGAGTGCTAACTGTGCAGTCCTATGGCTTTTTCACCAATTTTAGAACAGGGTCGACTGGAGTGGTATTTCTGTTGACTTGTGACAAGCAGTGAATGGATATTCTGGAATGTACGCAGTCTGCTGATGATGAATTCTATTGATGCCCAAACACGGGGGAAAAAAAGCTGCTCTCCCCCTCTTCTCTGCCTCACAAACGAAACATCGACGTCCATCCAGACCTCCAACCCACAGACAAACCTGGAAGTGATGTTCACTCCAGGTACCAGATCTCACATGTTTTAGGAAAGGCAGGTACATCATAGGTACTTTAGAGCCTGTAACTCATGTTGCTCCAGCAGCATTATGAGTCGGTAGATTTGCGAATACAACCCTCTCCCCCACATTCTAACATGCACGTCTCATAGCTCAGGGTGCTAATTTTAATTTTAATTTGTTTAGAGGCAAAGTGGCTGTAAGAGATAATGTGGAAAGTGTGGTTTTCCAGCTGACTGTGCGACACCACAGGCTACACACTGACCACACTTTAATTGATTCTGCTAGAAAGTTTAGGGCCTTGAGGAAGCCAGAGTGCCGCTAAAGCCGAAAACATACAAATTAGTTTATGGAAATTCAAGTAGATAATTTAAGTGCATCTTTTATTTTTTTATTTTTTTTCACTTGACGCCTAGAATCTGCTGAAAGCCAAAAGGAACGATTGGAAGAAAGAAAGCATTTATAGAATTCAGAAAGGGTTTAACAAGCAATTACATATTTTAGACATGAAATAATTCGGTAGCCGTCGAGTTTGGGAAAACAATTACCCACTGACGCCTCAGGACACACATATTTTGTTCAGCGTTGAAGTTTCTTCATAATTTTTTTGTTTTCAGGAACATGTTTTTCCTCACCTAAGATCTGAGATCATCTTCTGCAAATGTAAGTTCATTTTACTCGAACAATATGAATCAGGGTATTGATGGGAGGGTGCTGTGCATGTTCTTCTTGGGTGTTGGGAGGAAGTTGCATCTTCTAGTTTGAAAAAGCATGTTGTGTATGTAAAATGTTCCTAAATACACAGAAGCTCAGTAGAACTCAAATATTTCTATTTATTTTTTTTTAAAAAGGTGGTCTTTTGTGCACATTGTTTGCAAGACATGTCTAACATCGATAACATATTTTTGCATTAATGTAATCTAGTGACGTGCGTTGAGATTCATGGCTGGTGAGTCAATGACGTCATCAGTCAGATTTACTAACATGAACCCTACAGAGTAGCTTATTCGCCATTTGATTGGCAGCAGGTAAGGGGTGGGGGGGTGGTAATCACATAAATGGTTGTTGACTTACTTTTAGTTAAAAATGAAGTCCGTGTGTCGCTCTCTTGTTTTATGTCTATGGTCTCTCCTTCTGAAGAAACGCATTAATAATCTGTTTGTAGAAGTCTTCCTTTTCTTTCTTCAGTTTTAAAAGTCTGTCTGTCTCAGTGTAGATCACTACCAGTGATGTGTCTAAATAGATTCTTGAGTTTAGGGGTTTAAAAACGGGTTTATAGATTGACCATTTTTCCTTAGGTTACCCTTCGCCATACAAATGTTTTGGCTAAAATAAATGTGAGGATAGTGCTTTTTGGTTGTCATGTTTTATTTCCTTAGTTCTGCTCTGTTTTCAAGCTTCCCCCATCAGTCTCACCGGGATCATGTTGTCAATCATCCACAGGTTTCTTGATTAGAGTTAATGCTCTTGAATGTCTGATTTTTTTTTTTTTTTTTGTCAGTTCTTCTTTTCTCATCCTTTTTGTTTCTCCCTTAGTTTGTGGTTCTGGTCATGTTGACTGTTGACGTTATTAAATGTTTATGTTCCTGGCACCAATCCTGGGTATCTGTGTATTGGTTTGTTCATCCACTGGTTCCTGACAATAAGCTGAGCTTTTCCCCCACAGAAATGATACAGGTACATCCATTCATCCATTATCTGAGCTTGCTATAGTCTTATCAGGGTCTTCTCAGAACTTAACTGTTGGGCGAATGCTGCAGATGCATTTGTATTGTTTTTAATATGGGATCACTGGTTTACTAGCTTGAAGTTATGTTGTGTAAAGAAGCACTTAATTGTGTGTGCGCTGTTTTCTCGGTGTGTTGACATACTGGTATATTGCTTGGGATCTCAATATTCTTTTGTATGGGTTGTCTGTGTTTTCTGCAGCCTGTAAAGCAGATTTTTCACTTTGGCACGGTGGATGATAGGATTGGACTTACGGAGGCAGTTCTAAATTTTCCCTGAAATAACTTCATGAGTGCTTTGGTGTGTAAGTCGCTTAACATCTATGAAGTTTGCAAGTAGAGTAAAATAAAGTCAAAGTGATGGAAATTCTATGTAAAAGAAAAGGTGAAATAATAGTTTACGCAGACACACATTACAAACAGAGCCAACCTGCAGATGACGGCTGCGGGTGCCATGACATCTCAGTCAGTGTATTCAGCTGTCCAAAAGCTGAAGTCAGCCAGAAGTTTGATCCTCCAGGCAGCTGCTCAGCAGTGGACAGTGAACACACGCACGTGTGCGCGCTCACTGTCTCACCAAACAAAGAGGCCGGCTCTGAGATCCATGCAGCAGGCTGTGATGCTCTGGCTGCTTTGAGCCCCCACCCTGCCAGATGGAGGGCTAATCACAGGAACAGCATGCAGCCTGAGCCCCAAGTTTGCTCTGTCTGGGCGGACACAATGCGGGACGCTAAGCTCTATGTTTCAGTGTGTACTGGATTGTCAAAATGTTGTGTTTGCTGACTCCATCTGCCTTCCTCAGCACTGGATTCTTTTCAGAGTCCTACATCCGTCCACATCCTGCATTCTGTAACCGAGATGCTTTTTATAGTCAGTTGGAGACATCTACTTAGAAATTCTGTCCGAACTCAATAGACAGCAGAGCAACAACATTTGTGACCGTTCATGTTTTGTAGCTGCTCAGTGCCTTTTGGAGAGGATCAGTGACAGCAGATAAGAGGGACTAAACCATCACTGTAATAATCCCTTTTATCTATTACAGTTTTTTGTGTTCTGGATTCCTGTCCCGGATGATGTCTGCAGACAAAGACAAATTCTAGCTAGGTCATTTTGTCAAACAAGAGGACTTCAAATGAGCTGTTTAAAATTAAAAAAATAGATTAAGTATACCAGGGAGAATATTAAGTGGTCCCAGTTTCCTAGTTAATAAAAGTAGCGAGAGGGGAAATCATTTTCATCAGGAAGAATGAGAATTTCTGCAAGCAGGAATTATCTCCTGCAGTAGTCACTGTTGCACCAGAGGAAACCCGGAGTCGATAGCTGGCATGTGATCATGCTGACGAGACAAAAATTGTTTTGCCGTCTTAAGGTCATGACGGGTGGTTTTGATAGACCCCAGCTCACATCTGTTGAGTTGGAAAGGCTCCAAAAAATGGCGAGTTCACCTGAAGGAGTCGTCTTGGAAATCAGAACTTTTTCGTTTTTCTACAAGATCTTAGCCCTGACAGTAGTTGTTGAAGCTGGCTTCACTTCTTTTTGGCAAAGTAGCCAGCAAGGAGAGTAAAAATACACATTTAAAACGTGCGTCCATCCAACATGCGTCAAAGGTTAAACCAGGTCAAACTTTGACCTCTCAGGGACACACAAATGTAAATTTAATAATTGCGATTTGTGTCTGACTGAAATTATACAACACTGCTGCTTTAGGAAAGGTGTTTCTCCTGGAAGATGAGAGTATGTGACACGAAAGGAAAATCCGAGTATATCCTCTAGAATTTTCTAGACTACATCACTAGTGGAGAATGCGCAACATAGTGGCTGTGAGCACCTTGAGTTACCAGGACGCACATTTAGTATTATAAGTAGCATGTTGATTGTCAGGTGGGTGGACCAAAAAAAATCCTGTCACAGTTCTCATCCCATTTTAGGCTACACTTTTTCAATTCCGAATTCTGGGACAAGTCACTCTAGTGTTTATAAGTCTATGGTTTGAAGACCTGAATGTGAGATAGGTTTACTGATTTTGCAATGGAACGTACCACCTTTACATGCACAGGAACAGGGAGATTTGGAGACAGAACAATATATTCCTCTTCACCCTTTACAAAAAAAAAAAACCCACAAATTGCCCACGCTATACTTTTATTTGTTATTAGAACATATTATTTATTGTAAGAAGCATTTTAGTTATATTAGATCTTCTCTAAGACCATGTCAGTGAAAGCTTTGCGTGTTTGTGTGAATATGGGTGTGGAGTGTTAATATTTTTTAATCAAATCCATCCCAGTGAGTTTGTATAATGTAGATTACATTTACAGCTCATTTGTCTTCAAATATTACATAATCTATGAAGCGGCTTGATTAATTGACTAAAAAACATTGCTGACTTTGAAACAAGGGGTGAGATTAAATCAGGTCAAACTTTTTTTTTATTCTTTGTGGAATGTTTGTTTTTGTTCATTTTTAATATCTTGACAGATTTGTTTAACTTTTCTTCTATTTATGTATTTAATTTTTTTAATTGTATATCATTGTATATCATTTAATTGTATACATTTACATTAATTAATTAATTTATAAATTGTACTTGACTCCAAATAAACTTTTAGATTTTCTCCTAATCGAGGCAGTTACATTTACCGCGAGAAGGTCATTGAACAGGTGTTGTTCTCTTCAAGCGCTGTTTGGTTGAACATCGTAAGAAGTCTTTAGCTCACACAGATTGACTCTTTGAGCTGGGCCTCGGCACGCCAGCCGGCTTTTTCTCTGTAATGGCATTGAATTACACGCAGTTCCAGCTTACTGAGTCCTACAATTGAGCCCTCTGCAGTTTCAAAAAGCCGGTCTCCTTTGTCCTTGGCAGCGGAAAGAGATTTCCCAAAATGTGACCGTGCTTGAGTTTGTGAGTGGAGGGTGAAATAGTTGACGAAAACAGTCGTGGGTTCACAACATCTCAAAATAAAACTCATACAACAAATGCAGCTCTGTAAATACATAATATTTTACTGAGTATCCAGTTAAGACGTCTCTGACTGAGATTAGAGGTTGACTAAAGGACATAAAAGATTCAAATCCCCAATGTCAGTTTGAAGACATTTATAGAAAATAAACGGCAGCGTCTCACAGTGAGGTTGTAAAGTTCAGCACTCTCTTCTCCGTTTGGAGTCCGTATGATCTCTGCAAGCTTTTATGGGTTCATCGCGGGCAAACCCTCACTTTTCCCTTTTTATTAACATCTCTTTAAGCTCGAGGTTTCTCTCCTAGGAAAAACGTGGTGCAAAACAAAAAGCAATTTAAAGTCTTGAAAGTAATAACTGATAAAAGCGTGTATTTTTAAACTTCCTTAGAGAGATAAAACTGGACAGTGAGATGTCAAGGGTGAAGGTTAAAAGTGAAAGAAAAGGCCCTATTGACATTCTCATTTAGGAAAAAAAGATGACTTAACCCTTTAATGGTGCAAAGCTGCTTTTCTTGGTTTCCAAATCTGCTGGACTTATGTTAATTGTTTAAACAGTTGAAAAGTTACAAGAGTCAAAAGCATGTCAACACTGAAGCTAAAGCTCAGGAGAAAAAAGGGTTAAAGGTTTGAAACCTGAAGCTCACTGTTGGCAGCCATATCACCTGTGTCAAGAGCAAAAGCAAATCCAACAATCCCTGGTTGCACTCTATTAACTGAGATATCCCACGCTAAGTACTTTTGTTTTTGCTTATTTATAATGCAAATTGAACTGAAGAAGAAGAGTAAACTTTCTTTTTTCCACCTCTTTTCCCCCAATTTCGTCATTGTGCCAATTAAAATTCATGTCTTTAATGAATGTTGACTCTTTCTTTGGATTATTTGATGATACATTGTGTTAGAGTGGCATTTAGTCAAAGTCAAACCTGTTTAATGCGACAGTCGGTTTGATTTTCTTTCTGCGTGAGAATGGCTTGTGATATCGTGAGCTGTTTTTAAAGGGAAATCTTCCTCTGAAGTGAGTGCTTCAAACCTGCGATTTCCTCCGCCGAGCGCTTCCCCTTTTCAACCATGTGATGCAGTGGTCCATTTGTTTATCAAAAGCTGATAGAAAAGACGTAATTCATCCTGGAATGAAGCTGCTCATGGAAGTCAGTGAACATGAAAATTGGATACAGGGAGATAAGACAGTCTGCGTGTTGAATCTTTTTACTGCTGACCTGACAGTGAGAAGCAGAGAAAAACAAACCCATACCTCTACATTTCATCGCGAGGCATGCTTATACATGTTTTATTTACTTTGCTTGAAAAAGTCATTCATTTCAACTTTTCATTGCAGTTTTTTTAAAATCTAATATAATTAAATTATATATATATATATATATATATATATATATATAACGCGACTAGTTTAATTTCCACAATTTTTTTTACTTATCATTTTTGGAAAACTTGGTAAAGAAAGACTTAATATTGTGCGCAAACCTTCATGTCAAAGGGGGTAAAAAAAAAACAACTGAACCAAAATGACCACCGTAGCCGGGCATTATGGGATGCAAGAGTAGGAAAGTAGCAACCAATGAGCCACAGATCAGCGTGAAGATGAGAATCAGAAAGTGTATTTTGTAAAAACGTTAAAAAGAGACCAGAAATAAATATTTTTTGGTACCACTTCGCTTTTATTTTGATATTTTCAAAATAAAAGCAAATCTGCCATTGTTAAAATCTAATGTTTGCCTCACTTTATAGTTCATAAAGTTTACACAACACAGCTTTAATTTGTAAAACTACCCGAGGTACTGTTACAAACAGTAGAAATGTCAATCACATTAAGGAAACTAGAACCCAGATGTTCAATTATTTTAGTACCAACCGGAACCAAAATGTAAAATATCAAAAGACTGAACGAGAGGTTGTCGGTCTCCTTGATGGGTTTGTGCCTTCCCTCCCCACTTGCAGCAGACTTTGAAGAGCTCAAAGAAGTGATATGTAATCCAGCGTTTCCCTTTTGCAACACGTGGATCAAACAGCATACATGCAGTGTGATGGAGAGCTGCTACCTGACACTTTCCATCCTTCTCCCTCTGAATGCAGGAGCAGGAAGCAGAGGTGAGTCTTCATTCATGCTTGTGTGGTTGGTGGTCAAATTTCCTTATAAGGCCTAGTTAACAAACAGACTTAGGCTCTTTGTTTTAAATGAGTATATATTGTCCACGGTGCAAAACTGGCATCTAGTAGAAAGTAGAAAAATAACTTGTTTCCAGTCTTATGAATATACAAGCACATGGGAAATCAGAACGGAAGAAAACACATCAGGTGTTCTGTCCTTTTTACCAGCTGGAAAAATAATCTAAACAAATTGACTGTAAACAACAAATGAGTGTGACGTCACCCGGAGAAAACGGCTTACTTCAAGCTCCAACCAAATGAAGTTAATTCAGTGGCTGTGTGACTGCTTACATGGCAACCACTCTCACTAATCCGCAGTGACCTTATTGAAAGTCCACACCCCTACCACTTGAAACTGGGCTACATGAAATCTATCAGTCAAACGTGTCTATATGATTTTATTGAGGCATCTGATTGTTCAGTTTAGAACTTTAAAAACTTGCACTACAGAAAAAAAAAATGATGAAAAAAATAGGGGTATCAAGATAAAGTAAAAAACTGGTAGTATAGCTAGAATAGTGAGGAATATAATGACTTAGTAAATGCTGTTTATTTCTTAATAGAAGTCTATGAGAGTTTGGCTTCTTGGAACCAGCGAGTACTTCCTATTTGGAATGAGAGGAGGAAGGGTTCACTCAGTCCAGTTCTCTTGTACAGTCAATGGCCCAAACAGTACCTGGGTAGGTGCCAGCATCCCTGTGACCCCAAATGGGACCAAGAGGATAGAAGTTCGAGTCTTAAGAGTTGTCATTTCTCAAGCAAATTTTAATGAATACATTCTAAAAGTGTCTCACGTTCAATCCAGTTTATTAATAAAGCGTCAGCTCAGAACTGATGATGTCTCAAAGCAATTCACAACAGTTAAAAAAATCATTCTCAAACTTATTAAATGACAAGTAAATTCAGTTCAGGTCATTCCAGGCCAAATTATGTTGTATAATAACGGTGATCAACAGATTCCAGAAAGTGACGATAAAGAAAAAAAGCGTCTAAATGGAAGAATAAGAGGAAAAACCTTTACCAAAATCAGACCATCTGGAGTCTGAGAGGAAAGGAAGATGAGCATGAAAAATACTGGAACATCTGTTTAAAGACAGATACATAGAATAGAGCCTGCAGGAGTAAAAGGAAAGAAGGCATGTGGACAAAATATGATAAAATTAACCCCCCAAAACATTTGTTAAAGGACAAAAGATGATCAGGGGGGACCAAATTATGAAACACAATCAAAAGTTCCTATGCGATTGGTTTAGAACAAGATCAAGCTTGCTAAATTACACACGAGAACATCTATTTACAACTTGAGAAAAACCAAGGAATTCTAAAAATTGGTGGCACTATCGAATACCAACATCTGCATGAATGTTAAAACTAGCTTTTGCATTGTTTATCTGTGTTTAGCACTAAATCAAATAAGATTTAGTCTTTCTGATTTATGCTTAGTATGTTTTTCAAACAAATAAGCCTGGGGTTTTCAGCAACAAAGCACTGGAACAGAAAAAAGACGCCAGTGGATGTCTGCCGCTTCACCTGTCAGCAGCTTTAAATGCCTGTCATGGTAGCCGTGCTCGCCCGCTTCCACCGCGCTTCTGCTGGCTGCCCCCCATCCCAACCCCAAGTCATGGTATCCCCATTGCACGCATAAAGAGCCGCGTTTAGCATAATGAAATGTAGGAAGCAATCAGTGAGAACAGTGACGGGATGGATTCAGACATTTAGAGCGAGCTGCGTGCACTTTCACATCCTCTGTTGGGAGGGCATATATAAAAGGCAGGACAGCAGATGCTCCCCGTCTGAGGAGTTTTACTTCACCAAGCACACACCTGAACACACACACACTGGTTTCTGTGCACTAGAGTATTGAACATGTTCTTCTGTTTCTCCTTATGCTTAAGGATCTGCCTGTATTTCCATTTCTGTACTTTTCCTCTTTTTTCCCCCTTTTCTTCAAGAGTTTTTTGTGCTCAGTCTTCATGTTCATTCATGTTCACACCAGGTTCAGGTTAGCCGTCACCCCAACTGCTCCATCAGACTTCAGGTAGAACTACAACATGGAAAAAGGTGGAGAAATGACAATGCACAGTTCAGGCAGTGATGCCGATACCATTTCATTCAAAATATTCCCAGAGACATGGTAGCTGTAATAAACTATTTTAAATGTGTTTCAAAGGTGTGAGCATGTGAATCAAAACATTATTTTATCAAGAACAGACACTTCTTCTGAGATAAAGACCCTATCCTCTCAGCTGCAAAAAAGGAAGCCATTTTCAGGTGCTCTGAGTGCTTTTTGCTTTGTTTATTATTGTTTTTCCTGTCCAGCAGGTGAGCAAACATAGAAAACTGAGAACCATGCGTCCTCTTTTGTTGGACAGAGTTACAATAGAGGACATGTAGTTGAACACGCATTGTAGAGGGTGGTGTGAATCTAGCTTTCAGACACAGGTCACTTCCATGGAGCTCCATCAAACCCACCCCCAAACTTTAACTATGATTCTGCCTACAGTTGCAGTTCCTCAAATGACCACTGAAGTCTGGCTTCAAAAAGAAGCAAAACCACATTGACTCGCATGGTTTTTATTGATGGTTTGTCTCTAGCTACAGTTGTTGGTAGAACTCTCCAAACTATATCTTCATAGCATATAACTCTGCAAGCACTTTGTTTAAACAAAAAATCATGCTTTCAAATGTAGCATGTGTGAGTCCTGGACCTGTTACAACTGTACCAGCATCCTTCATTGGTTGAAAACTCAACAATGTTCGATTTTGATAGAATTTAGTCATTTTATCTAAGATAAAAACTTTGAAACTAATTGACGCAATGACAAATCACTGTTGTAATTTTCCTTTTGGCTTAGTCACAAAAAAAAAGTAAGATGTATCTGTCTTAATCACCAAAATTATGACTTTTGTTGGTCTTAATGATAAGTTGCATCGTTGTAAAATTACTAATAGATGATAAAATGACCCAAAAATGGAAAAATGAAAGGCTGAAGTCATATTTGATGAATATGCTTTACTTTGTCTCTTGTTAGAAAGAACCAAATCCGATCACTAAAAAGCATGTCTGTTGTCCATCGTCTATCCAATACACATTTTTATAAATTCACCTTTCCTGTTAACTCCTTTATTTCATTTTGCTGATGTGATTTTTACCACAGTAAGTTGAATTTTAGGACGGGCCTCCGATGCAAACCACTCCAGATATTGAGGATTTGAGTGTAAAGACGAGGTCCATTTCTGGCTGATACTGACTTGTCTAAATCTAAATCCTCTCTGAAGTGCTTTTGAAAACCGCCTGTTTTCTTGCTTCGTCTGCCATGTCCTCCACAGCAAGCTCCTCAAGGGCAAAAAGGTTTGCCCTTTTCCATAGTCAATTATATAGAAAACAAAGACACAAAATAACTCGTCATGCAATAAAATAACATCTTTTATCATTTACTTGGTTAGAAAATAAACCACAAACTTGACCAACAATCTATAAGATCATAAAATTTACTGTACGACTTATCTCCACCATGAAGTCTCCACTTTAAAAAATGCCAATTAGCTAAGGTTGAGTTAAAACAGACCATAAATCAATTTGTGTCAACTTAAATCTGAAGTTTGCATCAATTGTCTTCATGTTTAAATTGCATTGCTGTGAATACATCTGTTGTTCATTTCTTTTTATCTCAGTGATGGATGACAGTGTCCTCCAGCCAACCAGCCTGAGGGGGGAGAGCAATGATGGTTTGTGTGTAGCTATAAGAAACATCTCATTTATGTTTCCTGTTTTAGCTAACTGTTACCAACTGAATGAGTACTTATTGAATTATTGTTTTCATTATTATGGTTTTCATTGTTTCTATATTACTATTGTGTTTTGTAGTTCTTGATGACGAATGACTGGGCTGACCTAGCTAATAATGAATAGAGTAGAACATTAGCAGTGGTGTTGTGGTTCGCACTTTCACCTTACAGCAAGAGGCTCTGCTTCAAATCTCTTTCTGTGTGGAGTTTGTATGTTCTCCTCTTGCACTTGTGGGTTTTCTCCAGGCACTCTGCCTTCCTGCCACGGTCCAAAAACATGTGTCTGTTACGGGTGGAGTTCAGAAACCCAGACGCAGAGAAAGCTCGGACACAGAATGGTGAGTTTGGAGCTTGCTTTAATTACAGGACCACAAGACCGCCTAAGCACACAAAACACCCCAATACAGGGAACAGAAACACACTGGCTTAAATAGACAAACACACAATCAACTAAACAGGATACAGCTGTGAACACCTCCAGCAGGATACAGGTGAGAGGGAAGAGAAAAGGAACAGACCTGCACAGAACAAGCAGTGAAAACAAAACTAGAAATACAACATGCAGAACGTATCAGTGTCATATTAATATTATTATTTACTTTTATTTAACCAGGATAATCCCATTGACAAAAACAGGCCTCATTTCAAGGTTTATAAAAATGACTTTATTCTTGAACATGGAAACTGAGCTTTAGTATTTAAAACAGTGAACTGATCGTGACATGTGACGAGAAGGTTTCCCCGGCTACAGCTGTGCAGGCGGATGCAGTTCAGTGATTCTGAAGTTGTTGTCAATATCATGAGTGACCAAATGAGGGGACCAGGCTGTCTACATGGCATGAGATGCACGGTAATCACCCATGAAAATCCACTTCTCCGCGTTCCCGTGGTAATGAGAAAAGACCGATGATGTGACTGTTGTCAAGATTGTCAGGAAGAAATCGAACTGCAAACCAAAAGCTGTACACACAGAAACTGAAAGGCCACTTCACGAACGAGAATGATTCACATCAACTGTGGCAGGGGTTTCAAAACATCACTCGACAATCTGCCAGAACAACCGCTCACTACCATAGGAACTGAACTTCTATGCTCGGTTTGAGGTAAACGCCACCCAGGCACAGATGCTTCCGCTGTCATCCAACGACAAAACACCGCCACTGTCCACCGCCAGAGTGAGGAAGGTCTTCTCCACCGTCAATCCGTGCAAAATAGCTGGTCCGGACAACATCCCTGGACTGGTTCTGAAGGACTGCGCGGTCCAACTGAAAGACGTATTCTCAGACATCTTTAGCACATCGCTCAGGCTGGCGTTTGTCCCCACTTAAAACTGCTGTTATCACTCTAGTCCCAAAGAAGTCAAATCCAGCTTACCCAAATGACTTTCGCCCCATGGCTCTCACACCGATTATGACCAAAAGTCTAGAGCGCTTGGTCCTAAAGCGTATCAAGGATAATTTGCAAACAAATCAAATCGTAGATGCCATCTCCACCACCCTACATCTACTTCTTTCACATGTGAAGAGGGAAAACACCTACACTAGAGTCCTCTTCACCGACCTCAGCTCGGCTTTTAATCCAATAATTTAACAGCAGCTGGTGGAGAAGATCACCAACCACATTGTTAAGTTTGCAGATGACACAACAGCGGTCGGTCTCATGAACGAAAACGATGAGTCTGCTTACAGAATGGAGGTGGAGCAGCTAACAGTGTGGTGTAGAACTGATAGCCTCAGGTGCAGATCTAGCAGGATATTAAAAAGCTTCTTCCCACGAGCTGTGAGACTGTTATTTGGACTGCTGTACATGCACTCACAAACCCCACACACAATAAGACCCAATAGACTGCCTCTGCACCACCCAAAGACACAATAAATATACATGTAGACCCTCACATCCAACCCTGTTAGGAGGAGAGCAGGAAGGGGAGGATCCAAGCGCAGGACACAATTGAAGTTACATGATTTATTAAGGGTAAGGCGATGAATTTCGATGGGGAAAGTCCAGCATGGATTGGTCTGCGTCGGGAGCGGAGTTGGATGAGCCCAGGGAGGCAGAAGGGGTGGTGGAGAGAAGGCGGGAGCCACTGGCAAACAAACACACTAGTTAGTAGGCAAATCTATGACACAAAAGTGGAGTCCTAAGACACGTCTTGGGAGCCAGCACGTTACCGTCTTGGGCAACCTAACAGTCTGGCGCCGGAGCTGGGATCTCCATGATCCTTTATACACCTGCTGGAGACCCAGGTGCAGGCAATCATGGTGGCCATACCTGGTGGCTGATTGAGCACAGGTGGGTGCTGTCATGGCGTCTGACGACCCACAACAAACCCTTAGAAGATACTGCTGCTAAACGCACTTACTCGTTTTAGTGATAGGAGGATGTTTCTTTTTTATAACTATTTTATTATACTTAATTGCCATATTTTCATGTGCACTGTCATACTTGTGAGAAACAACATCTCGTCTCACCTGTGTATTTCTCTGCAATACTAATGACAAAAAAACAAATCTTGAAAGCATTAATTAAAACATGAATTTAAAAACTCACCCAACTGGCTGTTGAGTGAGTTGGAAAAAGTCATGAAAAACATATTGCCAAAGAAAATAATTTTTTTGGAAGTCCACACCATTTGTTGAACACTGGATTTTCGTCAGGTATTAAAAGCTTAATCTGGGTTGAATGGTAAAAAAAAAAAACATGAGATGAATTTGTGGGATCGCTTACTGAAGGTTGGAAATGGTTCAGTACTGTCTAAAAAAAAAAGACAATAAATGATCAATGATAATAATAAGTGATCAGAAAAATGCCACTTATTAAACACAGCAAAAACACAATTTTCCTTGGAGTGGGTTTTTAAGACCTTATAAATGCCATTAATGCCAGAACTTCCTGTGTCTCTGTCGCTAAGGGCATCTAGTAATTTACTGCAGACGGATTCTCTTTTACTCTGTTAGCAGTTAGCCTTGACGCTCGGTTCAAGGATGTCGTTGGTTTTTGTCTCCTTTTTCCCTTAAGCTGTAATTATGGCAAACAGCCAAGGTGTCTTATAGTAGCAGATGTACTGAATCAAACACAAAAACGTAAAATGAGACCAGGGTTTCTACAATCAATAAGCCTATGAGGTAATTTATGAGGCTTTATTTTGTTTCAGACACCCCATCCTCTCTTGGGAAGATGATGTTGATAGAGGTGGGGTAGTTAGGTTCTAAGGATGCAGGTAGCAGTGGCGGGCGGGGGCTAATTAACCTCTTTGGTGAGGGAAATTCTATTAAAAGCTTCTATTCTGCCATGCAGAGTGTGTTGTGGAGAGATTTAACAGGCCGTCAAGCAGAACACCAGGGCTGTCTGCATTTTAAACCAAACTTCCAATTTTCTCCCCCTATCTTTCTTCATTCTCACTGAAGCTGGAAATTGAGTACAGCACACTTATGTGGAGTTGAAGGGCGGAGGGAAATAAAAGGTGGGCCACATTTCAGAAGTTAAGTTATTTATTCAGTCTGCATAACCTTGGTGGTGTTGGGCCCCTTTTTGCACGTGGCCTTGCAGGTAGAAGTCAAACTGTGCACGTCTGTAGTGATACCCTCATCTGATGTGCACCCGCCATAATGAACACACAACAACACAAGCCTTTGGTGTGTTTTAAGCTGCTGTATGCAGCTCGGTTCTTCAAGGTCAAAAGCATGCTGGGTTGGACAAAGACAAACATGGGCAAATATTTGGACGATTTGTTTTGCTCCAAGTTCATCTACTCGTTCAAGAGCAACTGATTTTAGTTCGTCTCATTATCACAATCCAGTCGAATGAACTGTGATTCAAATGACATGAGATTGGAATTAACACCACATAATGAAAGTGCATTATTGACCTTCAAATGAGACTAACACAATGTAAGAAACTACTTCCACACTTGTGCATGAGTCACAACTACCTTCATGGGAGGATATGGGCTAACTGCAGGTGAAAAATCGGCAAACCTGCATGCAGGCGGCACGCATCAAATGTTGAGATTGAGAATGTAACATACTCGACGAGTCTCTACCAGGACAGGTTCCGGCAACCCCGCAGCCCCGAAAAGGATAAAACGGCTTAAGAAAATGGATGGATGGAAGTTCAGGACGAGTGCGCTCGCATTGATTCGCCATATTGGATATGTACTTCACTCACTGATCGAGTCACTGAAAATGTCATGCGCCCAAAGCTGAGCCCCTGATTGGTTGATGAAGATTCCAGTTTCTTATCCCTACACGCAGCGCGCCCAATGCTCAAATCACACCACAGAACCTAAGATCACATCTGTACATTGACTTAACGTTAAATCTCAACACCCCTGATGCATGAATCACGTTTGGTGTAAGTGCAGCTTAAGGCTTTACTTTCAATTAGTAACATTGTTTTAAATTTAAGACACTCAAACTTAATTATTTGTCTCATTTAGAGCACCACCTTATTTCATGTAGAGAAAAACGAATTATCAGTAAGGATGTATCAGTCTTACTTTCAAAAATTATTGAAAAGAGTCATTTTTACAACCCCCAAAATCTTAAAAACTAGTTGGACCACAGCTGCCTTTTTGATATTTGTTACTAACATTAGCATTGGAAATATAAACAATAATAATTAGGTTAGTTGTTCATGTCACATTTGTATTTAGTTCTTTAGCAAAGCAAAGAACAGTAGAAAAAGGATGGATGAAGAAAGGTGATAAAACAGTTTTTGTCCCCTAAGACCACCTGTACAATACATTCTATGTTTCAATCAAATATAAGAGTGTGATAATGCACTTTTCTTGCGAAGATAAAGGCAAAAGTTCATCTTTTTACATGTTCCTATAGGCAAGATCGGAAACCTGTTGGTCCAGCTTCTCCAGAAGAGGTTCATAAATAGTGGAAATAATCCTCCAGCCTGTAATCTCTCAGAACAGAGTTGTGATGAAGAGGAGGATGAAGTGCTTTGATGTGCACGCAGCATTTGCTCCCTGAAGTTTAATGCTGCCAGTGTCTGTGTGTAATCCACTGCAGATGATCACTGTTGAGCTCGTCAAATCAAGTTTGCTGCTTGGACTGCACAGCAGTAAACAATGACGAGATTATATTTTATAATATTGAACAGAGGAGCTCGGACCTAATCCCATGATCCCATGCTTAATCAGCTCTCTGGAAGCTTACCAACATCTTTAAGTTGTTGTTTGTGTGTGCCGGAAGGTGGGGACTGGAGTCGGAATGAAATATTTACAAAGTGCTTTTGTTGATTTGGAGAAGTTTTCTTTTCCAGAAGTCAGCAGAACTGTGGAGCTTTTAGTCAAAGCAGCAGGAGAGAAAGGTCGACCTGAAACTGAGCTTTATCTACAGGGGACTCATTCTTCCTGTTACGAAGCATCTGCATAATAATGATAAGGTATTCAATTAACTGAGTTCTAAAACTGTGTGATATTGAATATTAATTATTCCACGTTTTACTTTGGTTTCCAGGTTTGCACCAACACACGGCTGCACTCCAGCTCCAGGTCCACACACCCTCCTTTTCTAAAAACTGGTTCTGTGGAGCTTCTTCACAGACAGCAGGAGGAGCACACAAGATCATTCAGGTCCAAATCCAAGGAACCGCACAGGTCCACAGAAGCAGGGAGGAAGGTTCATTCATTCCACAGAACCACAAAAGCTGTTATCTTTGCTTGAACTTTGATCTAGTTTCTCATCATCGTCATCTCATTTACATAGTAAAAAAATTGAAAAGGAAATAACATAATACAACATAATAATATAACATAATCATTTATTAAATTAAAAAGTTAGCTTTACATAAAAATGTAAAGAGGAAAAATCATTGAGGTCTGGAGAATTCCAGAGTCTTGAACAAATATGAAACCTCAGTCATTGAAAGCTTTTGGTTTTGGATCAGAGCACCTTCAGTCGAAGAATGGCAGTGCCCAGTTGGGATAACAGGGAACCCCCACTTAACTTTTCAGAAAGCCCATGAAGGCATTGAATAAAACTGTTTTGAGATCCACTTTGTAACACACTGGCAGCAAGTGAAGACCAAAGAGGACAAAAGTACGGTGGCCCTGAAGTGCAAATCACACCAACGTATCACACAGTGCAAAAACATATTAAAGATGACAAAAAAACAAAACAATTAATACAGAAAATTACATGTTTTCAATCAAAGCTACATTTCAGAAACCAAAACAAGATTTTAAAAAATGAAACAAAATAAAAAAAGAAACATTTTGGAAAACAAGGCAATTTCCAAAAATAAAAATGAAATGTTAAAAAACAAAACACAATAAAACACCGGAAAAGGTAGATTCTATGAGACATTGCTGATTGGATGATGACATATGTCGATCATTTCAACCAAAAGTTATCCCATATATAGCCATGAAACAATACTGGATACTGTATGCTCTGCATTTACTGGTATCATAAAGCTTTTATTAGCACGTGGACATTAAAAGGTAGCACAACGGGACAGTTGGAGGCCAATTCCACTCTCAGCCCAGATTTGAAAAATGAAAAAAAAGGGGCGGGACTTTAGGGGAGGCATGCTCCTCTGCACTGTCGGCGTTGCTGCCGTGCTTAGCGTCGCGGAGCAAGCGCCACTGTTCTTCTTCTTCTTGTGGTTTAAATAGCGAGGTCACCAACAATGAAATGCACTTCCGCCACCTATTTTGTAGGAGTGTGGGTCAGAGTGGGGGAATACCTAACTAGGCTCTGATAACCCTACTGTATCCTCCAGCTGCCATCTTTCTTCCTTGTTCAATTTGCAGCAACAATAAACATGAACCACTGATTCTTTCTCTTTTCCGTACTCGCACAATCCAGAGCGCCACTGTTCAAAGACGAGTGGAGCTTTTATACTGGAGCTACAGAGCAGAATGACGTGCAACGTGAAATGATGTGGGACTTACACCAGTCAACCAATCACATAATTAAACTTTACTACCTTGTTAAAAACCTAAAGAGGGCAGCACACAGACAGTTTTAGACTATATTTTCAAGTTTATTTTAAATTGTCAATAAATTGAAAAGGTGACCAACGGTTAGCATTTTTAAAGCCACATTTGTACAAGTAAACAGTCAAAAAAAAGTTGATTTACTGATGTTTTACCCTTTAAAGACGTACTCAAATGTCATTATCCAATTAAAGTCTCATTAGCTGTCACACAGCTAGGAGTGGGAAAGTTATCCTCCGCATTTGACCCATCCCCTTGGGGAGTGATGAGTGCTGCGCTCTGAAAGCATTTGGTGGTTTAACCCCCACAATCCAACCCCTTAATGCTGAGTGTCAAGCAGAGCGACACTGGGTCCCATTTTTACAGTCTTTGGATTTTCCATTTCAACAATCACACAACAATTTAAAAGCAACATTTTTTAATGTAAAAAATTAAACAACTAAATTTCCCAAAGTTCAAATTCTAACTATAAAAGATGTTTATTTTAAATTCATTAGGAATTAAAATGATTAATGCTAATGTAAATAAAGCAAGTTTGAACATATGCATTCTTTTGTGTGAAGAAGCTGAAGGTCACCATGGCTGCAGATGCATTGATGGATGGATCTAACTGGTAAACATACTTCATGGAGTGAAAAATAAATCAGGGGCAATGTTGGGTGCCCCTGCTCCAAAGATTCGCAGAGCCCTGACCTCCATCTGAGCCTTGACCTCCAAGGAAAAGGACACCTTTTGGCTGACATTGAAAACTATTGAAAATCAAAGTTGATGCTGTCTCCTCTAAGTTTGACCTGTTTATGGCTTGAGTGGCGGCTCTTCCCTTCCCTGGCTTAGAGATGCATTCGCCCATGAACAGATGAAATCTGCAGTTTTTAGTTACAGCAGTGAGGAGCTACGTGTTTGCTTTAAAGCCGAAAAACACAGGGACAGGTCAGGCAGAGCGGGACAGGAATCAGGCCGAGCGGACGTGGCTCTGCAGCGTGAAATCCAGGGCTGAAGTGGAGGATTTGACTCCTGGGCTGAGGCCCAGCAGGGAATTGCTTGACTGGCCATCACTGGCAGCAACACCCAAACTCGCTGATGCTCCCCGTCTTATCTGCCCCCCGCCATCATCCTGCCGAAGCTTCTACCTCTTGTGCATTAGCAATATTTCCAGCAGTGTCATCCCCAAACCCTCCCCAGAGATTTATCTGCCTGTTCAAGTAGAAAATGAATATTTTACAGTTCACTTGCCTGATCAATTACCTGCAAGCTGTTGCTAGATTTGGAGGCAGCTCGGAAGAAATTCTTGTAGGCAGAGATAGAGGAGTCCACGGGGAGCCCTCTGCGCCTCCAAAACAACAGCAGCATCAAAACAAGGGAGCAGAGGTCACAAACGAGGCCACTTCTGCAGAGGGGGTACACACAGAATGTGCCACATGCCATAGCATTGTTAAAAACTTAATTACAGCTTAGTCATGCAGAGTTTCTGTACCTTCTTAAGGCCATCACACATCTAAATTTGATGACGCTTTGTTCGCCTTGCTGTCTCTTTACCAGCAACATCTTTTTGATCCTTCCTTCTTTCCCTCGATTCATTCTAGCTGTTGATAAAACAGGCACATTTATAGAATAGAATAGAATAGAATAGAATAGAATAGAATAGAATAGAATAGAATAGAATAGAATCAACTTTATTGATCCCACAAAGGGGAAATGACCTTCTTATCATAGATGGATTAAAAACAGGCAACAATCTGAAATCTCATACCAGGAGTCAGCTCAGCCACAGAACATCGCCACAGCAGCTACACTAGACAGCAACAGGGTCCACTCCACAGCCGTGAGGCTGCAATGCTGGACCCCAGGAAGGGCAACAACAACCACTGACCAAACCGGCAAACCCTGGAACAAAAGATCCCCACAGGAAATATTGGGGCTAAAATCCTAATAAAAAGGTTAAAAATAGATACATAAAATGTATTTAAATCTATAAAAGCAAAAGTAAATACACTGTTACATTAAAATTGTTTTTTTAATAATATAATAACCAAATAAGATTTTCTAAAAGCCATGTTAAAAAGATGGGTCTTGAGGCTTTTAAAAATCTCTGTGGTCTCCATGGTCCTGAGGCTCTCCGGCAAGTTGTTCCACAGGCAAGAACCAAAATGGCAGATAATGAATAACACTAAAAATACACTTAAAAAATAATAACAACAGTAAAAAGTGTCTATGAGGCACTGTAGAGTCTAATAGCTGACAGGAGTGAGGTGTTAAAGTCTCCGACTGTAGGAGCTGCTCAGTGAACCCATGGTTTCATGCAGAAAATGATGTATGATGTTATGTTTTGGTGATGTCAGAACACTTGACTTCTTAACCTGTTTCAACCTGCATCGGATCTTATGTTTTTGCACCATCCAGTGGGCACAAAAAACCTGGGCAACCATGACTCAGAGGTAGATCAGTCGTCATCCAACCAGTAAAGGCAAATGTTTGGATTCCTGGCTACTCCAGTCACATGTCAAAGGGGTTTTTGACCAAGACACTGATCCCTCAGTTGCTTCCGGAAGGCTGACCAAATGGCACAGCTGCCCACCACCACCCAGGTGGGCAGGTGAGCAAATGGACAGCAGTGAGTACCAGTAGATAGAAAAGTGAAACGTAAGTGCAACGTCTATTTATTAAGGAAAACTGCATTAAAGTCGTTTTCCTCTTTTGTAACATAATAAGCAAATGGTTGAAGGTGGTCACAAAGGTTCCAGGTGTTGGGAGTGAAGTTTGTTGTTTGGAAACATTCAAAAATAAAATAAAATAAAATAAAATAAAATAAAAAAATGGAAATTCGTAATTTCCAATGTATTCATCTCGCTCTCAAATTCTGCCAATTTTCTAAGAATATCCACCATCTTCTCTGAATAGGTCTTTGAGACAGTTCAAATTTCCTCCTGACGTTTTTGAAAGAACTTTTTGTTTTCCTTCATATTATGGAGCTCATCTTGGACGTCCATCATCCTGTTTTCCCTTTTTCCAGTATGGCCTGAATTTGCTTCAAGTCAGTTTTTGCCTTTTCCAATTCATTCCTGACCTTCTATAGGGAATTACTTAATACTTCTTGCTCTTTTGTCTGTATTCCTAGAATGCAGAGCTTCTTTCTTTCTCAGGTTCCCCCTCATATTATGGATGTGAAGTATTCTTACCAAATGTCTTTTTTTTGTAGCTAGTACTTCTTGGTGCTCTTCAGAAAGATGTTTTTCCTTCTTTGATTTCTTTCTTTGGGAACAAAAGAAGCCTCCTCTGTGATGTTTCAATTGAGTTTCTGTCTCAAAAGTCTCTTCTTTCTCCAGAATTGGCTTTAAATTCTGGATTAGTTTTTTTCCGTTACTGGTTCTTTTTGATTGTCTTCAGAACAGAATCACAATGCACCAAACAGAGGCATGGAGAACTAAATGAAAAAATAAATGATTAAGAATAGTGGAGAGTCGGAGAGGAGAAGTAGATGAAAATAGATGACAGAACCCCAGTGCACGATACTTTCTCCAGCATCAAGCCTCTAGCACTAATGAATTAAATAGCCTCTGTTTCTAGATAGCCTGGCGACAAACTCGTCCAAAGAGGAATGTTTTAATCCTAACTTTGACTGTAGAAACTGTGTCTTCCTCTATTACATGAGCTGGGAGTTTATTCCGTAAAACGAACCACAAGCAGTCCTGCATTTTGTGAGCAAAGTGTTCTGTTTGGTTGATAAGGCACTCTGAGATCTTTAATATAGAAATGGGTTGTACCATTCAAGGCCTTGTAAGTTTAAAGGAGGATTTTTCACTTTGATTCTACATTCAACTGGGAGCCAGTGAAATGAAGCTAACACAGGAGTAATGAGTTCCTGCCAACAATCTAGCTGTGGCATTTTGAACAACCTGAAAACTTTTTGAAAGGACTTTTAGGGCATTGAGCTAGCAAAAAGTTACAGTAATCCACCCTAGACGTAACAAATACATAGATGAGTTTTTTCATCACTTTTAGATAATAGATTTCTGATCCCAGCTATATTGCAGGTAGAATGAGGTAATGAATTGTTATTCAGGTCTTGATGTCTCTAATGCAGGTGTTATGTTTCTCTGGTCATGTTTAATGGATAAATACAACTGTGTATCACCTTCATGAAAGTGAAAATTAATGTTGTGCTTCTTGATTATCTTTCCTAAGGGCAGCATGGAAAGCATAAACAGGATTGGTTATAGAACTGAGCCTTGTGAGACTCCGTAGCTAATAAGAGGATTGTCCATTTCCATTAACAAACTGGTACCTATCAGATAAATAGGATTCAAACCATTGGAGGGCAGTTCCTCTGATCCCTATGTGCTTTAGCCTCTAGAGTAAGTCTCTGGAGTGGTGGCTAGTGTCAAAGGCTGCAGCTGTTTGCTTGTGTACTTTGGCCTGGACTAGCTGTGCTGCTATTGTACACGTGAGCTTGTTTTTTTCTGTAATTGAGAAAGTTTTGTTTTCTTTTTTTTATCTGCTAATGCTTGTCAGTGATTGCAGTTCAGAAGACCACGTTCTCATGTTTGGAAGCCTGTGTGGAACTATCACTAGTGTGACCCTCTGCTGTGAAATGTAATTTTAGAGGCCAGCGCTGCTGCAGAAGCTGGACATTCGGCTGTTTGGTCAGAAGTACCTGTGAATCCTCAGTCTAATTTGGCCTCATTATTGGCATGAACACAGTGATTGTTACCTCATGTCTGATTTTACTTTGAAGTCAAGAAAGGGAAGTGTCTGATTGTGTCTGCATCACACACATCCTTTGTTCTGCAATCAGCAGCCTGATTGCAGTTCAGACAGGAAAAATGTTTTGAATAATGGGCAAATATTCACCGATGTGGACGTTGTCACACCCTGTAATCCTTCTGTGCTGGAGTGTCAAGCTCATCACGCGGGGTGCTTGTGTCTTTGAGTCGACTAACAAACATGAAGATGTTTGTCAGAGAAAAGGTCTGCAATAATCACAGCCATTGTATAGCACAGAGTTTGGAGATGGTTTCCAGTGACCATGTCTTCCAGCAGGGATGTTCAACGGCCTCTGTGCATCTCTGCAGATGCATTTTCTGGTCATATGAAATGGAGAAAGGAGACATGTTCCTTTTTAGCTTCCACTGGTGTTTTTGTCCATTGCTCATGCTCAGATCCAGGTTTTTTATGGTACAGAGAATCATGTTTTCCTTGTTTTTACAGTTTATTTCTAACTGTCACGGTTTTAGCATTACTTTTGGCCCAGGAATCCTAGTTTTTGACTCTGCCCCTGGATGTTTTGCAATTAATTTAAGAGTGTTATGGCTTTTCATCTTTTGATTAGTGGATTTCAAGTCTTACATTCCGTAACTTTCTTCGGACCCTTCCCAACTAAATAAGTTCAGGGTCCAAGCACTGATAAACATTAAGAAGTTCTTTCAGACTTTTGTTCCAATACACCAGAATTGGAGGCGTCTTCCTATAGGGAGCAGCTCTCAGACGTGTTTATTTATAGAAAAGTTTAAAATGTTGTTCATCTGTTTCATTTTGTAGAAAAAAATTTACAACAAGATGTGGGTCTTTTTTTTTTGAGATGATCATAGTTTTTTCTTTTTAAAATTGGACCAAAATAACATATTTTATGATCATTTAACTGTATCTGCTAAGCCATGTCTTATTGTTTACAGCCCTTTCCAATATGGTGTCACTCTTTTTGTATCGTGGACAATGGTAACGGGCTGGCCTAGGATATCTAAGAGGACATCTCCTGCTTGCTGGCAGGGATGTCCAAGCACCCTCCCACCAAGTCTACATCCCTTTTTCAATAAGCGAGTAACAATGAGGAAAAACCTTTCAGTTGGCTTACACTAAACCTGGTGTAATGTCATTAAACTGTATTAAATATAATAAATGTAGCTCAACACGTGTTTGACACTTTCACTGTCAACTTATTCAAACACGTGTAGTTGGAATCCAGCAATTCACTTTTCCCATTGTTCGGTTCAAGGGTGTAACACATGGTCCCTTTATACTTGTAGTAAAAAAAAACTGGTAGGAAGTTAAATTAAATTACATGTTCTTCCATATTATGAAAATCTAATATTAAGCTTTCAAACACGACTGTCTGTTTGTTAATATGCGTTTGTGAATATTTTGAAGTTTGATTCTTCACCCTTACATGTTGATGGTGGAGAACCCAGATTCAAAACGAAAACCAACCTCAACCGGAATTTGTATTGACATAAAAAAAAGAGACAACTGAAATTTGAAGACAAAAACCTGTTGATGTAGGAATGTAACGACTGATAGATTAATCAAATTATGTTCCTACAATCCAACTGGATCAATCTGTATGAAACTAGTTTTTTATCAAATCAAGCTGTACCGTTACGAAATCATTTCAAAATGAGATAAATTGATTATTGTGATATTGGAAAATACCATTTGGACTGAGGCATGGCAGGTTGATTTTACTGTTACGTAAAAATGACCAAAGGCCATCACAGGGGGCAGTGCGATAAATGATCACAAGGCATCATTATAATTCAACGTGTGGAAACACTTTGAATTTCGCAAAGACGTGACCATACAATGTGGTATGATGGTCTAATAATGTTCTGTCTGTATTATTTTGATGTAGGAAAGCAAAGGGTGGAATTTTTGGCTAAAAATGTCCTGGATGGATTTCAGGTCAGTGAACTGGATCAAATCAGATCGTTCAAAATGAACCAATGTTGACTATAATGCAGATCGTAGACCACAAATTATTATATAAATCTAATTTTTATAAAATGAATCATAACAATAATAATAATCATAACTTTGGGGCGGCCGTAGTGCAGTGGAAAGGGCAGTTGGTGTAATAGACAGAACCTCAACAACCCTGCAGAACGTAATAAAAACCATTAACTTTAGTTTGTTTGGTTTAGTGTTTGTATTTTTAAGCAAGTCTTTGGATGCTTTAATTTAAATGAAACTTATGTGGAACAAAAATATGACAAATTCAGCATTTTAGTAGTTGCTATGTTCATATTTGTACCTTCTGAGCCATATATGAAGCTCGATCATGATGGCAGTGGAGAAAAACAAGGACAAATCCAGACTTTTAGATCTGTCGGGGGTTGGGCTGATTATTTCCGGCCTGGATCATGTAAATGAAATATGACTTTATTTTTCTGCTGTTAATCAGGAGGGAGATAAGATAATCCGGATTGTGAAATTGCTGGATTACACAGAAAGTCATCACAATGGAAGTGATTGGGAGTTTGCAAAGTGCTCCTCAGTCTGCTGCAACATTCGTGCGCGCGCACATCACCACATCAGATATGAATAAAAAGTAATTTAGGCTTCTGGGAATTGCGGCCGTTTTTTTTTTTCATTGGAAGAGCTGCAACAAAAGTTTGGTAATTCTCGATGGAAAAGATTAGGGGAATGTTTTTGATGAAAGCTGCTGGCAGATCGTCAGGTTGCTGATGTGACATTGGAGGATGATCGTTCACGAATCCGCTCCTTTATCGACGCTTCTCCTATCTGTTCATTTGAGCAAAATCTTCCCGTGGATCTTAATGGTGAATGGGCTAAATTAATTTGAGTTCAACTCTCACAAATATATAATTACACCAACATGACAGCAACAAAGAATAGAGCCAAACTTTTTATTTCCAAAGAGCAGTTTTTCTGCATTTTAAATATCTTGAAAATGTTAATAATTCGCTTAATATGTTTGAAAGTTTTGGAAATATTATCTGGATTTTGCTTGGACCTCTTCATCCACAAAAGACAATCCAGTCAGAGAGTAAACACAGACACCATGAACGGTTCACTGAAGTTTTATGTCAGCAATGGAACGTGGTATCCGTAACAGAAACATTTTCTCTACAAAATAACTTGCAATTACAGTCACATTGCTTAACAAAATACATCTTAGACATGAAGATCTGTAGGTTTAAAGTATGAACTTACTTCATAACAAACACGCTCTGCCCTGACTCAAAAGGGTAGCTTCAATAAAAACAAATTTCTCCCGTTTTTCCAACACTGATAAACTTGAACACCTAAAGTGTCCTGAACAAATGATCATCAACGTCTATCAACACTGGGGAATTTACATGGAAAGTTTCTTGAAATGGCAAACAGCTGCAGTCAAATATGCAATAAATTAACAAAAACTTGCTACAAAGGAGGAAAATGTTTTGTTCGGCGAGTTTAAATTGGCTGGACATACCTGATCCAGGTAATAAGCTGTGAGAAGAGCAATGGTATCTGGAAGACATGCAGACACAGCGGCCTTTGGGACCTGGAGTTCCTATACTGGAGTTTTTTAGAGTTTTGGATTGGATTCTGGATGTTTTCTGGCTTTTAACTGTGCTTCTGTTGTTGACATCAAAAGTTTTCAATGGGATGTGTACACTGTAGACTCCCAGTCATAAGCTGTATATTAATGATGAAATAAAAACGTGTCCTCTGATCTGTGCTATGAATTCAATTTCTATTGGATTGAAAGATTTAGATCAGAGGTGTCAAACATACGGCCAGCGGGCCATATCCAGCCCACCAGATGGTTAAATCCGGCCCAGTCATGAAGAGAAAAAACACAAGGATGTTGAAAAAAAAGAAAGTGAGATTCTAGCCCATTCCTGCGGCGAGTTATGGTTCTTTAAAGAAATGACTGCAATGTGGAATTCTGGGTTGCAAAGGAAAACGAATGACTGTCACGACAAGAGATCCAGAAGTAAACAGCACCTCTATGCAAGCCGGTGCCATGTCTGGGTAAGATGCAGTTTGGTTCTCACAGCTGTAAAGTTGCTATAAAAATGATCAGGTGTGACACCATAATTACCAAAACATTGTTTTGCACTGACATCACAGATACTGCACACCTGTGCATATTTATTAAAAGTGTTGACGAGACGATCCTAGCAGAGATTCTTGAGTTGGTTCCTATGATGGACTCAACAACAGCTGATGGCATAGTCAGCGCTCTAGTTACTGCGCTGGACAATGTGGACTGAACTGGTCACGTGAAAACACAGTTTTAATCATAAATTATGTTGTGTAGGTGCTCTGTTATGAGAAAAATGCTATAATATGTTCAAAACAAAAAAAAAGATTTTTATTGGAGTGGGTTTTTAATGATGTGACTGTTTTAAATGGTAAATCACGATGCCAACCTTACTTTGTAGGGGGCAACCACTTCAAACATGTGTTTTGTATGTAGAAAAGCTCACATAAAGTGCACACAACGGCATGTCCAAAGTCCGCCCCCAGCCAAATACGGCCTGCATTCAAATTTAGACCTGCCCTAATTTCCGCTAGTCCAGGGGGGTCAACATTCAGGCCTCAAGTGCCAGTGTCCTACAGGTTTTCTATAACTAACCTTCCACTGAAGATTCTTAATGGCAGAACACACATGATCCAGATAATTAGTAGCAGGTAGGACTGGGTTTTTCACAAAATCCAGCAGGATGTTGGCCTTTGACGCCTGGAGTTTCACACTCCTGCACAAGTCATTCATTCATATTCCTGTTTGCATCCATGTTACACAGCTCTCCACTGGTTTGGCCTCACCTGTTCGTGTTCCCCTCTTGCATGTTCTCAGCCCACTGGACCATGTCTGCGTGATTGATGATTTAATATTGACTACAGAACGAACAGCGAGATTCACAGCAAGATTCGTCAAGAATCTCCCCCAACATGGAGAGGCACTTTTATTGTTTTTTTTTTTTCTGCATGTGTGTGCTGTTCTTAGAACGGTGCCATGTGAGCTTGTGTCTGCAGGGCGTCGGGGTTTTAACCAGCATGATGGGAAGTGAAAAAAAAAAAAAAATCTCTGGAACAGCGGAGCGTATCCCGTGTCCTCCAGTGCAGTTTCCACATTTGCATCAGGACTGCAAAGCAAAGCTTTGAAGATTGAAGTGTGTCTCTCTCTGAGTGTGGACGAGCGAGATGCGATTCCCGCTCTCTTGCTTGGCAGACTCTGTGGCGTGTGCACACCTTTACCTGTGCCTTGCATGCTCACATTCATGATGAGTCAGTGGTTGCACCTGATTATCAGGCAGCATGTGTGCAGGGGGGGAGGGGGTAATTGGAGCGGTGTGTGTTTATTTACTGCAGCTCTGCAGAATGTAATCACAGTGAAGGTTTAATAATTAGAATGATTAAGAACTGAGAGAATCCATCTGGTAGCATTACAATGAAAAATCTCCAAACTTGAGGAAACAGCAGTTTTTAAGTGCCTTCACGGGGGAAAAAAACAAGTCAAAAAATCAAAGCAGTAAAATGAGAAATGTTTCCACTCTGCAGAAAATGTGGACATTTCATGTGCGCAAGTTAATTATGCCACTTCACAGGAGCTTGTGAAAGGATAAGGAAAGCTGCATAAATTTAGCTGTAATCCAGGCAGGCAGAACTCATTTGCAGGGCTGGTCTTATCTGGGCGCTGCAGCTTTCTCACAAAATTAACCTTGGATATTTGGGCCCAATTCAGCCAGCGTTTGATTCTCTCCCTGCCTCTCTTCTCTCTCCCTTTTTCTTTCCCTTGCTCTCTTTTTTGACTCACATGCATTCTCTGCAAACAACCCCTCCTCACATGAACCACCACTCCATCCTCCCTTAAAGGCCTCTTCATTTCCTGACTGTTTTTGTTTCTGATGCTTAAGTCAAAGGTTTATCTGTGTAACTGTGTAATAGATAGATAGATAGATAGATAGATAGATAGATAGATAGATAGATAGATAGATAGATAGATAGATAGATAGATAGATAGATAGATAGATAGATAGATAGATAGATAGATAGATAGATAGATAGATAGATAGCTTCATTAAAAAGCTTCCTTTAGGAGCCACCACGGCGACATGCTTGGTGGCACTTCTCTATAGCTCTCCAAAACATAGAAACACAAGCTACTCGCTTAACATCATCCATGTTTTCCATTATGTGGCCAATGAATGAAGTTTGTTGGCGGTTGCTCTGTGGCCGGGCCGTCAAGACGTTGAGCAGTAAATTTGACGAGCATAAAAAAAGAGGCGGCCGATGCAAACTAGGACGGCTACAGAGCAGGGCCTCTGACCACACAGACCACGGGGATCCAACTCTTCACTGAATAGGCTTTGTCCCTGGTGTAGAGGATCCAGACTAACCCTGTCTGGGTTACCTGACTGAGTTCGAAGGAGTGGAAGAATAAATAAAAGTAGACAAATGTCATGATAATAAGGGATATTGTGGACATGAGGAGGCATACATACTGTATTCTGCAGCTTACTGTTGTTTTACTGCACACAAACTTGACAGTTGGACAAGAAAGTTGACAATTTTCTTGTACAATTTTGCATGCTTTTTAATTTTTTTTTACAGTGTAACATTTTCTACATCTTGATTGGCTGTAGAGCATTGTCAATCAATCTCCTTCATGCTGTCTTCCTTACTACATGCATTCAACTCGCCAAATGTTTGTAAGTTGCTGATGACTACTTTGCAGATATCACTTATCGCGGGTTTTATGTAGAACGTACTTTGACTCCTGCAGTAAACGAGGGACAACTGTCACAGTTACAAAAGGTTAGAATCCCCTTTTGCCACATTTGTGTTTGCTTTTCCATATCAAAAATCCACCATCTGTCTTTATCCTTCATAGACAAAACTATCACAACAAATAAAAAAAAAAATCTTTTTTTACTGTAGTATACAAGGTTTTTCGTGCTATTCTTCTTCCCGCAGCTTGGAGGATGTCTGAAGCATTGACCTTACCTCCAAATCCTGTCTCTCTGTGTCCTAGCAATTTCCCATGCTGATTTTAACCACTAACGAAAATCCCTCCAAGAACAAAACCCCTCTACCAAGACATTTCCCAGGAAGCCTTTTCTGAAAAGTAAATTTGATGGTAAACCCACTGTTCCCTTGGTCCAAAATGTACCTGTTAGCTCTTTACTCCTAAGGACTAGTATAGGTTAGGTTATAGGTTAGTCTTGCTCCACAAAAATTAGATATCTTGTTGCTTTCAGTGAACTAAACTTCATTTTTGCAACCTGGACATTTTTTTCTTCTCCATCTTAACATGGAACATTTTGACTTTGCGTCTACCAGTTCTGTACCTCATGTCTAAGTCACTTTAGATGAAGTGTCTATGCTGAATGTACAGTGTTCCCTCTGTTATTATGGGAGTTACGTTCTAAAACTTACTCGTGATAGACAGATTCTGCAAAGTAGTCAACTCTATTTTTTTACACTTAGGCTGTAAAACCCATAACTACACACTTCATGCACTTTTCTTAGACTGGTTTTACATTTTTCAAACTTTTCAGTCTTGTTTAACACTTTCAAAGTTAAAGCCTTTGTGGGAAAAGAAGTCCAGTATAGTAAGATCTGCTAGTTTCTGAGGGTTACTGTAATTTGGCAAACTGAATGGATTCTGGTGACATGGCGTGGAGATTTATGGACAATGGTCACATACCATTTAGGATGCAGAAAACAATGCACTAAAAATACCATGCAAAATCGCACACCAAAAATAATCAGCAAAGCAGCAAGACGGTGAAAAGGTGAACTATGAAATAGTGAGGGACCACTATAAACATAAATGTAAAACAGGGATCTGCTACTCCTTTAAACCTAGGATAGAGCTAAGTAAAAGTACCTACCCTTAATGCAGAAAAGCATTCTTAAAGATCATTTGGTTCACTGACATGATCGTTTCTGATATTTTCCACATCAGTTAGCATGTATACACATTTGAACCACAACTGGAAGTGAACTAGCTTAACGCTAAGATTATAAAAGCTTTAGAGTCATTGACATATTTTTTGGAAAATATCGACACAGTATCGACAATATTGCCCTGATGGCAAACCGGCCATGAATAAGTCATAGGTCATGCTGTGGCGTGACCGGTCTTTTCTTTATATTAGCTTTTTTATCAGTCTGATTGAGTTCCGCAGGAAAGACAGCCTTTTTCAAGTCATTCCAAGTGACTGAGCACTCATTTGTCTTAAGGCAGGAGTGTTTTCCTCTCATGCTGATGAGCTAATCTTCTACCTGATATACGCTGAAAGGAAAATGCTGTAGCTTCGAACTGGGATGTTACCCATAATCCTCTTTTCACATAACTTTGGCAGTGCATCATCTGGAGACTGATGGTGCTGACAACATCACCTGTCGTCATTTGTAACACTAATGTCCCTGTCAGGTGATGCCAGCAGAAAGCATAAATCAGCCCTTCTGCTTGGCCACTAATGGGACACCTCCTAATGTATGTATGCCCCCCCCCCATTAGATTGGTTGTGTGCACCAGAAACATATGATAATCACCCATCAGCCTCTACTGGCCATGAATCTTCAAACGTCAGTCATAAATCTGAAAAGAAAATGTTTCTTTTTTTGATTCAAATTCGCGAGGTTTCGTGTATTTGACAGTAAACACTTCGACTTTGTCTTTGGATAGAGACGTTGGGGGGAGAGCTAGGCTGACCTCAGCAGAACAAACCTGCGGCGTTTGAATGTCAGATTTAATGACGGCACTCGCTCCTTTTAAAAACCCATCCTTTATATGCACTTACATGGAAAAATGCCTCCTTTGTTCTTTTGCAATCAGCGATTTGTTCACCCACACCTCTCTGCGCAGCTCATCAGGCTGTCTTCCCAGTGGCTGCAGTTCATGTGTTTCACCTACACACCTAAGGTTGGACTTTTTGTACCTGCCTTCAGAGACACACTCACAACTGGTTTTGTGAGTACTCAAAAGTGCTGTTTCTGTTACAGTTTGTCAGGTTCAAGTTGTAGTATTTTTAAACGACTGTTGTAATTTTAAGTACATGTCCTGATATGACTGTCATTAAACATCAAAATGTAAATCCGCTACAGTTTTAAGGACTGTTCCAGTTTGATTTCTTACATATCTTTCAGAAGCACACTCAGTACCCCTGATGTCATAAATACTGGCACTGCGATTAGACAGGACAGCCACACACGGCAGACTGTAAGATCTCTCACATTCAGTAAATAAAATACTTTCCATGTCTGTTGTGTTGGAGTTTGCCAACAACAATGAAAATGCCCAGTAAGTGACACTCTGAGGAACAGTAGAGTTCATATTTATTCCCACTGTAGGGGAATATTTTCCTATTTTTGTATTTTATTTTTTGCAGCTGGAAGGCTTTTCAGTTTAGGCGCCGTTTCATGGAGGTCTGCTTTCTAAACAAATTTTAAAACGAAACTAGATTTTCCACACTGTTGTTTTTATAAATGAGGTGTGTTGCTAACCAACCACCAAAGCAACTAGTGTGTCGGATGAGTGTGTGTGTCTGTAACTAAATATGGGTTTAGCAGAGACGAATGTAAAGGCGAGGTTGACTTGGCAACCTGTATTCACTTTGCATCACAACATTTGGAACTAAATCCTTTCTCTGTGACATCTAAGAATTATTTTTTGTACATTTTCAGTGTCTCAGAATTTCACAGGGCCTTTGCCATTCAGTTCTTAAGCCTTTTGTAGTAAACAATATCCATGTACATGTGCATATAATAATATACTACCTTTGGCACACAAAATAACCATTGTTTAAATTGAATACTAGTTATTTACCTAAGCTCTTTTCCAACCCAGAAGGAAGATGACTCAATCTTTGAGGCTGTGCATAGTGTAGGGCCTGCAAAGTGAAAATGGTTCTTTAAAATGTTTGATTACAGAATAATTTTATAAAAAGCCAATTGACAAAAAAATTTATAATATAACACAGGACAGAGACTTTGTGAAAAACATAAAAAGGCTTGTTTAATAATTACAACAATCTGAGGTGAGCATACATAAACTATAGAACATGTGTATTAATAATGTCATAATACAGCAATAATGATAAGCAAAACGGTAACTAGTACAACATTTTAAAAAGCAAAAATGTAAGAAAAAATGTAGGTACAGCAGCACCAAAAACATTTTGTAAAAAATAGAAGATCACTAGTAATAAATGGAAAACCAAAGCAACACTGTAATAAAAATAAACACATAAATGACATTTAAAAAAAATCCTGTATGGAAAAATGTGGCTCTTTAATGACTCTCTCAGATGAAGCAGGGAGGAGAGAGGAAAGGTGTGAGCAGCAGCAAGAGAGAAGGAGGTCCGCTGTTTTACACAGACAGCGCTCTGCCTCCTCCTCTGGTCACCGGCGGGAGCCATCTCCAGAGTACTGACTGCACTCCATCTCCCAGCAACCCCACGGCACACTCCCCAGATGCCACTCAGCTGTCACTCATCAGCTAATCAGCCACAGGACACTTAAGCACTGCTCAGGACCACGCTCAATGCGAAGTATTGTTTGTGCCATTCAGCCTGCATACCGAGTTCAGCCTGATCTGATCTGATCTGATCTGATCTGATCTGATCTGATCTGATCTGATCTGATCTGATCTGATCTGATCTGATCTGATCTGATCTGATCTGATCTGATCTGATCTGATCTGATCTGATCTGATCTGATCTGATAAATCACTGCCTACTGACAGCGTCTAGCTCCAACAAGGCGTCAAACAAATGGCGACTGAATTGACTCCAGTTCTCATATCCAGTCAGTTAAGACGGCCAACCAATAACCATCAGGACCAATGCAGGGTGCACAACCTTGCCTTAAGAAACTTCAACTCAGGAGCTATCTGCTCGTTGAAGGAAGGAACCAAACCTGCGATCTTCCAAACAGAGGTCAACCACTCTACCTCTGCTCCACAGCCGCCACAATAAAGCAGAAAGTTGTTTGAATATTTTGTAAAATTAAAATGCAAAACTGCAGCAGCACGTTGGTTATTATGTAAATGTGGCACATGTTCACGAAGTGTTGCAGCATATGGACACATAACATCAGCTGTTTCCAGGTTTTGTGTGTCTGCTAGTGTGTGTGATTTGATGGTTTGTGGAAGCAAAGCCACATGAGTAGAAAATAATGCAACCTGAAGCAGGACAGCAAAGTTTGGGCCATCCCTATTACAAAATATGGATCAATTAGAATAAGCTGTGACCCAAAGAGGAGGGGCTTGACCTAAAAAATTGTAAGGCTCTTTAAAAGACCAGGATATCTAAGAAACATGTGAATTATTTTAAATAATCCCAGTATAGTTTTTGTGTCTTTTTTGTAATTCATTTTCCAAACTTGTTTATATTTGTTTATGGTCCCTGGGATGCTGGAGCCTACCTAGCTACTGTTTGGACGAAGGTGGGGCTCACTCGATAAACAATTTCCTTGTCCATTGCATTGTCTGCCTGTAACACCTTAAACCAAATAAATCCAGAAAGATTTGAATTTCAACCTTAAATAAACACAACAGACATTATTTCTGTCTGTGCTGGGATGAGAGAAAAGTGTCTCTGTACTTATAGTTTGTGCAGTGCAAAAGCAGGCACCAAAGAATAAATCAAAAATTCCTACCTCATTGGCAGATTTTCTTTAAATGAAAAAAATCGACCAATGAGTAAAAAAAAAAGTCTTAACAAGATTCCTTATTTTAAGACAAAAATTGTAGTTGTCACTAAAGACGTATTTTCTCTCAGATTATTTTTTATTAAAAAACGTTTTTGATATGATTGTTTTTCTTGCAAGACAGACATTACAACATTTTTTCCTTTAAACAAAAGTCTAAATTTTATTTTTGAAGTGTGCAGGAAGATGCTGACAGTTTGTTTCTTAGTCTGGAGCTTCAGTGATGTATGTGGTGACTCAGGAAGGATTCACACCAAGATTACCAAAGTCAAAACGTAATCCCAGTTCTCAAAAGGCCTAATTTTGGAGCGCGATCAAACAGATCCGGTGAAGTGGTCAGTGAGGCAAACAAAGCCAGGAACAGGTCGGGCAAAAAGCAGAAATTAAAACAAGTCCAAGAAATTTAAGGAACATGATGCGGATTTTTATACATTTACATCCTTCTGAGCCTCAGCATCAGATGTTTCTGATGCTCACTGGTACATTTTCAGAGTATCTAAGGGTTAAAATTGTAGAAATCATTGTATTAAGAAAAAATACTAGAATTACTCACCTGTGATGAAGTTTGTGATCAAACTGCTGTTTAAGGTAATTCTTGGTTTTCATTGTGGAATGTCCCTGAACACATCATTTTACAGAGGAGGGATCGTCTCTCTGCTCTCCCTGCAATCATTTACTGTGTCCTGGGACAAAGAATCAACAAAAACGTCGCTCTTCTTACAGTTTCCATGGTTCTCCAATAATTCCACATAAAGTTTTCAGTTGCACCTGCATTTCAAAAGTGTTGCAATATGGTTCTGAAAGCCCCTTGAACACCATGATGAAATCGTTCAGTTTTGACAGACCTGCCATAGAGGAAAAGAAGATGGAGACGGAAGATGGAGAAGATGACCGGAATTTTCAAAATAAAAACTTAAACATGTTGCAACGGCAGGAAGTCAGAGGAGGGCTTCAGCTCTGTAGAAAGCTACAGCTGGTTGGTGTTCTCACACAAGACACTCACGTAGCATGAGCGTTCTTGATGCACATGTCACCGGCGTGAAAAGTTCAGACTGAAAGCAGACCTTCACAATTAAAGTCAGAAATCATGAAAGCAAAGTGACGAAACCACAGGGATAGTTTTTAAATTTGCCTAAATACAAAGTGTCAATATTGATCATAAGTTATTCATTTACAAAGAGAAGTGTGTAAAGTGATGCTATCGTGTCAATATGGACCAAACTCTCTGAGGAATGTTTATAGTCCCTTGTTGAATCTATGCCACCAAGGATTAAGGCAGTTTGGAAGGCAGAAGGGGGTCCAAGTGGCCAGAAATTGTTTGTGGACCATATATCATTTTTCTGTTTGTAGACAGGAAGTGACCAGACAGCTACCTAAATAAACAAACAAACAAAAGCCAACTTGTTTCTATTGTTTTTCTACCTTCTACTGTGCAACAACTTTTCAACACTTCCCTCCTCAAGTCTACAGTTCACGTGAGAAGTGCAGGTTGGGTCGCTGTGCTCCCACAAACAGGTGCCCTGATGTTATTTAGAAACATAAACTGAGTGATCCGTGCAGAAGAAAGACCGCGGTGGTCCCAAACCACGGTCTCTCACCTTTGTGTGCGCTGACATTTCTGTTCGCGCTCTCAGTGAAGCGCAACATACAGCTCCGCTCATGCGCTCCAACGTATGAGTCACCAAAGCAGCATCATTTGAACAAATCTGAAGCAGAGAAACGTTAAAGCTCGAAAGAGTATTTCTTTGGACACAATGTTCCCATTCAGAGACATTTCATCGTCTCTACTGAACCTGACATAACAGCAGAATTAAAGCCCGTCTTCACAAATTTCTCCCCATTAACATTATTTTTTGCAGAGGTACAGTAGAGGAATGAAAGGAAAGGAGACGGTTCCTCGCTCTTTTCCTGATTGGGTTGAAATTAAGTGGAAGAAATTGCAAGACAATTAACTGCTTTTTTATCAGAGCTGCACAGTCTGAAGGTTCTGCGGTGGCCCGCCAGCGCTGCCAGCCACAATCTTTTCCTCACTTTCTGCAGCCTTTGTTTATCTCATTTTTCAATTAACCTCAGTGATTTAGCTCCCTTTATGAAAGCGGCTGCATGTTTGCTCCAAAGAACAAATAAAACGCTCTCTTCTCCTCACATGTGCTATCTTGTCTTCTCCTGCCACTGTGTATCCGTCTGCCTCCCTCTCTCTTGGCTCCGTGTTCTTCCAGCCGGGATGCGGAGCGTCACGGCGCCTCGCAGGGTTTTAGCAGGCATGAGGCTGCGTGTGTCAGATTAAAGAGGGCAAATCTAAGGCGTGCAGGGACAGCTTTGGAGATATGGCAATTTGGTGATAACTTCCTCTTCTGTGCCCCCTCCCTTTGCTTCCTCCCTCCTAGCCCATCCCTTCCATTTGGAAAAGACCCCTGGAAGGACATGAGAATGGGGGGAACTGCTGCTGGAAAGCCTGGATAATCTTTTTTCTGGATCTGGCCTGCCACTTATCAGCAGAGCGGCAAGGCATGTTTATTCCATCCTCTGTCTCACTTGCTCTTTAACTTAGCTTCTCCTTTCAGCTTTAATGCCCTCCCCTCTTAGAAGTTTCTTCCCAGAAACCAGCGGAATGATTCCACTTCTTGGTGAAACTGCAGAAATCCCTAATGGTGCTGCACATTGCGCCAGCTCCAGACCGTAGAGAAAGCCTGAAGGCTGCGACACAAATGCATGATTAATCATCGCTAATGAGAGGGGAGGCCCAGGAAACAGTAGTAAATCAGAATGAATGAACCGCCTCAGGAAGGCTGCGGTGGAGTAATTGCATTACTTTTTTTAGGTGTGGCGTGGGTTGACTACCATCTCCAGTCCCATACCAGGGTGGGAATCAAAGCTGCACTTGTGATAAAGTGAATATATTACCCTGCACCAACAGCAACGCATGTTTCCCAAAGTGTTCCCTCCTCCTCCATGGCGGGGTGGGCGGTTATCAGTGCAGTGGGCCCATGGTTATGGATGATCCTGGCGCAGTGCAGTGAAGGTTGTCCACCCCCCCCACCCCTTGAGGAGCCACAGCTCTGCTTGTTTCAGCAGAAAGCTTCATCGCTTGGCAGCCGGAGCTCAGGACGCGGAGTAACCGCGTCCACACTCGACCCATCATAAATCAATTGCAGCACGCAGAATAAATCGCTTTTATGATCCTCAACAGTCGTGAAAGCACTCAATAAACCCAAAGTTTTTGGGAAAACTGTTTCAAAGAGCGGTGATCTGCAAACCGGAGCGTGCTGCAGGTTTTATATAGTCAGAGCTGACCAAACATCAGCCTCACTCAAGCACACAGCCGCTCCCACTGACCATGGAAGGAGTCTGTCTACACCACTCTTTGTGCTACACAGGAAAGTTTTTTTGTTAACACATAACCACTCTGGAATATTTTCTGATGATTAAAAGTCAGAGAAGGGGTCAAACTTAGAGCTGGACCATGACTTACAGCAGTTCCTAGGAGCAAGATGTTTCTGGTACCTTCTGCTGTTGGTGGACAGTCTGTGGACAATCAATCAAATAGCTAGGGGCTTCTTTTTGCAATAAAAATGTAATGGTGTGAAAAATTAATTTAAAGTCTTAAGATTTTTAAAAACAGTGCAGGCTGTGATTTCACACAGGCTTCGTCCAAATTCACGACTTCACTTCTCAAGGGTTAGCATGATGGTTGTTTTTGCCCTGGTTTGACCCACCTTCTCAAAAAAAAGTCTCTCACTAAAAAGACATGTATATTCAGTGATGACATTCACACAGAATCTGTTGAATTTTTCTCATGAGAAATAATATACATTTGTGGATGTTTGAAACTTAGCACTGAATTATTTTTTTCTGCATTAGCTACAAACAAGTTTAAAACAGTGCTATATCTACATACAAAGCAATGTAATTTATTGATACTTAAGGATGCTTAATGACCTAAATTAATGTTGGTACGGTATTAATATCTGATCGTAAGATACGAACAGGATAATAAATGTAAAGTAAATGGTGTGGTCGAGTCTGGGTGTGGTTGTATAAGTTTGCTTCCTCCCACTCCCTTTCAAGCAATCTATCACTTGATGTCTAGTTATCCAATGTTTGACATGTTTTTTTATTAATGTAAACCTCGGTTGAATGTGTTACACGTGTGTTATTCTTGCTTGATTACTTGAAATAAACCATTTCAAAAGTAAAACTGTTTGCAGGGGCGGTTTTCATTATGTAGATGTTACTCAATGTCACTTTAAGACAAATGATAAACGTTTATTTTAGTAGAATAGAATCACGTTAATCTCTGCAAGGGGTCTCTATAGCTGCCAAACCCCAAATTTTGACAATATTCTTAAAATAGCCTTTAAATGATTAATTTGTGTTTTGACATTCAGAGGTTTGTGCAAGGACAAAGTTTGCAAAGATGGAAAGAAAAATACCTAAGAATGAATGAAGACTGACATTAAAACTGGTATTGTACAGTATTTAGTGAAAAAGACTGTAGGGACCATAACTCAGCAGCACATCTACAAGCCCTAATTTACAAGATTTTTGGTCTAAGACGGGAACTCTGATTGCAGCTAAAAATCCAAGCTTTTGAAAACAGAATTTCCCTCTTATGTTAATCACAAAAACCAGATGATAGCATCCAATACTGCTTTTCATTAACTTCACTTGCAGCTTTTGTGTTGCTTTCATGACCCTCTTTCGTTCAAGAAAAAGTCACAACTTTAAAATCCAAGTCAGTGTTTTTCAACTACTGTGCCATGAGAGAAATTTTTTTCATTTCACGCAAATGGTCTAAAAAATAGATTTACCATTGCCAGGATATTGGCTTTGTGTTCATCCAAACAGGCTCTAGTTTCACACTGAGTAGGTAGAAATATTAAAGATCAAAAAATACCGTATTTCTTCGTGGGGTGGCCATGGTGAAGAGGTCGAGCGGTTCACCTCTGCAAGATTGCAGGTATGGTTGTAGGTTGATTTTTGGTTGATGATATGCCTTGAAGGAAAACTTATACTGTGGTTAATCCTTGTTGAAAAACACTGGTCTAATTAACCTTTAAATTTCCGATTATTTACTCTATGTTTTTGCTATTTTTTTAGGGTCTGATAGACTAATGGGTCTTCCGAAAGCCAAAACTAGACATAAGCTAAAAAGATTACATTAGACATCACACCCTTAATGCGAGGGATTTTATTTTTTTTAACCAAAGCTGACTTTCTTCCGAAGAATTTCAGTTGGATGGCAGATCAAAGAAAAAGTACAGTCCAAGCACTGGCGTGTGATGGCACGTGGATGACACACAGGAATCAGTGACCCATACCCAGAGACCAACGTCTCGTACAAATGTGTCTTAGTTTCTCATGTAGTTTCATTCAAAGTTGTAGAAGAGCCATGATAATTAATCACCCAACGCATCATCACAGACTCTGCGTGACTTTCTTTGGGCCTCTAAATGGGGTAAATAACCCCAGCACTTACCACGCAGGAAGACATTTCATCAAACAAATATGATCAAAACAAAACTAATGACGTGTAAATTGTTTATGATGTACTCTGAAATGAGCAGGCGCACAGCCTGTCTGGGGGTAATCAGACACAAGAAAGACATAATCAGGAGGAAATGAATATGAACATAGCCAGAGTGCACTCTGACACCACTGCATTGTACGTTCGAGTGGTCTGAAGGTGTGCAGCACAAATAGGTCATGTCAGGCAGCAGGAAATATGTGTTTCTGCCATTTGTGCTCGCCGAGAGAGAGGCCGTTTGAGCAGAGAATGAGTGACACTGATATGAAAAATGCTCCTCGCCTTCATAAAAGAGCAATCACAGCACTCAATGAAGAGTTATTGAGGGAGACGCGCCTGTATTGAATTTCCTGAACCAACAACTATTGTGCAGGGATTCAATAAATGAACTTAAAGAGCATCATTACATTACAGCTCAATTAGGCAACTGTAACGTCTCCTCTGTGTGTGTCTGTGGGATGCAGTTAAAGGCATTTGTGACACAAAACAAGAAGAGAACGACACGAATCATTTAAAGATGTTTCAACTCACCATGAGGCGTCATGTGATTGGGTGAGTGAAGGAAACATTGATATCTGCAGAAGCAAAGGAGATGGGTTTGCCTGCAGAAGCTGAACAGGCCGCATATCCACGCCGGAGCGGGATCATGATTCACACCCTGCAGCAGTGATACTTAACAGCCACCAAAATGTTTTGAACTCCCTTCATCATTGAGTGAATTTGACTATAAGAAGCTCTTTTAGCCCTTTTGAATTCATGCAGAAATGAATGCAGGTACTGCAGGCGAAAAATGGGCACATCTGCACAGGGCATGCAAGTGACCTGCAGAAAATTTTCAGCTCATATACCACACTGAACATTTCTATGTTCATGAACATTTTATTTCACTATAGGAATGATATGGGTGACAGCGAACACTTGAACAGGTTGGGGTAATAAGAATAAAAAAACTTTTTTTTTTTTTTTTTTTTTTTTACCTCCCCGAAATCTACGCACTTCCTCCTTACTCCCCTTAACCCTTTATAGGGCACTCATTGAAATTCAATGAGATTCAAAAATCAATTTAAGAGTGTTATTGTGGGCCGTGACTACAGTTTTTTTTGTGTTTTCAAATTTTTCAAAAAATGTGTTTTTTTCACTTGAACCTAAATGAACAAAGTGATCATTTTGGTTCCCTGCCCTACGCAGTTTAAAAGAATCCAAATCACCAGCAAAGTGGAAGGTACACAAGGTCTGTTTCAAATTAAAACATCACTTTTGCAACATAAGTGTTGATTTCGACTTCTTTATAAATAAATTGTACAAGAATAAAAACATGACGCAAACGTGTAACATACGAAGCATACGTTTATTTAGTGTACAACAGTAAAACATGAATAATATAATCTTTATAAGGTAACGTCTTACACTTTTATAAACTCCTTTAATAAACAGAACAAAAGTCAAGGACAGGAGCTTTTATTCATGGAAACAAATGAAGCGGCTTCACTCACTGTTGATGCAAAGGTAGAGCCTGCAGACCTCATTTGACTTTACGATTTTTGTTTTCCTACTGGAATATTTGCAGGTCTGGCAGTTAGCATTTTCAGGGGCTTTAAAGAGGAAAGTGGTTGAAGCGCAAAGCCTCATGTGTTGTGGGATCTGTGGTGGTGGTTGCCTAAACATTTCACATGATAAAACAGTTATCAAAGGGTCACAAACTGGCAAAAATCTAAACCCTAACCCTAACCCTAGTTCAACGAACTCCAGGTCATTGATCGAATTCCAAAGCCATGTGATCAGTATTGAAGGGTAATCTTTTCTGAATAGCTGAGTAAAGATCGCATTGTTCTTGACCTCACTGAGACACAGGTGAGTAGCCATTTACAAATTGTGGGGAAATGATCAAACATCAGCACTTGCCCTACAAAGGGTTAAGATGCAGCCAAACCTGTTATACGACCCTCCACGGCCCAGACCAGCCAAGAACCTGCAGCCCCCTTAAGGTCAACTGAGACATTACCTTGGTAACATACCAGTAAATCTTTGCATCACAGAGTTGAGTTTGGAGTCTTCATGCATCACAAATATAAGCCATGACACATTTCATGTCAAGTTTTTGCTGATAAGTATCAACAAAAAACAAATTCCAATTTTCCAGAAATTATCCATGACTGAGTTCTTTGACTTTTTGCAGCTTTCAGTGGGCAAATACTAATGCCTATATAGCTGGCATCTACTTGTACAACACTTTTCCACCAAGTCTGCAGTGCTTTACGGTGACTTATGCTCCATCAATGGCAGGAGCACTGGAAGAACTGCAGGAGTTTAAGAACGAGGACAGTTTAACATAGAGGTCCAAAACTAACTTTGCCAACTACAGTAAGTGATTGTTGGCTGACCGTTCCATCCAGAACGGCACCAAGTGGTGCAGTTATTTTTTCCTTGTTGGAAATATATATTCGGAACATAAAGAAGTGAAGGCGCAGTAGAGGTACAGAAGGGTCATATTCACAGTTTGAGAAGAAAAAAAAGATGCATTTTCTGGCACAGTTTTAGGAAAAAAATGACAATGCATGGAGAACAGGAACTACCCAACTTTTACTACGTCTTCCCAAAAACTATAGCAATAACAGATGACAGAGAAATTTGTGTTAAATTGACAATCCAACTTATAAAAGTGCAATTAAAATTATGAGCAGTTGTAGTTTTATGCTTGAACTTCAGGTTTTTTTAAATCTTTTTTAACATGATCAAAGCCAGCTCTCCAGAAAATCCTGCAAGTTTTTGACAGGCCATGACATTTATGTTTTTAGCTGAATAAAAGCAGACATTCAACTTCCTGTTCTTCAGAGTAAACATATCGCCCGCAGTGTTGTTGCAGCTTCTTTTTCCACAGATCTTCACGCTGCCACGCCTGCTTTCACCTCCATGTAAATGGTTGTGTTTGAGGGCTTCGGGATACACGACTTCTCCACAATCTCCGGGTGCAACAGATGGATTTCCCCCTGCAGGACCTGAAAGACGCAGAGCAACATTCAACATGTAATTACCTTCGACACACATTGTCATGGTGTTGTGAAGATTTCAACACGCACCCGTGACACTGTGGATGCAGCACAGAGACATAAATACTGGTTTGGCTTTATGTTGGAAGGGCAGGAGCCACCTCAGCTGTTCATCATGAGAAAAAGCTCCAGCCGCTGCCTGAGACCGAGATGTGTCTCAGCATGCGCACAAACAGCACGCACACGCTCACTTCTCTCATGTGGAACTTGTAATGGCTCTGAGACTTTGTCACAATGTATTTCTTATTCTTATTAACTGCATGGGTGCAATTTATTTTCCTCTCAGGCGACGAGGTGCTCGGGAGCGAGGGCAGCTCTGGTTGGAGCTGATAAGCCTCTGCGTGCATGCAGGCCTGCTGGCAGGACCAGATTTACCACCAAGACAATGTCCACTGGGTCGAACACATGCGTGCCTAACCCCCACACACACACAGGAAGACGCCCACACACCCACTCACACAGCCACACTGGGAAGACATCAGCGGCATGTTCTCCTCAGCATCCAGCTTTCCCAAACAAAGTCCCATCATTCCGTTGTTCTCAACATGAGTACACTCCCATGTAATTAAATCTGCCATCCAAGATAAAGGGTTACAAACTAACTAATCCTGTAATTACTCATTAAAAGATAATTTGACTTTTTTCCAATTTGAGGTAAAAACTGACTGATCTTTGCGACCCTATTGTTGTTTGAGGTACAATTACCTCAAAGCGCAAAAGGGGCAACAAAAAAAAAGACTGCAGTTGACAAAAGCAGCTCTTGTTTGATGATCAGTGTCTCACACACTACAAAATTGGTTAATATCAAGATAAAAGCTCATAAACTGATTATTTGACCCTGATTTTAAAACTGAATCTAAGCTGGTTTATTTGTGAGCAGCATAACTCACACCCAAGATAGTTTAAAGGCCTTTCAGAGTAAACTTTATCAATACATTGGATCCTAAATTAACTTTGGCACACTAAAGAACAAGTTATTTATGAAATATGAGTTATTTTTCTGAGCTCTTTTCCTAGCCAGAAGTAAGAAGCCTTGATCTCAGAGGCACCGCCTTTTACTCTTTGTGGCCGCCATCCATTTCATGACATCATCCTTGATCTCGCCTCGGCAGCTTGTCTGTGTTTCATTCACAAAAACAAACATCATCCAAATTTTTGAAAGGCTGGATGAAAGGAAAGTGTTTTGCTGATCACCGTTAGCTCCATGGAGTGAGTGGGTGTTTGTGTTAGTCTGGGGACAGTGCTGGCTGCGCACTCTTCCTGGAAGGGGCTGTTCCTCACTTGTCTACGTCCCATCGTGAGGACCCACTCGTTTTCATGGATTGGGAGAGGTTTGTGTTCATACTGCAGGATTTTAGAGGAATCCTCAGTTATGCATGAATGGAGCAAAAATTCCACTTTGGGGTTGTTTTTTTATGGGAAATCAGAATTATAATATTCTTAACAACTCAAAAAAGTTGATATTGCATGATATACGCCCCTTTAAAATGCCTCACGGATTTTAAAAAAAGCCTAAAAAATTCCAGATTTAAAAATTAAAAAACTGGCAACTTTATTACACACACTTGTCTAACTGCTTCTTAACACAAATTTCTAATTGCCAAAATCACATGGCAGCAACTCAGTGCATTTAGACGTAGACATTGTAAAGATGATCTTCTGCAGTTCAAACCGAGCATCAAAATGAGAAAAAAAAAAGGTGATTGAAGTGACTTTGAACGTGGCGTGAATGTTGGTGCTAGATGTGAAGGTCAGAGGATTTCAAAAACTGTTGATCTACTGGGATTTTCATGCACAATCATCTCTGGGGTTTACAGAGAATGCTCAGAAAAATAGAAATTATCCAGCGATTGACAGTTCTGTGGGTGGAAATGTCTTGCCAGAGGTCAAGAAAGGCAACAATAAGTTAAATAACTGGTGCCTGACCAGAGCTCCTGCAGGGGCAGCGCTTAGGGGCAGGGGCCAGCGTTTGTCACTGGGACTGGCTATTTCTTCGCTCTTCTCTTTGTGTGGGGGGTGGGGGGCCTGGTGGTCGGCTCTTCTTGTGATAGGGAGACTTGAGCCTAATGCTGGTCCTAGTTGGGCCTTGTTTACAACGCCCTTCAGTGACGCCCCCACTTCTCCTGGGTGTCCTCCACCTGGGCAGGGGGGAGCGTCCCCAGCTTAGCTCTCTCCTGGACCCCCTGCGGGATTAGGGGCTTGCCTGGAGCATGGGGCGGGTCTCCCTTGGGGGGCCCTGGATCGTGCTTAGTGATCGCAGAAGGGTGCTCAGAACCCCTGGGTAGTGGTGGGCTGCTCGTCTGGGGCTGGGGGGGTTTCCAGGGGTGGGGCCCTATATTGGGCCCCCTGGCGCAGCAGGGGAGGATATTCTTATCGTTGGGCTGAAGCTTGCACTCTTTGTGCTCCTGTGCTTCCCCGCTCTCTGGAGCCCCTGTGGCAGTCCTGCTGGCCCTGGTCTGGGTGGCTGACATGATTTTCTCCATCTGCTATAGGCTATCGTGCGGGTGTTCAGGGGTCCTGGCTACCGCTGCTGCTTTGGCGGGGGTCTTGGTGTGGGGATGACTGGGCACTCTCCCTCTTTTTTTGCAATCCATCATCCACCTCAGCAGAGCATAAACGCTCACCTGAGCACAGGGGTGAGCTCACCTTTACACAGAAACTATGCATGGCAGAATAAAAGGCTTTACATGTCTCGGTTTGTATGCATAAGTGTGCGTGTGTGAATTGTAGTTTATTGTGTACATGTTGACATGTTTGTATGTGAAACGTTTTGGAGCCAACAGGTATGTATGCAATATTTGAGTGTGTGTATGGACAAACCCTGCAACTTTTAGATTAACATTCACACCTGACAGCGATGATAAACTTCCAGCAACTTGTTGGTTTTTTCTGCCCGGAACCAACAGAAAAAAAGGGATACAAATATATTAAATATGAATAAAGTTTAGCCTGAATTTCAAAAGGGGTTTATACAAAAATACACCTTGTGTGTCAGAAGATTCATAACCCTCTGTTGGAACAATGCCGACCAGAGCTTGTGGAGTAGATCGGTGCATTGGGGGGGTGGCATTCCCGTTCGCCGCGGAGAAGCTGGAAAAACGTGACAATAGCAGGAACCTTCTAAAAATCCAAAGAGCGGAGAGGGTTGATCAGCCCACTGGCCTGCTCCGATCTGTGGCCGTTTAGAAGACTCCGGCACCGCCTGCTCTCCACATGTCTGGTAACCAGCACTCGGGCAAGAGCTAAGTGCCAGAGGCGCTGTCAAGGGAGGTGCTGCAAAGAGGAAGTGATCAGTTCTGGGAAATTTGTTTTGGTTTTTTTTGGAAAGGCAAGAGTGTTTTAATCGTTCTCTTATTTCTTTTATTCCCTATAATAATAAACTCTACACTAATAACAACCCCCTTATAATAAGAAACTCTCTATAATAATAATGGAAAAACAAGCTTCAGGCAAAAATAATGTTTTGTGCATTCAAATTCCATTTTGAAGTTGTGTGTGTGCTTTCCTATTAATTAATGGATGAAAAATGAAAAACAAGAATGATCCAGTCAGTTTGCTTTGCATATTCAAAAGGCTCGAAGTCCAAACATCATCTTGATAAGTGGTGGATATAGAAAACAATCTGTCGTGCAGGATATGTCTATGGTAGTGGTCTGCAACCTGAGGCTCCAGAGCCACATGCAACTCATTTATTCCTCCATTGTGGCTCTCTGGGTTTGAAAAAAATTTCAACAATTTGAATACCAGGTATGTTGGTAAGTTTTAGTCATTTCTTTTTTTAGATTTTTCAACTGAAGGGATTTTACTTTAGTAAAATGTAACTGTTAAATTAAGAGGCAGTGAATAACTTTACCATTCACACGTCAGATATCTGAGAAAAATTAGGGTAAAAGGTTTGATCCTTTGTCAGAATGTTTACTGATAGAATACATTTAAATTCCTATTATTATTATTGGTGTTACAGGACAAAGTCCTTAAAGTATAATGGCAAAAAAATCAGCTGTATCAGGATCTTATTTGACAAAAGCTGTGTTTAGTTTTGAAAGGACGTATGTGTTGCTATCAAGAGTAAAAGAAGTTCGAATTTTATATACAGAAAAATAACACTTATAATTTGATTGTTGTAAATATTTATATTCTATTCTATTCTATTCTATTGTAAAAGAATGGCTTTATGGCTCAAAGGCATAAATAAGGGCAGTTTTCAAAATAGGGAGGAAGGATTTTGTGGCTCCCAGTGGACCCCTGGCACTCTCAACACATGTCCGAACACCTATCTACCCAAAGTAAAAATCTCATTTTTATACATTTGGATTTTAGCTAATGGGTCATAGCAAATGCTTTTTTTAAGTATGACTGTTATTTAATTTAAATAAATTAAAAGAAAGACATTTTTTTGAATGATTTGAGGTGAAAAGTTACAAGGATTGTCATGTGTCTTTAAGGTGTCATTGAACGATCCAAACGTGACTTCTGATTTCTGCAGCAGAATATCCTTTTCATTTATTGTTTATTCGGTTTCCTTTTGCCTTAGTAACTGCGCCCGCAAACACTGAAATCATGCCAACGCATCTTCAGGGAGCTTGAATATGGAGTTCATTAGCATTTCTGATGAGGTAATGAGTATTCTTTAATAATTGACTTGGTGCATTATGCAGCATGACCAAAGCTAAATCCTCCCAAGGGTGAGATTACTCAGTGTTGCTCTGTTTGTCTGTTGTACAGGCGGACGCCAGGAGCAGCAGTGTAGTGATAAGGGAGAAAAATTACAGTTTGCAGTTTATAGTCAGGGGCTCAGCCACGTCTGAAATGTGAAAGAAGAGCTGCTCTGTCGGACGATGACAGCCAATCCATCAGAGAAACCAAGGCAGTGTCTGAGAGGTTGAGGAGAACTTTTACAGATAGTTGCACCTTTCAAAGGAAATTGGAAATTGTCAGATACATGCCATCTGCATTTTAGTTCATCTATTTTCTGAGGAAATCTCCACTAAAGTACTCTTGGAGAATCACAGAGACAGTCTAATATTCACGCTGGCAGAGCCAAAGCCCATCCTGGAGCAAAGAGGAACATTTGCAGCCACGGTGTCAGGGTTAACAGATGTTTCCAAGACAGCTATTAACCTTCAGTTTATTTGTGCGTGCATAAATGAGGATGTGTGTGCGTGTGCGAGCATCAATCTTTGTGTCAGAAGCTGAAAGCTCACTCTCCTAGAGCTCATTCTGCAGAATGAATATGTTTACTTCTCAGCAACAAAATGTTTTATTTTGAAAAAGAGAGGAGAGTTTTGAACCAGATCTTCTGCTGGCTGTGACCTTTGACATTCCACCATCATGACTTGTCCTCACTGTCGTACAGTTGCTGCAATTCTGTTATGCTGCAAATCCGCTGCTGATGTCCATGAAACTCAGTGGACAACCCCCCCCAAAAAAAGCTCATTTGTATTTGTTCACTGACCCAGCTTTCACATGGCATTACTGTCCTTTTTTGCACTGAGGTTACAATGAACAAGAAAAAAAATGTGGGTTTTTTGGTCATAGCAGAAAAAAGGCTGCCATAGAAATCACATGGCAAGCCAGAACAGCAAAAGTAAATGAGTCTTTTGACATTTTTCGTGTTCTGTGCATTTTCCTGTTGAATTTGAACTGGCTGTAGGCAAGATGAGGCATTCTAGGACAGGTGGGTTGATCACACTCTGATGAAACTCTGCATCAAAACTTGAGTCCAGTTAGAATGTTTTCACTTTTTTAGAACTTTTTATGCTCCAGTGACAAGATCAAGCCTTCAGATCATGAGAACTTTGGGATCATGTCATCAGGATCATCCGAGCTTCAGGATGACCTCTGCGGTTTCTGGGGTTAAGGGCACTGTGAGGATTGTGTTCTTCTTGTCCAGCACTTTAAATAACCTCTAATGAGTGACAAACTGCTCAGGATGGGTGTCAGACAGGAATCAGAGCACAGTACACCAACTGCAGACTTCATGGAGTGGTTTCAGGCCAACCACCTTCCCTTGAATGTGAGCAAGATGATGGAACTCTTGGTAAATTTTGGGAAAATATTAACGGCTGTGGAGCTCATAGTCATCCAAAGTCCTGAGGTGGAAATTTTGGTCCACTACAGGTAGTGGGAGACCAGTGAATCAAATACTTCTTGAGGAAAAGGTCCTTTAAAGACCCACTCCAATCATCTTCTGATCTACTGTAAAAGTCTTCCCAGTTGTCTTTTAATTATGATTATGCCGCATTTTTTTCATCTGCTACAGATTCACAACAATTTGTCAGAAATGTGATTTCGAGCTTAATTCTCTTTATTTATGTCCTCCATCAATAGAAAAATGCCACAAGAACCTGTTCAAAATGTTCAAAACCAAAAGCGTGATTTTCATTGGAGTGGGTCTTTAAAGTTTAACGCGGGAGCCGTTGTACAGAACATCTTTCTCACCGTTCTCCTCACATTTGTACAACAGTTCACCTTCATGCAGAAAATAACAGACCTGTCTGTTTTCTTGTTCCAAAGCCGTAGTCGCCTAAAAGAAAAATGTTTACCTGTTTTCTTCGAACGGAATTGTTAGATTTATTGTGGAAGAAGGTGAAAAGGATGTTTGCTCTGCACGCCTTAGCAGAAACTCCCATGCGAGCAGACTTGATTCCATAAAGATGTCTCCAGACTGTGCATGGTGGAGGGTTATACCACCCCCACCCTTCTCCCCGACATGAATTAAGTTTTCCTGTGAAGGATGAATGCAGATCCTGTTTATGATTTACACATCTGAATGAACGAATGCTTCCATTTAAATGCAAACTCCTGAGCTGCAGGAAGAGGCTGTGCATCACTCGGACACTTTTTTGCATTTTCCTTAAAGAGTCATAAACAACCTCCCGTGCTCCTCCTCGTCCCCGTCATGTTATCCTTACGTAGAGTTTGTGTTCCTCTGCTCTCAGTGGAATTGCTTCTGTCCCTCGGCTCATCGAGCTGACTGATCTGAGAGACGCTCCACCTGCTGCAGCTCTGAACCAGAGAGCACCCCCCTCACACACACACCTGTGCAAAAAAAAAAAAAAAAAAAAACACTCCAGTTACTCCAGTAACTTGATTACCAAATACCCCCCATTCTAATTTGTTGGCTTGAAGCTTCATTTAATCTGGTCTAATCAATGCTACAATAAAATCTTGGATTGAAATGCTGCAGTGATGAGATTTCATTTGTTTAACAGTTTAGGCTTCATCTTGTTCTGTTGTATGAAGCCAGAAGCAGCACAGCTCATCCAGGAGATAAAGACGTGCTTGTGTTTCCTCTGACTCCCTCATTCTTCAGTTATGGGCTGACGGTGCTGGATGGCATGACTGCAGTGCTGCTTCAGTCGCACATTTGGGTAAAGGGATGAATTAAAAGAAAAAAAACAACTCTTAATTGGTATTTATACTACTTTAATCTCTTTTGGCTGTGCAGTAATGAGCACTCTAGCCTCAGCAAGAATAACGGAGCCGGTTAGGTTTATATTTCAGACAAATTGTGCATTTTGGTGGGATAAAGGAGAACAACAAACATTGAAAGATGCCTTTATTGATGCTGAGGTTCAGCACTTACAAAAGCCATATGAACTAAAAATAATGGGAAAAACTCTAACCACAATCAAGACAACAAATGGAGATAAGCTAAATGGATATGCATGCAAGTATTCCATCAAAAAGAGTCTTAATACGTGAGGTTTTAGTTTAGACTTTTAGAAGATTTTCAATGTTGTGAAGATTCAGTTCTGTCCTCCCTGCTCTGTTTGAAACTTCCCCGACAAATAAACCACACTCTCTGTTTAGCCTAATTTCAGCCTCATTTATCTTCTCTTTTTCAATGTTCTTATGAATTTGGATTTATTTTTTAATTTATTTGTTTTCATTAAACTGCATCTTCTAGGACCTCCCTGCTGACTCCCTGAACTAGATAAAACATTTTTGAGTAACTTCCATTTCTCCATACCAAGTTTTCCAATTAAATTTACTTTCTGGGGGTTTTTTTTGTACTTTAAAACACTTCATTTGCTTTGTTTCCATGTCAGAGAACTAAAATAGCAGACTCATAAATAAAAGGGCAAAAACATGTTTCTTCTGAATGTGGAGTCTCAAAACACACTGAACCAAATCCAGAAACTTCGCTGCAGATGATTTTCTTGTGCAGAGAGGCTCTGCTGTCATTGTGTGATGTTCACAGCAGCGGGCAAGTGGGGGAAGATGAAGATGCTGATAGTGGTGATGACTGCAATGGTTCCTCTGATATCACCAAAGGGCTCCTCCGCTCAGCGGAGCCGTCCATCAGGAAATCAGCTGGAACCCTTTCCATGAAAATTCGTAGTTTTTTCTTATCAGAATCTATCTGTTTTTGTTCGTTTTCCTCTCCATAATTTTGCCAAACTGGGAAAACAACAAGAACTTCCATTCAAAATAGATCATTACTGAGGAGTCAAAAAGCAACGATGCAGAAATCGATGGACGGGAAGAACTTGAAGTCTAAACTTTACACAATGAGGCAGCTGTTGTACAGAGGTAAAGCCACTTTTCATTGAAAGATCACAGGTTTAGTTCCTGCCTTGCCAGCCCATCTGTCAAAGTGTTGTTTGGCAAGACACTGAACCCCATAATGTTCTGGGCGGTTATACTGTACGTTGGCACCAGTATTAGGCAGCTGAGCTGCCATCAGTGTGTGAATGTGTGTGTGCAGGAGAACATGGGACTGTGAAGCACTTTGGGCCTTCGAGGAGAGTAGAAAAGCATCATATAAGTATATAAAATAACACCATTAACCATTCAAAAAAGCTCCTTAAGACCAGATTTAAATCAGCTTTTCACCATCATCACAAGTGTTAGCAGTCAGGGGTCTCCTGCTCAATCTTCTGACTGGAAAAAGCAGAAGGACACGGGAGACCTTAAAAGACATCCAATAGTTCTATAAGTATGACCTTTGGTTTTTCAAGAGCTTCTAACATGTTTAAGGTAGTCCTTTTCATTTAAATCGTACAAGTGTTTGCTGGATTTTGGATCTTCTGTTTGTCTCAGTTTGTTTTTTTTGTTTGTTTTTTTTTAAGTTAAAAGCAGAAATGCCACGAGTACATTGTTTTTTTTTTTTTTTTTTTGTGTGGTCCTAAGCATACACCCATGACTTTTTTTTTCAGTGTTTTGGATACTTCTCAGGACGATTTGCCAGTTTGACATGGACTTGAACTTTGATGTGAGTCAAAACTTGAGATTGGAAAATGGTGGAAATGACTTACGGCAGGACAAGAAAAGCTCTCCCTGATAGCCATCCATGAAGAACAGAATGAAACTGCTGAGTAATGCAACTATCTTAATGTTCTTTAAGACAGTAAACGGATCTGGAATAAGGATAAAAAATGTTTCAATGAAAAAAAAATCCTGTCAAGACTCTTATTTCTTAGAAATTCAGATCGTTTGACATGAGCTGTTTTTTATCAAGACATCTCAACTGGTTTTCTTTTTCATGTGCTGCTTTGCTGCGGGTGAAAGCTTATCTGTTGAAGATAAAAACTGAATTAATATGTTGATGAGGAGGCCTGGATCAGCTGTGGGTTTTACCACAGAATCACGGCAGGTCACGGCAGAATAGAGGCTGAGGTCAAAGTCAGAAATGATGCTGACACTTTGAAAGCCATCACGATGATTTGAAGGGACATTGAAAGCAATTAGTGGCGTCTCTTCTTGAGTGTAGTTAAATGAAGTCCTTAGAAGGTGTATTTTTCTTCTTCTTCTGTAGAGTCATTTTAATTTACAGTTCCCTCTGAGCCTTCTCATTGCAACTTGTGAAGTTGTATTGGTTTGAATTCACTCAAATATCTCGTTTTTTTTCTTTCTTTACTTTTTTAATATTCAGTTTTGTTAGAATTAACACTCCCCTACATTTGAAAAAGTTTAATTTCTGTTTATTTTTTTTATCCACCTTTTTGTCAATTCATTTATATGTCTGGTTTTGTTTGTTTGTTTGTTTTGCCTGTCCCTCTATCTATCCATTTATCTATTTAGTTAATGTCTTCTTTTGGATTTAGGCAAAGCTTAAAAATACATTGAGGCTCCAGTAAACTATAGAAATTGCATAAACATTTTAATGGCAGCTGTTAATGAAGAGACATTAAACCATTATATTCAACCACAAGCTGCAATATAATTACTTAAACAACTAAGGTAATAAAATGTACATCACCTAATTGTTATGGCTGTAAAATTGTATATTGAATCAAGCTTTAAATATGTTTATTTTGGGGGTAAAAATTGAATTTTCAACATGGGAACAAACAGGAACTGGACACACGCCTTGGAAAGCTTTAAAAACTACAACTGCAGCAATACTGCACTGCAAAAGCAGGCCCCTTAAAAATCAGTCAAAAATTATTGTCCCATTGGCAGAGTTTCTTTATATAACCAAAAAAAAAAAAAAAAAAAAAAGAAATAGAAATATCCCAGTAGGTTAAGAAAACTGGTCTTACCAAGATTTTCTATTTTGAGAAGAAAATTCTAGTCACTAAGAAGGGTTTTTTTTTATTTTTTTTTTTTTACTATAATTGTTTTTCTATTAAAAAAAACTTTCTTGATAAAATCATGTTTTTTGCAAGACAGAACAAAAGACACTTTTTCTAAGCAAGGCTCTTTTTACTTTGTTAGACTTTGCTATGTGTGGTGAGGGATTAGATTTAAACAAAAGCAAATAGTCTGAAATGTTTTTCATGGAGGTTTAGGAGGGACAATATTAAATAAATATAAACACCATGAAATCAGTAAAAAGAATTCATTAATTTAAATTGGCATTCAATATAGTAACACTTTTATTTAATGATTGAATGGTGTTTATTTTGATTTAATATTGTCCCTCCTAAATCTCCATAGTTTTACAGTTTTGAAGTAACTTGTAACTCACTTGTTCCAAAGCCAAAGTTGCCTAAAAGAAAAATGTTTTCCTTTCAGTAATGAAGAGTGTCCTCCACAGAAGCTAACAAAACTCTTTTTGCAATTCCACATCAAGTTCTAAAGCTTACAAGTAAGATAAATATTATTCAGTAAACTACTTTGAACAACTTGTAAGGACAAAATAACAGTCTTTTGGTGTTTCTGCCTTCTCAATGCAAAAGCAATATAAAGAAAGTGTTTTGTTTTGGATTAGACAACAATGTTCCAAAAATAAAACAAATAAATGATCATACAAATGATCAAAGAAGACATTCATTATTCCATTTTAACACTGTAGCATCAGCACTTGTTTCTACATCAGGTTTCCCTCAATAGATGCCTCGATTTCTGGTTTAAGACCTATTACCCAAACACAATTAAGCTGAATTGTGTGGAAAGTGTATCATTGCATGCCTACTGCATACGATTCGATTTGTTGTTTCGTAATAAACAAATGATGTATCGAACCAAAAAAAAATAAAGACCCAAAAATCAAGGTTTGAACCGAATCGTGAGGAAAGTGTACTGCTGCATCTATTGCAGGAGATCCTTGTAACTTCCTACATTCACTAAAAAGTCTCAATAAATCTAAATCTAAATAAATAATCTAAATAAGTCTCAATAAACTACAAAGCTTAAATTTCATGTGAGAGTAATAAAGTATTTTTGAACGTCCTCTTTTTTTGACATCACATCCTTGATGTTCGTCCCTGTGGCAACAACATTCAAACGCAGCGTGACGTCACTGCCGTGATCTCCATTGTCCACACCATAACATGAAGTAGCGGGGAGCCTCGATCCTTTCCTGCGAACGCTAAAGTGAGTGCTTTCGATCCGGTTCGGATTTTTTAAGTGTTATTTTTATTTTAATTGAAGGCGTTAAAAGCATGTGGAAGTGACACTAACCCAGGCTAACATCTGCTCCGGTGTTCAACACTGTTGAAGGCTAGGCTAACGTGCTAACTCTGCAGCTAGCATCAGCGACCCGTTTGTCTGTTTGTGGCTCTTTGTGGCGTGTTTTGTTTTCTGTAATACTCATTATTTACTCTGTAATGAGGCTGCCACGTGGAAGTGTCATTGAGACCTTGCAAAGACCCGCTTAGTGGGCGGGTGGTGTATATATTTTTTTTTTTTTGCAAGCTAATTACGGTTAGCCTCCACTCTCGGTACGGAGGCCTCTGAGTGTCAAGAATGTGAGTCTTTTGGGTGGTTCATCTCCGAAACAGGAGGACCACACTGGTTCTAATCGGGACAGCCGCAGCTGGTCTCTCTCTTTTTTAAGAGCACTGCAGACGAACTGGTTGAGTTCAGAACCGAAAAGCGCTTCTATTGTGCAGACACAGCTTAATAAAAGAAGAAGAAAGACTTGAAAAGCTTGTCCACCGGCTCAGGTGAGGCGTTTGACTGATGTCTAAGAAAAGGATGATGTTGAGACAGGTTTATGATTTCACCAGAAAGCAGTAACTCTTATGGCTACTTAAATTCCCATTTCGATCATCTTTTGAACTATTGTGTTGTTTTCAAGGACATAGTGTAATTCATTAGTAATTCGTGTATGGGCTCAATATAAGGCTATAAAGATTCAAAACCACGACTGACAAATTTGCAAATGTGGAAAAAAGGATATGCATAGAATATGCATGATTTTCATTTGTGAAATAATTTCAATTTTTTTTTTTTTTTTTTTTTTTTTATGGCAGATGTGAAGCAATAAACTGCATGTGAGCTCCTGAAGTTGCAGTTGCGATTCTATCACTTTCTTTACACGTCTTTATGATTGGATGGCCACAAATCAAACTGTCCCATCAAAGAGCAAGTGGCTTCCTGCCATCTCGCCCCACCGCAGACTTTAAGGGGGATTTCAGTGTTGACAGGACTAAGAGGAACATGCTGTGTTCTGTGTTTTTAGCTGTGTCATTTTTGTTTGTAAAAACGCAGCTGTACTTGAATAAAGGAGCTATGGTCTAATAGTCTGCAATTTTAACCTTTTTCTTCTAATTAACTTATGAAACATGCCACAAAAACATGTTAAAAACACCAAAAACGCCATTTTCATTGAAGTGGGTCATTAAGAAATGTAGAACTTAACCAGAGTTGTGACCCAAAGGTCTTCTCACTTTCAATACCAGCTGTGTCATTTCCATGTAAATTAAAAGAAACAAGTTCATTTTTAGGTATTTAAAGTAGGGGCCAAATGTGGGGCCAAATTTGGGCTTTCATATATTTTTCTTTTCATATTCGTCATTACATTTTTGCTAACTTTGCAGTCAACTTTTGCTCTTGGTTCAACCCTTAAACTTTTTCTCTTTTCCGTTTGTGGAATTTTTTAGGAGACTTTCCTGAATCACGGACTGAAGTCTCGTGTATTGGCCATTTGTCGTGACTCATCGGACACCTGTTTGTGTGTGTTGCATTCTCTTTCGGCAGTGGACCGCAGCTTGAAGAGGCGGCAGGTGAAGCCGCTCGCTGCTTCGCTCTTGGATGCCTTGGACTACGACAGCTCAGACGACAGTGACTTTGAAGTGGGAGATGCTTCAGGTGAGTTAAGTCTTCCTTAGTAAATAGAATCAGTAAAGCAGAGCCACAGTACACCTGTGATTACTGCTGGTTACCTGCACATGTGGATCTTAAACCCATAACAGAAGTGGGAAGCTGAAAATGTCCTGTTTCCTATACTTCAAAGTTTGTTGAGCCCTTAGTTATCTCTGCTCTTTAGATTGAGTAACTTTAAAATTGTATTTAATTTCTGTCTGTGAGTAGTTAAGTGTCGGAACAATGACAAATCTATACGACAAATCTGTACGACATGCCTGCGTCTTACCCACTTTACCCTGACTTACCCTTACGTGTTAGATGTTCGCTACGACCTGCCACCTGAAGCATGCCCGTAGAAAAAGTTGCATAAACATACTTGCTCTACTGGCTCACAGAGCAGTCTACAACCTTGATACTTCACCACCTGTGTGCTTTGTACAGGTTTTCCCATAAACAACCTGTATCCTTAAAGGCAGTTAAAGATACAAGATCCTTGGCTTTTGGTTCGTTAGCAAATGAGAAGTAAGACCAATTTAGGCTGAAACTACATTTCAACAAGTCGCAGTAAATATTAAGTTAACCTCCTACTACTCTAGGCTAAAAGAGATAAAGAAAAACGGACTCCTCTTTTATCCATCTTTCACAGTAAACTTTGCTTTGTGCAGGAATTGAAATAGTCAGTGGGATGTGCAGAAATGGATTTTGAGGCTTCAGGAATCAGAGTTTTATGTTACTTCAGGATCCAGTTTGTCTCAGAAGGTGTGAGACAGTTTTAAAACAGACAGACTAAACATCCAGCTGTGTTTGGCTATAATGTGCAACATGGAAAACGCAGAAGCGCACAACAACACACTTTAAGAAACTAAAAACAGAAGTTGTTTACATTCCCAGCTTCATGAGTTTCGAGTCTTTGTGTGGCCTGTTTGTGACATCTGTCTCTTGAAAAAATGTAATAAAGAATTTACTTTAGCTCGTTAGTTGAGATTTCAAAAATAATAACAGATGCTATGTCTTTTGTATCGAGTTGCACTGTCTATGGATGACACTTATGGTGAAAAAACTGTGTTATCTAGGTTTTTTTTCATCATTTCAGCTGCTTAAAGAAACAAATTGGAAGTTTGTTACAAATACAATATCATTTCAAGTGAAAATGAACTTTTTAAAACATTAAATGAATCAAACAAAGTAATTCTTTCATTTCTGAGGTTATGATTGTTAATTTCTATTTTTCATTTGTATCAAATATGGACACAAATTCTTACTTACTCTTCACTTTTACTTTACCAAAAGCTATTTGTGGTTATTTAGTCACTGGGGTTTTTAATCTGACTGAATAGTTTCTGTCAGCAGAGAATCAGAATAACTTTGGTTCCTTTTCTCTGGCAGGGTCAGATGGCACAGGAAATGGCAGCGATGAAGAAGGCTCCAAAGTGAGCGCCGAAGGCTCAGACAGTGACTCTGAAAATGGGGCGTGGGCAGATAATGGGATGGATGAGGAGGAAAAGAGCCTCCCTGCTGAGGACCCCTCAAATGAGGATGAGGAGAAGAGCAAAGAGCAGCTGCCCTCCGACAGTCGAGACTCCCCCTGTGCCGCCCCCAGCAAAGGTAAACGAAAGAGCAAAAAGACCTCAGAGTTGGAGCCTCCTGTTGAACCTGCTGCCTCCCTGCCACCTGGAGGTGGAGCTAATGCAAACACAGACGAGTCTCAGGTCGAGCCCAAGAAATGGAATTTCCGTAGGAACCGGCCCCTGTTGGACTTCACCACCATGGAGGAGCTGAACGAGATGGACGACTACGACAGCGAGGACGATAACGATTGGAGGCCCACAGCAGAGAAGAGGAGGAGCAAAGCAGCTGCTCAAAAGGGGGGTACAGAGGAGGAGGAGGAGGGGGGCAGTGCCACAGACGATGATGATGACAACGATGATGACGACGACGAAGACGATGATGACGACGAAGACGAAGACGATGACGACAAAGAAGATGGCGATGACAACAACAGCAGCAGTGACAGTGACAAAGACGCAAAGAAACCCAAGAAGAAACCAAAGAGCAGCAGCGCGTTTGATGAAGAGCTGACAAACGACAGCATGTCCCAAGGAAAGGGCAATGAGGTTGGTGCAACTCCAACCAAAACACTCAGAAGTTTAGGTTTACCCTCACTCAGGTGGGAGGAGCTTAATGACTGGTTCACACCGGACGCGGAAACACTGCGAAGCAGTGGGTGGGCAGTGGGGGGGCAGTGGGTGGGCGGTGTGCATGTGGTATTCGCTTACCGCCAGTTCAGACCAGACATGTCATTTTTGCAATAGTCGACTGGCGCTTCTGCTGAGTGGTGGTTATTTAGAGCGTTTTTTGTCATCATGTGTAAGTAAAAAACGTCATCTCTGCATTCTGTTTAGATACAAAAATATGATCGCATTTGTCAATCATGGCATTTTATTGTGAAAAATTGGGTATGTTTTGAAAATTGACCAGATTTTCTCGTGTGTCTTGGCATAACTTCCTGCCAATATTGACCCAGATCACTCGCAGCTCGCGTAAGAAAGTGACTAGACGCCGAAACAATCGCTGCACGGCGTGAGCTGGCCGCGGAGGACCGCAGCACTTTGCGTCTGGTGTGAACTACACCATAGGTTAACAGAGGCGCCAAACGGAAGTGGTCTCTGTTCCGTGCAGCTTCACATCGCTTTCGCGTCAGGTGTGAACCAGCCGCCAGCAAAGTTCGGACTCTCACAGAAACCACTTTCTGTTATCTAACAGGAACGGAAACTAGTGTTGCCAGAGGGAAACATTAGGTCAACTGTACAATACCAAGTTATATTTACTGGAGTACTGCAAGTTTGAGAAAACACAATAAAATGATCCGATTATTTATAAAATGAATTAACCATGTTGAACAAAAACAACAAAAGAAAACGTTTTTTTTTTTATTTCTGCAATTTTCATTTTGTTTTGGCCAAACAAACATTTTGACATACAGTGTTTCCTCCTTTAACGCGAGACTTACCTTCCATCTCTGAGAAGTAGGATTATAGATGGTTTAAGGTTGTAATACCCCTCACTACGCACTTGATGTACTTTTCTCAGACTGACATGAACATTTTCACACTTGCAAACTCAAAGTTAAACCCTTCGTAGAATATCAGAATGAAAACAAAGATCTGATCATGATCAAAGATTAACGCATTCTTCACAGGAGACATGGCATGGAGGATACTGGTTGACAATGTCAACAGCCAATCAGAACGCAGGCTACGGTGTGGTGTAAAAAAAATGTTGATTTAATTCCAGAGTGTCCAAACAATAATGTTCAGACTGTTACTAAAAAATTCATATGTTTATAATGCTGTTGAATGGTTTTTATTATTCTTCCTAGAATAAGGTCATCCTGAAATGAAGTAATGCTGCTTTTATTATAGTCCAACTGTTAGCTGCTCTAACTAGTCGCCTCTGGTCATCATGTTTTGGTGATCATCTCAGATCAAAATCAGAGCGGTTCTCCTTGTTTTGTGGTTTTATATGCTAACGTGTGGTTGGACAAGTGTTTATTCTTCAGAAGTCGCCTTGCATGTATTGTTGTATTCAGGCTTAGTAGCTTGATTCTGAAACACACTGCTTTTTTGAAGACATTACATTCTGATGAACAGAATCACCCCTTTATGGACACATTTGTCTTTGGGTTCGTATGAATGCAGGTCTAATATTTACTATTTCACAAATGTTTTTTTTGCATCTCCTGTAACCTCTAAAGTCTAGCAGGGCAGTGTCTACGTGTGAGGCTTTGTCAGCAGAACACAAGGCCTGCAGTGAGCGGAACGTTGGATGACAGATACTGGAACGATTCTGCAGTTATCGTTTGGGCATCTTTGGACTCTGCCGGTTTAGGATAGGAGACAGCCAAATTGCTTGGCCAGTGGCTTTCACTGTGCTTCTGTTCCCAGGATGCTTTGCTGGACCGCTCTCAGACGTGGAACACTCAGCACATCCTCATCTGCTGCGTTTGCCTGGGAGACAACAGCGAGGACGCAGACGAGATCATCCAGTGTGACAACTGTGGAGTGACCGTGCACGAAGGTAAAGCTGAGCAGTGGCTCTGAAAAAGAGAGGTTTTAGAGCAATACAAAGTGGAAATGCACTGTATATGTATCTGACCTTCAAAGTTAGAGTCCGAGATAAATAAAAAAAAAACAAAAGTCTACTAAAATAAAAGCCATCCTGTTGGTTTGGGTTTCACTCCTGCATTGTCTAAATCTGACTTTAAAATAATTGATAATTGAAAAAAAATCATCTAATTTTAAGTTTCAAGCAGAACTAAACGCTTGGCGTTTTTCTCTTAAAAAATGTTCTAAAGCACACAAACATGGCTGACTTTGCAGATCGTGTCATACAACCCAGCTGACTTCAAAGATCAAAATTAAATATGTAGGGAACGCAACAAATGTGCAAAATCGCTTCATAGGGTTCCATCCGGAGGGGGAAGAGAGTAGAAACTGTGCTGGTGCTACCGACATGGGTATAAGTTCTGCTGCAAGCACTTCCATCAGCCAAAAAAAACATTGGATATCCTAAAGAAACTTCCATAGTCATCAGAAAAGGCTAAGCAATTAACCGGAAAATGTTCTCCATTGTAGTTTTTACTCTCAGCAAGATGACAAGAAGATAGTAAATAAAGACCAAGCAAAATGTAACAAATAGTAAACACTCACAGTCCTTTAATCTAAACTGACAACAGTGTTTCCAACTTTTTCTCATGACTTTTTATCTATCTTTAGTAGAAATACCAAAAAATTCCTACACTTTAGATGAACATTTTTCAGACTTGTTCTAGTTCAGCTTTTCCACTATGTTTTTCAGACAACCATATATTAATGTCACATTATTGACCACAAATCTTCTGGTAAAATTCCTAAATTCATATATATTATATTTTTTGTTCAAATTGTCGACAAAATTGAAAGAACATTTTTTTTTCAGAAGTTAATTCAGTAAACTGAACTTCTCCTTTTTTTTCTGTAAAAAAATGAGAATCTTCATCACGTGACTTATTGCCGTGTGACAATAGTGCATTCTGTTTCTTTTGTTTATATAGTTAAAATGTATCATTACTCTGCATTTTAGAGCGACATTTACTGACATTTGTAAATGTAAATGACAAATGTAAACTTCTGTGCTTTAGAGCGCACCCACGTGAAGAAAAGCTCTTCTCCTCCACGGCCTGGCACAACACGAAACTCCCTCGCTACGGAGGGTTTTGTATCCCTCCGCCTTGAGGGTAGCTCTTAAAAGAACTATTTTCTGACACCACTTTGACTACAAATGCCCTCACAAATGGAGTGGTAGGGAGCAGCGGTAGGGCGAAGGGAATTGGTTCATAGCGTCATCAGTGTTGTCACTGCCTCCACGTAGAGACCATGCTGTGAACCTGACTCTTACAGAAGTGCATTGAAACTGTCACAAACACAAGGAAATTCTTGTTTCCAATTTTTTTCTTCTATCCATCTTCAAGTTCTTCTGAAAAAGTGACTCACTGAGGGCTGTGGCTTCTTGGTTTCGATTTGTAAATGTGCCCCCTCTCCCTCTTCTCTGGCACCACCTCAGTCCCCTTCACTGTCACTGTGATCAGCTGGAGTAGATCAGGCTTCAGTCACCGCAGAGATGGAGGCAGACCTGCTGGATTATGTCAGGGCTGGGAGCTTCTCGTTTATGATGCACATGTGCAGCAGAGTAGGAACACTTTAATCTTTGCTGTCCACAGGCATGCTGATACTCAGAGCAGCTCTTACAGTTATCTCCTTCGTTAGGCAGCCTGATATTTTCTTCCTCTGAGACAAGTTTAATCTCCATCAGAAACACTGAAGGCAGTTAGGCCGGCGCTCTGGGAGCAGTGGAGGTTTGGGGATGTGGAAAAGGCAGTGGCGGCGCTTGCGGCCAGCTCTTATCTGTCTCCAAAGACAGAAATGCTTCTCATTTTCTTGTAGATTTCACTCTACTCTTGCAGTAATGTTAAGTCCTCTACACTTATCAAACGTTTGGAAATTCAACTTTAATCAGAGCCTCCATTCATTTTAAGCATCATCTGTGTGGCAGACGGTATGTCTTCACTCTTAGCTGCAACAGAACAAACAAAAGCCCCCTGGTTGGCCTTGGTTTAATCTGTTGGTGCTCTTGTCTCTTTTTTTCTCACATTGGTCTATAAACAACGGGGGCTCCTCGTGCCTGAAGCAGTGTCAGAGCAGAAGAAGATGAGCCTTATACATTTTTGGCATGGGAAACATGCATCTCTTGATGCTGGCCTTAAATGAAGCACATTAAATGTTTTGTAGCATCGTTTGTGTTTTAGATGGATCCCTGCAGACTGCTGTGAAAGTTTCCACAACACAGTTATTGTACTTCTACATTCAAACAACGATCCTTTGTGTGCAAACTGTCTCCGATATAACGCTGCCCGTTTTTTCTACTCTCCATGGATCAATGAATATGCAGATTGGTGCCTGTCTCTTATCTTCAGCCCCCCCATATGTTTCTCCCCTGCAGCCTGCTTTCAAACTCTGGAGACTGCTCCATGCAGTTTGATTCTGGACTAACACATCTCAATGCCTTGTGTGTAACTCAGGTGGATGAAGGAAAACCTGAGAGATTAAAGACACCTATTAAAATTATAACATCTGCATGTGGAGTCTCACAGATGAAGTCAAACTCTGAAAATTCCTGAGACTGTGAGGTTGGAGGTGAGCAGGAGTTCTGCAGTACAAAGATGTTCCTGTGTTCCTCTCTCTGCACCTTTCCATCCTGTCTTACATAAAAAGGTGGAGGAGGAGGAGGTGGAACTTTAAACAGACACAGTGAGCTGGTCGCTGCATCTTCACAGATCATCAGATTCTTGCTGGCGCTTATGTCTTTGCTTCAGAGAAGCTGAAACAAACATGTTTGAGCTCCTCCAATTTCTTCTTCATTTTGGACCTCCTTGAACATGAGTTCCTCTTCATGCTTACCCATCCAAAGGCATTATAATCACCACGCTTCACTTCGAGCATCTCATTTTTACAGCTATTTCAAAAACACACAGATGGTCAGTACTACGTTCTCATTACATTTTGTTCTTACACCAGCTCTGTGCATGAGCTGACCCTCTGAAGGTTTTATCAGATTGACATCTGTCTTCTTAGGCCACCTGTGAAAAACTTGCATGCAGGCAGAACCGCCCTTACCTTCCGAGCTTGTGCTTTCAGTCAAAGATCATCTTCCTCAGAGCTCTGAGGCTCTCCTGTGGTCATCAGTTTTTGTCAGCTTAGCTCATATTAGGTATCAGCTTAGTGGCCTCAGCCTCGTTTCTGGGTTCAAAAGGAGCTCTTAAATTTGAGGTTGAGCTGTTCCTTCTGCTGGAGCCTCAGTATCCCTTTGACACTGTGACCTGCAGGAGCTGACAGGAGTAATCCATGACGTCCACACTGATTCCCACCCCCTCCCTCCACAGAGGGTCATTCCTGTTACGACCTGGTGGTGACCTGGTGGTGTCATTGGTGCCATGGCAGCGGCTGCGGTTGCTGCTCAGCTGCAAGTTTCTGATTTGTGAGTGTGTGCTCAGAGAAGCTGTGGGCTACTGGACAGAATCAGGAGCTGGAGTGTTGCCCCCTGTCGAAGGCACAACACTGATTGCTTTCCTCATTGGGGTTGAGGAGCACGTCTGCCTGGTGTAACAGCTGCCATAGAAACCACATCCGCCAAGTAATTGTTAGGTAACCCCAGAAAATGAAGAGGACAACACCAGTGTGTCCCTTTTCTTCTTCTGGCTTGGTAACTAACAAGTGTGACTATGGATTGCCAACTGAGGAACAGACAGAGTTTTAACCTCTGTGGCTGTATTTCAGAGGAAATCTTATCAAATTAAAATAATGTAATAAAACTGATGATTGCAGCCTTAAAGTCACAAAAATGCCTGCAACAACAACAGTTTAGTTTACTGTGGACCAGCATGTGAAGCTTATTCTTCATTCTTTAATCTTCTGCGGCGGTGAGTCTGTGTTGGAAATAAAAAAAAACAAAATGTGAGGAAGTCATTGTCATGAAGAACTGTCAGTTAACAGTCATGTTATTAAGAACAGTCAATGTTTTGATAACTAGTTGGTGTAAAGAACACTCTGTGTCATCAAGAACAGTTTTTTTAGCAAAAGGAACAGTCAGTAAACAATAGTCATGTCATGAAAAACATTCAGGGAACAGTTGGGTTTTGTGAAGAATAATCTATGACTTGAGCAACAGTCTGTCTTGAAGAACTGTCAGTGTCGTTCAGGATGGTCAATGTCACGAAGAATCATCAATAAACCATCCGTGTTGTAAACAGTTTGAGTTGTAAGGACAAGCCTGTGCCATCAAGAACAGTCAGTGAATAGTTGGTGTCGTGAAGAACAGCCATTGAACGGTTTTTGTCATCAGGAGACAGTGTCTGTGTCATTCAGTAACAACGAACAATCAGTGAAAGGTTTATGTAATAAACAACAGTCAATGACTAGTTTTTGTTATCAAGAACAGCCAGTAAACAGTCTTTATTCAAGAGACGGTGAACAGTTGGTGCTGTGAAGAGAAGTCAACGAGGAACAGTCAGTGAACAGTTTTTTGTCATGCAGAATTGTTGTTTCTTTTGATGTACAGTATCACAAGCTGAAGTCTGCGTTGGAATAAAACCTAACACGCCTGCTAAGCTGGAGGCTTCATACACCTGTAGTACACCTGGGCTATATTTTTCTGCTTTGCTCTACAGTCACACATGCATCTTGCCGTCTGAAGACGTAAAAGTAGACCTGTGTTATCTGAGCCCCTTTCCTCCCTTTCTGTGTCTGCAGGCTGTTACGGCGTGGACGGAGAAAGCGACTCCATTATGAGCTCAGCCTCTGAGAACTCCACCGAGCCGTGGTTCTGCGACGCCTGCAAGAACGGCGTGACCCCCAGCTGTGAGCTGTGCCCTAACCAGGACGGCATCTTTAAGGAGACCGATGCTGGCAGGTGGGACGCAGATGCCGCCTGGCCTCAACTTTTACCAGTGGTAGAAACAAACGAGCTAAAGAGTGGAGCTTGTCAAAGGGCTGCAGGAAGCCAAAGGCTATCTAAATAGTAAATAGTGTATATTCTGTGGTGGGGAGGGAGAGGATTAAGGGGAGAGAGATATCTGTGAAAGAAATGAGAGCGGAAGGATGGAAGGAGGGCAGAGATAGAGGAAGAAAAAGAGGAAGAGAAAAGTGTGTTATGTGAAGCATGGAGACTTGAGCCACGTTATCGCTGATAGTGCTCCTCAGCCAGGCTGCAGCCGAATTTACTCCTTCACTAGAGCATGAAAAACACAGCAAATTAAACTGTGAAGCGCCTGCTTGCTGCAGATGGATATCTTTATATTGGACTTTTGGATTCTTTTCCCTTAAGTCCACATTTGAAATTATGTCACAGCACCGTTCGAGTTCCCAGTTTGAAGTCTGTGAGCTGCTCTCTTGCCCGTTCAATGAGGTTGAGTGATCTGCAGCATGGCGGTATGTATTAATCAGCTGTGTGGTAAATGAAGGCATAAACAGCTGCTTTTTTTCCACCTTCTGCAGGTGGGTTCATGTGGTCTGTGCGCTCTATGTGCCCGGGGTGGCATTCGGAGACATCGATAAACTGCGACCAGTGACCCTCACAGAGATGAATTATTCCAAATATGGAGCAAAGGCAAGTTCTTGTTGAACGCGGTAATATCTTGTTCTGGAGGCAGGCGAGCACCTCATCTGTTTTTTGAACTGCATAAAGTTAAATTTTTATTATTTATTTCTGGGCCTCCTAAAGGTGATGATGCACTCCCAGCTGCAAATGCAGGTCACTGTTCTCTGATTGCTGCCTTTCACACAATTGATTATCAGGTCAAGACTGATGGTCTTCATCACCACTCTGGGCTGTCTGCATTGTTCATCCCAGAAACAAACTTCAGTTTCAGATCAGGACCTCACACGTTCAGACTCTCATTTTTCCTGCAGTTGCTGATCCACACAACAACAGACTTTTTTTTGCGTTTCTAGTTAAATGTTTTAAAATAAATGTCCTACTTCTCCACCAGAACTAGCATTAACCCAAACTGTCTGTCTGTCTATGAAGGAGTGCAGTTTCTGTGAGGATGCTCGTTTTGCCAGGACGGGCGTGTGCATCAGCTGCGACGCCGGCATGTGCCGATCCTATTTTCATGTCACCTGCGCTCAGAGGGAGGGGCTTCTGTCTGAGGCTGCAGCAGAGGAGGTGAGCAGCAAGCAGAAAAACCACTGAAGAATGCTGGATGAAGTGAATTCAGTTTGAGCATCAGTTTGTTAAAGACTCTCTGCAATGTTCATTTGATCTATTTTCAAAGATTTCCCATTGATCTTTTAGTTATGACTCTATCATTTTTTAGCAAAAACAAAAAAAGTATCATTTTCAAGGACATATTTTCAGCAGAGCAGCAATGGCACGTTAGTTCGCCTGAAATTCCATGAAATTGTAGGCAAACACACCCCTCCTTCCATCAATCATCTGTTTACATGCTCTCCTGTTAGTTTACAGCCTCTCACACCCCCAACCTAACATTACTGGTGCAACAAAAATGGCGAGCGATATTTGGAGTTATCCAGCCATACAGTTTTAAACCAGATGCCAACTCAGACGAGGAAAATAAAGACGTACATTCAATGGCCACTTTACCAGGCACACACGTTCAGGTGCTTGTTAATGCTAAATTTAAATCAATCAATCAATCATATGGCAGCAACTTAATGCTTGTAGGCATGTAGACATGGTCAAGACGATCGTCAAACCGAGCATCAGAATGTCAGAATGGAGAAGAAAGGGGATAAAAGTCAAGCCAGACAGTTTTGAGCTAGATGCCAGCTTGGACAAGGGAAATAAAGATTTTCATGGATCTATTTGTTTGTAAGTGGATGCATCTGAATGGAGCAAAACAGGGAGGTTGTGCCCCTCCCACTGTATTTTCCATCTTACAAAAACTCTGTTTTTTAAACTAATTTTTTTTCGTCTGCCCCTGATTCACACAAGTTGAATGAATACATACTTAGAAGTGTAATTTTAAGCTACATTTTCTTTAGAAATGTCTTTCATAATCAGAAAGATGCTGACACTTGTGCTTTTGTCTCCTCAGGACATCGCTGATCCCTTCTTTGCGTACTGCAAGCAGCATGCTGACCGCTTTGACAGGAAGTGGAAGAGAAAGAACTACCTGGCCCTGCAGTCCTACTGTAAGGTTTCTCTGCAGGAGAGAGAAAAGCAGCTGACTCCAGAGGCTCAGGTGATTCCTTCTATCTACGATTCCATTCAACATCACTTCTGTTTAAATTAGTACTGTTGATCGATTAAAAAAATGAATCAGATTAAGCACACTTTTGGATAGTGATTAATCACCATTAAGTACAATGTTTTACTAGGTAAATATTATTCGACAATATGTGGCTTTTGAACAAAAAAGGCACATTTTTCCTTTATTTTTTTTGTCCAAAATGTTTAAATGTAAGTGTTAACTCAAATATCCCAAAAGTGTAATTTGTGTGCACAAAATACATCAATACTAGGATAAACAGAACTCTAAAGAACTGGAAAGACTTCATTGTCTGCAGGATTACTCCAAGAAAACAAAGATGCTGATATAACATTGTGTTTCTGCACTTTAAATGGTCCCGGTGAATACTCAAATCTGATAGGTTGCTGACACGCAAAAAACAAGATATTACGGTTACATAGCCCAAATGTTCTATATCACTGCGTCCTGACCACAGGCCCGGATCACCACACGCCTCCAGCAGTACCGGGCCAAAGCAGAGCTGTCCAGGAACACACGGCCACAGGCCTGGGTGCCCCGGGAGAAGCTACCCCGCCCTCTGACCTCCAGTGCCTCCGCCATCAGGAAGCTGATGAGAAAGGCTGAACTGATGGGCATCAGCACAGACATTTTCCCCGTGGACACGTCCGACGCCAACGCCAGCCTGGACGGACGCAGGAAGCACAAGCAGCCGGCGCTGACGGCGGACTTTGTCAACTATTACTTGGGTGAGAGTTGTGATAGAAATTAAGCTAAGTCTGATCCGGTATGACTCTGTTCAAATCCGGTTGCAGTTTACCCACCTGTGATTTTAACAAAAAAGAAGAGGATGCTTACGTGTAAGTGCTGAGCATTCTGGGAAATAGAGTTCATTTGGAGGTTTAGTTCTGATACCAGAGGAAGTGTCATGTGATTTCACTCAAGATTTCATAACTGGCAAGACTCTTAACAGCTAGAAACCAGAATGATGATGTATAAATTTAGCACAAAAGAAAATCAAACAAATTCAAACTATTTACAATGTATCCCCTTAAGCTCCTCCCTCTCTTTAAGACAAACAATAAAATCATGGAGGGGTGTTTTTAACCCTCACTAGATTATAAATACACCTACATGGACCTGCGGATTGAGAATGTTTGCTTATTTATTATAAAATGAATAATTATTGAGATGTTGTGATTACTGTACATGTTGGAGTTTCAAAGGTCTTACAGATGTAGAGAAAAAAAATAAGTTGGCCTTTCTTCTGGATTTTCTCTCCACATTTAAGATACATTTGTAAGTCAGTGGTGTCTGTACTTGGTGTCTTTATGCCCCTGTGACACTTCTGTGGAGCTGCAGTCTTGTGTTGCGGCAGATCCACTTTCAGCGGTCGGGTCCAATGTCTCTGATGAGCTTAGAGAACTTTGCTGTGTCTGTTTAGCATGAATCAAACTCTTGGAGCTAACATGAGACAAATACCTTATTTTACAGAGACAATGTTCCCCCTCTGATTATTACAAAATGGGGTTTTGTTTGTTCATGGGGACAAGAAACATGTTTAAATGTTGAGACCTTTATTGCACCTCAGTCTGCTTATATCAAATGGATCATAGATGCTCACAGACCCATGATCCTATTAGATCCAATGAATTTGAACAGAAACAGGTTTGAAGCATGTGACCTGCAGGTTGTCTCATCAGTGTGTCCTCACAACGGCTTTCTTGGATTTGCTGTTCTGATCATACAACTGACTTTTATGCATTTGATATTTAGAGCGGAACATGCGTATGATCCAGATCCAGGACAACATTTCCGAGCAAAAGAGCCTAAAGGACAAGCTTGAGAGTGAGCAGGAGAAGCTACATGTGGAGTACAACAAGGTGAGCAACGTCAACATCAGGTTTGTCCATCTGCTGCACTAGGGCATGCAAGCAGGATGTTCAGGTCATGGGCAGGATTATGTGGATCAGTAAATTAAACTAATATGTTGTTATGTTTGAACACAAGGGTGTCGATCAGTGCATGTGGCACCAGGACATTCTCAGCTGGTGGTCAGTGGCCAACTTTGTAGTTGTTTTCTTGACTTTCAGTCGTGGGTCCTTGGATACTTTCAAGCTTTCAACCAAATATCACTGCCTGTTTGACGAGTTTGATTTGAGATGGAAGCAGGGCAGACTTGACTCTGTTAGATAAGAGTTTACCAGGTAACGAGAGAAGATGGAGATGTTGGGTTCAAGTGGGCCATGTTTTGCACCTACATTGTCAATGCAACTGTTCAAAGCTGTGGCGATTACGTCTCTTTTGCCTGTCAGGGGTGGCACTTCATGAACAAGTGGTTGTCATTAGTAAGGAATCTTCGCATGTAGAGATGGGTATTGTTGAAATTTTGTGAATGCTACTGCTCTTATCAATACTGCTTTTCAGTCTGGTGTCTTATCAATATTCTTATTGATACTTTTCTGTCCAGTCTATGTACATGAAAACATTTTATTTTAGAACAAATTAAAACACAACAGTAAAATAAAATTATCAATGAATACCAGCGTGTTTTTGTATTAATAACGTACACTTTAAGTCAGGGGTGTCAAACTCCAGGCCTCGAGGGCTGGCCTCCCGCTGGTTTTCCAGAATTCCTGTTTCATCTGCTGCTGATTACCTGGATCAGGTGTGTTTGCCCAATAGGGAGCTGCAAAGGGAAGATGGTTTGGCCCTCGAGGCCCGGATTCTGACATCCCTGCTTTAAGGTAACAACTTAAATAAACAAAGCGTGAAAACCACATTTTTGTTACATTAAAGACGGCATGCACTGTCTGCATTTACTTTGGAAAAATACTGCCACACTTTGGACCTGTTTGCTCGCGGCTGCTCTGCCATCCCCGTGGATTAGTTGTTACTCTAGACCGAGTGGGGGAGCATAAGCAGCTCCTCCCTTTTCACCAGAGCAGCAAAGGAAAAGCAGTGAGGAAAGAGGACTGCCTTTTTAAGCCACATCCAAACAAAATGGTGCACGCCGTGTCCACGCTGTTACACCGGTACTGTTAAACAAGACTATTAAGGCTGAATCTTATTGATACGGTAAAAATTGATGATGCGGCACCGTCACAATACCAGTTTCTGTACCATATCTGTATTCACAAGTCTGTTCAAATTTGTTATGGGCAGAATTCCAAGTTGCAGCTTTGAAGGAATCTGTTTTTGGAACTGTGAGATTTCATCTCTGCTTTGTACAGATGATGTTGTTCTGTTGATTTCATCAAACCAGAACCCCTACTGGGGTGGCTTGTAGAGTTTGAAATGGGTGGAGTGAGAATTAGTGTCTCCAAGTTTGATGCAACGGTTCTTAAAAATGTTGGGTTCCCTACTCCTGGTAGGTGCAGAACTCCCGGCTCAAGTGGAGAAGCTTAAATATATTGGGGTCTTGCTCATAAGTGAAGGAAAGATGGACCTTGAGATTCAGGCAGATTGGCAGTAGATGCACTAATGCAGGGGTCCCCAAACTTTTTCTTGTGAGGGCCTCATAACTGGTTTCTTCTCGGAGGACGGGTTGTCGGCTAACGGAAATATTGTAACAATCAAAGAGTGTAAGAAAGCCACACTTAACCACATTTTTAAAATTCTTTTCTGTAATCTTCACAGAAACATTAACTTATTAGCCCTCCAGCTCTTTTTAACTTGTGCACAAAATGAATTACTAAAGTAAAAAAAATGTTTTAATAAAGATATATATGCTTTTATTTTTCCTTTCAGATAAAATGTACAAAATTAGCGATGAAAACTAAAAACAATTATTTACTTTTCAACACAAAGTACTGCAACAACAACCCAAAACATGCAAAACAAAAAGAAAAAAAAAATGAAGAAAGTTTGTAATGATGGTAAAGATTAGTATTTAGAAATAGCAACTATATCAGCATTGTGGAGCTGATCTGGTTTCTTCTGTCAGTATCTGTCCTGATCTGGAGAATGTTGTTCTCAGGTGTCTGTACAGATTGGTTATGAAGTCTGTTCTGTTTGTTTCTTACAGACTCTAAATTCTGCCTTCATGTTTTCATTAACAGTGAAAAGGTTTCTGATTTTTCTTCTTTTTCAGTCTCTCTTTACGTTTTGTGTTGATGTCTTTTGTCGTTGTTGCACCTCTATCTCTCCCTGGTGTGCATCTCCTTCATGTACGCGCGAAACAGTGACGAGTTTTTCACCCCCACCCTCGCGCTTGGCGCTTTGACTGTATGATGGCTCTGCGCAGACGCGTATTGATCAGTCATGTGCGGCTTGAAGAGAAAAAAAGGAAGAGAGGATTTGCGACACTATTTAATAAATAAGAATAAGCAGCTGCACTGTGTCTGTGAAATCTGTGAATTAGGATTACAGATGTTAAACTCCTCATTACACACTTTACACTTTTCTCAGACAGACAGGAACATTTTCAGTCTTTTCTCTCTTGCTTAAACTCTGAAAGTTCAAGCCTTTGTTTTAGATTATGTACAGTTATCTCTAACAATATTAAGAAACAAATCTGAGCTATGGGTTGAATTTAGAGGTGCAATGGATCACGGCTGATCCAATCCGTGATCCGTACGGATCACTAACCACGGTGTGGCACACATGTCTGCCATGGTTCTAGATAATTATGTGCCTTCAGATGCCGTTCCTGTCTGTCCAACAGCACTTTTGCATAAGTGCGAGATAATAGTTTAAATATGGACATTTGAAGGAAGTTCTTCAGAGTTGCTTTTTTTGTTCGATAACCTCACTGATCTGGATGAGATTGCGGTTCAGGACTGACACTCAGCTGCCCTTCTCCCATCTTTCATCAAGCCTGTGACCTCTGAGGAGTCGCCGCTGCCGCATTCGTCAATGCGAGGTAGAGAACGCAGCAGCAGAGTAAAAGTCAGAAGAGTTAATGTTGCGTGCAGCCGTGGCCTGCATGTCTTAAGTGTTATTAATGAAGTGTTTGTTGCTAATTGCGCTGCTCAGTGGATCCTCCGTGGGATTCGGCCTTGGAGAAAACACTTGTGAGGGGAATGTCAGACATATGAACACAGACTGGGACAGCGCTCCACTCCATATGGATGCCACATTAAATGAAGACAAATTCTGTCACAGTTGCATTGCCTGAATATTGATTGTAACATTCATAACCATCAGCACTTTGGCTTGGTCCATCACACCAAGGAACAGACATTGTCAAGCAGAACAAAGAGAAACACTGACTCGTCTTCTGTAGGGGACAGGCGACCGAATTCTGGGTATTTATGTAACAATTTAAATGTCTTAGGTTTTGATTAAAAATGTCACTGCTCAGTTTGATTTGCAATTCAATATGATTCTATTAGATACTGATTTGTGTTTAATATTTGTCTAAAAAATGTAATATATATTTGTTATTATTGTTTAAATACTAAAATAAACGGGAAATTCTTACTTTAAAAACCAGCTATAAGCTGTTTTTTATGCCTTAAAAATATATTTTAGAGAACAAAAATCAATTCATTGTTTTTATGAATGACAGAAGTTCAAAATGAACCAGGAAGTGTTCAAGACTAGTACAGGCTGTTGCAAAATCCAAACCTAAAAACACATATAAGCTACATTGTTGGTGCTTGTGAAGAGTTTGTTACCAAGTTGTTTCCTGCATCTTCATCATTTTCACTGAGCTCAGCAGACTCCAGCATGTTTCTGCGCAGGCTGAATGCGCTGCAGCAACTGTAGCAGCTGCAGTCTGTCAGAGCGGCTTCTCTGTTCCGCCCTTCTGACTGCATAAAAGATAAATGCAAACCTAACTGTGATTTTTATCACCGTTTTGTTGTGAACTCTGGTAATGTGTTTTACTTTAAAGAAATGTCTAAAATTACTATGGTCTGGTTTCAATGGAAATGAATCAGAAACTAGCAAAAAGTTTTTTGTCTTTAGAAAACATCTGTTTGTGGACCAAGACAGCTGGACAAATTCTTTACTGATTCAAAGTTTAGAACTATAAAGTGAAGTTGCTCTGGCTGGCTTTGCTCCAAACAGATACTGGGAGTCCTGCTGCTACACCCAGCTGTTCCACGCCATGTAAACAAGGGGGAAACATGCAGAATTATGAGAACCCAGAGATTTTATGCTCATGTTCAGAATCCTTCTCTTTTTCTCACTCTTAAATGTAATTTACGCCTTTGTTGCAACTGCCCTTATGGGTAGATACTGGTTTTCTGTAAGAAATATAGAAATATAGAACAAAAATACTCATGCACATTTTTCTACAGGCATGCTGCGAGCGACAGGTTGTAGTGAACACTTAGTAACTGTAAAGTACCTGAAACACAGGCATATTTTACTTGTTTTTGAATTTGGGCAAGGATTGCGCACAGTATACAAAAGAGCCAGTGTGCATACCTTACAAATGACTAGAGTGCAGCTTCAGGGCACCATACGACAATATCAGCTGTACGTTCTAAGCACAAGGAGCTTACATTATCCTTACAAATACTGATCGGTATACTCACCACACACACACAACAGTTGTGCGTTCCAGTTTTGTGACGGCCCTTAAGATAGCTGCACAAGCCTTTAAAGGAACTAAAAAGGCAACCTGCACTCACTTTAGGATGCGGCTGCTCCTGTTTACAAACCTCCACGGGCCACCCCTGTACGAGTGCTTATGACTGAGGCTTTTGGTGTGGTGTCTCGCATACAGTCGGGTTTTTCTTATGTTTGCTTATTGACAAATGGGGTCGAACATGCCCAGAACATGCGTTACATGTAAGTCTTTGTCTGCCATCCCCTTTGAATATTTTATAAAAACACCAGATTACAGAGCTGACCCTGTGTTTTTCCTTTCTTCTGTGTTGCAGCTGTGTGAGTACCTGGAGGAGCTGCTGAATGTTAATGGAGAGCTGCGCGGTGAAGGCCAGGCCATATGGACTCTGCTGGGGGGCATCCTGGGTCAGGTACCGTGTTCACCAACAGATTCAGATGCCTCAGTTTCCTTGTCCTAATCTTCTGGCTTTACATACAATGTTGTCATTTCTAATGCCGTCTTCATCAAACTCAAAGACAATTTTGTTATCATCATAGTCACCTCCTTCTTCACCTCTGTCTTCTATCTTTTCCTTTGTCTCTTCACAATCTTCTACATTTTTCATCACACTTGACACTTTCCTCTAGCTGTTCTTACTTACATTTCTTTACCTCTTTTCTGCTCTGAGCTGCTTATCCTCATAGCTTAAAGTCATCCGTCTTCTTCACCTCTGCTCCCTGTAACCTGTAATTCTTCCATTTTTGTCTGAGACAACAAATCATTTTCAAAGTTCTGAAGATGGTTGGGCTAATGTTTCACTCTTCAATTACATTTCGTTTGAGTGGAGCACGGTGCGCTTTCACTCCTCGTCTGTAAAGTACAGTATGAGCTGGATCCATAACCAGTCAGAAAATGTGATCATTTAGGGGTAAAAGCTGTATGTGTGACTGCTGGACAGAACAGCTCTGCTTCTGCAATGACCAGCATAAATCACCCAATTATGAACATGAACCGTTAAGCAGCAGCATCAGTCAAGGCGCTGCATACTTTGTGCCATCTATCTGCTGCAGTTTCGTCTCCTATTTGTCATGCCGCCTGTGCATTTGCAGACATAATTGATGTCCCAGCTGGGACTCTCATCAGTCATCCGGACACGGCACCGTCGTTCCCGGTCTTCCTGAAAGTTTAACTCTGTCAGCCGGTTTGCACGAAAACTCAAAGCAGGTGTGAGGCATCTTTGCCTCTGGCCGCTGTTGCACAGCAGACTTTCCCGCCGCTGCTGAGTCCACTACAGCCATCGCCACAGCGACAAAGGAGTCTCTGACACCAGAGCACTGTAGAGCAGAGGCCATACAAACACTGACAATAGCATCAACTTTGGTCTTCAGCATACGAACTCCTCTGTTGCTGGAAGTAAAACAAGAATATTCTTTTTTTTTTTTTTGAAGTGTTTAAATACTGCATGTCCATCATAACCAGATCTGGCACATATGCCTGTTCAAGATGCAGATCTGTTGGTTTTAAGTGAAGCCCCCTGCACAGCGAGGGATGTCATTGTTTTCAACTTTTCAGTAGATGTTTCCAAACCAGCACATCCCTGCTATGACGTTCTCCGTTACTGAATCTGTTGGTCTTTCCAGGAGACTCATTTTTGAAGACTTCAACGCACTAAGAAGTTGTGCATAGCAAGTAGATGTTCTGGTACACAAAACTGAACACAAAGATTATTATTTATGCCAAAATAGTCTGTAGAAAAAGGGTTGGGTCTATGGTTGTCACATTCCAGCTTTTGCTGAATCAAAACAATGTCTCTGATCCATTCCTGTGGCCTTTTCTCTGATCAACAGAGGCTCTTTCTGCCTCTGTCAGACGCAGGCGCTCCACAGTTCAAGATGAAAGAATGCTGTAGTCACCTGTCCCCTCCATTATCAGTCCCTCCCTGCAGGAAAGCCCCCTCTGGGCTGCTGCGGGCCGGGCGTGCTCAGATTAGAATGTCTCTGGGGAAATCCTCATCTGTTTGGTGACACACTCGGCCCTAAAAGATAAAGTTTCTCATTAACCTTCATGGCAGCGCTGCAGCTGAGTTTCAGATTAGGATCAGGTATGTTCTGCCCTCTTTCACCTGCAACAAGCGTCTCCCACAATTTCTGCGTTTGGAGGAGCGCCTGCCTCAGCCCTTTTCTGGTTGTCATTAAAATATGATCAACACAAAGATACAAACTGTGTTGATTTTGTCTTATTTTCTTGTACAAATAAATAAGGAAGTTGGGTCACCTCCAACGTATCCTCCGCCTCCAAACTGCTGTTTTTGGCCTGAGCCATACGTGTTGAACGCAGGATTGTTTAAACTAAAACTAAAACAATCTGCTAATGAGCTGCACTGAGGCGAGAATCTGACCACACACACGGCTTCCTAATTTCATGCTGAGCGCATCCTGCTGCCTTGTTGCTAAGCAACATGTAGCAGACTTGACAGCAGCGGGTGTGTCTGGATGAAAAAGGGACGTGTCCAGGTGGATCACGAGTGGGATTCTAATTAGATAACGCAGAAGACGCTTGAGACTCCGAGTAGAGAATAAGTGAAAGAAATGAAAGATACTTCACTTTTACTGTTTGAGCTTTTAAATCAATACATTCTAATTTAGTAAGAAGTAAGAAAGCATGACACTCAGGTTCCACGAAACACACACATGCACACTGCAGTATAGAGGTCACCTGCAGAGAAGTTAAGTCGCTCATTTAAATGAAAATGTTCGGTTTGATCACAGAAACAGAAGAATGTACGCGTTCCTCCTGAGACTTATTGAAAATATTCTTGTGTCTACATGAGTGTTCACAAAGAGCAGTGGTGGGGTAATAGATTACAAAGTAAACTGTTTAATTACTTTGTAATCGATTGGATGAGGACCCTCAAAAGTAACTTAGTCATGTACGTTGAAGTGTTCAGAAAACACATTATAAACACATGTTCTGGAAAGAAATGGCCGTTTGAATCATGGATTCAGAAATGTCAAATACACAAAAACATCATAAAATGCAAATATTTAGCCCTTATTTAAACATTTAACTGTCTTTAGTCTCAACCTGGAAGTTGATTTCAATTTTTCAGTGAATCGAAAAGGACGCTATCCATACATCACCCCCTGATCGATCAAAGTTCAACCGATTTTATTTTCAACGCGAGCTCAATGGCTGCACATTTTGTATGTAGAGCCCAAAGACGGACTTAAAAACTTGTGTAGCGATGCATGAAAGTATGGAAGACCAAAACGCGCTTCTATGTGTGTTTACGTAGACTTTTCATTGAAAGTGGCCGTTTAACCGTACGTTGCAGAGGCTGATGTGAACGTAGCATCAGAGAGCTGACTCTTCTTTGAAGAGTTTCTACAAAAACACAGGTAGAGGGGAGGGGCTTGTGTAGATGTGCAGTTGATGGTCAGTCACTCAGCAGTTTTTAGTTACATTAGGATAAGTAACAACTGACCCCACAAACTAGAGTCTCTTCCCAAATGAAACTCAACTCAAAGCAAAGACAGGAAGGATGGGGACTTCAATGACTCCCAGGCTGCTTCCTCGACTGCCTCAAAAGCGTTTGCGTTATGGTTCCATTAAACATGAAAGCCATTTCTCCACACAGTGAACCCGGATGGGAGACGCCAGCATCCCTGAGCTTTATCCCCTCACTTACTACTTTAAACACAGCTGCTTCATGCAGAAAATCTCATTTACAACAACGCATTAGTGACGGATGGCTTTGTTTTGTAGAAATTAAACACTCCGGCCATCCTGAAAGCACCAAAAGAGAGGAAGCCCAGCAAGAAGGAAGGAGGCAGCCCTGGGAAATCCTCCAGTCTGCCAGCCATCCTTTACAGGTGAGCTCCCACTGTCTGTCGAGGTAAAGCCAGAGGGAGGAGCCTTTTGGCAAAATCACTGTTTGTTGGTGTCCTTAACCTTAAACCTGACAGTTTAGTCATTATATTAATGATGTTTTTTTCTGGGGTTGGGCCATTTCAGTTTAAACATCTAAGGCATTGAACATTCTCTTACATTTGATCCGATCCAGCTGTGGCATCTGCAAGAAGAACCAGGACCAACACCTTCTGGTGCTGTGCGACACCTGCAAGCTCTACTACCACCTTGGCTGCCTGGAGCCCCCCCTCACAAGGATGCCCAAAAAGACCAAGAACAGCTACTGGTGAGTCAACAAGCACAGAGCAGAAAATCAGCAAGTCATTTACAGCACCGCATCATCAAACGTCATAGTGCCCAGTTCCTAAGCTGATGTTCACGTCATTCTGGATCAAATCTGCATCGACGCCGTCGTTGTTTTTTCAGGCAGTGCTCGGAGTGCGACCAGGCCAGCAGTGATGAAGCTGACATCGCCATGGAAACGCTGCCTGACGGCACGAAGAGATCCAGAAGGCAGATCAAAGGACCAATCAAGTTCATTCCACAGGAAATGTCTCCAGAACCCAAGAAGCAGCAGCTGAGGGGCACGGTGTGTATGAGGACCTATGTGGTCACATTCACACGCCATCCATCCATCCATCCATCCATCCATCCATCCATCCCTCCCTCTCTCCCTCTCTCTCTCTCTCTTCCAAACCCCACTTAATCCCTTTGGGGGTCACATGGTTGCTGGAGCCTATCCCAGCAATTGTTTTATAAAAGTTACCATGTAAACCAGGTGTGCTCATTACATCTATCGTGATCAACCAATCAATCGTGAAGTCCACACTACAATCAAATAGTTCGCCTTTAGTGAGAAAGCGATTTAAACCTTAAAAATAACAAGAATAAAGTACTAAAAATCAATTGAATATTTATTTCTTTTGTAAGTGACCATGTTAAAAGTGGGATAGTTCCAGACGAAGTGTGTATTTTCAAAAATTGACGCACACCGTGGAAGCCTGAACCGTCCGACACAAGCAGAAGAAGCTTCTGACGTGTAATTAATCTGCGTTAAGGAATATGAACGTGTTAATTTTTTAAAAATGTATCGCGTGTTAATGTTGACAGCCCTGATATATTTAAATACAAAAGAATGTAGAATAATCACCCTCACTATAAAGAATGTCACTTGTTTGACATGCAGAACATCCTTCGATGGGTCACTGCACATGCATGCTTCACTATCATGAGCGTACATTCTGCTTGCCAGCAGAGACCTCCCAGCAAGAAGACTTTTCATGATTATTCTCTAAAATCACTTATATTAGACATAAGTTAATGAAAATTAGTGATGTGGTTTAGTTTGATTCATTTAATAAGCTACCTGACCAAGATCTGAGATTTCAGACAGTTGAAACATAGATGTGACTACAGGGTGAACCCCCAGTGTTGGTTCACTGTGGTCGAAGGAACGCTCAGTGAGTTCCTGTGTTTGCTCGGACACACAAAAAGTTAAAAAGAGCATTGCTTGACACACATTGTAATTCAGCATTTTTGAGTAACACCGAGGTCTGTGTGGGATTTCGTCTCAAAAACACTTTAGATTTTGCTCAGGAAGGAGTTTTCTGATGAAAGAGCTGCAGCTCAGACTGAAATCAGGTCTTTTTCTCCCCAAACCTGCTGGCTCAGTGTCTTCTGCTCGCTTCACGTCTGTGTCTGCAGCCTGTTTCCCTGTATTTCTGTTTGCTGCTTTACGTAAGAACAATCCAGAACACCACCGAGTTGAACTTTCTTCTTTCCATCTTGTTTTACTGGATGCCGATACATTATTTTTGTTAAAAGGTTAGGAACTGGCTTAATAGTGTTCCTTTAGGTTCTCCTTAGTGTTAGGAATGCTTGTTATGAGGTGAAAATGCTTAGCTCAGATAAGAACAAGATAAGCTCATATGAAGACTCAGCAAAAATCAGGTCCAGAGTGTGGAAACGGTCTGTGTCAGCTCTGAGAAGGGGCTTCTGTCACAGAGTTTAGTGGGGGAGTGAACTCGTGTCAGGACACAAGGGAGTATGAGAGTCACTAAACCTGTTTGGAAATGCCAGGCGACAGGCAGGGACCCGAGGGTTGGGGCTGAAAGCTGCCCTCTGATGTTCTGTGTTAATGGGTGCAGCTTCAGAGCACGTTTATCTTCAAACACAGCAGCTGCGTGCTCCGTGCTTTACAAGCACGAGCGCTCGCACTTGTATGAAGCCGACTTGCTATACGACCTCCTGCTGGACTGCCAGGTGGCTTCGTGGTTGCAGCTGCATCTATGCACGCCTGCATATGTGCACGCAGCTGCATTTATTCTGAGAATCTGAGCTTCCTACATGCATTGTACTCTATCTACTGGAGGACACCTGTGAGCCACAGCAGAATTTTACCTTAAAGCCTTTTTATACTTTATTGCAAGAAGGTTTAGGGCTTTTTCTTGACACATACTGGGCTCCTCCAAATCCCAGAACAGCTTGGAATCCTTTTTTTATTTGTTGGAATTATGAAATGTGTTGAACCATTGGAGACACTGCACCTCCAGCTGAGGACCAGCGGATTTCTTTTTTTCTGTGCAACTTCTTACTGTTGCACGATCACTTACGAGGCATGTTTAAGCATTTATGCAGGTTTTAAGAAAAATCCCATTCAACTGACTGTGCACGCTGCAGAGCATTCATGCATGAAGACTTATGCACCTCTCGTGATGAAAGTTTGCACAGAAATGCCAAGGTGAATGAATCTTAGCTTGCACTCCTTCTTGTGCTTCCTTCCTTCATACGTCGTAATCTGCTGGAAACCGAGCACCAACATCCACTTCATGAACATGTGCTGGTGATCAGGAGTTCATGCCCCCCCTTGCTCTGCTGAGCCCTAATGGTTTGTGAAACGAAGCGCGCTGGTTAAAGACGTACTCATGTACTTTATTAAAGGACAGAAAAGCTGTCTGCACGTTTCAGTTGCTCACCTGAGCGGCGCCTGGGATTTACCTGTGTAGCACCTCCAGGCCCGTGCACACACAGCTGCTGCAAGTGTGCACCCTCATCAGTTCGTGCTGCAGCTGAGGGTGGGAGTGGAGGAGCTCCATCAGTTAGTTTCCTCACCGACAGCTGCTCCATCTGTGATGATGGCCAGCCAAAGGCTGCAGATGGAATTGTTTTCTCAGTCTGTTTGAATAGGTTGTTGATTTTTCTGCCTTATTTACTCCACCCCACCTCCACCCAGCACTCAGCTGCCTGCAGTTGCAGTTTGCCGTGTCTGCTGTCATGTGAGAAGCTGCAGAGCATCATGGAGGATGGCCGTCAGCCCCAGAATGAAGCACTGAAGTCTCTATGCAGCTTCCTCCAGGGGTTAGAAGACCTGCAGGTAGACAGGATGCAGCTGCAGGTTTTCAGCTGCATACATTAGTGGAGGCTTTCCCAACAGAACAAGCAGAAGATCCTTAGATCTTTAGAGAATGGAAAACTCCTTTACATTGATCCTCTTGTGCACTACTTTTTCCGAGCAAACATCAGGATGTTCAGATTTATGTTTCTGCACTCACCAGCTTTACCCCCTCCACTGGTAAAGCTAAACCTTCTCAAATCTTAACAGAAACATTCCAGACAAGATCTGAACATTTGTTCTGTGGTTATCCAAACCAATATTCCTTCAGGATTTACGTTAATGAACACACCTCCTCATAGACATAGAAAGCTTAAGCCAGCCAATGTGGATGAACCTGCTCCGATCTAGACTGTCACCTCACCTCTCATGCTACGTACACATCAGTCATGTGCGCTAAAAGCACATAAAGAAAGTAATCAGTTTATCAGTTTGCATTTTGAAAACTCCAATTTCTAAGACACTTTAAAGTGTCAAATAATAATAATAATAAAAAAAAAAGAAATCCCAAAAAGTGTATTAGCATTCTGCAGAGAGAAAGTGTTTGTGTTTTTCTGCTAATCACACACTTGTGTTCACAGAGAACCAGAGGGCAGAAGAGGAAGAGAGTTCTCATTTCTGAAGACAGGGAGGACAAAGCTGAGGTTAGTTGTAGCATCAAGCAGATGTTTTTTTTTTGTTTTGTTTCGTTTTTTCAACAATCATGGTTTGACACTGAAATGTTCATTTCTGACTCTGCATGAACCTTTGTGGACCCGGTTGCTCAGATGTTAAAGCTCATAGTTGTTCGTCTTGTCGTCTTTTATAACGGCGCTGCGCTTTTCCCATGCCTCATCTTCTGCGTTTCCATAGGAACCTTTTCCCCGGGAGCGCAGGCAGCGGCAGTCTGCGGTGCAAAAGAAACCCAAAGTGGATGATACAAGGACTGAGTGTGCGACCTGCAAAAGCCCAGGCGACAATGAAAACCTCGTGAGGTGAGCGTGTGTGTGTCTGTGTGCGTGCTTACTTGTGTGTGTGTGTGTCCTGTAGCAGCCGCATCCTCCTGATGATTAAAATTCAGTCTTCATTAGCTGGGGCTGCTCGGGCTCAGCAGAGTGTGGGGGCCGGGGAATCTCTCCCCGCAGGGCCCCGATATTGACCTGCCACATGCATTTGCTCACTTCATTAAGGTGTAATGAACACCACAGTTAATTCTTCTGGCCTTCCAATAAACAGCTCCTCTTTGGAGAGAACGGTCTAGATCTGGTCCTTAGGCACCACGTAGCCTCCAGAACTCCAATTTCAACCTCCTTTTTTTTTGTCTTTCTTCGTCTGCCGATAATCCACAAAGATTAGTCAGCAATAGTTATTTATCAAAACAGGAGGTAACGAGAAATCTGCAGGTTATCCCACATGCACGCCGTAATCCTCCCGCAGTCGGTCTCCGGTTTTTGCCATTTGCATGCGTTTTTACAGGTTCAAGGCCCGTAAGCTAACAGAAACAAGCACCTCCTCTGAGGCAGGAGCTGATTGGTCAGAATTTGAGGAGATGGCGTGTGATAGTGTGAACTGAGCTGTAGCCCTGCATCTTTAAAGACCCACTTTGATGAAAATTGTGTTTTTAACAAGTTCTGGTTATGGAAAACATATGTAAAGAAAAGGTTTCTGAGTATTTCTTTATTCAGAACCAGCATGATCATAATTATAAGACCACTGGGAACACTTTTACAGAAAAAAGCCTTTCAACTTGTCGCCTGGTAAATATTTGCAGAAGGAGCGTGAAGCTGCGAGTGATGGAGTCAGAGTTTCATCCAGGAGGGCGGACCCTCTGATTCTGAACTCCTGGTGTTCATCTGTTTTGGGTGACAAACGTGCTCCAGGTTCCCCCCATCGATTGGCAGTGTCATGTTAGAGCAGCGTTTGATGCTCGGGCTGTGAGGCGTGCTGCCCCTGACTCTTTCTATCTTTGCATTGCCAGGTTGTGAGAGCCGGGGCAGCCACCTCACCCCCCCTCCCCCCATAAAATGTCGGGACCGATGACCGTTGGCTTAGAGACACAGAGAGGCAGATTGAGGCGTTTGAAGAATGAAGTCAGGCCGGGGGAACCTGCACTCCAGAACTGCCTGATCCGAACCAGACCAGGAGCCGTCCAGCGAAATCGAGCACAAGCATCTGACCCCGAAACACGAAGCTGTGAATGTTTGACCGAAGCAAATGTTGTACATGTGTACGGTGTAATCCACTACTCACCGGAAGTGGAAAAGACTGAAAGCCAATGGAATCGTCAGACTTCCTGTTCTGCCTCCAGCTCTCTTCCTGACAGCAGGTTGATATGAAAGGACTCGTGGAGTTTGAGTCTTCTGCCTTGTTCTCGAAGATGCAGCAGCAGAGGCTCATTCGTTCTTCAGATCTGGATCATAGCAGGGCGCAGCAACTTCCTGAATGTGACTGAGGCTGGGGTTGGACTTTGCCTTGCTGCCTTGAACTGTTTTGTGCTTTGTAATCACACTTGGTTCCTGCTAGGGTCCTGGTTCGGTCCCCTCTCTGCCTCTAGGTGCTCCTGCTCACTCAACAGATGTACATTGTTCTACGGTTTTCTTCTTTACTGCCTGCATGACTCCTAATCAGACCAGTCGGTGTTATTGATCAAATTCATGCTGTGCAGTCAGTGTAAGTTTGATGTGGAAACACTTGACGCCCTGTTTTCACAAACCACAGTGTTGTCATCTTGTTAGTGTGTAGCAGGCTCCAATGTGAGCAGTTGTATTTCTGCTGCATCCTCTGAAGCTGTGGTAACGGCAACCCTGATTAGTTCGCAGTCATAACTTAAAAAAAAAAAATTCTGTGCTTTGAAGTATTACAATTCTGCATCTTTTTATGTTTAAGAAAAACTGACGTGCTTCTAACTCAAACCCTTGTGTTGTCTGCTTGTCCAAGCGGACCACTTTTTTTTTGTCAAAGCAGCAGCTGGTGCCGTTCTGTCAGCAGGTGACGAGTGTCACGCCGTGCTCTCATATGTCACCCCGTCACAGTCCTGCAAGCACGCTGCGGGGACGCTCTGATGCTCTCTGCCTCCTCTGAGGCTGATGCAGCAACTCTGAGTGTGTCTGCAGAGACTCGCTGTCAGGCCAGGACAGAGATCCACAGCCTGATCTGTCAGAACAAGGTGAAGGTCCAGAACCTTATCTGTCAGAACAGGACAGAAATCCAGACCCTCGTAAATAAGAACAGAATGGAGGTCCAGATCCTGATCTGTCAGTACAGACAGAATTCTAGAACCTGATCTGTCACAGGACAGAATTCTAGAACCTGATCTGTCGGTTCAGGACAGAATTCTAAAACGTGATCTTTTGGTTCAGGACAGACATCTAGAATCTGATCTGTAAGTTCAGGACAGACATCTAGAACCTGATCTGTCGGTTCAGGACAGAATTCTAAAACGTGATCTTTTGGTTCAGGACAGACATCTAGAACCTGATCTGTCAGTTCAGGACAGAATTTTAGAACCTGATCTGTCACAGGACAGACATCTAGAACCTGATCTGTCAGTTCAGGACAGAATTCTAGAACCTGATCTGTCGGTTCAGGACAGAATTCTAAAACGTGATCTTTTGGTTCAGGACAGACATCTAGAATCTGATCTGTCAGTTCAGGACAGACATCTAGAACCTGATCTGTCGGTTCAGGACAGAATTCTAAAACGTGATCTTTTGGTTCAGGACAAACATCTAGAACCTGATCTGTCAGTTCAGGACAGAATTTTAGAACCTGATCTGTCACAGGACAGACATCTAGAACCTGATCTGTCAGTTCAGGACGGAATTCTAGAACCTGATCTGTCGGTTCTCAGGACAGAATTCTAAAACGTGATCTTTTGGTTCAGGACAGACATCTAGAACCTGATCTGTCAGTTCAGGACAGAATTTTAGAACCTGATCTGTCACAGGACAGACATCTAGAACCTGATCTGTCAGTTCAGGACAGAATTCTAGAACCTGATCTGTCGGTTCAGGACAGAATTCTAAAACGTTATCTTTTGGTTCAGGACAGACATCTAGAACCGGATCTGTCAGTTCAGGACAGAATTCTAGAACCTGATCTGTCACAGGACAGACATCTAGAACCTGATCTGTCAGTTCAGGACAGAATTCTAGAACCTGATCTGTCGGTTCAGGACAGAATTCTAAAACGTGATCTTTTGGTTCAGGACAGACATCTAGTACCTGATCTGTCAGTTCAGGACAGAATTTTAGAACCTGATCTGTCACAGGACAGACATCTAGAACATGATCTGTCAGTTCAGGACAGAATTCTAGAACCTGATCTGTCGGTTCAGGACAGAATTCTAAAACGTGATCTTTTGGTTCAGGACAGACATCTAGAACCTGATCTGTCAGTTCAGGACAGAATTCTAGAACCTGATCTGTCACAGGACAGACATCTAGAACCTGATCTGTCAGTTCAGGACAGAATTCTAGAACCTGATCTGTCGGTTCAGGACAGAATTCTAAAACGTGATCTTTTGGTTCAGGACAGACATCTAGTACCTGATCTGTCAGTTCAGGACAGAATTTTAGAACCTGATCTGTCACAGGACAGACATCTAGAACATGATCTGTCAGTTCAGGACAGAATTCTAGAACCTGATCTGTCGGTTCAGGACAGAATTCTAAAACGTGATCTTTTGGTTCAGGACAGACATCTAGAACCTGATCTGTCAGTTCAGGACAGAATTCTAGAACCTGATCTGTCACAGGACAGACATCTAGAACCTGATCTGTCAGTTCAGGACAGAATTCTAGAACCTGATCTGTCACAGGACAGAAGTCAAGTACCTTATGTTTTAGTACAAACAGACATCTAGAACCTGATCTGTCACAGGAAAGAAGTCAAGTACCTTATGTTTTAGTACAAACAGACATCTAGAACCTGATCTGTCACAGGACAGAAGTCAAGAACCTTATGTTTTAGTACAAACAGACATCTAGAACCTGATCTGTCACAGGACAGAAGTCAAGAACCTTATGTTTCAGTACAGTCAGACATCTAGAACCTGATCTGTCGGTTCAGGACAGAATTCTAGAACCTGATCTGTCGTACAGAACAGAAGTCTAGAACCTGATCTGTCAGTGCAGGATATAATTCTCTAACTTAATCTTTCATTGCAGGACAGAAGTCTAGAACCCGATCTGTCAGTTCCCTCCAGCATGGGTTTAGCTATTTTCTGTGTAGTGATCAGTAGTGTAGAACGTAGTTTTGTGGTCTCCTAGAAATATGAGAACCAGGAAGTGTGAGGAGATGTACAGTATTTATTGAAAAAAATCAATGTGTTTTTTTCATTTGCTGCCTGTAGTTAGCTTTGTGTGTTGAAGTGCTGTGATCTATCCACGAGAAGCTGCCATTGTTTTTGTCTTTGCCAAACTCCACTTTCAGATTGTGATCCTGATGCCTGTGTTCTGATCCTGAAGTCCAACAACGTGCTGTATGTGAAGTGTCTCAGCTTGTGGCCTCCAGCTCTTGAAAATGAAGCAGAGCTTTAATAAACTCTTGATTTTTTCACCTGATTGCTGCAGTGATAAATGAGCGTGAGACAGCTAATTAATGGTTGTAAAGGTGCAGCCCGGGCGCTCCGTCTGTGCATGTAATGCCCTCTGTCATCTGTGATTTATCACCTCAGGAGTGGCCTTCCTGCTCTGCGAGGACGGCTCACACCAAATGCCGCCACACAAATGAAAGAGTCCGGGCTTTTCTCTGCAAAACCGCACAGTGTTAAAGCTCCTCATTACTCAGTCATCACACTGACCCGTCAGGAGCAAGTTTTTATTGTTTAACCAGCAAATCTGCCAACACTAAAGGCTAAACTGTGTAACACCAGGACCCATCCAACACAGTCACCGACTTCCTTCAGTAATCAACTTCCTATGAAAGAGTTATTAGCTGAAATGATTACAATTAAATGTTTTTCTGCTTGAAAAGTCTAAAACATTCCCCACATATGTTGGGATAGATTTCTTGAAAAGGCAAGAATGGGAATTGAGAAATGAGACTAGCACGAAAGCAAGGCTACATTCAGGATCACATCAGTAGTGGTTCTAGATTGTTCATCCAGGACAGGGAACTTCCATTTTTACCAAACTCATTGTGTGTGTTAAAAAAAAGGAGTTGCATCAGGAAAGAAGCAGATTAATTTTCTGTTTTGCTTCACTGTGACATCATCACCGGCACTGTAAACTCAGAGGTAAATGAAAAACTAAAGCAAACAATGTTTATGTACGATGGATGCTAGCTCATTTAACTAGACTGCAGATGACAGTTTGAATCTTGGGACTGACTTATTGTTGATGGTTGTACATTTTAACTGAGGGCTAGTCAGAACTTCCATTATAAAAACTGATGTCAAAAAGTAAAAAACTTCTACAGATTTTTAACTTTACTTTTATTCTGGTAATTTCTCCCAAAGGCTGAACTAAATCGCAAGTAATTGAAACTGACTACACTTACTCTGAATTAAAAAAATATAATAAAAGATTTAAAAGCTTAGGAATTTGGTTGCTAAAGCAGCAATAAAATCATTTCTACAGCAAGTCCCAGCAACTGAGCAAGTGACGGTTTCCAGGGGCATCCTGGAACTTCTCAAAAATATGTTTTTAATGTAAAAACACTCCTATCCCCACCTATGAATGTAACATGGAAATAACTGTGTGAAGTTATGAAGGCAAATCTAAAATGATTTAAACTGTTCACAGCAGCATTTCAATGGTTAATAATGGATTTGTTAAAAATGCTTAGCTCAGTTCCTAAAGCGAAACATACAGAGTCGTGTGTTTTATTCATTTTACTGGTGATTACACCTCACAGTTAATAGAACAAAAAGAATGTAGTTTCTCTTTAAGTTTAAAGATTGACCTGACAGAAAACTGCACAGAAGTGATGAAGACTGCTGTGAGAGCAGCACCTTCATGATCTCTCAGCAGATCCACAGACTGATGGGCTTTGTGCCACGCCGCACCGATGCAAGAATTAACAGAGAGACCTAGCCGAATAATGAATCAATTTTCATAAGTTTGGACTTCCAGACTTTTCTGTTTTCAAAAAAATCCTATTTTTAAAATAAATGTTTTGCAATACTCTTGTTTTCAGTTTTGTTATTTTGCTGTAAGATTCAATAATTAAAATGAGCATAACATACATTATTCTGTATCTTGAATCTCTACGACTTTGGATGTTAAATTTGAATTATAGAAATAGACTACGTATGATATTCTGAGGGATTACGATGCTGCCAGCCTCACAGTCACTTTGACTTTGTTCATCAGCAGTTTTCTGTCTTCTGTCCCCACTTGAATACTTCTGCTGGGCTCCAAACTTGTGCCCAACTTACTTCTCAGTTTTTTTTTTTTTTAAACTGATGTTGTTTTTGTTAAAATGTGGTCTTTTGCGCTCTGACGGTGTAGCCGGCAGACTGAAAGCCCCGGTTTTCCTTTCAGGTAGTAGCTGAAGGTTTTTCTTTCAGGAGCAGAGTTGTTTCATGCCTCAACTTGACAGATGCAGATTTTTATGTCTTTCATTGGGAAAGCCAGTTTTCCGGGTTTTCTAGTTGAGTTGTTAACCTCTGGATAAGTCTGGGGGAAGGCGGGAAACCCAACTTTGTGTTTTAAAACTGCCCTTCTGGCAAATTAAAAAAAAAAAAATGTGGCGACAGATCATCAGGAACAGTCCACCCCCCTCAGCAGGAGGTCAGGCTTTGGTTTTTGTTGGTATTGGGGTGACTGACATAATGTGGGGGTGATTGGACGGACTTTGTTGTGACCATTCTTGAGATGAAACCATCTCTGCTCAGTGAAGCGAGACGGTTTGCCGACAGGCTTTTTGCTACTGGTGGTGGTGGTTGTGGTGTGTGTGGGGGGGCAGAGGTCATTGCAGCAGCTTGGTTTGTGGTTCAGGATGAGGCTGAGATCCAGACAAGGGGAGGGTTGTCGGAGGATGAAGGAGGAGGTTCTGGAAGCCAGTAACCTTTTGGATGACGAGTGCATTTCCCATTACCGCTCTGACACCAGATCCTGGGCGATGATTTAATGGCGGCATTTTGTTTTTGCTGACTTCACCCCCCCCATTAAAGCAGAAAAGTGAGGAGTGGGGAATGGGGCTGTGTGGGAAGAGTGGCCAAGCAGCTAAAATCTATTACTCCTGAGCTGCTCCCAGCCTCCCACCCACCCCCACCTCTTTATCCGGCTGATTCTGCCTGAATTCTCCCTGAGCTTCTTCGCTCTCCGCCCTCTCCTGCTCCCTCCACCCCAGCAGAACCGCACTCTGTGTCTCCTCTCTTTAGGCTATGTTTTCCTCCTGCCCGTTTCCTGTGTAATTACCCCCCCTGAACCTGAATCTGCGGCCGCCTTATAGCTTCATAGAGCTCAATCGTGTCGGAAAAAGACTTGTTGTGCTTCAAGCTGATTGTATTTCTTCTGGTTTAACTTTTCTCCTGTTTGATGTCACAAGTCCGGAGTTTGTCCTGCAGCGGTTGGGCGGGGGCACGCTTTGCTCTTTAAATCCCGTTTCCCCCCCCCCATTCCACTTCCCAGTTGATTAGTGCCCCCTGCTGGAAGCAAGGAGCCAGTTCAAGCATAAAGGCAGCGTGAGGTGATGGGTGGGGGGAGGCCATCAGTCCCTGTCCTTCCCTTGGCTATGAATGAGTTGTGTCCAGATAAACTAATAAAAGTAGCCGTTCTGACTTGGCATTATCCACAAGTGCAGCTTCAGCAGTCGTTCATTACATCCCATCCTGTAAAACAATGGCTCCTTTGTAATGTTGCAGTGACCCAACAGTAGATCAAAAAGAAGGAGGCTTGCAGAGTCCAATAATCCACTCCTTTCTGCGCTGCACTTTGTCACGGATGAGAGTCAATGGCTTAGCGCTTTGTGTCATATTGATTTGTGTCACGTGGCCCCCCTCCCAGGGTAATTGCATTGCCCACTTGTGATAAATTCACCGCCTGTTTTTAGCCACTTGGGCTGAGATGCTGGAGCTGCTCAAGAGGAAAGACATTTCTGGCGCTGCAGTGCTGCACGTGCACCGGCATTCGCCGCTGCAGGAGAGGCAGGCTGGAGAGCCGCATCCGTACCATCAGTTTCATCCAACTCCATGCAGGGCATAAAGCAAACCGCTGTGCTGCGCATGAAACGGGAGTTCACGCAGGTTCTCACAGCAACACTGTAGGAGAGAAAAAGTGACAGAGCTATGGCACAACAGGAAAACCATTAGGTCATGAAACACAAATGCTCCAGTGCAACATGGGATGTTTCAGAGACATGGAGGAATGGAACCAGCCACTAGCTAGATGAGAAGTAGCTGGTAACCCATTTGTGCAATTGTAATTCAAACAGGTTTGTTTTGAGAACATTGGTAATCATTCTCTAAATTCTAAACACTGGTTTACTCAGTTACTTTACACAAAGATTAGTGTTTTCACTGAGCGGTACGGTCTGATCAGGTATTTTGAGCTTTTCCACTATAAAATGGACCCATTAAACCGTGGCGAACCACACCATTTTTAGACCCTTGTTGGTCATAAGTCCTTAGTAAAATAGAATGGAACGGTTAATGTGGAGCTACTATCATCACACGATGAAACCAGTTGATTGTCATGGTCATTACGACAAAGGTAAGCGCCAAACCAGTGGCGATGTTTCCAAACATTTTTTTTTTTTTTTGCACAAACATGTTCCTCTTTTCCTGACTCAAAATCCAAGCCAAAAGGTTTCTCTTCTTCTCTTCTCTCAAATATAGAATCCTTTATTTACACGAAGTACCAAAATCCAAGCAGAAAAACAATGAGCTGTTGGATGACCCCCATTGTTATTAATAGCTTTGCTTTTCCTGTAGTCGCGCTACTATGATACAAAGCTATGCAATCAGTCTAAGTGGAAACGCTCACCTGAATTTCCTGCACAGTTCTAAATCGGTCACTCCAATAAGACCGATTTAAATGCACTGTAACTTAATTGATGTAAAAGAAATCAAAAAAACTACATTGACGACTTTAAATGGACTTGAATTTAAATTGGGCCACTTTGAACTTCCTGTTTCATGTTTTACCTCAGTTCCTGTGTCACTTGGTCATGCCATGTTTTTCAAAACAGGTTTTGTACTTTTTTTGTCCTAAAAATGACACCAAAGTAACTTTTGAGCACTTGAAGAAAACAGTAAATTAGGGCGAGAAAAGCTTCTAGTCTTTTTGGAAATTGGCAAACGCCATTTGTGTGGGAGGACTTGTACAATAGCTCTGATGGGCACCAGGGCTTTGTCTTTTGTGCGCTCGCAACAGGAGCAGTATAAGCCCAAGAAATATGAACAAGATCCCTCATTTATTCAGACAATGGCTGTGTGAAGTTAGCATTTGTCCTAGATCGATAAACTGAACAAAGGTTGAAAAATATAGCAGCAGACTCTGTATGCAGGTGTTCGTACTGTGCTTACAGTGAACGCTGAAGCTTAATGAAGTTTTACACCACTCCAGAAAGGAACATGCTGAACATCTGAAGTTCTGTTGTCTGTTTTTGCATTAATCTGGCAGTTTTGGTGAACAGCAATAATTACACAGTGGAGGAAATAAGAACTTTTTCCTAACTGCTCATTTAGAGTTCTGGTTCACACAAACCACATAGACTCTACTAATCAACCTGTCACCTGAATTGAAGACTTGAAGATTGTAGAAGATTGTAGACCTGCACAAGACCAGAATGAACTACAGAACCATCACTAAGAAGCTGGGAATTAAGGTGACAACTGTTGGTGCCATTGTGCCAAAGTACAAGAATTCCAACATGACCATCAATCCACCTATAGGTCTGGGGCTCCAAACAGGATCTCACCTGGTGGGGTTGCCATGCTCACGAGAACAGTAAGAATTTACACTGGTCTGTCTGGAGTGTCCCTTTGTTGGGTGGGAAGTCCATCACATGGCTTTCAGTTAGTTTACATTGCCGTAGTTGGGTATCCGGTACGTCCCCCGGCTTCCGGAGGAGTGGTTGTCCTGCCACCCCCGCATGGCGTTTTGGTCAATCAAAACCTTGACAATCAGACTATATCCTGACTCCTTCCTCTCTGAGTTCTTGTTAAATACATGTTTTGTGTCATAAATGATGTTATGTTTTTTACTTTTGTCTTCCATGGTAACACAGTAGACTGCAGTGTTATACTCAGTGTTAACTTGTGATATTGTGTGGGAAGGTCACCTTTACTATAAATTAAAAGTTTTATTTTGAAAGTACAAAGATTTTGTTATGAAATCCAGCCCTTTGTCACATTTCTCGGGCTTTTTGCCGCAAAATGAACACTTCAACAGACTGGAAATAGAACTCCTGGTTTAAATCGAGGGTTTAACATCTTGCTGTGCTCAAAATAGCCCTGCTTAAGGTCCGTCTGAAGTGTACCAATGAACACCGTCATGATTTAAAGAGTGATTTGGAGAAAGTGCTGTGATCAGATCAGACCAAAATTGAGCATTTTGGGATCTGCTCAACCTGTTGTGTTTGGAAGAAGAGAAACGCGGCCTATAAAGAGGAAGAACACCATCCCCACTGTCAAGCATGGAGGTGGAAACACTGTTTTGAGGGTGTTTTTCTGCACAGGGCTAACTCACCAATTCAGTGGGAGGGTGTACAGAGTGAGAACCTCCCTCCAACCGCCAGGAGGCTTAAAATGGGTGGTGGATGGGTCTTACACCAGGATCATGACCCAAAACATACAGCCAAGGCCACCAAGAAGTGGCTGAAGAAGAAGCATATCAAGGTCATAGAGTGGCACAGCCAGTCTCTGGATCTCAATCCTGTTGAAAACCTATGATGGGAGCTGAAGCTCAGGGATGCCAAGCGACAGCCACCGAATCTTAATGATTTAGAAGTCATTTTTGAAAGAGGAGTGGATCAGAATCCCTTCTGATATGGTTGATAATGTCTGACCTCTGTGCTGCAAAAAAGGGTTTTTCTGTAAAGTACTTTGTATTGTTCTGTCTCATTGTTCAAATGAACGTACCACCAGAATGGGCGACAAACAAAATTCAGCAACGGATGAAATACTTATTTCCTCCACTGTAAGTACATGCAGCAAGCTTTCTGAGGAACAGCAGCTTCTTCATAACCTGCTTGTGTAACTAACGTAGGAGCCATGATCGATCTCCTTCAGTTGTCCTTAAAACTCTCTGACTTGACAAAGTTGTGGTCTGTTTGGTTGGTTCTGATAGAGAGCTGAGCATGTGGAGCTGAGACATCTACAGGAATGTGCGAGGTTGGCTGAGATCAAAGGAAGCTTGGAGGGGGTCATCACTGTGCTGTTGACAACAGAGGGGCTTTGTGAGCTTCACACAGAGATTAAACACCTGATGAAAGGTGGCAAGCGCTGCCAATAAAGAGCAACCCGTGTAGCAGGCAAAAGCAGTCTGTCGTGTCCTCTCCAACACTCGCCTCCAATAAGATTACATCAATCAATAACCACTCTTATGAGTGATTGGATTGTCTCTGCCCCCCAAAGTACCAGAAGGAGGAGGGGGGGATGCTCAATTTTCCCAATGATTAAAGGACTGCCAAATTGCTTTGATAACATCAAGGACCTTGCTGTGGCTTCATGTGGAGGGCATGGCGAGAGCAGATAAAGGCTTCTGCTGCAGACAACAACACCGATTCCGATCAACCATTGAAGATCCATGCTAAGCTGCCGCTGAAACCACACCGTTGGTGCATCAACACGTCGCTGCACAGCAAGGAAGCTCCTATGGAAGGCTTAAACAATTCCAGCGATTACTTTTCCTTAACTAAAACAACCTAATGAACAATGTTAACCTGTAATTTCAAATGCTAATTATAAAGAAATCTTTCACAGAAACATAAATGCAATAAATCCATCTTTTATTTATGCTTTGGTCTGTGTAAAGGACACATGCAAACTCCACACAAACAGGACCTAGCTAGAATCTATGGTGCTAACCACTACACCACAGTGCTGCCCTACACCTTAATGTTTTTGAAATAAAAACATGTCTCTCAATGAAAGCCACACACGCACACATTTAAGTACTTTAAAAAACGCACAGACATCCACCCAGACTGAAGTTAAAAAATCCATCAATTATCTCTCATCCATCTGTCACCCGTTCATCCTTTCATTCAACTATTCATCTGATCCAACCATCTATCCATCCATCTATGCAACCTTTCATCATCCATCCATCCATCCATCTATCAATCTATTTATCTATTCACCCACCCACCCATCCAGTTAGAAATCCATCCATACATCCACACTACCATTCTTCCTTCCATCCATCCATCCATTCATCCATCCACCCATCAATCTATGTATCTATTCACCCACCCATCCAGCTAGAAATCCATCCATCCATCCATCCATCCATCCACACTACCATTCTTCCATCCATCCATCCATCCACCCACCCATCCAGCTAGAAATCCATCCATCCATCCATCCATCCATCCATCCACACTACCATTCTTCCATCCATCCATCCATCCACCCACCCATCAATCTATGTATCTATTCACCCACCCATCCACCTAGAAATCCATCCATCCATCCATCCATCCACACTACCATTCTTCCATCCATCCGCCCACCCATCCAGCTAGAAATCCACCCATCCATCCATCCATCCATCCATCCATCCATCCATCCACCCACCCATCAATCTATTTATCAATTCACCCACCCATCCAGCTAGAAATACATCCATCATCCATCCACACTACCATTCTTCCATCCATCCGACCCACCCATCCAGCTAGAAATCCACCCATCCATCCATCCATCCATCCATCCACCCACCCATCAATCTATTTATCAATTCACCCACCCATCCAGTTAGAAATACATCCATACATCCACACTACCATTCTTCCATCCATCTGCATCTATCTATCCCTATATCTATCATCCATCCATCTATCCTTTTATCCTTTCTACACCTGTGCAAGTTTCCAGCCCCCTCTTGTGATAGAAGAAATGACCCCAGGTTTTTTTTTCTTAGGTCATTATGTCAGTTTGTCATTTTAATTGTTTTCTTTTTACTAGCGCAACCTTCAAAGGCGCCTTACACCCTGTTTGCTTCAGCAGATGTTGCTCTAACACTGAGATTTTTTTGAACAACATCCATTAGATTACAGTTATCCTGCAGCAAAAAGCAAAAAAAAAGAAAAAGATTCATCTCAGGGGTTTAGAGGGCATTCAAGTGTCTCCATCAGGGAAACGAAAGACTGTGGCCCTCTGAGTTCTTCTGTGCTGAAAGAGTCATGTAAAATCAATTGGCAGTTTGTGTGCAACAAAAGGAGCCTGCTCATTAGTGGAGCGCCCACTCTGGTGGTCATTTGTCTTTTATTCAGGCAATGGCTAGAGGGCACTTTAAGTTACCATCCCTCCTCAGGCAGACATGCCAGTTCATTCTACTTTTGTCATACACACACACATGCGCTGTTAGTGGGTGCACATGTGATGGGGATGCACCTGTCGAAGAATATTTTTGGCTAATTTGCGGCAGCTGTGAGGTTGTGCCCCTACAACTCATACAATGCCAATTAGCGGTGCCAATTAAGGCCGCGCTCCAGTTTGACTGAATCTGCTGTAAACACTAACATGCATTATAGCAGGTGTTTCTCAGGGATATGAGGTCTGACTGGCGTTTGAACTGCTCAATATTCACTGAATTTCCTCTAGACTGACTAACAAAGGTGTGGACTTTTAAAGAAACAGCTGTAACAACTCAGCCTTTTTCTTAGTGAAATCTTGTTTGAATAGTTATAAGCGGTGAAATCTGGGAACTGGGTAAGGAAGAGTTTTAAGTGGTAAAGTCAGTGAATCCAAGTGTATCTGTTTGGATGCTATAACCTAAAACTGGTACGTCAGATTCATTCAAATGAGTGTGTGTTTCTTTACTAAGTGAACGTAAGGCCACGGTTTAGGGAAATCTGAGGTATCAGAAAAGAAAAGTTATTTTACTTTCATTTATAAATCCATTCATGTTTTCAACAAAGTCCTGACATTTTGATGTATAAAATATAGTTTCTGAAGATATCACATCTCAAGGTGAAAGATAACCTGTTTGGCTGCTGAGCTGGTCTTTTGTGAGGCTGAAAAAGTGTAATGAAATCTTTCCCAGTGGGACCCTGAAAATCGTGTCTGGAAAAGCAACTTTTATCATTTTGGATAAATGTTTTGCAGTGCATTGACTAAAGGCAGGTGGGAAACATGTAGATACTTCTTCTGCAGATACTTTTGGTTTACTCTGCTTAATAACGACATCACCCAAGGAAATATTTTTCCACAAGATTTAGCTGTAACTGCAACATAAAACCCACTTTGTTTCCTTTAAGTTCCTTGTGTGGCTACCCCCCTCATCCCATAAGCAATGCACAACTGGTAAACACTCACTTACACACACTTCACACTTGGAGCCAATTATGTCCTAATCAATGAAGGAGATTCACATTCTCCAGTGAGAATCTGATAAAGGAGCTAACAGCCTGGAAATCAGCTGCATTCTCCATTCATCTCCATTACTGAGGTTGGTGTAAGAGCACAGCGGGGTGAAGACGTACTGGATCACACAGTGACTAAAGCGAGGTTCACAGAAGATTTCTTAACCTTGTCATCTGTCTTTTCATTCATCTATCGCTCCACTCCATTGTCTTTCACTTGATGGGAGTTTGGGTTGCTGGGCCAAAAGGTTTAGTAACAATGCCCAATCACTTCTGGGTGGACACCAGAAGACTCATTTGAGAGATATTATCTCTCCACCATGTCTAGGGTCTGCCATGGGGCATTACAGTCCCACTCCAACCAAATTTCTTCCCAGCAAAATTGTTCCCAGTAGTCTTTGATTTATAACTGTGTAGTTTTTAGCCAAAATCAGAAAGACTCTAGTTTTTAAGACATATTTTATGCCCAGTGGCAGTAGCTCATTAGAAATACGATTCTAGTTTGTGGGTGGGACTGTAGGCGGGCCAGTAGGCGGGCCAGTAGGCTCGGCGTAACCCCGCCCCCTCCCTGTCGCTGAGAGCTCTGTCTGCGCATTCACGCGCGACCTTAAAGCCCCAAGCTAGCATTAGAAGCGCAAAAATACTGGCAAGCAAAGTGGGATCAATCCAGCCGTACAGTTTTGATCTAGAGGCCAGCTCGAAAAAAAGGAAAATGAATAAGAGAGGCTTTGACACGCCCACTTCATTAACTGCGTCATTAGTCTGAGCTTGTTCAAGCATCAGTTTCCTGATCCAATGCTCAGAAAAGCAAATACTTAAAAACACAGTTTTTAATCATACATTTCTAATGTATTATAATATATAATCATAATTCTATTTATATATGCATCCCATATTCCTGTAAGAACTGTCAAGATCCTTCCAGATCTGTGGCAAGCGTAAACAGCTGGTTCAATATTCCAGGGCCAACACAGTTTAACACCATGTTTCAGAGAAGTGTCAACAAAGACAATTCTACAACAAACCTATACTAGTAGAGTGATAAGGTCCCCATACGGCCGCGGTTCTAGATCCAAGCTGGGGGTCTACAAAAAATCCTGTGCTTGCTTATCGCCTCAGGCAGTGGGCAACACCAGACAAAACAATAGATCAACCGCTTTAGAGAAGATTGATACAAGAGTCCAAGCAAAGAATTCCTGGTTTCCGATCATCCTACGGTGTCTAACCAGACTGAATTGGTTTCAGAGTTTTCTCTTCTTTCCTTAAACAGCGTTCTTCAGATGAGGACAAAGATGTATTAGTTGCATTTCCCTCTTTGTTCTTGCCAAATGCTGCACAGCCAATGGCTTTAGAAGGTCAATGCAGCTGAATAATTGCAAGTCTTAGAATTATGTGACTAAAAGCTCCTGTCCCCGATAGCTCACTGCCGGGACCCCCCCAGATCTGTCCTTACTGCTCAGCCTCTCTCATCTTTAAAGCAACACTGCAGTTTTGTTTATAACAGATGTATCACATATCCTTCCTCTCTGGGCCCTAGGTGTGATGAGTGCCAACTCTGCTATCACTTTGGCTGCCTGGACCCCCCCCTGAAGAAATCTCCCAAGCAGACTGGATATGGGTGGATCTGCCAGGAGTGTGACACATCCTCGTCCAAGGTGAGTGTGTCGATTGTCCGCTTTAACACAAAGCATGGACAGAGGTATCCCGTCATCTTCTGCCACGAAGAGCAGAGAATACATCTGCGTTTCAGAATTCTAGAGTAGGAGGTCAGAAGTGCCAGTTAGAGAGTGAAAGTCTCTGAGTTGGCTTCCAGTCCTGCTGGAACAACCTCATAGACTCCACTCCTTTGAATCTGGAAGTGTTAGTTAAAATACTGTACAGTGGTCCCTGGTTTATTGCTGAAGTTACTTTGTAGGCCAGGGGTCTGCAACCTTCTACACTTAAAGAGAAATTGGTGTCGATTTCTCACTGCAGCGCAACTCAACAGGAGCCACAAAGTGTTACTGAACCTTTTAGAAAAAGAAGACACTGCTTTGTGTTTATGTTTATTTTTGTATTAATCTATGTGTACTATCATGATGCATGATATTACATATGAACTTTTGTATTTTTGGCACGAGTGAAACGATCATAAAGAGAAAATTGCAGGTTTTTTTTTCAAAATATGAAATCGTTTTTAACTTTTGACAGAGGTTCACATAACTTCTTTTCAAAATAAAAGTCACCCTATCCATCCATCTTCTGAACCTGCTGAAACCCTTTTTAGGTCACGGGGTTGCTGAAGCAAAACCCAGCTGCAGTTGTGTGAAAGCGTAGTCAACTTTATCATTTTAATGTTTGTTGATGTTTTAGGACTTTAAAACCTCTCACTATACATTGTATACACTTATTTCAGTCAAGCCTTTACATCAATGTTTAACCCTTTGTAGAAAATCAATTCAATTAATAATATAATAATAAATAATAATATAATAATAAATAATATAATAATACACAATGAAACCAAAGATCTGTTCATGAATGAAGATTTATGCTAATTTTGCAAGTTTTGCAGAACACATTCTGTACAGCAGACGTGGTACAGAGATTGTTGACAATGACCTACAGCCAATAATATTAATAATAATAGTAATAAATACACTCTAAAATATATGTGATACAGCTAGACTGCAGATACTGAGCAGTGACGGACCACTGTATACCGTGTATGTCGTATCATGTCATATTTGAGCATTGATAAGAGTGTTGTTCCATTGCCGAATCAAAGATAGAAGAGGATTTGGTCCCAGTTTTTTTTTTTGTTTTTATGTTAAAATCTAATGTTTTTTTAACAAGCATTCCAACATCTTGGTCTCATCCCACTGGACAACTGAAGCTACTCTGTCAGAGCAATTATTTCATCAAATGCAAGAAAAATGCTGCTACACATGTGGACAAAATTGTTGGTACCCCTCAGTTAAAGAAGGAAAAACCCACAATTCTCACTGAAATCACTTGAAACTTACAAAAGTCACAATAAATAAAAATGTATTGGAAATTAAATAATCAAAATCAGCCATCACTTTTGAATTGCTGATTAACATTATTATTAGAAAAAAACAAACTAATGAAACAGGCCTGGACAAAAATGATGGTACCCATAACTTAATATTTGTTGCACAACCTTTTGAGGCAATCACTGCAATGAAGCGATTTCTGTATTTGTCAATGAGCGTTCTGCAACTGTCAACAGGTATTTTGGCCCACTCCTCATGAGCAAACTGCTCCAGTTGTCTCAGGTTTGATGGGTGTCTTCTCCAAATGGCATGTTTCAGCTCCTTCCACAGATGTTCAATGGGATTCAGATCTGGGCTCATGGAAGGCCACTTTAGAATAGTCCAACGCTTTTCTCTCAGCCATTCTTGGGTGTTTTTGGCTGTGTGTTTTGGATCGTTGTCCTGTTGGAAGACCCATGACCTGCGACTGAGACCAAGCTTTCTGACACAAGGCAGCATATTTCTCTCCAGAATGCCTTGATAGTCTACAGATTTCATTGTACCTTGCACACATTCAAGACACCCTGTGCCAGATGCAGCAAAGCAGCCCCACAACATGACTGAGCCTCCTCCATGTTTCACCGTAGGGACAGTGTTCTTTTCTTCGTATGCTTGGTTTTTGAGTCTATGAACATAGAGTTGATGTGCCTTACCAAAAAGCTCCAGTTTGGTCTCATCTGTCCAAAGGACATTCTCCCAGAAGCTTTGGGGCTTGTCAACATGCATTTTTGCAAATTCCAGTCTGGCTTTTTTATGATTGTTTTTCAGCAGTGGTGTCCTCCTTGGTCGTCTCCCATGAAGTCCACTTTGGCTCAAACAACGACGAATGGTGCGATCTGACACTGATGTACCTTGGCCTTGGAGTTCACCTTTAATTTCTTTGGAGGTTGTTCTGGGCTCTTTGGATACAATTCGAACGATCCGTCTCTTCAATTTGTCATCAATTTTCCTCTTGCGGCCACGTCCAGAGAGGTTGGCTACTGTCCCGTGGGTCTTGAACTTCTGAATAATATGAGCCACTGTTGTCACAGGAAGTTCAAGCTGTTTAGAGATGGTCTTATAGCCTTTACCTTTAAGATGTTTATCTATCATTTTTTTTCAGATGTCCTGGGACAATTCTCTCCTTGGCTTTCAGTTGTCCATGTTCAGTGTGGTACACACCTTTTCACCAAACAGCAGAGTGAATACTTGTCTCCCTTTAAATAGGCAGACTGACTGATTATGAGTTTGGTAACACCTGTGATGTCAATTAAAGGACACACCTGAGTTAATCATGTCAGTCTGGTCAAATAGTTTTCAATCTTTTATAAAGGTACCATCATTTTTGTCCAGGCCTGTTTTATTAGTTTTTTTTTTTATATAATTATGTTAATCAGCAATTCAAAAGTGATGGCTGATTTTGATTTTTTATTTTTCAATACATTTTTATTTATTGTTACTTTTGTAAGTTTCAAGTGATTTCAGTGAGAATTGTGGGTTTTTTCTTCTTTAACTGAGGGGTACCAACAATTTTGTCCACGTGTGTACATGGATTTTGATTTGATCTTTTGGTTTATTTCAAGTTGTAAATACAATACTACAATTAACAAGAAGTATCTCCCATTGCTTCAGCTGTTTGTCTGAATGCAGATACTTATAAAAATAAAAATCATAATCAACAAAGATCAGTAAATCTATCTTTTTCTGTCATTTCAATGTGAAATGTTTGAGAAAACTAGAATGTTCTGTTCTTGGATGATTTAGTTTACATCATCTTAGTACTAAATGGAAATTAAATGGTGCAGGAACTGAACTCTTTAGGGGAGATTTTTAACCATGTGAAAAAATTGTGATTTCATTTCTGTCCTTGGAGACTGCTCCCTCATCTTGCCTCTTGGGAATTTTGTCCCTTCGAAGTAGATGGTCCTCCTCTTCCTCCCACTTGTTTACTTCAAGTGGGAGGATGTGCATGAGTGGGTCTTTTTGCCCCAGAGCAAAACGACATTTCACTGGTGACGGGGGAATAAGGTTTGTAAGGAGTGACAAATATAGGTGAACTTTATGTCCTATCCACATTGAAGCCACAAATAAATGAAATCAGGAAGTGAAAAAAGAAATGAAAAAATGTCGAACCTGGAAAATAAGTAAGGAGGAAATGTCTTTCAACTGAGAAGGCTCTTTGCTGTCTGCACGGAGTTCATGGAGAGCATGTTTGAGTAACAGGCAGATAAAAGCAGCCGACACTTGGTTTCCTACGTCATTTCTAATGTTGCAGGGACGACAATTTGAGCAGCAGTTAGCAATGACATTTTTGAGAAAACTTGATGTACAGAGCTTTTAAAGTGCGAGCTGCTCTGAGTGTCGCAGTAATAGCAAGTGTGGGGAGATAATTGACTCCACTAAGGGCATCTAAAAAGCACTCTGAGATGAGAGCTGTATTTAAGGAAAGTTTTATTATCTGCTTTTAAATGCCAAGCCGTGCACCATTTTTGCCTGCAGGGGGGCTTCTTAAATGCCAGCATTAAGTGCAGAATATTACCTGATCTCTGTGTCTGAGGCTCGGTGGCATGCAGAGATAGCGGGTGGTCACCCTGCGCCTCTGCAGAAACGGCACAGGAAGTGATTTGTGAAAGCTCCCTTCAGCAAGTGTTGTTATCTAGAAAAAGAGAAGTATGGGATGAAGTAGGGCAAAAACAGAGTGAGAGGAAGAACAGAAACAGAATGGAAGAAGGACAGGAGCAGGGCTGAAAAAGCAGGAATACAGATAAATGACAGCAGGGACGCAGAAGGAGCAGAAACATAATGGAAAAAGACTATAAAAAAACTGAGGAAGAACAGGAATAAAGCCGAAGAGGAGCAGGAATAAGGAGAAAGAGGAACATAAACTAAATTAAAGTACAACACAAACAGATAAAGAAGAGCGAAAACATAGCTGAAGAAAAACAGAAACACAGCTGAAATGGGACTGCCAAAACAAATGAAGAAAAGCAGAAGCGCAACTGAAGCCGAAGTAGACCATAAAAATGAGGAAGAACAGGAAAAAAGCTGAAAAAGAGTAGGAAGAAAAAGAAAGAAAAGCATGGCCTCAAATGAAGGACAACAGAAACACATATGAAGAAGAGCAAAACCATAGCTGAAGAAAAACAGACACGCAGCCGAAGCACAGCATGGATGAAGAGGAAAAAGAATAGAAAAAAGCTGAAGAAGACCATAAAAAATCTGAGGAAAAACAGTTGAGAAACAGTTTTTAAGTGTTCAGGATACATATTGTCCAAATAAATATGACGTTTTCAGATGATTAAAACTAAACAAAGTGTTTTTTTATTAAATAATACTGAACTAACAGAAATTTGAATGAAATGTGGCAGAAATACTGTTAAGTGAAAAGGCTGAGACTAAAACTAATTTAAAATCATCTGTGAAAATTAACACTGCCTGCTCATTTAAACCAAGTCTGTGAGATTATTCCATTGTGAAAGGAGGCTTAGCTGTCCTGCTGGACGAACACAATCCCCAGTATTGGAGCTTTGTCAGAGGAGGTTTTCTGCCAGGAATACCTTGTATGTGGGCTGATTCAAAAGTTCCTCACAAAGAGGAATCTAACCAACTCCAGTCTTGCTTAAGCACCTCCAGGTCATCTTTGAACTTCTATTAAATCTTACTGTGTGGAGTACACATTTGATAGGCCTTCCTAAGCCTGTATAACCATCTGCACAAGTGATGGTCGTAGCCAAACTTAGGCTCAGGACAGAAGACATCAAACAGTTATGATCTCATGAAAAATCCAGCCTGTCTGGTTTTTGCTTCTTTTTTGATGGAGACCGTCTGTTCTGGTGGAACTCTGTTAGTGAATTTCTGTGTGTGTGTGTTTGTGCAGAAATTTGTGTTAACATGTCTGCATGTGTTTGTGCAGAAGTTTGTGTTAACATGTCTGCATGTGTTTGTGCAGAAGTTTGTGTTAACATTTCTGCATGTGTTTGTGCAGAAGTTTGTGTTAACATTTCTGCATGTGTTTGTGCAGAAGTTTGTGTTAACATGTCTGCATGTGTTTGTGCAGAAGTTTGTGTTAACATTTCTGCATGTGTTTGTGCAGAAGTTTGTGTAAACATGTCTGCATGTGTTTGTGCAGAAGTTTGTGTTAACATGTCTGCATGTGTTTGTGCAGGAGTTTGTGTTAACATTTCTGTTTCTGCAAACATTACTGTTTGTGTTTGTGCAGTTGTTTGTGTAAACATTTCTGTTTTTGTTTGAACAAACATTACTGTACGTGTTTGTGTAAACATTTCTGTTGATGTTTATGCACATGTTAAACATGTGCTCAAACATTTGTGGACATGTTTGTGTAAATGCTAAATTATGTGTATGTGCACAATTGTGCAAACTTCTTTTTTATGTATTTCTAAACATGTTTGTGTGCTTTTGTGCATCTGCACAGTTGTGCAAGGTTTTGTGTATGTGTTAAGATTTGTGCATATGTTTGTGTGCAGGACTGTGTACAGTAAATCCATGCTTTTACACTTTGGTGCAAACATTTCTGTACGTTTGCGGTTTTGTGCACAAGTTTGTGTACATGTTTATCCACGTTTATGCCATTTTTTTCTAAACAATTTTGTTCATGCTTTTTCACGTTTGTGCACTTTTGGGTAAACAGTTTTATATGTGTTTCTTCAAATGTTTGTCCACATGGTTTTACTCTTTTGTGTCAACAGTTTCATACACTTTTTTAAGAAGTATTTGTGCAAGTGTTTGTGTGTACTGATGCAAACCTTTGTTTGTGTTGAGCCTTATTGGACAGCCTTGAGTTCATTACAGATGCTGTTTCTGTCCTCCTGCTCGGCTCAGATAAACTCCGCTCTGACCGAGGCCACATCCCTGCCGCTGCAGGGCCTCACTAAATTGATTTCAGCTGGAAAGTGACAGTCTTGCTGTAATATCGGATGGCCTTTAATTCAGCCTTGTTGCTGCTCCAAGGGTGCTTGTTTAAGGCTTTATTTACACCCTGGCAGCTAAGTTAGGCCCACTGAATCACAGCAGAAGATTCCCATAACGGCTCTAAAGTTGCTCCGGCGTGTTCAAAGGGGTCCTCTGTGAACGGGGGTGGGCTGCCGCCGTTAGCTGTGCTCGTACTTGTCTTGGAACCCTTTGAATGTGTTGATCACCTCCATGAAAGCTGCTTCACAGCTTCACAGCTGCAGGCCTTCATCCCACGCGCCACGGTCCCCTCGCACGCAGCAGGGGTGAGTTTGGATCACAGGTTTGGGTCTGTGGTTCTAAGAAAGTTGGCGAAAATGGTGTTTTTGTTGTGTTATATATCATGTTTAAAATTGCATTTCTGAGAATGACTTTCTTCAAATCATTTGTCATCAGGAGCAGATGAAAAAAAGCCATTTGAAAAATAGTGTATTTGTAATGTAGGACATATTGGGCACAAAAATCCCTATCTCCAAGATCTCAGCAATGAGGGGCAGAGTTACAACAGTCCCGCCTACAACTCAGAGGCGAATTTCTAATGAACTACTGCCGCTCAGCAGAAACTATGTTCTTAAAAAGGATTTAAGTGTTTTTATATGGCTGAAAACAGTATAATCTTGATTAAAAGACCACTGGGTGACCTGGTATCTGCAGCGTCTTCTCTTTGTGGCATCAATCAGTTTTCCCGCTGACCTGTGTAATGCTGTAATGAAGTTAAGCTGATTAACTTAATGACGCCTTACACTCTGCTGCCTTCAATGTACGCAGGAAAAACAGGCATCATTCCTCATCAGCAGCCGCCGTGGATCGTGGTGAAAAAAAAACTCTGCTCGCTTTATTCTCCCGTTAAAGAATTTTTCATTAGCAGCCGATCGGGCTCATCACCGTCGCTTCTGGAATGAAGATAAATCACAGGCGGCGCAGGAGTGACGGTCCGCCCCACCCCGCGGCTGTGTTCGTGTTGATTTGAAGCTGCAGAGGTCGATAACAGCTGAAGCTGAAGGAGCTCGGAGACGAACTCATCAATGATGCTTGTCTTCAGTCGCCGCCAAAGTGTAAGCACAGTTTAATATGATTTAAGGCACCACAGGAAGCATGAAGAGTGTGGGGGGGCAGCCCGGCGGGACGCCGCAGATGACGGGAAAAATCAATGACCGCCGGTCCCCTCAATCACTTTAACTAGGCGCCGCAGACACCTGCGGGCCTCTCAGGGGCCAATTTGTGGAGTAAGCAGGAGTGTGTGATTGCAGCGGGATCCCCAGAGGCTATTTGTGTGGACCCGGCTCCGGTCTAATAACCTTTTTAGCCCAGAGCGCACGACGAGGGCTGTCGACTGAATGCTCACTGTTTTATGGTCTTGAGTCAGTGACTCCAACAGAGGAAAGCCTCCTTGGAACCACACTCCTGAGGAGCGTCACTGCCTGCACAAAGGATCAGAGTGTGACTGCTCTTTGTATTTGCCCATTTCTTTTATCAACCTTTTCAGCTGCAGATGTTAAAGACGCACTCCTGTCGTCTTTGGACCTATTGTAAAGGCATTCTTTTTTTTCTAGGACATAGTTTCACAGAGCAAAATAAAGACGTGTAGACGCCTACAAGTGGATGCATCAGAATGGAGCGGAGAAAGGAGCTTGTGGCCCACCCAGTGTATTTTCTACCTCACAAAGAAACTCTTTTTCAAACGGCGTTTTTTCCATCTGCTCCTGATTCACAATGATTTGAAGAAAGAAAAACTCAAGATATGCAATTTTTAAATATGTCCTTCATCATCAGAAAAATGCCACAAGAACATGTTCAAAACATAATTTTTAAAAGAGTGAGTCTTTAAGCCTGGACCTGCAGGATGGATGAAGGACCGACGCTGCAGGCGGTTTCCTCGAGTCCTGCTCAGCAGCAGCTTTTATTGTCTCAAACAAAAGAGCAGCAATGCTCCTTTTTCTCATGAAAAGATGTTCCTGCATTTTCCTTCTGATTCAATTAGACTTTCTTCATTCAGAATCGGCCTCGACTCACTTGTAAGGATTTTTAATTTAATGTCTTTTTTTCTGGAGAGAAGTGAAGTTAACCGAAGCTGGGGTCATAAACGAGATGGAGCTGCAACAAGAGCGGTCATCAGCCGGAATTGTTGTTGCCTGTGTGTGTGTGGGGGGGGGGGGGGGGGGGGGGGTGGGGGTGGGGTCCGACCCAGTCCCACCGTGCATGTGGGAGTGTGCACGCTGCTGCAGGTTACTGCTGTTTACCTGTAGATCTGAGCTGAAGCGATGGCAGCTGTGAATCCTGCAGGGAAGTTGAAGTGGTTTGTTGAAAAGCTTTCAAAATAAAATCATGGCTATCATTTCTCAAACAAAAAATGTTGCTGCTGTTATTTACAAAATAGACTGATCTTTTTTTATGTTGATCTATCCATTAATTTTTACAATTAAAAACACAATTGACTGTAGTTGTTTTTTAATTTTCTTACGGCATTGCTCCCTGTATTTTTTCAGAACAAAAGCATGACTCCTTTTGTTTCCAAAAAAGCAGACATGGCTCCTTTAGTTTCCAAAATCAAAGCATGGCTCCCGGCAGTTATTTCTTGTCTGTGCTTCATCGTTGGTGATTCTTTTAAGGTGTCAAACCCTGATTCTGTTGTTGGTGAGTTCACGTTTGTGCTGCAGCTTGGTGTCTTGAACTTGGGGTGGAGTTGCATGAAGGTGCAGTGGTGATGGTGGATCACCAGCAGAGGTCAGGCGATGTGGGGGTGTCCGCTCGCCACACACTCATAAAAAGGTACGAGAAAAGAAAAGACTTTGTCAAATTAATTAACAGCCGCCTCTTTGAGGACTGCGCCGGCTCGATAAAGCTTCCTGAAGTCCGAACGCCGCTGTGCATTATGCAGAGTAATGTGCACGTGTGTGTGCCAGAGGACGTGCTTTTGTATGTGTGGGTGTTAATGGTGAAGCAGCAGTCTGGGGAGGGGAGGGGGGTGCTGAGTCGCTGGTCTTTGATGCCACCTAGGGACCAGCATGAGCTCTTCTACTGTCTGCTTTGGCTGCAGGATGGGATTCCTGTGAAGGTCTTGGCTTTTCTTCCACATGTACCTCAGAATGTCTCCGTCTGGAGGTTTGTACACCGCAGACCTCTGCAGGAAGAAGCAGTGGAGCAGGACTCTTCAGTCCGGCTGGGCTGTGAAGTAGAGGAGGAGGAGGAGGAAATAGGCAGGGTTTCTTTGTGTCGTCTCTGTGTCTGCAACACAGCTTCGGTTCTGATCTCTAACAGATTCAGACTTCAGCTGGTTCCAGAAGTGACGCCTGATGATGGAGACTATCCAGAAAAAAGTGAACCAGTTTAGTTGTAGGAGTCATGTCAAGGTTTGTCTCCTAATTAAAGCATTTGCTTTGAGCAGCATCTCACTCTTTGTGCGATTATGCTGCTACTTTTTCTTTCTTTTTTTTTTTTTGAAATAGCGCTCCCTGTTCTGCGTCTGGATTGGCTGGAGACCTCGTCAGTAAATCTCCTTCGTGTAACTCTGCAGATCTACATAAATCACGATCGGATCTTTGTTTTCATTTATTTATTCAGTTTAGATAAGAGAGAATAGTGTGGAAATGTTCATATTTGTTTGGGAAGTGTGTAAAGTGTTTAGTGAGTAGTTTTAAAGCCTTAAAAAAAGTCTGTAGTGAAACTTTCTAAGCACTTTACTCCTTCAGAGTACCAAAGTGCTTCGCAATAAAAGAAGGACAAAAGAAATTTTCAATTATGCAAATTATGAACAAACATTTTAAAACGGCATAAAATGACCAAAAGCAATAAAATTCTATTAGTCTCTTGGATGGAAACCAATTGCACTGACCAGGTATTTTATGTTGTTTTCTTATATTAAAAAAAGGAGGCAAATCAATTATTGGTCATTTAACCCCTTGATGCCTGAACTTATTTCAACTATGAAAAATAGAATCATCTTTCTTTCTGAGGAGAACGACAGTCTCACTTCCGTGTGGATCAATCGATTCCGGGCAGTAACATGGAGACTCAGTGGCAGACGAGTGTCCCCTCCCTCCCTATGTGTTATGGGGACTCCATAATGGATGGAACTACACATAACAGGAAAAAAATGCCAGTTTTGTCTATTTTTGACACAGGTGAGCAGGGATTTGGAGGCTGAGGGATGTCGTGAGGTCATGAGCAAAGAGTCATAACAGTCCCTTTAGTTGGAAAACTTTCCTCTGATGAGAAGCCTAAAGCTGCTCAAACACACCTTAACCTGACGGGAAGTAATAATCATTTACTTCCTGGGATTGCAGTGAGGATAAAACAGGACTTTTCCCAGATTGTTCTTGAAATGTTGGTCTGCTCCCCATCTCCTCCTTGTTCAGACCTTCAGGTCCAGCAGAGTCTTAGGGTCCAGAGTTTCAGGTTCGCCCCCTTCAAAGACAGCATGCTTGCTGCCTTCTTTGAGTTTGGGGGGGGATCTAGGCACCTCTGAGGCGCCCCAGCCCAACAGATCCTGCAGCAAGTTAGCCTGCCGGGTGAGGAGCGCTCGGCTGCAGATCCTAACCTGCTGCTCGCAGATTCTGCTGTGGAGATGTGTCCATTAACCTCTGCAGTTGGGGGTAATTGTATCTGTCAGAGCTGCTTAATCACCGCTGTCACTTTCAGTTTGTCTACCCCCGCCGCCCCTACAGCTTCGCAGCCTTTAAGATTCACATCCACGCCGACAGCAGCTCCAAGCCGCTGCAGAGCTGAGCGTGAAGTCGCATCCAGCTCTGACGCCTCACACCTGGGCTGCTGCTTCACACAGGTGAACACGCTAGCAGGAAAGCTTGTGTGAGAGCAACAGAATCCTCTCTGCAACCTTTGGCGCAGACCTACAGTATTCACACAACTCTCTTTAATAATTGAACTTTAATAATTACAAAATCGTGAATGGTGTCATGGATGGAACCTCGTGAGACTGAAAGGGATAAACATCCAAATTTTTTTTACGGTCTCCGGCAGTTCAGGTTGTTACATCCACAACTCTGACATCTTTAGGAGCACAGAGAAAGCAGTAAAATACAATGTCAGACTCACGTCAGATTTATTTTGCTTATTCAAATCCTTTTTTTAATTTTTATTTCAGTAACTTTTGACTTATTTCCAGGGGGGTGTTTTTGCAGCATGTGGAGAACAGCTGAAGAATATAAAAAATTAAAAATGCCATTTTTATATATGTCCAAAAGACCAAAACCACAATTCTCCTTGGAGTGGGTCTTTAAAGAACTGATTTTTAAATGATGGTGCCTTATTTGGCTGAGTCTGATGACTCTTCTAACCTCAGTGCGTTTCTTTATTTCAGGAGGAGGAGGAGCGGCTGCAAGAGGAAGACTCTGTTAAAGAGGAAGCAGCGGAGCAGGAAGTTCCAAACTGAGCCTGAGCGAGTTGTACGCCCTCTCACTTCCCTCCACCGGGAAGACGCAACTCTCCTCCTGACTTCAGACAGTGGTCAGCTTTCACTCCACACAGTCGATCAACCAGCAGTGTCTTTCAGAAAACTCCTCAGACGGTGAAAAGAGTCGCAGGCCGTTCAGGTGGCAGAAGCTCACGCTGGAGCGTCCTGCTGTCCGTCAGGGCGGAGCGCGGCAGCGGTCCAGTTCTGAGGGATTTCACGGCACCACACTCACCTGCTCTGCTCTGTCTGAACACCGGGACCAGAGTCTGAATGAAGCTTGATGCTGTTTTCTTCCTTCACATCTTCCTTTCTCCAGTAAAGCATCAGCTCCTTCCCTTTCTATGCTTCTTATTTTTGGTGAGGCTGTTTTCATACCAGAACTTCTAAGCCATTTTAGTAACCAGACAGGCGGAGACGGTTAAGGCAAACACGAGGACAGATAATCTGGAAAAGTCCAGTTTCCTAATGATGAAGATTATTTTCTTACAAAAAAACATTACTCTATGAGGACACCATTTTTATAGAAAACATCAGACAGATGAGTCCAGTCCCTGAAAACATGTTGACTGCGAAGACGGGCAAAGGTTAGCCGACCGCAGACCTGATTTTACGGCTGAAATTCTCACCTGAGTGCTTATTTATTATTCACATTAGCATTAGCCACGACCTTCTGAGAGCTTCAACACTAAAATGCCCCATCGGACCAACAACACTGACATGACATGACCCTGTGTGTGGTTGACCTTAAAACGGGCTGTTACCTGATCAATGGCTTTTTTCTGTTTGGATTTATTTCTGCCTTTTGGGCATCAAGAGTTTGGACTGAAGGAGTCAGTGGTGTGTTCATGTTGCTGGAAATCAATTTCTAAACTATTTTTTTTTGGTAACGGTAATCTTTTGTTGACAACTTTCACATCTTTCTCTGTTTTCTCTGATCTCGCTGCGTTCTGAGTCACGTTGCGCGAATAAAACTTTGAGACAGAGGTTGTTTCTGTTCAAACTGTTCCCACAGTCCACAGCAGTTCTGAACTCCAACAACCAGATTGTATTTCTTGTTCATGTTTGAACAAATACATTTTTGTGAAAATACATTTTTGACGTTGTGAACGATCCCTCCAACGCTGAAACAGATGACGTAGCAGTGTGAGAAACCAACAAAAAAAACAAAAAATATTTCAAAATCCACCAGCAAAACCAAAACACGCATGTCCGGGATATATAAAGGAAATTTAAAAGTGTGTGGCCAAGTGTGTAATTTGACAATTTTCACATTTTCCCACAATATGGGAACATAAAACCAGCAATTTTCACAAAATTTCACACACACACCACCAGGTCAAAACTACAACCACAACCAAAGTTTTATTGACCTTTGACCTTGTGAAAAGGCTACCATCTACAAATGTAATTTTGACTATTGCCTCATAACTCCTTGAACATCATTAGAAAGGCACTTGGGGAAAGAAATATGGAAAATAAAGTTTACTGATTTTGAGTGGTGTTAGCGTACCGAGCTAGCAAAACCCCTGTTGCTCACACATTCCTAACAAAAATATTGGGAAATTAAATACATGAATCGTTGACTCAAGATGAATGGAATGATATGAACATATTAATAATGCGGGAATGGTCTTCTAAAAATTATTTAGGCATAATAACAAGGTTGTTATGGAGAGAAAACCAACAGAAAAAGTGATTTTTTTTTATATCAGTTTGTTACATGTAGCTCTGACCAGGGTGGCAGGGGCAGAAAGGGGGAAGTGAGGGGCATGTAGCAGATTTTTTCTGCTGATCAAAAACAGATAACGGTCAAACTCAAATTCTCTCATCGAAAGATGCTCGACCGGTCCTCTCAGTAACTCCTGGTCAGCTTTAAATGGTGCAACCAGTAGAACCTCAGTGATGTTAAATCAACATAATGAAGAGTAGAGACTGAACTCAATGGGATATTTCCACCCAAAACAAAAGTGGTGCATCAGTAACATCTGGAATAACAAGCTGATGAAAGGAAGAAGGGCAGACTGTACTCAGCTGAGGATGTGAGAGGTAAGAGCAATGTCTGTCCTCAAAGACTCAGATGAGAATAAATCTATTTTATCTAGGGTTAAAAAAAGTATATACATGAATCTAGAAAATCTAATATTGATTGATCAAATCATTAATAAGAATTTGTATATTTAGCAATCAAAGTTCCTCCTTTGTTCAGCTGAAGCCCTGCTCTCTGTTTTTGTCGGCAGAGGATGAAATGTGGAAACAGGAAGGATGAAACAAAGATGTCTGTATTTGCAGTTAAGGGAGGCTGCTTCTGATATGTGTGTGAGTAGTGTGTGTGCGGTTGTGACAGCGCTGCCATGTAAACAGCTCAGAGATGAATGACTAACAATGAGCAGCTCAAAGCTCGGCACACTCCATGCTGGACCCCCCGCCTCCTCCTCCTTCTAAGATCTTCATTCTCCATCAACAGTCAGAGCTGGGGTGTTGGAACGCTCGCGTTTCGACATTAAGGCATCGAGGGGTGTAATTCCAATTTGTTTCAAAGAAACTATTAATTTGCCCATTTGGAGGCCGGCAGGAAGGGAACCCTGTAAGACTGCTGAACCGTGAAAGACATTATGTGGGGTTTAGTATTTGGAGAAGAGACGTGTGGAATTGATGACAGGAGGTGTCGCTCCTGCAGACATTTGAGCCGGGCTCCCCGCGGTCGAGCTCGCAGCACGCTATCAAAGAGCGGTGTCATTAGGCGTATTATAACAGCGACGGGCACATTAATGACGGAGTGCCCCGCTCTGCCACCCATTGCCCTGCCAAACTCTTTTCACATCAGCAGAATACTAAACAGCCCCTGATGATGAGGCTAATCGGCAGAGCGAGGAGCGGGGCTCAGCGGAAGCTCTCGCCGCTGATTTTCTTGTGTCTTCTAACCTTGTAGCATCCCAACAACACATTTGTCATGGGGGGGGGGGGTGTCTGAACTGCAGCATTTACATGTTTTACAGCATCACTGCGGCTTCATTTCCACTGTATAAGGCGCTCATCATGGCGTCATGCGCTGTCACATCACCTGATCCCTTCGTCCGTGCACACTGAACCGTCTCATTCGAAACACAAAAAACTGGGAGTTGGGGCAGTGCTGCCTGCTACATATTAGCGCTATGCTAACTTCATAGCTTCTCAATTACTGCTTCACCCAACAAAATACACCAGGTGGAGGTGATGTGTCACCAGGTAGACACACCCGGAACGCTTAAAAATGATCACCTATGGTTGGAGTGCTTCCCATGTTGTATTTTTCTGATGATGGAAAACATACACTCTAAAAGTTTAGCTCAAAATTACATTTCTAAGTGTTTCTTCATTCAAATCGATGTGAATTTGGGGCAGACAAAAAAAGAGCTTGTTTGCTCACAACTCTTTTTAATGAACTCCTGTCAGTTTGCAAAAAGAAAAAAAGAATAGTGACACTTGTTTTGATCTTGGCTAAAAACATCCTAATCATAATTTAAAGACTAGACACTTTTGGAAAATATCAATAGGCTTTTAGAAAGGTTGCAGCCAAAAGGACACGACTGGAACCAGAAGGAGTTGGGCTCTTGCTGTAGTTGATGGAGGAGGGTCAACAGAAGGATGTTAACCTTAAGAAAGATATTGCTAAACCAAAACAACCAATAATATGAAAAACCAAACACAGATCAGTTGATTCGTATGAAACAAATTCCAACTTTCTCACCGCTCATCCCCACTATCTAGTTAGTTTTAATGGATTACTCTGATGTATTTGTAAACTGATGTTTGTCTCCAACCAACAGAGGAGAGCAAAGTTCAGATTTTGTTCCCTGCTGACACTGTAGAAGCTCTTTCAGGATGTTCTTATCCAGTCACGCCTCAGTCTGTTCTCCGCCCAGGATGAGGCTGGAAGGGGATCGGAGCAGAGCTCAGCCTCAGCTGCTCTTTCTCATTCGCCGCCCTCTCATTGGCTGAGTTACTGTACGCGGGCCGATCCCCGCAGAATGAGGCAGTTGTGGGTTCAAGCTGGCTGGCGACGCATGTCTCCGTGAATTACAGCGTCCATAAAGCTGTAATAGGAAGGACAATCAGCAGCTTGTATCTGTGCAGCCTTGCAGAGTATTTACCTTTTTATGTGGCCGTAAATTTGATGTGATGTGCCAAGGACACTCTCAGAAATCTGCCCTCTTTGCGGAGCAGCTGCAGTGGAAGTCCCACAAGGCCTTCAATGATGAAAGGCATCATCCAATCAACACAGTCTAGATCAGGTCTGGGGAGTCCTGATGTGAAATCACTATTAATAACCTTCAAATGAATAACAGATGATTGTACACAGAATAAGTAGTGCACTGTAAATTGTGTTGATGCTAAGCAAAAACCCATAGATATCACATTATTTTTAGAACAACGCCAGAGGGGGGAGAACTAACTTACCAACCACTGTCATTTGCACAAACAGAACTATTAAATGGAAGACTCAAACATCTGAAACACAAAAGCTGGTGCACAGCTAAAGCCTTAGTCTTGTGCATCCATACGAGGGGTTGACCCTTGAATGGTTTTTGGGTTAGCCTGGTCTGTAGAGGGTTATAGATCAGAGTGGCCGCATCTTAACACCAGAGATGTCACCAACAGCACCTAAATAACGCATTTCATTTCATTTCTTAACAGTCCTTTTGCCCACAAGGAGTGCACACTTATCACCTGAACAGCACTTATTGGCTCCTTGCTCCGTTTGCAAGATTGTGGAGGTTGAAAAATCTGGGGTTTTTTGAGTTTTAGTCAACAAAAACAAAAGAAAAACACATCGAAAGAGACAAACAGGTTGTAGAAAACATTGTAAAGGGTTCACCTTCTGCTGGCTGCACGCCACAAAGCAGGAATAGTTCATGCCGGACATCCACCGATTGTTTGGGGGTTTGGGGAGCCAGCGGTTGGGCAGCATCACTGCCTCATCTCCGGCTTCTCACCACTTCGGCAAATACGCTAATACAGCAGGTTTTGCTTGAGAAAATTGTATAATTAAAAATGAAAGAAGAAACACCAATAAAGCAGATCAGTGGACAATATTGTTTTTTTATTGTTCATGATTAAATTCCTTTCGTTATGTCGCTGGAACAGACGTGAGGTAAACCATGGAGACTAGATTTTGTAGTATTTCGCTTTGTTTTTAACGCTAAAATATTGTGACTTACTTTTTTCAGGGGAGCTGTGAAGCTTAAGCAGATGCGCACCTGACTGGACAAAACGTTGAGGTTCGTTCTATAAATCTTCCTAAACGTTTGTTCTCCTCTTGAGTAGTTTCCTGAATCCAGGTCATCTGCTGAAGTAACCTGTCGAGAGAGCCGCTCATGTACGCCCGTAGAGAAGGCAGACGTGCACATATTGAAAGGTCACTGGTAGTTTTACAGGTGGAGCTAACGATGTTCCTGCATTTCCATGAATTGGCTGATCTGTCACTGCAGGCTTGTTTACGAGCGCTCTGCTCCTCTTTTGGAGCACTCTGCTCATTCCAGCTGCCATTAAACACACCGTTGCTGTGATTCATCACTGAATTAGTGCAGCACTGACAGTCCACCAATCCAGGTGCAGCCAGGAGATGTAGGTGTGTTCTCGGATAAGGACTTAAGAGGTGTTCCAGAAGAAGCAGAACCAAAATGATGTTTAGTTACGAGTAATAGCATGCAGAAGATGACAGCCTGGCTGAAAAAACTGTTCTGAAAGCAGTTTAACTCAGTTTAGTTCAGCATTTTTTGTTCCACGCAGTTTAATTCAGTCCAGAATTATGACAAGAAGCTTCAGTGTTTACATTCTTTGAATTAACTTCAACTTTTCAAGCGCTTACGCAATTCTTGTAATTCCAACAGAGTCTAAAACGGAGAAAAGCAGCCTTGCACTGATGCACAACACTTTACAGCCGTGAAGTGCTTATGCAATTAATGTACACCAACTGAAAAAGTAGCTTTGCCCTGATATGCACTATTTACAGTAATAAAGTTTTAGCGCAAAGCAGCTTTTCTCCGCATCAGAAATCATTGGAATTGCATTCGTTGAGTAAGTGGTTGAAAAGTTAGAGTCGTGCAAAAAGCGTGTTCATTTCTGTCAGCAACAGCTCTAGTATTGAAGGGTTAAACCAATGGTCTTGTTTGTACCTGGTCTGTTTCTTCTTGGAACAATTCCCACGTGAGTTTGCTCTGGATGCTCTGTCATAAGGAAAAGCCTCTCCTACCACAATTGCTCTTTGACATACCGTAACTCTTTGACCCTTCACGCATGAATCAACTGATTCTGACACAGACGAGTGGTTTTCATGTTGGCTTTCCATTAGTTAAGGGCTGCTTTTCTCAGCTTCAGAATCCCCTGGTATAACGTTGGGTGTGACAACAATTGAAATGTAACGGTAGTCAAAATAATATATACACGGGAAAAAGGCTTGAAGCAAAATGTTAAGGTGGTGCAAATTTTGGGATTTGGGCACAAAACAGAAACGGTTCATTGCTAGAATCCTTGCGGAGGCAGATATGGATTATCATCATGTCAGGAGAGTGGCCTTGGTTTATCTTTATTTGAAAAACAAATGCTGATGTCGTCAGGCCCATCGCCGTGTCTGGGTTCACCAGATAAACCAGCTATGCTCAGAGTTTGGGGAGTTTCACTGCATCACTGCCAAAGTTTGACCAGGTTTACCTTGCAACGCATGGCCATTTTGTACGTAGAGCCTAAAACAGCAAACCGTTTGACCGAGGAATCCCATTTCCATGCATTTACATAGACTTTTCTTCTGAAATGGTCGCTTGAACGCAACCCATCAAATGACGGTGGGCATCATTTTCAAATCTCTAACCATTAGAGTATATATATTAAATGTTATTGAACAAACCTCCTAAAGATAACAGTACTTTTTTTTTCAAAAATAAAAACCTTCAAATGCACCATTCCACATTATTCCACACTGCAGAGTTCCACAACATTTGATAGTCTAAAGAACTGAAACCTTCCTCTTTCTACCTTTATCTGGACAAACCCATGTGTGTTCTGAATCAGCCTTTAGTTTCTTAGCACGATGATCACGCTTAATATATATTCAAGGTTTTCACACCTTGTTCAGGCCATTTAAATGTTTCTCGAGTTTCAGCAGCAGAGATCTCTTTTCTTTCCCATATTGTTTAAAAATGTTGTTCTGCTTAATAATGCAGAATGTCCTTCTTTAGTAGTTTTTTCTTGTAATTGATTTTCACCTGGGAAACTAATTATCTAAGGTATCTGAGACTGATCAGTGATCCAAATACAAATTGCATATTAATTTGGTACGAACTGTTTTGGAGCTTCTGAGCATAAACAAGAAAAAAATAGCAGATTTCCTCAATGTATGGGTTATTATGTCTGACCCATAGAGTCCACTTCTCCCGAGAGGAAACTAAAAAAGGAGTTTCTTCTCCATTTGGGGTTCTTGGTCAGTGATTTGGAGCTCTGTCCTGTTTCCCTGCTGTCTCTTTGAGCTGACATTGAGAAAGGGCAGTGGTGTGATCAGGGTGAGTACCTCAGACAGATACGAATGTTCAGCCTGCCGCCCCGGCATAATACGGTGAGAGGCCGTTCTTCTTAGCCCCCGCATGCTTTTACGACCCTTCTATCTCCTACCTGCAGCTCTGCAGACAGGTGATAGCGCCGAGTCGCTCTGTAATTTCCTGGCGTTTTCTCATCTTTATCTTCTCAGCCGGCTGGCTCCGCGCGAGCGCAGCATGTCTTACACGCCTCCCCGTCTAATCTCACACTTGGTAGCAGCTTTGTTTAAACGGGGCTTTTCTTGAGGTCGTCACCCTGCCCTTTCTGCTCACCACTCCAAAGAGAAACTCCGCTCTGACACCGACGGTGACCCTGACACAAAGCCACAGCTCCAGCAGGATGATCCTGCACGTCTCTTTATTTCCTACAGACTGGGTTGGAGTGGAGGAACGATTCAATCTGCGCCAGAGCTAGAATCAGTAAAATCCCTTTATGATACACTTGATCCCGAAACGTTCTTTGGTTTATTTCAGTTATTGGCGCAAAGAGGATTAGCAACCATGAAAAAAAAACACACTTTAAGCCGAAAAATGGTGGGAAAACTGTCATCTTGTTAAAAAGTTTGCCTCCACTCAGTGAAAAGGAAATCTAGATTTGCCTGTTCTGATCCAAATCACTTCATGGGCTAATGTCCTTCTTATGTATCACCCCCCCAGTTCATATTGTTGCCATTGGCAACTATTTCCATGAGGACTCCTCTATAAATGCTTCTAAGCACAAACAAAGTGTGTAAAGCCGGTGGACATGTGCAAAACTAAATGTCAACATTCATGAAGAAGACAAATATGGAAAATGATCCCTTCATGCTCACGTTGCTTTACCAAAACATTGAGTCATACGACACAAATTTACCAAATTGGAGACATTTGGGACCAAAAGGCAACATATCACACGTCAGAAAACGTGACTCACATAGATATGGCAGATGCTTGTGATCTGAGGGGTTTATTTTTGTCACCACTTAGTCATTTTATAATTGATTTCATTGGATGGATGTTTTCCATCAGGAAATAAGTTGTAATTTTGTTAGATCAGGTAACAATCAATGGCCTGAGAGGCTGAAGTAGCCAGAATTACCATGAATTGTGACACAATAAAGTGCAAAATACTATCAAACTACCTTCACACCCAAACATTCCACGTTCAGAGATTCAGATTTTTGCCTTTTTCTAAGTCTGAACATTGCAACTTCATTATTATTTGAATCGCCAAGCCATCTGAAAGTGAGAGTTTAACATTTCAAATTAAATTTGAGATCCAGCTGAATCTCGCCCACACTTTTTTAATTTAGCTTTGACATTTGGACAGAAGTTTGGAAGTTACAGATCTGATTTGTCGACTTCTCTCATCTGCCTTGTTCTAACAACAGCTCATGGATCAGTGACGTGTGTTGAGGTTCACGGCTGGTGAGGTACTGACAGCATCAGTCAGATTTACAAACATACCAACCCTACAGAGAAGTGTATTCACCATTTGATTGGCAGCAGTTAGTGTGTTGTTTAAAATGTCAACATTATTCTTCTGTTTAAAAACTGTAACAGAGAGGAGGGGGAAAAAATCACCAAAATTGTTATTATTGACTTACTTTTACTTATAAATGAAGTCTGTGTGTCGCTCACTTGTTTTATATGGTCACTCCTCCAGAAAGAAACGCATTAATAATCTGTTTGTAGAAGTCTTTCTTTTCTTTCTTCAGTTTTAAAGTCTGTCTGTCTCAGTGAAGATCACTACCAGTGACGTGTCTAAACACATTCTTGAGTTTAGGGGTAAAATAAAATGTAATCCTCCATTTAGAAACGTGTGCTAAACATATGAAAGAGTAAAAGCTGCACTTGACTTGCTACGTCTAATTCTACTATTCTTTAGCGGCGGTGACATTCTCCAGGCTCACTAGCGCCCTCTGCTGTGAGGCGGGCGTACTGCAGTGTGTGCAGCGCTGGGGAAGGGAGGGGCTGCTGCCTCACCCGCCTATTTAAACAGGAAACTCCTATGAAGAAGCGTTGAAAACCCACACAGAAAAGGTATGTAAAATAAAAAGTATATTCATTTTATTAATTTATGCATTTTTAAGCTATATTGATATGGATATATTTTATTAGTACATCTTTTTTGAATAGCAACCAAGATCGGGTGTTAATACGCTAATGCGGCTATGTCGGACTTTGTTTTTTCACTTGTTACGAACTAAGTTGGGAGTTAGCGTAGTCTCAGAAACGTTTGTTTTAGCTGTTTTGTCTGCATTGCAAACAAGGTTAGGAGTTTCTGTGAATGCACTTAATAAACTCTGACTGACTGATCTCTGACTCACTAGAAAACATGGTTCTCTTAAATAAAAAAGAGCTTTGTAAGCATTAAGCATTTCAGTGTAGCTGCTCCACAATGTGAGAGGCAGAGCCATGCGGTCCAGACAACCGACTCACCTGTCCTCCTCCTGGGGTGCAGAGAGAAGCAGCTCTCAGCATTAAAATGTGCTGGAGCTCTGTCAGCTGGCTCCAGGCCTCTGCCCCACAGTAGCATGGAGGGGGCCTCTGCTGGATGGATCCACACCACTGGAAGGCAAATCACTTCAGCCGGCATCTGAACCACACACGATAAGAATTCATTACCATAAGTTTGTTTTCTTCTGTGGAAATGGCTGCTAAAACAAAAGGGCAGTTGATTATTTTTCCTGATCGGTGGAGCTTTGGAGGAGTCTGATTCAAAAAGAGGGAGGGGGCAGGACAATGGAATCCCTGACAGGGGAGACGGGAGAGGCTGACACGCATACAAGGCAGGGGCCACGCCGGATTCCCGAGGTGGGATCAGCCTGTCCAGCCTCCACAATGGGCCAGCGAGAAAAGACGGACACACAAAGGGCTGGATGTGACGGACCATCCGCGCTTCTCCAGAGAGGACCTGCCGGCTGCATCGCCATCACAAAAGCCTCCTTCAGCATTGTACTGAAACTTTGACAGATCTGACACATTAGGCTCAGTTCACAGAGCGACGGGCGCACTGGGAATAAACTCATTTTAATAAAAAAAAAAAAAAAAAAAAAGAAAATGAAACTCCTCTGTTTCTGTCCATGAGCTGCAGTCTTTGAAAGAGCGACCATCATTCACAGTACAGACTCTTTCTGCCATCTGTAGTCACCTGAAAATGTTTTAAAAGACCACATCATGCTGTTTTAGGGACATAATTTATCTTGTTTACCTTTACAGAAGCATCATTTTTTAGTTTGAGTTTAAAACAGTCATAACTTGTCTTTTTCAAGCTGTTTTGAGTGATCACTTACCCCTCTGTCCCCTCTTCTGATTGGTTAACTAATGGCGTCATCTACTAATTAGCTCACTTTTTAGCTTTTCCCTTACAAAAACTTGATGGATAGAGAAAGTTTTTAGAATATTATTGAAAAACTCCAGGCTTAATCTGTAGGGAGCTTCCTTGCTACCCTACTGAAATTTGAAAAATTATTAACATAAAAACACAGTTGTCTCAATGCAGAACACCAGTGTTATAAATAAAAACAAGAAAGCTGCTGTTCCTGTGGAACTGTTTCTTTGTTGGGAGCGACACAGAGAGCCACCACTGCTGTCATCTGTCTCTGTGTTTATTCATCAGCGTTCGTTTTACCTGTAAAACACATAACAGGAAGAACAATCTTTTCACATTACAAAAGCGTATTATCTTTGGTTTAAAGGAAAAAGAAATACATTTCACCTTGAACATACTTTACCCGTCCCCAAGGGGACATTAGAAACCTCTAGAACGAAGGCCAGATGTAGGCTTTGGCAAGCCCACCCAAATATGATACCTCACAAAAATCCCAAATTAACTAAAGAAATAAAAGGTAAAAAAACAAACAAACAAAGAGCATTTCAAAAAATCCAGGCCTATCCGGAACACAGAATAACCAGTTGAAACACTTCCTGATTTAAAAGCATGGTGGAAAATACGTTTTAATCATGAGGTTTGAAGCTTTACAAATAAACTGCATCCACTGCTGCTCAGTACAGTAACACCTAAACTGTCCCTTATGGAAAAAATTAATTTCCTAGTCATGATAAATCCAAAAATCGAGATGTTATTCCTGAGCAGCACAGCAGATACACAAATTAATTTCACAGAAAAAAGGGCAACCTCTATGTTCTGTATTTTTCAGACAATAAGGTGCACTAAAATGTGTCAATTTTCCCAAAAATCAACAGTATGCTTTATTTGGAAATTCTGGTTTTGTTTACTGACCTGGAACTGATTTTCTGTGATGCACTGCGCTGAATAATCCATCAAAATGTTTTTGTGTGACTTTGGTAAACTACAAAGCTGCACTGCTTTCAAGATTGATGGAGCTTTATGGATGCCGTAGTCAGAAACCTGGCAGAGTCACAGGTACTGTTCTTCAACATAATGCAAAGGCGGATCATTGCAGAGATGCATATGAACAACACTGTACACTAGAAAAACTTTCTCTGACCAATCAGCCCCTCTAGGCTTTCTGGGTATTGTAGTCAATTGCTGCTGAGTTTCAGTTAGCGAACTATATAAGCTGGTGCACTTAATGGTCCAAAAAGTTGGTTACTCTACACTGCCCACTACTGGCCTGCTGGGAGGAGTACAGCCCGGAGTTGATAAAATACCGTCTCTCAGAAAATAAAAGCTGTTAGATGAAAATAAAGGGTTTTTTTGGAAGGTAAATAAAGAAATGGATGCTTGCGATACAATGAAGACCTAGCTGGTGCTGTTTTCATTAATGCACGGTTGTGTTTTTGTTTTGTTCTACCTAAAGTTGTAAGCAGTTACAGTCTGGTGACTTCTGCTACTTTTGTTTACGTGTGTTTTGCTTATTTCATCTTTCTGTTCTTGTAAATTTTAATATATATATGGTTTTTTATTTTTTTTATTTAAGTTCAATTTGTAAAATAATTGTGTTTTAATAGGATGACATTTGGCTTTGTCAGTTTGAGCCTTGAAACTTTATTCTTTTGGTTTGTTTATGCTTGAAGTCAAAAGGTCACTTGGATGTTTTTGCATTTAATCACAATCAACCACCATTTCCCTCTGTCTATATGATCTACTGGTCATATCATGTCAACGTCAACTAGATCTGTTAAGGGATGTGCTACTTTTCTTCGTACTGTTTGTCGTTGTGGATGTGCCAAGGGGTAGAGATGACAGAACGCCATGAAAACTTGACTAAATCTTCTCGATTGAGGTTTTCTAGACATATATGAGATTGAAAGAACATAATCGAGCATCCTATCCATACAAACACCCCATGGAGGCCTTGAAGAAGAGGTGGGCAATTGATGAAGTGGGCTTCTTCCACAAGATCTTTTATAATTCAAGTATTGTAAAGTAATTAGAGTATTCTTTTTCAGAACGTTGATCCAGTCCAGATGCAGAAGTTCCCAAATTTCTGTTGACTGTTTAATATTGTTCAACAACCAACCAGTGTGACGTATGGCTGGCATTATCTGCTGTTATCTCCACATGGCGCCCACACACACATATTGGGATTGGGACCATAATGAGAGCAGCAGTCGGTGCGTTTGGGTGGAGACGGGATGGAGCGGGGAGCCGCGCGCTGAGCCTCACCTCTGCCTCTGTCTGCAGACTCAGACTCTCTGATTGGGAACAATGCTCGCTAACAAGCTGCTAATTTAAAGACTTGATTGATCAGAGCATGAAGTGAGAGTGAAGGACACTGCAACCTGTGCCGCGGCACGCTGAACTCTGTCCCCTCACGCAGCTACTCGTGCATGCCAGTAATCAGAGCCATTATTTTCTCTCTTTTAATAAATTGGGATTAGCATTTTAGCACAGAGCTGTGTTTGAACGGAGAACCGGCAGCTTAGCTGAGGAGGCTGGAAGAGCAGAGGATTACAAGAGGCTTTTTGCACTGTAATTTCATTTTAAAAGACTCCCACCTTTGTTTTCTGTGCCCAGGACGGCTGTGCTGGGAGCCTGAGATTAGCACAGAAAAGAGGAGGGGACAAAGCCGATTAGCGGCTGAAACTCTGCCAACAAGGCTTCTCCTGTTGGACGGTCTGTGTGCTTCCTGTCATTTCTATTTCCTGCAGTTTTCCGGTCAGAGCGGAGCAGGTGAGCCGGCAGGTGTCCGTCGCACATGCTCAGAGCAGCTCAAACTGGTGCGCAGCCGGACGGAGACACAAACAAAGCTTTCAATCAGTGGAGAACCCATCCACGAAGGCGGGAAATGGGTTTCATCAGGACTTCTGCTCCACTGGTGGTGGAGGTCTGCTGCCCCCTGCTGGACTGTTACTCGGCAACTGCATCTCCTGTCTTTTCTCCTGTCGTTTCCTGTGGAGTTTGAATGTTCTCCTCGTGCTTTTGTGAGATTCTCCCAGCTCTCCAGCTTCCTCCCACAGTCCAGAAACATAGGTTTATTGATGTCTCTAAATTGCCTCTAGGTGTCCACGTATGAGTGTGTGGCCCTGTCACAGACACCTTCGCCCAACAATAGCTGGGATAGGCTCCAGCAACCCCCTGACCCCAGAAGTATACAGTGGGTTCTGAAAATGGATGGACGGATATTTCCTGCAGCAGGAATTCAACCATCACCTGTGTGTCTGTTTGATCTTCTTTTTTAAACTTTTGGCCATAACTGACTGTTTTCCATGTTTATGTTTATTTCTTGTAATTCTGTAAAAAATGACTTAATAAGTTCCTAAGCTTCATCCGAACCTCTTTTCAAACTATCAAATAGTAATTAATTGTTATACTTTTGTTGATGATGTTTATTTTTTATTTAATCAGTTTAAAATAAAATTGAATTAAATTTCAGGATTTTATTCTGAAAATGTGACAAAGGTTTAGTGTTTATTTGCTCACCTGACTGGACCTGCAGGCTGCCCTCTTTTGGACTTTCATATCAAGATGCATCTCTGCTTCATGGGTTCTTATGAGGATCCACAGTTTCCGTTGACCATCTTTTAACTCTGTTTTCTTAGATTCTTTTCTTTTGCTCAAGTTTAAGATTTCCATCACACTACGCTGCATTTTAAAGGAGGAAGAGTGACAAGAGCTGGAGCTTTTCTTCACTAAAACTGCAACAGATTATGAGGTCATGGTACATGGTGTATACTTATGTAGGGTTTTACTACCTTCTAGACCCAAAGCGTTTAACAGTAACAGTTCCATTCACACACTGATGGCAGCTCAACTGCCAAACACCGGCGCCGACATATAACCACCAGGAGGGGGCTTAGTGTCTTGCCCAAGAACACTTCAAAACATGGACGAGCAAGGTGGGAATCAAACCTGTGATCTTCCGATCAGAGGCTCTGCACCACAGCCAATAAAAAAGAAAAATAGGACAGTGATGTTTGCGTGTGACGAATAGCCTCACTGGGCACAGCTGTTTAGTGTGCACACATGCAACACACTTGGAGCATGGCTGCCATCAGAGCAGATTTTTGCTTCATGGAGATGAAGACACATAAATGCCAAGTGGTCGTCTCCGACATCTGTCCATATGACCTTTCTTGGATCTGATCTTCTCAATACCCTGAAGACATCAGTTGTTCCATCTGGAGACAGGCTGTAAAATCCAACAGTTGTGATCCTGGAAGGGACATGGCCTCCTGCATTCATGACACAGTTTGGACTTGGTTTCCTGCAGGACTGAGCTCATTTACCAAAAACTTCCTAGAAAAACTAAAACAACATTCATCTCCAACCTTTAAACTAACCTTGCACATGCTTTTACCCAAAAATAAATTGCATAAACTTTTCTTTTAAAGAAACAAATTCAATTTCTAATTACAAATAAATATTGAAATCAGACAGAAACCATCCAGAAAACAAAAAAAGTGAAAAGGATAACTCCAAAAATGACAAATTCATGGATGAAAAAAGGAGCAGAGGAAATGTCTTCATCCACAGGAACATGACACACCTGCAGGAAGTCAAACATGGTAGGTTCCACTGAAGGAGCATGGAGGTTCAACGTGGTCAGGAACCCGATAGCAGATGGTCACTCTCTTTCCGTCTGGCTCTGATGGAAACTAATTTATCCTTTTTCAAATGATCTGACTAAACAATCTTAAAATGTTAGAATTTACTCTGATTTTAACAATTCCGACCAGTATCTTTGGACTTTTTGCTACTTTGTGAAGCGCCTCGAGACAAGCTCAGTTGACAGCTGAAGATGACCACATCAAGAGCTTCGTTTTTTATGATTGGACTTCTTCAGAGACTTCCTGGTCCGGATGATACCAGGAAAACTGTTGTAAATTTGGGTTTTTTTTCTCGTTAGTTATGAATAACAGGCTGGAAGATTCCAGTTTACCTCATCTTCTTCAAATTTCCCGTTAGCAAACAATTCCTGGTAAAGAAAACAAGACAGGAGATCCGGAGGATTGAAGTTAAACATTGTTGCAACGGCTGACACCAAACAGCTCTATTTTGATATATGAAAGACTTGGTTTCATATTATTTCAACCAGGCTCAAACTGCAAATATAGTTAAATGACTTAGTGAAAATCGATGCCATTCATACGTTCATTTCACTTTTAAAGCGCATGTAAAGGCCACAAGTTTTGTACATAGAACCCAAAAATCGTCCTAAAAATGTACAAAGCTACACGTGAATGTGAGTTTACAATGCAGAAGACCAAAGTGCACATTTATGCATGTTTACATGGACTTCTTATTGAAAGTGGTTGCTTGAACTTGCGTTGTCGAGGTTGGCGTGAATGTAGCTTGAAAGACAAAGCCTGGAGCTAGATTTGCACCACTAAGACTTTTCACACCAAGTCTCTTCCAACTGTGGGTGGAGGACAACACTAGGAAATAGAAAAGAAAAAGAAGCCCCTCCCTGCTTGTTTAGCGTGAACTCAGTGGGCTTAATTTAAGACATTGACTGTACAGATTATTGGACTGAGCGAGTGTCACCTATAGAAAATGGCTTACGATGAAGTGAAGTCAATTCAGTCGTCATTTTTCCATGGTATGGACTAAACCAGATGGCGTTAGTTGGAGTCATTTCTATGGCAACCACTCTCGCTAATCGGGAGTAAGTTTGTTGGAAGGCCACACCCCCTTCTATTGAAAGCGGGCTCGAGAAAACTGTCAAACGTTTTGAACGTTTGACACCGAGGCACCGAGGCCTCTGATTGGCCAGTTTCTAACTTGAATAATTTGTGATAAAGAAAAACTACTATGAAAAAAACTGTGGATAAGCAAAAACATGTTAAAAAGAGGTTTCGGAGCATAGATGGTTATTCTGACAATATTTCTCTGTAGAAGTCTATGGGATTTTGGGTTTCTGGGACCACCAAGTACTTCCTATTTGAAACACGAAAGGGGAGGGGTTAATTAGTCTAGTTCTCTATATATACCGTATGTTTGGAATGCTGGGGGAGAAGGGTTACTCGGTCCAGTTCTCACATACAGTCAATGGTTTAAGAGTGCACATATAGAGCGTTCTTCAATCGAGTCGCATGTCCGGCGTGAACGTAGCTTCACACAGAACCAGCTAAAAAAGTTTCACCTAAAAGTGTTTTCACTCAATAAATAATTACTGAGGCAGATTCAGACACAGAGCTGCACAAAGTGGACCAGACAACCAGATTTATTGCCATAGCGCGCAAAGGTGCACGGGGTGGGGTGTGAGGGCAGGAACACAACCTCTGCAGGCTGTTTTGGATTTGTGGGTTTTCCTCAGAGCTGCCTGCTGGTCCTACTTCCACCCTCTTTCAAAAGATGAGGTGCTGGGAATGGTTTTGCTTGGAATGTGGGCTTCGGGATGGAGCTGGAAGCAGACCGAACGTACAGGAACAGAGATCTGTAGCTCTCAAACAATAACTTAACCTAGCTTTGTGCAGAACTTTGTTTCCTTCTCCAGGTACGGTTTTAACTACAGATGTCTGAAAGATGAGGAAACTTGAGTGTTAAACATCAAAAACACAAACAAAAATGTTTGTAATGAAGCAAGCATCAGCTAAATGTGTTCACTAACTGGTCTAGCTTGCATTTTGATTCTGACATTTTTAACTGATTTGTTCTGATTATGTCAAATTGGAATAACTATGAGCAAAAGCTGCACCGTTCTCATCAGATTTATCTGGAAGTTTGGTTTTCCTGCAGCATACTTCATGACAGACGTCTTGAAAGAAAGGTTCTCAATCCACACGGGCCAGAGAGTTCAACCCGACCCAACTTTTCCTCTGAAACTGTGAGTGTGCTGCATCTGCGAGTGTGACCCCAGCTCCATGGTCCCATTTGACAAAAAGCAGTTGCTGCAATTAAGATTAATTACAGATGTTTACAAATGCTGCATCTTCAATTTGCATTCATGATGGTCCAAGTTCCCCTCTTGACCTTCTCCACAGAGTATTCATCACGAGCAGCAGGAGGAGGAGGAGGAGGAGGAGGAGGAGGAAGAGGAGCTGCCCCAGTCAGTGTGAGCTAAAGTCACCAGCAGGAGGCACTGCACTCGGGGGCAGATGAGTCCCTCTGAAGATGTGACTGAAGTCAGATCAGCGATCCAGAACATCAGCTGCGATCTTCCTTGCACACTTCATACTGTTTTTATATATCTCTTTCTATATATATTTATCTATATATGTTTGCAGCTTATTTATACAGTGAGAACAGAATTGAACATATAACTTAATCAGAAATATACTACCACATTAAAATGCATGCCCCGCCCCTCACACCCAGGCTGCCTTGCCGTGGTGCGTTCACGCCGACAGCCTGGCTTTCTGCAGCACAGAGCGCGAGTCTTGGTGGAGTCGGAGGGGTGGAGCTCGGGGAACGTGGTTGCCGTGTCATGCAGAAACAGAAGGGATCAGAAGGGGTCAGCACAACGACCGTCCCCCCCTCCCCGCCAGGACAGTGGGTTGCGGTGCTCACTGGGAGGGGCCAGGAGACAGAGTCCAGCTCTGTCCAGGTTTAGCTGATGGCCGGGCTGTCCTGCTCAGGCTCTGCAGTCTCTGAGGGTGAGGGCTCCTCGGGGGGGTCGTCTGTGCTGGTGCTCGTGGAGACCTGAGTGGGGGCGCTGTGGAGCGAGGATGCCCCCTGTGGATGCGAGGCCGGCGTGCCGTCCTGGCTGGGCTCCAAAGCTGCAGCCCGGCCAGACTCCAGTTGCAGGGAGCCAGGGAGTCTGACAGGGCAGAAGGCGGAGCCTGTGGGGATGAAGTTAACCTTGTTTTTGTCAGGGCAGGAGAAGAGGGGTGCAGACGGCGATGCAGACTGTCTGGAGCTGCAGAGAGGAACAGGAAGAGTCAGAGATGCAGTGGAAGCAGCCGACTGAGGCGCAGTACATCTTCTCACCTCATCTCCTCAAAGGCTTTGATCTTTTCACAGCCCTCAGGAGGCTCCCGTTTGAACATGTAGCTGTTGTTGGGTTTGGGCGACGAGGCAAACTTAGGCAGAGGTGAGCTGCTTCCGCTGTCTAGAATAAAGAAGAAACACTTTGATTAAAACAAAATTCTCCAAATGGACATTTCAAAAATCCTTAAAAGCAGCAAAATAAAAAAGCAGCTGCCAATGTCGTGCGTAAGAGACAAAAACGGTCTGACTGCGATCTAAGCAGCAAAAATCCTGAATTTATGATGACCTTCTAAGAAGTAAGGAAGGTAACAGACACATGCTAGATGTAAAAACCACTATAAACAGAGCAGAATAACTCTGTAGTTCTCTGTAACTTCTGTGTAGTAGATTGATACTCTCCCAGACAGCTTCCTTAAAGGTCTTACGTGCAGTTGTGAAAATATAATATGGAAAATATGGATGTAAGGCATCCAGCTGTGAAGCTCAAACAAAGATGTGACCTATTCGGATACTTAAACTGAACAGTAATGCACTCACATGCAGATATGACACGCTCTCATGCAGTTCACTACCAGACTAAAACCTAAACGCACTAACCCACGGCTGTAACACACATGCAGCCACTTTTGTTACAGTTGCATGTTTCATATAAGAATGTGTTCATGATATCATGTCAGAGCTTTCAGAAAAAAAATGACAGGAAAATCCATGACCTTTTTTGTGGGGAACGGTTACCTTTGTCCCGCTCGTACAGCAGGTCCTCCGTTGAGTACGGGCTACCGTCATGGGATCCTGGTGGACAGGCTGGGGAGGGACACGGCGAAAGGCTGGAGCAACTGCTGGATCGACCCGGGCCCGATGGGGTCTGAGTGTCTGCGCTGCGGGAACTGCTGCTGCGTTGCTGTGGGGGGAAGGGGGCCCGGCGGCCGTCTGGGACCTCTAGGGACTGCAGATACCCAAAGGAATGGAAAAGAGTCAGACCAGAACCAAGTCAGAACAGTTTAAAGCAAGGTGGAGGAGAAGAAGCAAAGCTGACCTTGAGCTCCTCCTTTTCACCGTTGTCTTTGATGAAGACCTTCTCCAGCTCATGGTTGATGCCCTCCATGCTGCTGGGAACCCTGGAGATGGAGGGCTTTGGCACAGAGATGTTGGACAGCGGCATCTGAGCCGACTTTGACATGGAAGCCTGCTGTAGTCCAAACACACAGACACATTTACAACAGAGCATTACCTGATAACAGCATCTGAGAGTCTGATCAGATGTGGAACGTCTGTTATCACTAAGATGGCTGCAGCCTTTTATCAAAAGTCTGACTTTTCTGCTGCTGCAGGGATGTTTAAACATTGGAAATGAGAGGAAGCATCAGCTCACCTGAGTGTGCAGCAGGAGTGCAGGTGAGGACTTGGTTAGCGCTGCACAAGGACAGCTGATCCTGGTCTCTGCTGAAGCCTCCTCTCTGTCTGATGATGAGCTGAAAACAGGAAACAGCAACATCTGAGGGTTACCCTACAAAACAGATTTTTAAAAGTGGACTGGCCCAGCTTTGAAATTCAAACATGTTCCTCAAAGCGTTCTCTTTTTTTCTTAACTAAAATGTCTCTCCATGTTGCTTGATCAGCCTCCTAAACATGCACAGCTTCCTGTAGGACTCAGAACATCCAGCAGGTGGCAGAATCGCCTCCAGTAGGATCCTCACATCACAGGGTCAGTGTGGCTCAGCAGCTCAAATGAACACCCCTGCATGTGAGCAGCTGGTTTCTAAAAATAAACCCTTTTACATTAAGATCTGGTTGTCTGATTTGGTGCCACCTGGTGTCCGGGTCTGCAGGAAGCGACAGTAGAACTGCACGAAGTTTTTAGTTTTTACAGCATTTTTTTACTCCATGAGTCTGGTAGAAAACAGAAAAGGAAACCAACAAAATACACTGAAAAACATCAAGGTGGCTTTTAAAAAGAAATGGCCAGTGTTGAATTAGGTCAAAGTAATCAGATCTCTTTCACAATTTTTTTAAATTGCAATAATAATTAATATGTCCAATTATGACAGAGGTTAGTTAGCAAGATAACTGAGAATATATTTTTATTTTAAGATTTTATCTTCTTAAAATAATTATTTCCTTATTTGTTTGTTTACAAATTGAAAATAATTTGGATTTATACCTCCAAAATGCACCACTACACCTCAAGAACTATCATTAATGCAGGTACCATTAGCAGCTTTGTCCATCACAGATTAATAATGCAATCCCTCTGGAATGCAGAATAGATTTTAGTTTTTTTTATATCTCTTATGTTTTTATTGACAAAGTTTTACTTATTCGCATATTTTTTTCTCATGATCGTCCAATCACGAGCTCCAAAATGGAATTGCTTCCTCAGACAGGTGTGTTTCCCTTTTTGTAAAACATAAGAGGTTTGGAGACATCATTGGAGCTTAAATCACAGCTTACAAATGCTCTCATTACAAACCAGCTGGGCCCCAGCCCTGTTTGTCTTTCTTTTGGGAATGCGATGGAAAGCAGGCAAAACTGTAACCACAGAAACAGCTTTGACCGCATCGTCAATTCTGAATAAGCCTCTTTTTCATCTTTGCAAACGCAGGTATCGCCACTTGTCCAATAAAAGTACTGAGAGGCTAAAGAGGAGTCTTTTTTTCTTTGAGTTCATTGCTGTTGAAGCCGCAAAGCTCAACAGAACCTCACTTAAACATGAAAAAGCAGCCGAGCTTCACCCTGCTTACCTTTCATTCAAGGTGTAATGCCCAAGGGCATCAAGACACTTCGCCCTGTGAGGAAACCTCCACCAGTGCTGCCCAGGAAGCAGCTGAACTCCACAGCAGCTGCACTCAGACACAGAGAAGACAATCCTCACCTTCAAGGCTTTAAAGACAAATATTTTTATGTCCGATCATGCTTCTGTGCTTCCTTAATGTTCTTTATGAAGATCTTTTTCTGTAAATGTGTTTTTTTTTTTTTGCTCGCTACAAATGCTGGATCCCACTTGTTTCACACGGACTTCCTGTTTCTAGCATGATCAACTCCTGAAACTAGGATGTTGTAAAAAACAAAACAAGAAAAGAAGCAGACTCCACGGCCTTTACATGAGTAGAAAAAGACAGAATTATGTCAAACTTCAGCACTGAAGGGAAACACAGAGGAAAAAATATCATGTGGATTCTCAGATTCTCTTTTACATTTGTGGTGCAGCAAATACTCGTAACGCAGATCTTTGAGCACCCCAAATGTGTGCATAGCTTTCTCTGGGTGTTTTCTGGTGCGGTTGCTGCAGGAGGAGTCTCCCAGTGGACGGGGTCAGAAGCTGCGTCCTCCAGAGATCAGGAATTAGCCTGCAGAGGCAGGATCAGAACTGCTCTGATGATGTAACGGCTAAGAAGATCAAGATAAAATACAATAGAACAGAACTGCATCCCTGCAGACGTGAGGCCAAGCTGCCATCACCAAAACCACAGCTTTTGTGGTTATGGCTGCAGCTCCTCAGTGTTGGTGCTGCTTCACCCGTCAACAGCTCTCCATCTGCTTCTTTTTGAAGGATGCAGAAACTGCTGCTAAAACAGGACCCTTCACTGAAGGAGTCTGCTGCATTTCCTCAGGCTCCTCCTGCGCATTTGCACAAAACACTTCTCTTCTGCGCTTCGTCTTCACTATCCTCCAAATCGTCCTTTTTTTTGTTTTTTAAGTTGAGCTGTATACCAGCAATCGTGCAGTCTGTTTTTTGAGCAGCGGATTATTTTAAATAACTCCAACATGATGATCTGCATCTTTAGAACCTGGGTCACATGATATATTTTTTTTCAGTATTAATCCTGTTAAAAACCTGGCGGTTTTTAAATAAATATCCTCCTATGTTTGTTATTTTCCCACTAGAGGGCACTGTTGGTGTGCGTTTCAATTTTTGCTACTGACAGCAACACAGAAAAAGAAGCACAGATCAGGCTGATGCCATGTGCACGCGTACCTACACATGCGTCCAAGAGCACACATACTGGAACATTTAGTGCACGGTGTTCACACAGGACAAACAGGGAGGGGATTCTTCTCCTTTTTCTTCTATTTAATAGCGCCATCTACAGTTGGAAGTGGTTCACAGCTCTATTCTGATGAACAAAAAACTTCATATCATATCCATCCAGGCACAAACCACAAATATGTATTTCTCCTCCATGATCAGTTTTCAAAATGTTGGCACTGAATTAAAAAGGGACGGCATCCACACATCACAATCAAGTCCGAATCCCTGATTGGTCAAAGAGTAGGGTTCACGTGTAGCTAAACAAGTTTCTTTGACCATCTTCTGGCTCTACGGACCACATTCACGACCACCGAGCGTACGTCGTCATTGAAACCGGGTCAAACTTTGACCAATCAGGGACTTGGATCTTTGGTAGTGAACAGAGCAGTGACAGAATAATCCTGGAGCGAGATTCAAGAGATTTGCACCGTTCTGCCTCTTCCAACTGCAGATGATGGACATGGTGGAAAAAAGATACACCCCCCCCTGACAGTGTGAACACCGTTGGCTAAACGTCCACCTTCCTGTTGTGTCCGTTGCTTGATGGTCAACCCCAGCTCTGATGCCAGGCGTTTGTACCTCATGAATTTTTAAAAATGTTGATAAACAAACAAAACAAATTCTTGGGGGGGGGGGCTGCTTATTTATAGCATGTAAAAATATATGAAATAATGAGCGGTCACACCGACCCTGCTGTGGGTGAAGGTCACCTGGTTTAAAGACAGCATCCTTCTGCACGGTTGATGCTGAGGGAGGGGGGCACAGATGACCAGAGGATGCAAAGCGTGCACAGCTGCTCTGAGTTTAGCTTGAAGCTTGAAGGCGGCTGCTGTTTTTGTGAGCCTTGCAGGCCCTCCTGCTTCCACGGGACACCTACCCACCCCAGTACCACCAGCAGCTCCTCTGAGGTTCATCAGATGCTTGTTTACATTCAGTCGAGTCCCAAGTCTCTCCTCAAAATCACAGTTTCCTGTTGAAATCCTGCTGACAGAAAACAGTGCATCCCTGCTGCTGACGTCACCCCCCTGGGAGCCGCGTCACGCAGCGCCTCCATGTTTGAGTTATGACCTAATTACATCGTTAGCTAGTTAGCTTAGCTCGTCCGCCGGAATCTCATTTAGAAACCAGGGGTTTTAAAGAACCCTGCGGCGTGAACGCAGAAATACGACCCCCAGAGCAGCGGTACGGCCCCCACCCGAACCCAAAGAACCCCCTGCGCAGTTCGGCTGTCATGTCAGCAAAATAACCCCACGAACACGAGTGGAAATGAGTGTTTTAGTGCAACCGCGCAGCACGGCTTACCAAAACAAAACGTGGCGCCGCAGCTGCTCCTTTCTGTTGACGTTGTTGTTGTTCTGACATGCCCGGTGCTGTCGGAACCAGAACCGGGTCGCGCTTTGCTACTCCTGAGCCGACGCGGCTGTCAGCCCGCCTCTAAGCACCCGAAGAACCCCGAACCGCCGTCTGCCTAACGCAGACCTAGCATAGCAGACCGAACCGCCGTGATAAGCAGCCGGGGCAGCTTACCCACCACAGCGGGCTCGCAGGCCGGGGTGATGCGCTGGGGCAGAGTGGGGGTGAGTGTGTGTGGGGGGGTCCACCTCAGCCTGCAGTTCGAGCCGCGTCTGTTCGGGTGGATCGGCGGACCTGGAGCACCGGGACGTCGTCGGTCCTGCGTTGCTCCCGGAGACGGAGGAGGAGGAAAGAGCGCGGCGGGTTGGGCCGTGCAGATGTGCACGCAGGCGCTGGTTCGGCTCTGGTGCTGCTGGGGGGCAGAGGGGGCGCGCTGCTGATGCTGACAGCAGCCCGGGGTCACGCGGAGACTGGGGGGTAGTTATCAAAATGATGGAGGGCAATTAGATAGTTATTGGAGTAAATTATTTTTTAGTTTCACATTATCGGTGGCTCCTGTGGTTGGTGCTGCGCATGTCACTCATGCACACCTGTGTGACGTAATGGTTGACGTCACTAGCTCAGCTGTTCATCAGAAGTGAAAAAACAAACTTTGATCTTTGGCATTTTTAAGGCAAATAAAAAAACGATTCTTTGTTCTGTTCAGTTAGTCTGGGCAGCTTCATCTCCACCTTTGTGCTTTCTGTCCATCTCACCATCCCCACAAACAAGCATCTGTGGCTCTTCATCCTCTTCCTCAGTAGTCTGTTATCTTATTTTGTCAGACAGTTTTCTGCTGTTAACTTACGTCTGTAAAATGGCCTGATTTGATCACTTTCTGAGAAAGTTCATTTTTAATACTTTGTCACTTTGATCCATCTTCATGTCAGATCAGTGACTGTGGTGAGTCTGACATCTGTCCAGGTTTGTGCTTAAAACCCCACTATGATAAAAACTGCGTTTTCATGGAGGACATAAATGAAAAAATTCCATTAAAAAATTATTTCTGAGTATTCCTTTATTTAAATCGCTGTGAATTAGGAGCAGACAAGCTCGTGACATAGAAAATATGATGAGCTCCTTGGTCCACTTCATTCTGATGCATCTGCTGACAGATTCGTGTACTTTTTACTCGTCTGAGCTGGCATCTGGCTCAAAACTGTCCGCCCAGCTCCAGTATTGCGCACCATTTTTATTGCACCGCTAGTGTTAGGTTGGGGGTGTAAGAGGCTATTGAAGGAGCATGTAAAACAAAGGGATGATGTGAAATGAGGGCAGGCTTACTCTGCGCTAACAATCCCTCCCACAACTCAGAGATGAATTTCTAATGAACTATTACTATTCTACAGAAACAGCTTTTTTTGTTTGTTTGTTTGTTTGGCTAAAAACGTCATTGTCATAATAAAAAGACCACTGGCATTGCTTTTAAAACAGATGAAAAGATGATCGGAGTGAGACTTTAAATGAGGAGCTCCATCTGCTGGTTATGGTTCAAACGGCTTTTATTGGTTCATACAGAAGCTGAAGGCACAGGTGGCAGTCTGGGGACTTCATGTAAACAGAAAGGTCTTCCTTCCTTCCAGCTACACAGCCTGAAGAAAACATCTGCAGAACTTCATCTGTGGAGAGTGCAGATAAACAACTGACCTTTTTTTGTCTCCTCACATCTTCAAGTTAAACAAAGGAAATGTAAAAATGTTCCACAAACTGTAATTCTTCATAATTACACTTTTTCTGTAAACATCACACGTGGATGGAGTGGATGTAGCTCAGAGCTGACTGACAAGCCCTCAGCCTCTCTTCACTTCCTCAAAGTTTCCTCTGATGTGTCCGTTTCCTCACTAAAGTCAATGTAAACTTTAGAGGACTTGGATGAAGTCTTTCCAATGTTACAAAACCTTATGTGAAACACATTGCTGATTTCAGCTGAATCTGAGGGATAGCTGCTTCTTCATCATCCGCTAAAATATTATTTTTAAACAGAGAATGTGGGCCTCAGTGCAGAACTAAGATTGAAACTTGCTCCTGACTTTGAAGGAATTGTTTTTTTTTTTTTTGCCTCTTGATGTTTGAAGAAAGGTGGAGTCAGACGCAGGACGTCCCCTCCTTCCTCCAAACCTGCACAGCACTTTAGCTATAGGGTTGCCTTTTTTTCAAGTTTACATTATTCGTGGGCTTCTGCCTGAGGAGGTCACAGATGGAAGGTGCCCTGCATCGGCCCCCTTTCTTCTCACAGAGCAGCGGCGCTGTGGAGCACAGAGTTCTCCAGGCTGAAGTCGTACTGGAAGCTGGACAGGCGGCAGTTCGCGTCCGGGGACAGCAGCACATCTGGGACGGCAGGGAGGCCCGTCTGCATGGCCAGGATGTAAGGAGCCAGCGTGAACGGGATATCTGCCAGCAGATCTGGGAGGTTGGATGAGGCTTCAGCCCCTGGAAGCCCCCCAGTCTGGTCTGAGCGGAACACGTCTGCTGTGACAGTCTCTCCAGGAAGAGGAGGAGGAGGAGCTGAAGAGCGAGGCTGAGGAGAAAGAGCAGGAGTTACTGCTCCCCTCACACTGAGTACATAAACACACTACAGACACACAAACCCACAACAAACACGCACACAGACAGCAAACACGCCCAAATACACAGAACAGAGTCCCAAACACACACAGAACCGAAATATACAAAACATACATGCATTCACACACACACAACAGGCACACTTGCGCATACTATAGACACACAAAACAGAAACACAGACATACACAAAATCAACACACAAATGTCCCACACACTTTTCACTCAAAATCACACAACACACGCTAACACGTGCACATAACATAACCACATACACACGTATGTACCCATGATCACTCACAGATAAACACACGTGCATCCAAAAATGCACTCTCACACACACAACACCGGCCCTTAGGGTCCCAGGGGCGGAACTAATTAAAATTAAAAAAACACTGCACAGATGTCAATCAGCTGGTTAAAAGCAGAACAGAAGCAGAATTTCTTCATGCAGGTCTGAATGAAATCTGTGATGGATCACCCTATAAGGAAACTGCAGCAGCACGGACACCTTCATGGAGCTTAAATACAGAATCTAGAAGGACGTGAGAAGATTTCCTCATGTAATGAACCCCACACCAACACCTGAACCACAGAGACTTCTGCTGTCATCCTGGATCAATGACAGCAGAAGCCCCAGCCAATTTATAGACTGGAGGGCAGCAGATGGAGGACCTGCTGTGGAGCTCTTCTTGCTTAAAAAAAACACACTGGGAAATGCAGGATCTCCATCCTTCTTCCAGCAAATGAGCTGAACGTCAGCCTTACAATCTAGGACACGCAGACCTGCAGAGGCTAATAGTTTTCTCATTGTTTGTCTGAAAACCTCAGAGTCTGATCTTTTCCGCTCACCTTTAACGGTTGCACAATGACGTTTGTGGAGGGGCCTCTGCTACGTCTCTCCTCGCCTCTTTCATCTGTGTGTAAAAATGATATTTGTGAGACAGACAGCTTGTATGGTACGAAGATGAACAGTCATCCTGCTAAAGAGGCGGATCTGTCCTAAAAGGTATCCAAGTCATTAAGGATGATAAAACTTTTGACCCTTAAACCGGATGGAATAAAATGAGATAATCTTTTTGAAACCACAAATATTTAAATTTTGAAACAACAAAAAATCCTCAAGAAAATCCAGCATGAAGTTCAGCCCAACTTGTGTCCTTCACAGACATCAGGAGAACTCTGAGCTTTGTTTGTTTCATCAGCTACTCAGAGCGGAGGCTATGAGATGAGTTACCCTCAACGTCTCATCTGCTATCAAACATAGAACATGTTTAACCATCCCACATTTAACATGAGGCAGCTAACAGTCCAGGAACTCATCTGACATTTTCATTAAATGGAACAAAAACCACTCAAAGTAAAGATAATTTAGTCCATCTTAAAAATTCAGACTCCACTTTTACTTTGATTTAACCTTCCCTCCATCAAACGTCTTACAATGTGGTCATGGAACTACTGTTGTACTGCCACGCCCCAAACCTGTCCATCAGAAAGCCAGATGAAGTGGTGCAATTCGGCGCTTAAAGGGGCCATACCAAGAAAAAACAACTTTTTGAGCTTTTAAGTGTATTCCTTACTATAAACAACCTCAAAGCGATCATTTGATCCGTTCACTGAGTAATCCTTTAAAAACCTGAGCTTTCTGCAACAGCCCCACACTTTGCAGCCTGGATGCAGCTACTCTGCCATAGCAGCCCATTACATGACACTGTTTTGAGCTTATCTGAAAACCATGTGGAGTTTGGAGGTCTGCAGTGACTGACTCAGCTGATGAACTGAAGGACACCTCAGCATCCTCTGTTTCCTTTCTATGAGTTTGCACGGTTTAACTTTTTGTGATTCCCAATCACCTCTAGTTTACCATAATACCACTAACAGCTGACTGTGGAACATATAGCTATAAGGAAACGGATCGATGGGTGACTCAATACTCTTACAGTACAGAATAAATCAAATCTGTGAATCTATGACAACAAACAAGTCGTCTGCCACCCATGAATATAACAGAAATTCAAGCCTGTGGGATAAAGCTGAATCTAGTGAACTTGGACACGTGAGATGTTGTAATGTACTCTCTCAGAGTTCTCTTGAATCTAATTTCCCGAGAGAAGACTACTTCGGGAACCGCGATTAGGTTTCTGGTTTGCGTAACAAAAAAAACAAAACAAAAAAATCTGATCTACACGATCTTTGTTACCGGAAGAGGTTCACATCAGAGCAGGGAACACAGCGGTTCTGGTTCTTTTCGGGTTTTTTTAACAAGACTTTTTCCGTACTATTATATTTATTTAGCATTTTTAGCTAAACTTTCACAGTTGGACTTTTGTTTCGGGCTTCTTACCGACCAGAACGAAGCCTCCCTCGACTTCCTTGTCGACCTTCTTCGGCTCTTTCCGAAGACCCAGGAAGTTCAGCATTTTTGCTCAAAGGAGGTTGGACTTCTTTTCTACGGGAAAACTAGGGTGGTTCTCCAGAACCGCTTTAGCCGTCGCGTCCAGAATCCACTTCACTGATTCCCGGTTTCGGTTCAGCTTTCACATGTCAGTCTCCCGCGTTTAGAACAGATAAAAATGTCAAAACAATGTTGACATATTCTGCGACATCACCACGGACCGACCTGGTGCACGCCAACATGAGTCCGTGTGGAGACCAGGAACTCTGCTAGTGGTTCCGGTCAGAGAGGCCTTGGTGTGTGGGAAGCGGTACTTTCAAAAAGTGGAAGTTTCTGGGGAATTATTTGTTACAAGGACAAATGATTGATCTTTTGAGCGATGTCCGAATTCCTTCACTACACACATTATCAGGGCTATTAGTAACTTGTGTTCACTTAAATCTCCGTAAATAATAATTTATGGATGTTTGGACTCGTTCAAAAAGTGAAATATAAATTTAACAAAGCAGAAGAGATCGTAGAAGATACAATTGGGACTCTGGTATTAACAGTTTTTTCTCGTGTGAGGAGACAGGGGGCATTAAAGTGGGGTTTAAAAGATTTTGTAATCATGGTCCTGAGAAGAAGCTGGAAAATATAACTTTATAAACCATAGACAAACATTGGTAACATTTTGGTATAGGCAGAACTGTAATCGAGATTATCAAAGGTGCAAAGAGTCGTGATGTGGATTTACTGATGGATCAAAAGAACAGAATCCAGAGCTGCAGTTGAAAACAAAAAATGAAAAAAAGATTAAAATGTCAAAGTGTCATATCTGTTCTTATTTGTTAGATTGTTTTCATTTTGCAAATAGAAGAACTAGAGGGAAATCTGTTGACAATAAAGTGGAAGCAGAAAGATTTAGATGTGTGCGATTCCATTATCAGTCTTCAAGGCAAATGGGTGTACAAATAGTTGAGGGGAAGATATTCAAATGGATTCGGCTACTTTAACAGAATTAACAGATGATTGACTTTGCAGATGGTGAAGACGCACATGTGTACTGATGAAGCAACATAATCACTAAAGGCCCTTCAACTCCCCACGTTCTCACAGAAATCATATTTTGCATTAACATAGCCTTATTTATCACTCTTTGTAGTTATTTCTTGGTAATTGGTAAATGTACATGTTTTTTCCACACAAAAAGCACCCATACTAGCGTGTCCCTTCGTGATATAGAGTATAAAAAAGATAAGTAAAGATAAAAATATTAAATTTTCTTTTTTTAAGCAACACAAATAAAGAGAACGAATATTCAAACGTGTTGTCGTGGATCTGTTCTGACAGTAGGTGGCGGTAACAGCACAAAAGAAGGCTCATTGTCCCTGAAACTGCAGAAGAAGAAAGAGGAGGCAAGTCCCCAGAAACTTTGTGGCGTTTGTTTTATTCACAGTGGTTGTGGCTTCTTCAACTTCAGGTTGTTTTCACAGGCTGACGGATCGACTCCGCCCGCCTCTGGACGCCCGGTGTCAAAAACAAAGAGTAAAATGCTTCCCGCGCCCAGCTTCTTCAGTCTTGTGTCAGCGGCGGGAAGATGGCAGGAATAATAGATGTTCCGAAACCCAGAATTAACTGTTCTATGCTGCAGCAGCACATCAACCAGGCTGTCTGCTTTGTGGGCCGGGTGTCTAAGGTCAGTTCCGTTCGAGTTAAGCGGGGTTCGGTGTCGACAGACGTTTTAATCAAGCGGGTTTTTACTTTCTACTGAAGGTTCATCCTTCCGGGAAGACGTTCACGGCGGTGGACGGAGAGGAGAAGACGGTGACCGTGGAGCTCAACGAGCCGGTGAGTACGCACGAACAGCGGGGAATCCGGTCCAGTTCGGTTCGGTCTGTGTTGGGAGGGGCTGTGGTCTCTGAAGTTCCTGTTAAGGCAAATGCTGGATGTGCAAAACGTTAGTTGTTTAAATGTTTACCTCTTTGGTAAACAATTTTAAAGACTCGCATTGACCTCACCCACATGAAAATAGGAAATAACAAAATAGAATTCATATTTTAGCTTTTTTTTAAAAACATTTATTTCATTTTGTTTAATTCCTCTTATTTATTACCTCTTTTTTAATGTATTTGATGGAGCAGTGAACCTTTGTTCCTTTAATTTCATGCACAGTAAAGCCATTGATATTTACTACATATGTTTTATTATTATTATTATTCTCCTATTCTAAAACAATATTTTTATTTCTATGCTTGTGATTTGAGAAACAAATATTTCCAACATATGATTCTGAATATTATAGGTTGCAAAGGGACCAAGAAAATCAGAGAAAGCACTAATATTACCATATTAACATAATTATGCCAGTGGGTCTTTTGGCGTGACAGAAAATTAAAGTAATCTAAAAATTCTCTATAACATTATGTGTTTATTAAACAGTTGATTTTCTCAAAAAAATCTGTTTATCAAAACCAGTTATTAAAAAAATGTTTTGTTTTTAAAAAGAATGTTTCTGTTATGGGGCAAGAAATTGGGCTTATAAATGACACGCCATGCTTGTGGAACAGAAATAATTTCACTGGGACTTTTTCTGGTATAATTACAGAATAAGAATAAGATTTAAGCCACTAAATCCAGAGAAGATATGCTAAGGAATAAAATAAAATTCCAAATTGAAGCCAGGCAAGTGCTGACCCAGTTTATTTTAAACGTGTTATTCAGTGGTTACTTTGTGTCACTTCCTTTTGAATGTGGATGTTACAAATATTAGCGGATCACATTCTTAAATGGGTAATAATTGGCATTCTTTAATATTTTGTCATTTATATCAATGAGTAAAACGCAGAACTTCATTCTCAGCGAAGTTCCGCCCACAAATTATGACGCGTATGTCTGACAGTTTTAAGACATTTCCTGTCCCATAAAGCATTAAAATGTATTTTCAAAAGAAATTACTGACAATGAAATACTATTTGAGACAACCGGTTACACGGATGCATCCACTGATGTCATTTTTTAAAATGAGAAATTAAATTATATCTAAAATAATTTTGTTTAGTTTATTTTGTAGCTTAATGTACTGAATGTGTTTCTTTCCCAAAAATGGATTAAATACACCATGAAAATTATATTTCTAGATGTATTCATTATATTTTACTTTTAGATTTGTCATAATTTGTCATTAAAAGGTCAATTTATTCACAACAAAAGAGCTTGTGTGTATATATACTATTTCTATATTTTGCAACAGGCAGTATATAAAAATGTTTTTTAAATTTGAGATATATTAAGACATATTAAGTTTTTTTTTCTTAGCTGGAGGAGGAGCTGAGCGGCGTGGTGGAGGTCGTTGGGATGGTGTCCAACAAAGGAGTGCTGATGGCCGCCACATACAACCTGCTGCGAGAAGACCGTGGCACCTCCTTTGGTGGGAGTCCAGTGAAGCTCTATAATTCTCCAAGATAAAGTTGGGGTCACTAACTGTCTTCTCTATGACTGTCTGGCAGATTTAGAGCTGTACAACGAAGCCCTGAAGATCATTCACGACTTCCCTCAGCACTACCCGTTTGTGGCCGCTGTCAGCGGCTGAGATCCTACTGGAACCTTTCTGTAAAATATTGTTAATTTAAATTGTAGTTAATATCCAAAATAATTTGTAACTGTCTTTGGAAAAGAAAAAAAACATTAAACACCTTCTTTTCTGCATTCTGTTTTACAAAGTTTTCTTTTCTGTAACTTCTCGTTGGGGATCTGTTCTAATAGTTTGAAATATTGAAACTAAAGGTGTTTTTAGCAGCATAGATGGAACTAAACAAAAGGGATCAGCTAAAGGAACCTTTGATCACATAAGACAGCCAATCAGAGGCAGTGGAGGGCGGGGTTTCACATAAACTGAGCATTAGCAGTCAGTAAACATAAATCGCATGTGAAGGTTTTAAAGGTGTATTTGTAGACGAAGAAATTCTTTGACATTCATCCAACTATAAGAACCTAAATGGAGAGATGACCGGTAAGAGCTCCTTGGATCATTACGCTTGTGTTCAAACAGCAGTGCAGCTCTAACATCATCTTAGTAACACAGGTGACTATTCTGTTAGTCAGCGAGCATCAAGTACATGATGTTGCCTCTACGGGAAGAGAACGGCTCTTCATACTGAAACTAACCAGTGGTCAGCAGGGGGCAGTCTGAGAATCTCAACTTGAGAAAGTGAAGAGCGGCTCTGCTTCTGATGACAACATGTCCGATATTTATGCTAATTCGGAACAGCGAGGTCACACTATTGGTCACTTGTCTGGACGGAGCAACTTCAGGTGACAGCACTTTTTTTTTATCCAGCAGCTTTTATCGTTTCAAAGTGCTTCTACTTGTTTTAATGACAATAAAGATTCAATTCCTATCAAATCTCTTTTGTTCTTGGTGTTCTTGTGTATTGAGGCTTAGGTTTAAATATACTTCATCTCTTCTGTGGCGTTAGCCCTGCAGCTTTCTGCCACCTTTTCAGCCATAAATCCAGGATAAAAATCTGATTTGCTTTGATTTTGCTTTCAGAACCTGACTCATTTGTAGCAGATTTTCAGAGTGGACACAGCAGAGAAAACACATCCAATGAGTCGGGAAGCTCAGATTCCAGTCTCTATGGGAGTCCATGTGGAGGAGAGCTTAACCTGGAACACAAACTCTGCTGAAAAAGGCCCAGCAGACTCTCAGGAAAAGTAACGTCAACCAAAGACTGCTGGTGACCTTTCACTGTGCTGCTGTAGAAAATGTCCAAACTAATGCATTTGGTTCAGCAGCTGTACAGTAGCTCAGAGGAAAGCGCTCCTGTGAGCTTATCGCTCCTTGTCTTCTCCTACCCCATTGTCAGGTCAGCACAGAAAGACCAGCTGCTGGACAGACGCCGGCCTCTGGTTAGCTGGTTTGCTCTGACTGCAGCTTCAACAGAAAAAGCTGCAGACATAACAAGAAGCAGTCTTTTCACGTGATCCTAGTTTGTTTAGCGCAAAGCTGTCCCATCCCCTTCAGATCCACCTCCCCGCCAGTTTTCCGGTTCTCCTTATTGCTGATCATCTGGATCAGGGGATTCCAGGCTCGGACTGTCGGAACACAGACCTCCAGAATATCAGCACCAAAGGAAATGTGAACATCCTAAAAAAAATCAGCTGCCAGTCATGTAGGCTCTTCCTTCATGAATCATAGCAGTCAGCAGGTGAGGTGGGGGGCACACCTGTACCAGACCATCCGTATAAGAGTGAAGAGGAGAAAAAACATTCACAATCAGCAGTTTTTGAACAAACAGAAAAGGGGTTTGAATTTCTGAGGACAGATTATGGGACGATATGGAGAGGATTTGAAACTATGTCCAAACATGCAACACAAGATTTAAAACACAATAAAGTGCAACAATGAAATTTAAAAGAACAAAAATTACCATATTTTCCGTGCTGTAAATTGCAGCAGCCAAAAATAGAATGAATGATCAAGAAGAGACAAAAAAACATGTAGGTTGCACTTTTGGGGAAGCAAAATATGGACAGATTTTACATTTTTAAATTCAAAATCATAGAGTGCCAGTAGAAAAGAATAGGCTGTTTACATGTAGGCTATGCTAACGTAACACATGGATGCCTATATGAAGCACAGACAATGAATTGCACAAGTATCTATATGTTAGAAAACATACTAACAAGTCAACCAAACTCTCCATTTCACTTCAAATCACTATCATATTCTTCATTCTTGGTTTTGCTTCAGAAAAACTCCACGATTTACCGACTTCTTCTTTTTGGGTTCATATTCGTTCAGTCTTCTTAGCACCTTTTCATTTTGGTGGAAAGCCGCCTTTCTCCCCATCAGAATCAGCTGATTTATGTTGATTGCATTAAACGGTAAGTCTTAAAACGATAAGTCCAAGAGCGTGTGTCATTTAAGCGTCGCCGGTGACGATTTAGGTGTTAAAGGGTCAATTTGTTGGGTGGTGGTTGCATTGACAATGATAGTGATTTTTAGATATTTTTTATACCAACATGTGTAAATGTATATAACACCACAGCTCAGAAACTTTGGTAGCTGTGACTTAAAAAGCAAATGCTTCATTTTTTTTTTGTGTGAATTAAATACATTTTCAAATTTGACTTCTTTTCTTAATCAGGATTCAGTATAAGTATATAAAGACTTCCTTTTTTTCTATTAGTATTTTTGTTGCTCTTCTTCTTTTGTCTCGGGGTGATCAAAAGTAGGACACACTGAGGCGCATCCTCAATGTATTGTCTTTTTTTTTTCAAATTTAAGCCATATATAAGACGGACCAAACTATAAGGCGCATTAAGCCAGACAAGAGTCAGACAAACAGTAATTACATTAATCATGCTTGCTTATACTTATTGGAACTTGTTTGTAACACGCTACACGTTAGCTAAACTAACATATGAACAATACCCGTAACTCTTAACCTTCTTTCTAGCATTTCAAAAACAGTCTGATACCACTAAAATGAACGTTACTGTGACCTTGCATAATTGTTTCTACATCAATAAGATCAACTATTCATGCAAGAGACACTCCAGATAATAAGGCGCATTGTCATTTTTGAAAGAAGCTAAGGCTTTCAAGTAGGCCTTATAGTGGAGAAAATATGCTAAACTTTAACTCAAAAATGTATTAGAGCAAAAGGTTTTAAAACCCACGATGTGAGTCTTTATCACCCTTCCACCTCCAAACTAATAAGAGTGAAACAGTTTCTCACCTTTCAAAGAAACATGTGCAGGTCGGTGATAAGTGTGATGAATGTGTGCATTTCTAGGTCATTTCAGAGTCTCCATAATTCATTCTCATAAAATGATCTTTCTGCCTTAAAGGCCTGAAATACTGTCAAAGGGCTGATTTGTTTTTCCTCAGACCTGGCAATGGTCAGAAAGTTAATTTCTCCAGAGCCAGGGGCTGACGGCATCACAGGAGTTTTCATTTGTGGGTACGCCGGAGCTGGGGGGGGCACACACTTGGGTGCTTCTTAAAGTGATATACTGCTGAACAGTAAAGCCAGGAATGGACGATCATTTCACTGAAAAGGGGATCACAGTGTCAGGTGCAGTAAAAAATCAGTGTGGGGTCTCGCCGTAATGGGTGGGGAGGTATACACCCCCCCGAGGGGGGGCAGCTGCTGGCTTGTTGCAGCATGCCAAGGCACCACTGTCGGCGCATGGGCTCCATCTGCTCTATCAGCTCACTGCACAGATGCTATCAGCTCACTTCCCTCGTCATGGAAACCTTCTCTCTGGAAGGTCCCCACGTGGACATTCACCTTTTTTAATTTGCTTTGCTCACAGAAATTACAGGGTGGGGGCGCAGGCAGGGGGTGAGTGGTAGCACCCCCATGCTGGTTTACAACTACTGTTCTATAAGGTACAGCCAACAGTTTATCGTCTGAACCGACGGTCATTACCGACCCCCTAATAAGAGCAGTTGTCCAACAGGGTCTGAGAGAATCTGTGCAAACCCCTGTCCTATCATCTCTCTATAATACAAAAAGGCAAACCTGTGTGGGGGACGCTGGTGGTCTGGGAAACACATATTAAGGTCTGCTCATGAGGCCATAGATCGAAAATGTTTGTGCACATTTTCTTCTATGGGCAAGCTGCAAGAAACAGGTCACAGTGATCTAACATGGAAGGGTAAAGCAAGGGTGAAGTAAGTGAGACACAAAGGTTTATGTGGGCATCCTGCAGGTGTCCACCGAGCACTTACGCATCATCTGCACGCCACGTGTGTACGGGATTCACCTGGAATCAGTAAGCAACCAGTAGAAGCAACTGGAGAGCGGCGTACGAGCGGCGTACGAGCGGCGTACGAGCGGCGTACGAGCGGCGCACGAGCGGCGTACAACAGCGTCGCTCATGCAACTTACCTTGTGGATACTTCACAACACACCTACCACACTTAAGATAACTGCAAGCTCCATTACCAACGGCGCCCCTTGGTGGCTTTACAATCTTTGAGAGAACAGCAAGACACTTTTGCGCCCGCTCCTCTTAAAATGAAGAGATAAAGACTTAACCTCCAGCTTTAAAGGAAAAGGACTAAAGAAACTGGAAATGAGCCTCCTTTGGGTTGGAATCTGCTTAGCTTTATTTAGAAATAAGTAATACAAATACACCAAGATGTGCAAAGCATTACGGTAAGAAAGCAAAGCAAGCAAAAGAGCAAAAGTACTATGTGAGAACTATTCAATAATGTGCATCGCTTTGTTGGTTTGATGCATAGTTTTACGTGCAAAGATCTATCGTTCTAGCGTTCCTGTGTAATAGCCTTAGGGAAGAAACTGTCTGTGTCTTGTGGTCCTGCAGTGACCTGTCCATCCGTAGGACAGAGCTTCAAATGAACTTTGACCTCACAGTTTCATGTTTTCCATGTTTGATTTAATGACTGACAGCAGAAATGCTGATAAAACAGCGTTCTGACGGCCTTCTTCAGATGAGACTGACCAGACTCTCCAGGCAGAGTGAGGTACGTCTCACTTCCTGAAGTACAGTCTCACGCCACTGAAGGCGCCTCTCAGAGGAATAAACAGTCAGGAACATCATCTGCTAACATCCCTCCTATCATCAATGCGAGTCTGTACTCTTACTCACTTACTCTAATCTAATCATCTCCCGAACTGTTAAACGCTGCAAAAAACCTGACCTCTGAATCTGTAAAGTCAGATCTGCAGGGGTTATGGGTTCATTCTCCACATACCTGGGGACTGCCGCTCTGTTTCACTCTGAGCTGCTGTGATTGAGCAATTTGAGAAACACGCTGCATGTGTGCAGCAGGGTTTGGGACGAGCCCCATAAAGCCGTCAGCCTAAAGTTCAGTAGCCAGTGTTTATGACTGACGATGAGTTCAGGAGGACTGCATTCCCTGAAGGGCTGAACCCTGCAGCCATGATGCATCTTGAGGTCTTGTTTAAAGTGTAATCTGGATCCATATGAGGGTTAGCTCCAGATTCAGTACTCATAAGTGCAGATCCAGCTGTGCAAATGCTTCCCAGTCTTTCTGCAGCACAGGTGGACACTGAGGTGCAGGGAGTCTACATCCAGATCCTTCTGGGAACCTTTGGCTAGATTGAAGTTCACTGTGAAGTAGATCCATGAGATAGAGGAGACTTTTCAGAGCTTCCATCACTGTCTGATCATCTCCATGACAGACAGAGTCTTGCTCTTGAAGTGACTATGAAAAGCCTTCTACTGTGACTTGTGCTCCCAATCCCATGCTTCTCAACCTTTGGTATTCAAACACACCTGCCACACAGAATGCATCCAACTCCACCCAAGCACAAGTACCAGAAACACCCCAGAGGATGCAAATGCTGGCCTCTAGTTGCTCTTTTTTCTATTCACAGGTTACATGCCCTACACCCGTCCTGAATCAGCCATCATGTCTCTGCCTCACCAGTCAAAACCTGATAGCAAATGCTCTTGGATCCAGTGCGTGAAGGGAAAACACATGACTGAAGTCTTGAGCAAATGAAAACTAAAACCTGAAGGTGAGCAATCCCCAAAGAGACAGAAAGCGAACAAGAACAGGCTGACACTGACCATCTAGGACCATTAGCCCTGTTACACAAAGGGTGGTACTAACAAGTCTTGATATACAATGAAAATGAATTCACTGTAGTAAATAAAAAATACAGGCAAAACCAGGAAACTGCTAATAATAAAAAAACAAATATGTTTGATCACGGTTCATCTTTAGCTCCTTCTAAAAGTGTGCATGAACAAATGCAAGTCACAGAAGGGTCAGATTGTAAACCCCCCATTACTATTCACAAAGACTTTCTTTAATCACACTCTAATCCCATGTACCCCAAACCCAACCCTTTTTGTCTCTGTCTGTGCAATAACTTTCAATCAGCCTATAGGATCCTCTGAGTTACGGGATGATGCTCCTCACAAATTTAGCCTATATTAGACCTTTTGTTCCATTTATTTAATAAGTAAAAATGTCATCATCAGTATACAACCACAACTTATGTCATTTTGGTCACAATTGGTGCAGGACATCTGTTCTCATTGCTTCACACAACTCTGTAAAAGGAAGTCAAGAGAAGCAGATTTTACGTTAATGAATCATTCAGTTTAATGTATTATCATATTACTCTAAGCAATTTATTCCTCTGGGTTTTACTCCTCCTTGTGACTAACTCATCTATCGTTGATTTACCAGTGTAGCCAACATCTAAACATCTATTCTATCGTTTCTTAATTTACCACTCTTTCTTCCTACCAAAATCTTTCTTAATTTTCTCACTTTTTTTAGAACGTTGTTGAGAGATGTAATCTCCAGACAGTATTCCAGTCCCACTTCAACCTTTGTCTCCCCGTCACTCAGAATCCTGTATTTTGCCTCAGAGTCTCGGGTCCTGTGTCCATTAGTCATATTAGATGAGTTAACGTCTGTTTTGTTGACTGTAGGATGCTGAGGTTGGAGCGGGAACCAAAAAGGAGATTAATGGATGTATTGAAAGAGGAAAAGAGAATGTGCTTAGTTCTGGGCCCTCCAGGAGTCCGTCTCTGCTTTGTGGCTGGACTTGGTATGGTGTACTTTAGTAAAATGATGTGAATGCTAAGAACATTTAGTGACAATGTGCTTGAGTTCCTCTGTTTGAGGTGGACCGTTCCCTTTCACAGCCCTTTCATGGGTTAAATGGGTTTATAATATTCTATTATATTAACCAGTTACAGCAGCTTTAAACACAATATTTTAGGTTACATTCAAAAGCTTTTTTTTCTGAAGTGCAACCACTTGTTAGAGAGACATTTGACGGAGAGGAGCTCCATTTTGTCTCCTGCCATTTCCTTAAATGAATGTCTAACGTTTGACACCAGTGTAAAGTTATGCCTTCAAATTCCAGATATGATTAAGAAAATGATAGATGATGTCTGAGCAGGAACTGAAGATATCTGGTCTTTTTTTTTTTTAAATTATGGCAGCAGCTGTTGCAGCTTTCATGTCAGAGACCTCCTCCGGGTCAAAGATAACCCTGGAAACATGAGTGTCACTCAGGGCTTAGCCTCCTTCAGTTAGATTCCTGTATCAATGCTCTGAAAGTTTTCTTCTTCTCATAGGTGTTCTATCTGCTTTATTTATCTTTCTCTTTAATGGCTCTGGAATTGAGCTCAGATGAATTTACTGGACAACCAACTATGGGGATCCCGTTGTCCCTAAACCAGGAATTCTGTCAGTGTGGGGAGAACAAAAGTTCTGCTGGGAATTGAAACCAGCATGTTCGTGAAGATGGTCAGCAGAGGAGACCACAAAGGTAAATTTCTTATGGGCAGATGTGTGGATCTTGGACTTGAGAAACAAAGCTGACCGACACTAGCAGAAGACATGGATGCTCAAACCGCCATCGACTGGGAGCCTTTACTCATGACCTCAAGCAGTTTCTGCCCTTCGTCTAAACTGGGATCTTGATTTCCTAACAAAACAACAAAAAAAGAGGACTTGACACCACTGAGCAACACTCTAATTATTCCACCTTCCGTTCAGGTAAGACCCTTCTGATATTTTGTGAATCTCCCCAACGTCCTTAAGGGTTCTTTATTTCCATTTCTCCCAGGGCTGTAGTTATCTCAGTTTATAGCCGCCAACACAAAACTGCTACTGTCCTGCACAGTCTTGCACTTTTCTGATTTATGGTTCTCCCATTCTATCTATTTTATCCCATTCCCATTGCATACAGTTCATGCGTTTTTTTTTTTTAATGCTCGAGGCTGTGGTTCCAACCCTGAAGACCAGGATTGGATTGCAGCCTGACTCAGGGCTACTGACTGGTCAGAGAGTGGTATCAAACATGCAGATGTTGTTAATAGCTCAAGAAACCCTGACATCTTGCAGCAGTGTCTGTAGCAGTTCAACCAGACACCCCAAAGTGTCAACAATTTTTTTGAATAAATCTTAATTTACGACATTTAAGTAATTTGTCTCAATTGAATTTAAAAGATTTTTAAAATGGAGACTTAAATGATCTGTTCAAATGGAATCTGAGACCGGGCATTCCTATAGTGATCAGAGAAGAGCATTATTCCAAAACTCGACATGAGTGATTGAGTTTGTCTTGATGAATTTCGACCTGCACAGATTGTGATACTTTTTAACACAGCTTTTGCTGTTTTTCCACGTTTTTCCCAACTTCTGATTTATTAGTTTAGTTTTACCATTTGATTGAAAGGTTGAAAAAACGGAACCCAAAGTAACTTCCTATTATCTCTACGTTCTTCATTGTTGGGATGAGACAAAGAAACAGAGATGCCACACACAGGAAGACGTTAAGCGTTTTGAACCACCTTATTACAACAAGCCAATCACTTGAACCGAAGAACGTCACAGCCTCTGATGGCGTGCAGAGAAACTGCTAATCAACCACCAAGTCTGCAGACTTTTCCTGATTGTTTTCCCTCTAATCAAGACTGCCAGCTTTAGCCTTCAAATATAAATCTAAAAAAATGAGGCATAAACACATAAGAATTAAATTAGATCATTTCTTGAAATGACAAACTGAGATATTTTTTTCAAAAAGTAATTCAGTGTACTGAAATGCACCTCTATCTGTACATTAAATAAATAAAAATGACTTTGTTATAGTTGAAGGCTAAAGATCATAATAACAAACAACTGTAACTTGAATTTAAAAGCTTTCTCTTAAACCTCAAAGTGATGTTCCTGATTTTGCACTGTGAGGATCGAATTAGTTCTTGCCTTTTTGCTGTTTTCTTTAAAAGTTTTTATTCTCTTCCCCTTTGCATTATCTTTTCATTGAAACCTAAAAATTTGAAATAAAAGTTGAAGATATCATTGGACTTTTGTGCAAAAGAATAAACCAAAGAGTAAACTCTTTGGAGAATTCTGGCTGACTCAAAATCGCAAAGTTCACTAAAAAATAACATATTAATATTAATAATAATAATATATGTAATAAAATATATATAAAATAGATTTATTTAAATAGTTTTTTTTGTTTGTTTGTTTCTGTTAGCCTAACCCCAGAGGCGGTGGATCCGCAGTCTTTGCAGGAGCAGCTATGGTCACAAAACTTGACAAAAATCGAGGTTTTTTTCTCCCAGCTTGAAGCGAAATGAAAAAATTTCAGAATAAAAGCGGGATTGTATTTTTCTTTCAGAAAAGACGGCCGAACCTATGTCATCCTGACCGAATTCATCAGAGTGTATAAATGTAACCATCTAAAAATGCTTTAATAAATAAATACTTAAGACCTGCTGGTTTGTTGTGAACATTCTCCCACTCAGCGGCGTTTCTTCGACGGCCCGGCTTTTATTGTGAAGTTTTTTTTTTCATCGCTTGCCTCGCTCCTGTCAGCCTCACTGCCACTGCAGGTTTCCAGCAAATGCATTGGCTTTGCAGGACCTGCTGTGCGCGGCGGAGCCACCTCACACCGACCCACCTGGAGCCCACGGGCACTGACGCACAGGTGCGCGGATTCACTTTCATTACTTAAAGATTCCCACTGTATTATATCAGTATCATTATTTAGAGAAACTTTTTACTGTCTTGAGATGCTTTTCATATTTTATACGCATTTCTGAACTCTCAATCTTCCATTCTTTTTGTTACTGTTTTGGCATAAAAATAGGCTCTAATAGAGAATTTCTGTTTCCCAATATCAACATTTCTCAAGCCAATATCAAAACATGCTGGAAACGCCTTTGAAAAAGTATTATTGAGTTTAGAAGTCCTATTTCATTTCAGTTCTTTTTAATTTGGCACTTTTAACTATACTTAGCATTTTTACTTTTCTAAAATTTAAAATTAACTGTACCCCCTATTTTACTTACGTACTTTTTAAGAGGATTTTATGAGCTAGTTGTAAATATTAGAAGCTATTACGCCCTTTTGCATTTATTTTGTAACTTACCATTCTTCATCATTTTTGGCAATCTGCTTCTGAAAGCTTTTCTGAAGGATGTGCAGTTTTTCTAATTGATGATGATGGTGGCATGCATGGTGATGAAGATCCTTGAGCATCATTGGGAGCAGATGCTGTGAGCGTGCACAGGGTTTGGTTTAAAAAGGCGTCTTACATCTACGCCCTCAAGGTTGCTATGACACGGGGTGAGGGCAGTGGTGCTGATGGCATCGTCTGCTCTGTAAGGGAAATTCTGTTGTCACTCCAGGATGGACGAAGCTCCTGTAGAGTTCCTGCAAGCAGCCACCCCCTAGTGTTTAGCCTGAAGCTTGCTGTTTGTTGTTTCTCTAAAGGTCAAGGTTCAACAGAACTTCTTCGGCATTCCCGTTTTTCTGCAGAGCTTTTTTAAAGTTCATTTTCCTGCAGAGCTTTCCCAAGTTTTGTCTGTTTTCTCTAAAGGTCAAGGTTCAACAGAACTTCTTCGGCATTCCCGTTTTTTTGCAGAGCTTTTTTAAAGTTCATTTTCCTGCAGAGCTTTCCCAAGTTTTGTCTGTTTTTTCTGTGCAGATTCTACATTGACCATGCAGTGGCTCATGAAACTGTGGGTCCTCACCTTGCTTTTGTGGATCCCGGCTCAGTGCCAGAAGAGAAGGAAGAAAGGGCAGAGAGACGACAACCAGGTCATCACGTACGAGGGTAAATGTGAGTGAGCAGGTTTCATTTTTAGAGCTTTAGTTTGTGTCAAGAGTAGACACACTGAGGTGAACGTCAGTCATTGCTGGACAAGCACACTGCAAAAGCAGGCTCTTTATTAAGATTTTGTTTGTTCAGCAGCAGAATGTGAAAAACTGAAATCAGAGGAAGAAGAAAAGCTATTTTTCTTGAAAGAATGTGGAAAAACAGCTGCGATTCCCTAAACAACATCCAGAAAAGACTGGGAAACCAAAAAGAAGCTGACTGATTAGAATAAAACCAATGCGGCATGGGGGTGAAGGTGTTATTATAGGGGGTTGTTCAGTGGCTGATGATCTATAGATTACAAACTCTAGAATTCTGAGTTCTCTTTTGTCCTGTGGTGTGCATGCATCTATAAAATGCAGTTCGACCCACTATTTGCTCACAGAACCAGCTTGATGAGCTCTTGTTTTATTATGTGTGTGCTTATCTCAGCCCTCATCTGCCCGCTGGAAATCCTGTTCCTGGTGGACAGCTCGGAGAAGGCGGCGCTGACGCTGTTTGAACAGCAGAAGCAGTTTGTCGTACGCTTCAGCGCCAGGCTCGTGCGCCTCCACTCTCCTGGCTGGCGAGTGCGCCTCCGCCTGGCTGTGATGCAGTACAGCAGCAGCGTGTCCGTGGAGCACAACTTCAGGGACTGGCAGGACTTGGACGTTTTCCAGAGTCGGGTGACCTCCATGACACTCATCGGCCATGGGACCTACTCCGCCTACGCCATCACCAATGCCACCAAGATGTTCAAGCAGGAGACCTCCTCCAGCAGCCTTAGGGTGGCGCTGCTGATGACAGATGGAGAGGACCACCCTCGCAGCCCGAGCTCTGTGACGGCCGCCATCACCGCCAAGCAACATGGGATCAGGGTGTATACTATCCGGCTGTCGGGAGCACCGGAACAGGGCGCCATGGGAATGAAGCTGAGGTCAATGGCTAGCACGCCTCCTCAGCAGCACATGTTCAGCCTCAGCGACAGCCAGCTGGAGGACAGACTTTTTGATGAACTGGTGAGGGGTTGATGAAATAACCATGTGAGATGAAGATTGTTCCTCCTCAGACTGAGCGTCTGTCCTCTTCTTCTTTCAGAGCGTGTTTGTGAAGACCAGGGTGAGGAACCAATTTGAATGAGCATCACCCATGATTCAGCTGTGTGTTTTCATCTCAGGGTTAGTGTTTGTTTTGACTTCTGTTTTCGTCATCTGTGTGTTGAAGTGCCAGCAGCCTCAATCCTGCGGATGTGAGAAAGGAGAACAAGGACGCCCCGGAGATCAGGTAAGCATGTTCTTTAGCAGACACTGGAATGCTGTTATGACAGATCAGCCTACTCTGACCTTCAGAGGTCAGCATTGAGATTGTCAGGGATTCTTGATTGTTTGGAGAAGCTTCCCCTTTATAACGCTGTGGCAACTTAAAGCTATATTAGCTTGAAATCTCATAGATTCTTGGAAAACGGAGAAAGCTAAAGTCCTTCTGTCGCCAAATCCGCTGCCTAACACTCACTTCAGTCCAAACAGCTTCACCAAGCTCTGTTTTTCTAGACAGCCAGACATTATTTCAGACTCTGCCCCGGGGCTAGCGGGCCCTACAATCAGGCGTACCTTCCTTGTGTCCAGAGTAGGAAAATGAGGAATGCAGGAGCAGTTCCCACAATGCAAGTGTAGCAGGTGGAGAGAGGGATGTTTGAACAGCAGAAAGGCTGTTGGAAAGAATCAAAGACCAATGGCGGAGGATTAGAGCAAAGCAAACATGCTGCCTGTGATGATCTGATGACCTGATCCAGTGAGGTCCAGGTTTGTGTAGGAACCAGGTTACAGACAGGTCACTCTCGTCTTGATGTTTTACAAAGAGACCATGTTGAATAGCACAGATGAGATCAAATACAGTTTAGTGTCCAGGGCCTGTGTGGACCTGCTCTCCATGTGCCGCTGTTTTCTTTGACCAGTCTCCAACCCTGTTCCTCATGAGTTCCCGCCCTGCTTGTTCTGCAGTTAATCCTGCTTCAGTAATTACATTGATCCGGTGTGTTCAGTCAACCAGAAACTGATCCAATCCAGCTAATTAGCAATTACCAAAGCGATGTTTGTTGCAAGACAAGCTGGGCAATTTTTCACAAGGAACAGGGTTGGAGACACTTGGACCCAGAGCATGTGATGAGGCTTTCCTCTGCAGGTAGGTGACAGAACACCTCAGGTAGCGTTGGGGGCTTGTCCGGAACAGGGTGATATTACTTTGGACTTTCTCTGGGTTTTACATGTCAGCGTTATGGTGGACCCCATATCTGTCCAGATGTTCTGGGAGGGGTCAACTGCAGCAGGTTCTATGTTCTGCAGAAGTCCAATCCTGATTAAATAACACCAAAACTTTCATCAGAGTGACTCGGTGATGAAAGAAAGAAGACCTCCGCACTGATGCTTTTATTTACTTTTTCTTAATCCAGGGAGAACCAGGGGAGCCAGGCTCAGATGGAGCTCCAGGTCCAAAAGGATCTAATGTAAGTGTCTCTGAGTTTGATTGTTTTGCTTCTGGGTCATAGATGTTTGAGTTTTTGCTTGTCCCTTCAGGGGGAGCCTGGGGTTCATGGGCGCCCTGGAATGACGGGTCTGGAGGTAATCATCAGAGCTTCTTTTTCGTGGATGTTCTTTCTGTGAACGGTTTCAACTTAAGATAGAGAAAATTGATTTTTTTCATCAAGTTTTTCAGATTCATAACAGCATTTTCGTTATAATTTTGAGCTGAAACTGTTTGCATTCCAAGTTTCTTATAGACTTCATAAAAAGTGATGACACCAAAGTCATCTTGTCATGCAGTTTATGATCAAATAAATCTCTTTTCTCGTGAGCCGTCTTTGCAAACATGACCTTTTAACCCGAGCGTTCACAGGAAGTCAAACCTGTCTGTGGAGTAAAAGTGAATAATGCTCAGTGTTTGAAAACGCTCGTAAACATGACTGCAGAGAGCTGGCGGTGCTGAAGCTTTGAGCACATCAGGCTGTAACCGAGCACTGACATAAAATGCTGTGTCTTTACTCAGGGTCGACCTGGAGGAAAAGGGGAAAGGGTAGGTGCTGTATTCTATTTTCTAACAGAAATCCCTGTCCCTCTATCTGAAATATGATGATGTATACCTTTGGAGGCTGTGTCTGAGCGCCTAGTTTCATCTGTGCACAGACGTGCGTTCCTGGTTTTAGAAAGGTGTGTGACTCAGTTCTCCTGCCTACGTCCTATAGGGGGCAAAGGGGGAGTGCGGAGCTGCTGGAACTAAAGGAGGGCAGGTATGCTGCCTGACCTGCTGCGAAGTGTTCATGGTTCTGCACACTGGGATGAGAACCTCTGTTTTGGTTTTTAAAGGGAGACCGTGGACCTCCAGGCCCCAAAGGACCCAAAGGAGAGCAGGTGAGCTTTGGAAGCCCCACCAAAAAAACCACCTTGAAGTTAAACATCTCATACTTTTTTGGCTATAATGGGTTAAGGTGGTGCTGGTACCGAAAAGAAGCGTTGTTCACAAACCCCAGGAGAGGCGGAATTTGTTTCCTGATAAGAATGGAGAGGGGGTTCATTACAGTGAAAAGCTTCTGAATCTCATTTGGAGCTCGCCACTGGAAAGGTTCTTAATGCTGCTGGTATAACTACGTACAATGCAAAAGTAGCAGACGACAAACACATGACAAAAGTGGGGTTCAAGCGTCAAAATACCTGAAAACTGGTAACCATAGAAACGCAACATTTAGAGCAGCAAATGTGAAAAAAAAATTAAGTGGCAATTCTGAAAAGCATGCTTAGAATCCACATGAAATGCTGGACAAACACAAGAAATGTTCAATGCTTTAAAGTCCCTCTCCAATCATCTTTTAATCTATTTTCAAAGCGTTTCCGGTGGTCTTTTAATTATGATTATCCCTCTTTCAGGCAAAAAAACCTGTGTCATTTTCTATGACATGGCTTCTGCAGAGGTGCAGTAGTTAGAAATTCACCTCTGAGTTGTGGGTGGGACCTTTGATGCATAGCAACCCCTTCCCCTTTTCTCTTTCTATTGCAGAGCACAAAAGACCTGGGAGTTTTGTGGCCCGACCAGCATATTAGCTGCGAAACAAATAAGATCTTTTTCAAACTGCATTTTTTCGTCTGCTCCTGATTCACAACGATTGAATACAGAAATACTCAGAAATGCAATTTTGAGCTTAATTTTCTCAATATATGTTCTCAATAGTCAGAAAAAGGCCACAAGAACATGCTAAAAACACCAAAATCACAGTTTTCATCAGAGGGGGTCTGTAGACATGCAACAAACGTACTAAAAACACACGGCAAAACATGTAAACAACACAAAAATACAAGACAACCATTATGCATCAAAACAAGACAAGTGCAATAAACACAAAGAATAAAGAACATACAATAAACATACTGTTAACATGCAACAAACAGCACGTCACAACTGTGTAATATGTTTGGAATGCCGCAAGTATCCAACAAACTCGTGACTAACGCGTCATAATCACGTGACTGACGAGACAAATGCAACAAACACATTAAACTGGGGGGCAACTGTAACATGAAAAATGCAGGAAATTCATGCAACACAAACGGGGAACAACCCTAAGGAAAAATCCTACATTTGAAGTTTACTTTGAGTTCAGACTAAGTTGGAACATTTTATGTTTACAACTGGTTAACTGGTCCATTGCTTCTGCAGTAGAAAGTAACTCTGATAAACCTGCATCAGTTGGCAAGAAAGAAAAAACGAAACATGATCAATGTGTCACATGGACAGCATGCACAGATCTGCTGCACTGGGACTGAGGAACAGAGGTGGCTGTAGATCACTGAGGGTGTCCCCTTTGCCTCACCTGGGAGGGAGGGGCAGGGGTGCGTGTGGTCAAAGTGACAGACCCCCCCCCCCCCCCCCCCCCCCGTGCTGTCCATCTCCTGCCGTGCACTGCTGGAATGTGAGCTGTGGATTAGAACTGATCCACCTCTGAAGCGGAGAATCCCGTGTTTGCTCGAGCTTTTTCAGCACCAGGCTCCCTCCGGATTAGAAGGCGGGAACATATTTTCCGTTCGCCCTCTCTAGTTATATGCCATTAAAGATTCTAGTTTCATATCTGCCCTATCTGCCTCCAGTTCCCATGAAATCCACAAATCTTTTAGTTTTTTTGCAGCTTCATGTTCTGATCATTTGGTCCTTCAGTCCTCTGCAGCAGAAACCCAACATGCTGGTAGAGACAACCATAGCTCTTGAGGAGGACCCTGGTGCTTGTGATTGAGCAGACCCATAAAAACCTTTTGATTGTGTGTCTTTTTAATTCAGACTTGACCTCTATGAATGAAAATGTGTCCTGCAAGTGCTTCAGCAGTCATGATGCTGAAGCTGATCGTCCCACAAACATCAGCTCTGCTTCTCTTTCAGGGAGGCAGAGGGGAGCCAGGAGACCCAGGTCCAGAGGGAGTTTCAGGCCCTAAAGTATGAAAGTTTGACCAACCAAGCACATCAATGGTCAGAAAGATCTCATTAGTTCGATTTTTTTTCTTCTGTTAAAGGGCGAGCGTGGGCCAAGAGGTTCCTCAGGACCTCCTGGAGATAATGGTTTAGGTTTCCCTGGTCCAAAGGTAAGGGTTGAGGTTCGCTGCTTATTTTTGCTGCTCCATCCAGTTTGTCTGCAGTCTGTGGGGTTTCTTTTTCAGGGCAACAAAGGGAACCTGGGCAGACCGGGACCACATGGAGCCCCGGGTGGAGGAGTGCCAGGCTTACAAGTGAGTGAGTGAGGGATTTCAGAACTGGTGGTCAAGTTAAACTCCGGAGATGCACGTTTTCTTTTATTTTCCAAGCTGCACTGCTAAGCACACTGGAGAACACTAGCAAAAATTCCAATTTGGTGGTGGAAGACCTTCATTAAAGGAGCAGAAATGATGATTTCATAGGTTTTTGGGGGTTTTCTGTGTACTAAGCTGGGGTCCTTCAATGTCATTCTTTGTGTGTTCAGGGACCTCAAGGACCTCCTGGGATTCAAGGCTCTCCAGGCCTGCCTGGTGAAGGTCTGCCAGGACCAAAGGTAAGTGCAGAATCACTGGTAATGATGATGGAGAAGAAACACTGAAGAAAAACATCAGAACAAGACCTCAGTTATTGAGAATCTTCAGATTAGAGATTTGTCACTTAAAGTGAAGCATCTTAAAGTTTTGATAGAAAAGGAGTGTATTTAGACTTCATCTATTTTTAGAGATAAACATATTTCACATCTAAATCGTTTCAGATAGCTCTGAGCATAGAAACACAAACACCACAAGGGGGCGTCAAAGGACTTTGGAAATCCTGACTTGGTTCAGACTGAAATGGTCTAAATGTCATAAAGGCTCTCCTGCCGCAGACGCAGCTAAATGGTTTCACAAGCTTGAAAGCTCCTTGTCTGAGTTTGTTACCGTGGTAAGCTTGTCTGTGAACTAACCTGGTCAGTCACAGGTTTACCTGAAGAAACTCTAATCTTATTTTGGATTTTCTCTGTCTGCAGCCTCTGTCAGATTTACACTTTCACAGAAATCATATGGAAGCGATGATCAGAGGGAATAAATCCATATTTATAAAATACAAAATTTGAATTAAGTTTTCATTTTACTAGGTATGATAAAGATGCAGATCAATTCCAGAAAAAGAAGTTCAACTTCCGACTCCAGTTTCTCTTTTCATTTTTACCGTAATTCTCATTCCTTGAACAAAAGTGTTTCCTTATTTTTGTTAAATCAAACGCTCCTCATCAGGGACGCCCTTTTAAACACATTTGGTATTTTCTGAGTTGTGTCAAATTTTAGAGGGTGAACAGAAGTCTGGGTTTTCACGAATCAGAAGTAGAGCAGTTTGCTCACAGAGTCTGATGCTCAGATGAAGTTGTGCTGCTCCCCTTTGAGTTTTCTTTCCTTTTTTAGGGGAACGAGGATATGAAGGCCTCAAAGGCAGCCGTGGAGCTCCAGGACTCGGCACTAAAGGTGATAAGGTACATAAGCTAATGTCAGAGCGTCAGACGTGACCAGAATAGCTGTTTGGAAGTTGATCTGACGTCTCACGTACCCGATTCGCAGGGAAACACAGGAGTCCCAGGACTGCCAGGAATGCTGGGGTTCCCGGGCCACAGCCTCCAAGGAGAGAAGGTAAATGGAATATCATGATCCTGCTTTTCTCTGGTTTATCTAGGTTACCGTAAACAGCCTTTTAAATTCTGCTTTCAGGGGGAGCAGGGACCAATGGGCCCCTCTGGTCCCAGAGGCCCTTCAGGAATGGGCGCAGCTGGAAGCAAGGTCAGTATCAGAGACAACACGGAGCAGATCTGTCCATGACAGAAACAAATCAAGATCGTAGATATATACTTGAATAAGAACAGATAGATGGTCTGCACCACACATTTTCACGAGTGCGCGTTCACATAGCTCTGTCACACACCAAAGGAGAGCTGCAAAGCCAATGAAACCCTGGTGCAGCTAACCATTCAATTGCTTGCCCGTGGACATACGTCAGAGGGACGGCTCACGGTAGATGCTTTGGAAATACATGCAGGGAAGCAGATTGAAATGGTTTGGACACGTTCAGAGGAGGAACTGTATATTGATTGAAGGATGCTGCTGGAGCTACCAGGAAGGAGGAGGTTCATGGATGTTATCAAGGATGAGGTTGGTTGGTTGGTTGGTTGGTGTGAGTGAGGAGGATGTAGGTGATAGAATTAGATGGAGGCAAAGGAACTCTAAAGGGCAAAGACAAATGAAGAAAACAGATTCAAAATGAATCACAACAGTTGTTTTCTCTGACACCTCTTTTTCCGGTCAAATGGTCTGGCGGTCAAATCTGGTGGTCAGAAACTGGCATTTTCAGGTGTGACTCCATCTGACTTACTTCTTTTATTTTATTTTTTTTTCCAGGGCGATCAGGGTTTCCCCGGAGAGCCTGGAGCTCCAGGAGAGAGGGTGTGGGTGAACCGGGATCAAAGGTAAGAGTAAAGAGCCGTCCAGCAAAGCAGATGGAAGCCAGGCTCCGGGCTGACATGTGATTTCTGTTCCAGGGTCAACCTGGACCTGACGGAGCTGCTGGGATACCTGGCATTCCGGGAGAAGATGGAGCTGTAGGGGCCAAGGTGGGTCTGACCCAGCAGCATGGCACCACAAATCAGCACCACAATCAGAACTGTTTGTTTTGTTTGTTGAACTGTAATCAGTTCCAATCGGATTTGATGTAATCTGATCCCATCTGGTTTCCTTTCATCTGATCCAGTCTGGTTTCATTTAATCTGATCCAATCTGGTTTCATTTAATCTGACGCAGTCTGGTTTGATGTAATCAGATTCAATCTGGTTTGATGTGATCTGATCAAACTTATTTTGATATAAAACAAACTGGTACAAGCTGGTTTGAAATGGTGTATCCAGTCTGTTTTAATATTATCTGATCCAGTCTGGTTTGATGTAAATAAATTGAACCTGTTTTAATGTTATCTGATCCAATCTGGTTTTAGATATTTTGTGATTAGTTATAACCTGGTTTCATGTAATCAAATCTAGTCTGGTTTGTTATAATCCGATCTATTGTGGTTTGGTGTAATCTGATTCAATCTGGTTTAATTTATGATGATCCAATCCAGTTTGATATAATCTGATCCATTGTGGTTTGGTGTAATCTGATTCAATCTAGTTTAATTTTTGCTGATCCAGTCTGGTTTGATATACTCTGATCCAAACTAGTTTGATATAATCTGATCCAATGTGTTTGATGTGATCTGATTAAACCAAGTTTAAGCAAAAGCATCTGATCTGTTTTGACATAATCTAAAATTCAATGTTTTGATTTTAATCAAATACATTTTTATCTGAAATTTCTGCTTTTAACGTAGTCTGAGCTGACATGATCTCACCTCTCTTCATCTTACTGCACCTCATCCCATTTAAATAATCTCTATAATTTAAGATGGTTATTACAGATCTATCTTAATCTGACTGAACAAATTTAGATCTGAACTTGCAGGAGGTCTGCTGAGGCCTCAGCTTCAGCCTGCTCAGAAACACGGTTCTGTGCTTCATAGCTGTGGTCTTTTGAAGGCTGTTGATGCTGTACTGTGTGTCTGACACAGGGGGAGGCGGGCTCACCGGGCAGCGAGGCTTGGAGGGAGAGGCAGGCACAGGAATACCTGGAGAAAAGGTAAAATCTTAGTTGTTATGGAAGAAAAAGATCAAAAGTTTGAAACATCAAAGAATTGTCATGTTGTGCTTCTACAGGGTGACAGAGGGGACCGGGGACTGAGGGCCTCCCAGGGCCTCCGGGCCCAGTTGGGCCTCCTGGGGCAAAGGTTTGTGAAACAAGAACTAACATCAAAGTCCCATCAGACACATAAGGCAAGAGCCATTACTTTAAAAGGTTTTTTTAAAGAGATTTTCCTACATAAGGTGGGTTTTCTTTAAGAATCAAACACAGTTTTGATGCAGAAGCATGAGCAGAGATCCTGTATGTGTTCCATTTTCAGCCTCAGTCTGAAACTTCCAGATTCAAACAGACTCGCAGCGTCCTCATAGTGTTCAAGTGTGTCTTTTGCCCTTCATCAAGCATACAGCTTGTTTCCATACAAATGTGTTCCTCTTTTTCTTGTGTGACAGGGAGAACCAGGCAGCACAGGAACCAGCGGTATACCTGGACCTGCTGGACGTGGCTTCCCAGGAGCAAAGGTGAGCTGTATGTTCAGGCTATGGAGAAACCAAGAATGGAGAATAGCTGATTGACGTGAAAGGATCACTCCAAGCAGCTTCTTATGCTTAATACATTTCAATGAGTTTATTTTCTGTTTAAATGTTTTAACGAAACACAGGGAGACCCCGGCTCTGTGGGACTCCCAGGATCTGTGGGAGAGCCAGGTGTAGGAATGATGGGGCCCAAGGTAACCTGTGCTTACACACACACAGAACGGCTAACTGTTATGACTCACAGTTCAGGTCAGTAAGTGAACTCAGGCAGAACCTGCAACTCCTTACCAACCCCTCTTTCCAGGGAACCAAAGGAAGTACTGGATCTGTGGGGTTGCCAGGGCCTAAGGGAGAGGGCTCACCAGGGCCACAGGCGAGAGGAACACTCATTGAAGATGGATCTGTTTTTTAGTTCTGGCCTAATTGCGTCTGGTTCTCTTTAGGGTCAACCAGGTCTGCCTGGACTTCAGGGAGACATGGGATCTGAGGGGAGAGGACTGCCTGGACCGAAGGTGAGCTCCAGCATCATTGAGAAATCTAGAAGTTTCAGGTTCTTGTTAATGCCTACTGCTCGTGTGTCAGGGGGACAGAGGCTCACCGGGTGTCCCTGGACTGTTGGGTCCTCCGGGAATTGGACTTTATGGACCAGAGGTGAGCGTGCTCGTTTGTGGAAGTTTCTTCTCAACTCTTTGTAAAACCATCATTCCTCCCACTGAGTCCTGATGCGTGTGGATTTTCAGGGCTCTCCAGGACAGCCTGGCCCCTCAGGACCACATGGGGCACCAGGGAAGGGACTCCCAGGATCAAAGGTAGTTCAGAAAGAAACCCAAGTGTTCTAAAGATGTGAGAGTTTTCTAACTTGTGATAGACATCAGTCCTGCCGGTGGTGGAGCCTGCAAACCCTCACTGTTCCTCCATCTTTGTTTCAGGGAGAGCCGGGCTTTCAGGGGCCAATGGGTCCTCGGGGGCTTCCAGGTGACGGTCTTCCGGGAGAGAAGGTACATCACTTAGCTTCTGAATGTGAATGTGCATGATTCATCAGGCATTTCATCACATCTGGAGGATTCCCATTTGTACAGGGAGATCAGGGGAAGCCCGGAGACAGAGGGAAGAAGGGAGAGCAGGGGGACGTAGGAGCGCCTGGCACCCCCGGACCCTCGGTAACAGTTTTTTCTGTTTTTTATTTTTTTTACTAAAAAGGCTGCAGCAGTTTTACTCAACAAGACATAAACTGGTGTCCAGACAGGTTTTTAGACCTGAGCTCAGTCACTCCTACTTCAGTGAGCTTGTGTTGTTCCCATCATGCTTTGCTGCCAGTGTGGTGAGGGCAGGCTTGCGTTTTTTTAATCGAATTTCCACCTTACAGGGGACGCCTGGTGCGAAAGGGGGACCAGGACTCAAGGTGAGAAACCTACTGAACACAAATGACCCCTGAAGACGAAACTTTTCTTACATTCTTCTTTTCCTTCTTTTCCTGCACAGAAAGAAGAAGTCATCAGGATCATCCAGGAAATCTGTGGTAAATCACACAATAACAAAATGTTTTCTTTTTAGAGAGGATGAAAAAAAATCCACGCAGTGATGTTCTAAGTTTGTGCCCCTCCCCCTTTTAACTGCACATAGAGTTTGAGAGGAAAAACTAAGCAGGCGTTACATGGTTGTAGCAGGTCGCCAAATAATGAAGCAGCTGCGTTCACACCGGGCATGTGACACACATTCTTGAACGCACATTTAGCCCATAGTCTTCACACTGGACTGTCCCCACCCCATACTAATACATGTCCGCCACCTACAAGTGGAAGACGCTTGGTGCGAAATGTCGAAGCGGTGCAAATCTCGTGAATTTTGTTCCAGGCTTTTTCTGTTACAGCTCTGTTCCAGTATACATTAGGTTTGGTGTCATACAATTCCGTCCAGGATCAAACCGCAATCAATAGTTTCTCCTCCAGGATCAAAATCAAAAACAGTTCGCGCTTCTGTGAATTTGTTTACGCAAAGAGCCCAAAAACAGTCACAGAAAAATTGCGTAGCGACGCGTGAAGTTGAGAGTTTTGAACCCGGAAGCCTGAAACGTGCATATACTGTAGGAGCGTTCACTGGAAGTGGCCGCTTGAACGTGCATTGGCGAGGGCGCTGTGAATGTAGCAAGCTTCCACTAACAAACAATCCATTGTGAAAACGCAAAGATACAGATGAACAGGCTACATTTGGTTAAAAACAAATAACATCCAAGCCCTCTTAAAGAATAGTCCAAAGGGAGCATTCAAAGACTTTAATTTATCTATGTGAGACACAAAGAATACCTAAAATGCTGTTTCTATAATTCTGATTAAATACGTTTAGAGGTCAAATAAATAAAACATTTCAGGGTTTACAATGCACACTAGATGGTCTTCTATAGAGCGGAAAAAGTGGCAAACGTTAAAAAGACTCTTCAAATGTTCCTGCACCAAATATTAGTTTTAAAATTAACAAATATAACTTTTACATCCACTAAGAGAATGGAAGCTCAACCAGTCTAGCAAAGAAGGTCCACAGAAACAAACATCTGGGCTCAGAAGACCAGAGAGGACCTTACTGATCAGAAGGACCAGAATGCTGTTTGGATGGAACAAAGTACATCTTTCCAACTCAACTATTGTTTGGGTTTTTTGATCATGTGGTCTTGTCCTTAGAGGTGCATATAGCTGCAATCAAGAGTTTTAGACCGACTATGATCATTGTGATACTTTTAAACACCAACAGTAGCATTACTGCAGGAGGGACGACTTCTTCCTCATGACAGTCAGTGCGGGGCAGAGCGGAATCATCGAGATGAGAAGTCTCACTCAAAATGTGCTGTGTGTGTTTGCCGCTCAGGCTGTGGAGTGAAGTGCAGGGGGAGTCCCATGGAGCTGGTGTTCGTGATTGACAGCTCTGAGAGCGTGGGACCAGAGAACCTTGAGGTGGTCAAGGACTTTGTGAATGCCCTCATTGACCAGATGACGGTGAGCTGGGAGGCCAGCCAGGTGGGTGTTGTGCTCTACAGCCACGTGGGCGTGGTGGTGGTCAACCTGCAACAGCAGCTCAGCCAGCACGCCATCAGGGACGCCGTCAGAAGAATGCCATATTTGGGGGAGGGCACGTTCACGGGCACGGCAGTCCATCAGGCCACCCAGCTGTTCCAGGCTTCCCGTCCTGGCGTGAGGAAGCTGGCCCTGGTAATAACAGACGGTCAGACCGATCCGAATGACAGCACGCCACTAAAGGGAGCGGTGGCGGCGGCCCATGCAGATGGGATTAAGACAATAGCTGTTGGAGTAATGAGCAGAAGAAATCCTCTATTTGAGGACTTTCTGGCTGAGATGAAGACAATAGCTTCTGATCCAGATGAAGACCACCTCTACCTCGTGGAAGACTTCAGATCGCTGCACAGTAAGCCTATAAATAATTGAGTGAAATTTTACTCATCTGAAATACTTTGTTATGCTTTGATGTTGACGTCCAGGAGAGAAGCCCACGTCAACCATGCAGAGTCACAGAGTGGCAGGAACAAAGCCACACTTCAGCTTCTGTCTTTGCGGTCATTCCTAGCCCGGCAGATGGTTCATGGGGGTGGCAGCCTTGATGTAGCGTGTGTGCTGCTCCAGCCTCAGGCCAAACTCCATGAAGAAACGTTGACATGATGTTCTGCTTTTCAGAGTGGGATGTTTTTAGTTTTCTCGGCTTTCACAGACGTATTAACCTCCGCCTTAGCTGATTCAAAGACCATCTGCGCTGGCACGTGTATCAAAGACCGTTTTTAAAGGAGGTTTTAAACTACTTCACTGCATTTGTTCTTCAAAATGAATCAAGTAATGCGCAGAATTTTTTAGGGATCACATTTCTTCAGTCAGTTCAAGGGTGGATAACCCCTCACTACACACGTCTGCAGGCTTTTCTTTCTTGTTTAAACTCTCAAAGTTTAAACCTTCATAGAAAAAGGAATCCAGAATGAAAACAAAGATCTCTGTAAAGTGATTGAATTCGGATGAAACGTTGATTTTTCATGGGGTGGCGGCGTTAACAAGAATAAAAACAGGATGTCTGCAGTTCAGACTGGGTCTTTGTTATCCAAATTATCTTCTTCACCCAATAAAGTCAGCTGCAGAAGTAGAAAATGCCAGCCATCATGACCCCGCCCCCAATCTGTGGTCAAATTATTGACTGTAAAAGAGAACTGGACCTGAAGTCACCAGTAGAAAATGTCTTACTTCTGGCTCCAACAACATGAAGTCATTTCAGTCATCATTTTTTTCATGATGTGGGTGCTGCCATGTTGGAGCCAAAGGAAGCAGTGATTAGTCTGAGTCAACGTTTCTATGGCAACATTTTCTGGCCAATCAGGAGTGATTTTCTTGGATGTCCATACCCCCTAAACTTGAAAGACGGCTTGAGAGAATCTTTGAATCAAACATTTTGAATGTTCGACGTCAGACCACATGCTTTTACTGAGGCATCTGATTGGTCCGTTTATAACTTGCAATTAAGAAAAATGATCAGGAAACAAAATTTTGGATTACCAAGAGGATGTCAAAAAAGGTATCATAGCAATAATGGTTCTTCTGACAAATAAATTATTTCTCAAAAGAAGTGTAACCTTCTTGGAGGCAGCGGGTACTTCCTGTTTGGAACGCCAAGGGGGAGGGGTTACTAAGTCTAGTTCTCAAATACAGATAATCAAGTCCCCTCAAAACTTTCTCTGTGCACAAATAAAAATACATCATCACAGATTCAATTGTTCTATCAGTGTATTTCCTTACAGAGCACCTGATTTCCCACTGCTGGCGTGTTTGGTCATGTGACCTCTTTGCTGCATCTCCCAACAGCTCTGGAGAGTGACATCCTGAAGCATATTTGTGATGAGGGCCACCTCACCAGGACAACCTCTCCTCCAAATGATGTTTTTCCATCAGAGCAAACCCGTCCGGGTTCTTCATCTCGCGCAGACTCTGAGGAAGAAGAGGAAGAGGAAGGGGAAGACAGACAGGTATTTGTCTACTCTCACTTCACTTAAGGGCATGAAGGAAGATGGCAGATGAGCCAGGCTCTTCATCTTCCACCCGAACAAAAATCACCTCAAGTTGTTCTCTCTTTCTCAACACACCAGATAAGTTTTTATCCGGTCTGTTGAGCGACTGTTACATCACTTGGGTTCAATCTTGAACTCCATTCTTAGGTTATTCGTGTTTGGACATATTTTTAGATCACTTTTTGGAGCAATACCATTTTTTTGGGATATTGTGGTTTGCTTTTAATCCATAATGAGTTTTATTTCCCTGAATGAAAATGACCCAGAAAAAACAGGATTATTTTTTTAACTCTGGAGTTTTTAGTGTGATTGTGATAGTGTCATTGTAACTGTTCAGACATTTGACTTTGTGGCGGTTCTTGTCAGTCATCCCAATCTGACGTGGATCTGACAGATATCTGTGTTTTCACTCCTGGGAGGACTGCAAAGAGGTTTTGCTCTGAGCTACTGGTGGAATACATGTATAAGATGTTTTAACCAGAAGGAACTTTGTTCTTGTTCTCACAGCCACATGTTTAAAAACAAATGTCTTTGTTGTTGTAAAAAGAAGCATCTTGATCAGAAAGCAACTTTCAACGGAATGTGACCTTCTGAACAAAACTCGTAAGGTTTCAGGTGACAATCACATGATATCACCTCACAACATCTGGAAATGAATCAAAGATAATTTACAAAAATCCCTGAAATGAAGTTTCATTCTCACTCGAACCACTTCCTTCAGCAGATCTCTTCTTTGATACGATTGAACTCTGATTTTGATGAGTTTGCTTGGAGAACTTGTGTCTGCAGCTCCTCTCTGTTGTTCAGCTGCAGACTCCCACAGTCCCGCCTGCAGAGCAGGTCACAGAGTCCATGGAGGATTCCTGGAATGACCTGCTGGATGTCACGTTTAGCCCACCTGATGATGAGGAGCAGCAGGGCTCAGAATCGACCTCCACTTTGAGCCAACAGACTACACCTGAAGGGCTGCAGGAGAGCCCCGACGTCAACCCCCAAACTCCTGCAGCGCTGACAGTATCACCTCTGTCAGGTAAAGTGTCAGAAAGGCAACACGCCTGACCATCGTGTGTTTCCTTGATTTCATATTGACACCTCAGGGCATAAGTGAGAATCTGCAGTGTTTCCTTTCTGTGCTTCTGACAGTTAGCAGCACATCAGACATGGGCTGAAGTTCTCACAGCTGGCTTGAAGAAGCTCACAGGTCATGGTTTCTGCTCAGAGGCTTTGGCCCACAGAACCAAACAATGCGATAGTGTTCAATGCAGAGGTGACTTGTGCTGTTTGAGGAGCTCTGTTTGAGGACTGATGGGTCCTACGGGCAGAATTGATGATGAAGAGGCAGAATTTATGTACAAAATATCCCCATAGTCCAGAATTGGGAGGAAGGAGGTTTGAATAAGTATTTTCTTCACAATAGTGTTCAGACAGGAATTGTTTCTGTGTTTTTTCAGAAAATGTTCAATGCGAGATGTAAAAAAACAGTTTATCATCATTCCACACCTCTAGATATTTATTGGAAGAGACTTTTTCCAATTGTCGCTCCTTCCTATGTTTGAATACCGGCCTGTAATATACACTCCTGGTTCAAATCTTAAGACCAGTTAAGAAATTGCAAAAATTTCCATTTATCATGGCTAGATTTTAACGAGATTCTAAGTAAAGCTTCAAAACGCAAAAAGAAGAAACGGGAAAACCGGGCCAAGCATTTGAGCAGACAGTTTTACTAAAATAATGATTTAGCTAAAATGGGCTGTCCGTCAGCTGGTACATCCTCAAAACAGAAATTAAAAGGTCCAGACAAAACCCTCAGTAATGACTAGCTCGTTCATTCTTTTTGATCACTTCTAACGTACATTTTGTCCTGTATCTTGGTGGAAAACCTCTTGGATCCTCCGGCTCAGTGCCGGTGGCATTTTCTGAGTCTTCCACACGACTTATTTGTTCTGTAGTTCCAGGATCTTTCAAAAAAGTTTTACTGAGTTCATATTCAGCAGGGATGACATGTTGTGAGAGGCCTTGCTAATGCAGCTCAACAATCCTGCCTCGTTCAAAGAAATTGAGCTTTGATGCCTTTGCCTAGGATCTTTACTTATTAGAAAATACCACTAAATGCAAATTTTGGTACAAATTCTGGCTTTTAAATGCTGTGGTCTGAAACCTTTGATCAGCTGCTGAACAGTCCATTTCATTTCAGTTATTTTCTTTAATAAATTGGCAGCTAAAAACAAGTGTTCTCTTGCTCCTCTGTCTTGGTTTTGCATTTTGAAGCTCTATTTAGAACCTTGTTAAGGTCCAGCTGGGATAAATGCAAATTCTCACAATTTCTTAAGTGGTCTTAAGATTTTGATCCGCAGTGTATTATGTGAGATGAGCTGTGGAGAAATGTTATGAATTTGGTCTTAATTGCACAAAGGATCAGCTTCAGCTGATGGAGAGAAAACTGAAACTGCTGGAAAGCACTAATGGATGAAGCAGTCGTATAGATGGTAATGTCATCTGCATACAGATTGACAGTTAACATTTAGCAATTGATTGATTTGACTGTTTATTTTCTGGACAGTTTGATTGTCCCTTCTGGTGTCTTCATACCCCCTACATCCTCCTCCTCACTGTGTAGGCAGCTCACAGACAGAAGTGCTTCTAAACCATCAGTTGTACTGCCCTCAAAAACTTTATGTCCTGTGTTGTAGAAGGTTAAAAGAAACCAGACTGTCATGGAAGTCGTTATGTCCACCTGGGGCCTGCAGGTTCTCGGGGTTCTAGTGTCACCGACCACAATTAATCTGGAATAAAACCAGGGTCTCAACAGTCTTATAAACGTTTGATTTGATTTGATTTTGACAAGTTCGTTCTTAGTTACATGATTCAAACCTTTTCAATACAAGCAACAGCAGTGAGGAGAGATTTGACCCAGCTCGAGGTGAGCTTCAGCTGTAAAAGCAGCAGCACTGATGGAGGTGATGCTGAAGTCAGGCCACTCACCTATCCTTCCTTTCCTCAGGTGGGGGCTGCTCCCAGCCTCTGGACCCTGGTCCTTGTCGGCTCTATCAAGTCAGGTGGTACTTTGACCCCCAGGCTAACTCCTGTGCTCAGTTCTGGTATGGAGGCTGCCATGGCAACCAGAACAACTTTGAGACGGAAGAAGTCTGCAGGGAGGCGTGTGTCTTGACGTAACACACCATGGAGGGGCCAAAAAGTGAGCTACACTCTTAGGCTCAATTGGCAGCACTTACGGACAAAAAGGACTTAAAAGCTGGGGAAGGGGGCATCTCTGAGCCTTAAAGCTGTTGCAGCTTCACTCTGACCTGCTGCTTCCAAGCCGTCATGACTGTAGAAAATACCTAAACCAGTCTGTCTGCTCCAACCTCTCTACTTCCTCCCTTCTCTGCATCCCTCACCACATTACCCCACGCGGTCCCATCCTATTCTCACTGATAAAAACTCTGAACATGAAGCTGATGGGACGACTGGATGCAGCAGAAAATGATGGACTCTGCAGGTGCAGCTAACCAGCTTCATGAAAACAGCTTCATTCCCTCACAGAGAAAGCATCTCTGACCAGTCATGACTCCTCTCGCTGCTCACACTTCAGCTTTTAGTTCTTGCTTCCTGAAAATATGATTTTAAAAAACAACAACAAAAAAACAAGACTTTTCTTTTTTAAAAAGTTTTGCAAAAACGAATGTTAGCTTTTGGACATTGAGCCTTCACAGTAGCATTTTTTGTTTACAGGACATTTGTGTTTTTGTATATAAAAAAAAAAAAAAATTTTTACAAATAGTTGGGAATGACCCACTTATAAAATAGCGATTTTACAGATTGTAAAACAATATTTGCCATTTTTGATTAAAAAAAATAATCCCAGTACAGCAGCTCTGGCACAACCGGGTCAGGCTGTTTGTTCCAGTTTACCCCTTGACGCCTTTTGATACAAATATGCATCAAACCACTTTGTCTCAAAAATGACCTTAATTCAGCATTTACTTGGAAGCAAAATCAAAAGTTCACAGCTGAAAACAACTTCAATCGACAAGAGCTTAAATCCTAGTTTTGTGGGCAGGAAACCACAAAATAAAAAAAAAACTTTCCAAAAGTATATTATCCCTCATGTAGAACTTGAAAAGAATTTTATATAATTGATGCTTTTGATTAAAACTGTATTTTGAATAAATATTTTATTTTCATGTTTGTGCATATTTTTTTTATAGATTCCGTCTTTATTTTGTGTAGTTTTCCCAACAATTGCAGATTTGGGACCAATGCTCTGGTATGAAGGGGATTTCCAAATCACAGCCTTATGTCATACAGTCAGAGGAATGTTAAAGGTAAATCTGTTTATTTCATTAAACAGGTATCCTTCAAAAATATCTGCATAGAAAACACAGATATTTTTTTAGCAGTTATTTTAATGTAAAATCTTTTTTATGGTTTATAAAAGCAGAAAATAAATAATTTCGGACAAAAATCCAAAGCAGGATGGGTCGGTAAAGTACTGAGACCTCCCAAGTCCATCTATAATTATTATAAAGACAGCAAATATTCGCAGATGTCCCCCTAACCCTGTCTTTTTCAAGTACATTCAGTCTTTTGTGAATGTTCTTCCCTGTGTGTGATGTTTTGGATGTCAAGATTGTCCATTTGGTCATGATCCAGCAGGTCCATGCAGGCAGTTAGGAGGACCGAGTTCTCCCAGATAGTGTGGTGGACACAACAAATATGGTGATGTAATCAAAAGACCAGAAGGGAACGCAGTAAAGCGAGTAAACTGTTTAATCGAGCCCGTTTCTACTAACAGAGGAAGAAAACAGAGTGATGGAAAGAAACATCTTTTATGACGTGAATTTGATTAATTGAAACTTTTTGACCAAAAAACACTTGAATGTTTGATCTATAGACATAGAGGAATCCTCAACTTGGTTTTATTAGAAGAAGGATTGAACACAATATAATATAAAGCAATAAATGCTGAGAACAGATTATTAAAAACTCCAGAAATAACAGATACGTTTTAGAAAAAGCACCAAAGAGGGGAAGTTTTAAGCTTTTTCAAAGGTCAAGAAATACAAGTTTCAAGCAATTTTTGAAAATAGCTACTGAGAGGACCTGCTTAGCACATAGCACCCTTCTAACTTAATGACAGCAGTGGAAGCTGCCATAGACCCCTCCCACATCCCCACAAGATGCATCATCATCCACTTCCTCTCCCCAGACTGTGGTTTGTTTCAAAAACTAATCATCCTTTACAGCAAAAGTTGTCAGGTGAGGTCAGAGCAGGAGATATTTGCTGCTCTGTGTCCTGATGACATGTTGTTATGTGATGTGTGCTGCATACCTGATGCTGCAAACCCCTGTAAATCTGCTTTTATGTGAAGTGATTGATAAATATTAAACAACAGAGGTGGATTACTTTATTTTCTAGACAGAATCTGCAGTGGAAAATCAGGAACCAGAGGCATTGCGCCCTTGGTGAAAAATTATTTTTGCAACCCTCCTGCTGTATTGCAATAAGAATTCATTTATTTGAACTCTCAAAACTTCAGTAATAATCAGTTGTGATTATTGTAAATTTTTTTTAAAAATCACTACCCCAGCGGGGCTCGAACCACTGATTTTCAGCATTAAGAGGTGGAAGCAGGAACCACTGTAAGAGCTGCAACGTGAAGCATCGTAAGTCTTCAAAGAGACATCTGCTGAGTTAAAGGTTTAAAGATCTTTGTTGTTAAAAATTGAAAGATAGAAAAAAACTAAATTTGCCAAAAACAAGAACATTTTTTTTACTAAAAAGCTGGCGGGAGTGGGTGGTGGGTGGTGGGGGGTGAATTTCCAACCAGTTGAATTCAATTCAATTTTTTACATTTTTTAAGCAATTTTTTAAGCTTTTAAAACAGACAAACCTCTGCTTTGAGCCAGTTTTTCTCCTCTTACTTAACAATGTAAGAGGAGAAACTTGCATCAATACTTACTAGACTGGCAAATTTAGACCACAAAACATTGAGCTTGAACTATTTGTCATTTGAAAAATGGTGGAAACAAGTCAGACGAAGCTTTTAAAGGAAAAACAGTAGTGAACGTGTCTGAATTGTTGTCTAAATCCAGAGTACTGGATAGTCCCGCACTTCAGTTAGTGAATGAATACGAACATACCCAATATATTTTGTTGGAAGTGTTATTATGCTCACTTATCCTGTAAAAACACAAGCAGAGCTCCTGTCTTCATCTGAGAGCTGCTAAAGGCTGCATCGTCGTGCCCCTGGCAGCTTTATCATCAGGGTTAAACCTGTGTTTGTACCCATAAGGCCGCAGGTGGTATGTGAGGTACTCCAGCACGTACATCTGCGCAGCAGCAACGTAGTGAAAGGACACCGCAAAGTCCGAGCAGCAACCTGGACCCTGCAGAGAGAGGAGAACACACTCACTAAGACCAAAGAGCATCTGTGTGTGAAGGAATCTGTGCTTGTGGTCCTCCACCAACATCATGCCTCTATCATGAAATAGGGTGGCACCTTTAGAAAAAAAAAGGACAAAGAACAAATACTGAACCAAAGTCCTGGCTCTGTTTTCCTAGAACAATCTCCACCCTGAACTACTGACCACCTTGTTCCCGGTTAATGCTACACACAGAAGAATTTACATGACCACACGACTACTCTTAATCTAAATTTCAGGAACTCAGGTGAAAAATGGCAAACCTATTTGGGGCATGCAGGTGGCTCATGCAAAATGAAAAGGTCATTGACCACTTGGTAGGTGAGACGCAGGTGTGTCGTACAGATTTTTTTTCTTTCTTCAACCATCCCAGATCCTGCAGACGGCGTAAGGGACCCATAAGTGCTGATCATGTTATAAGTGTGGGCTCCTTACCTGCAGTCAGACTGTTAAAAAATGAGAATTTAGACAATCAGAGCATAGTTTGCGCAGGTATCCTACAGTTACTTACATGTCACCTGCACACCTGCAATGTACATTATCCTTACAAATGTTTCGCAATATACTTACCAGGCACATGACAATCAAATTCCATTTTCACAAAGTCCCATTGAGATGGCCACACAAGCCTCAAGGGAACTGCAAGACACACCTGTGCACCCCTTAAGATATAGCTGCTCCTCTCTACGACCCAACCCATGATGACCCCTAAACAGGTCGTCCCCCGCACTAGTAAATGTGACTAAGGATTTACGCTGTGCATCCAGATTACTTAGAGGTCATGACTTTTTGGAAATGTTACTTTTTTTTCATCCATCCCATTAATTGATCAGTAAGTGTAGTTGTTGTGGAGGAATTGTGTGGTTTACCTCCACTGGCTTGTAATAGTCATAATTCAGAAACCAAGGTCGAGGTCTTGGTAGTTGTGGAACAAGATAATATTCCGGAGGAAAAGGATGAAAGGTTTGCCTCCCCATCACATCTCTAGAGTCTCCTGGTTCCACTTTCATTGTCTCCATGCATTTCCCTAAAGCCATGTCTTCTATGGGGGAGAAGTGAGTGCATTTTCCTGTGGTAAAGCCTTGGATGAACCTCCTCAGCGCCTCCTTGCTGAGAACGTAGCCCGCCCCTCCACTCATGTAGCCCTGCCTGATGAAAGGAGCAAACCGCCTGCCAAAGTACAGCGGTCTCTCTGGATCATGTTTGGACAAAATGTAATTTAGATTTTCCATGATCACATAGGTGTCGTCGTCTGCCTTCAGGAACCAGTCCACTTCATCAAAGTGGTGCTGGTGGATGTGCTGAAGGGCCCGGATGGTCTTCCAGTAGAGATTTCCTCGGCCCTCGCTCACGTTCAGTCCCACAGTCGGGAAGTCGGTCTTCGCTGAGCTCATATACAGCGCTTTGAAGCAGTGCTTGGCCCAAGTTTCCCTGACGTGTCTCGTTCGGGACACCAAGTTCCTGGGTCCTGTCACGATCCAACACAAGATCCGCCTCGCGTGGGGGACATTCCCAGCAGAGTGGACGTTCGCCTCTGCTGGCAGGACAGAGACGACAAAATCACAATTATTGTTCCTGGAAAAAACTTGACATCAAAATCCAAGGACAAGCAGATGGACTGCGCATTCAAATGTTATGCTGCATTCATTTCGAAGATGGCCAAGGCATCAAATTTGCATCTGCTTCTTCTCTGTTGGCGCACATCAAATTTACTGCTCAACGCCTTGATGCCACGGCCGCGGAGCACCCGCTGGCAAACATTATTCATTGATCACATCTTGGAAAACATGGATGATGTTGAGCGAGTAGCTGGTGTTTGTTTGTTTTGGAGAGCTCTACAGAGAGTTCACCAGATACTTCAGTTTCTCACAGTGCAGGATGCTGAACTCCTGCAGCAGAGCTGCGCCTGACGGCTGTTTTAAACAGTTACTCTGTCTGTCGGTTAATCGGACCGTCTACAGCAACCCAGCGGCCCCATCGGGTTAGGAAAATGAATGGAAATCCGGGATGAAAATCCTCGCATCGCACATATTGAATTCTACACTTTCTACTGATTTCTACCCTTTGATCTAGTCACTTAAAACTTCACGTGCCAAAAGCTGAGTCTCTGATTGGTTGACGAATCGCATCAACCTCACCGCACCCCACCCCACAATCACGTCAGATCCCATATTTACATTGACTTAACTTTGAAATTTGATGCCCCATGCGTCCGGTGTAATCCAGCATAACACATTTATCCATGTGCATTTTTTTAAACAAACACAGACACACACAAACAAAAAAAAGAAACCAAAAAACTGTTTTTACTTTTTCATTTATCAGTTTATTTTTTTAAGCTTAGGCCTTCTCCAGAGATTCACAAACTCCATGCCACAGTCCCACAGGTTACAGCTCTTATAATCTGCTCGCATTAATCAGAATTATTGTCATTACATTGTTAAATTGTTATGAGATTTGAGCAGCTCAACACAAGCAGAAAGACATCAGTGTGCAAAACGAGATGTAGTTGATGTGCAAAAATCAAAAGATGCAAATTGTGCAAAGATGGGATCTATAAATACAAAGGAGCATGTGTAAATGGAAAAAATAAAAAATAATAATAAAGCACAGAAACAAGTAGAAACAGGAGTCTTATTACCAACAAGGGTGCAGATTGTGTCATTCACCTCTGCTGAATTGAACCCTTCCAACAGTTTAGCTACACTGAATTTTGGGGCTTCATTTGCACAAATTTCCTCAGGAAAAGTTGAGAAACTAATTGTCTCAATTTTGAAGTAAACTTTTTTGATCATTTAAACGTAATGTTTGCGGCTACTTCTCCACGTTTGCTGTTCCTTCCTCCACAGTGCTTTCCCTATGTTTGCTCTTCAACCAGTTTGATGTTTGTTGAGCGTTTTATTTTTCTCCCTGGGCCTTTCTTATGCAAAATCTTTTGCATCTTTTGTTTTCTTTGGGTCTGAGTTTGTTCTTCCTCACCTTTGGCTCAAAATTTCCTGCTGAATGCAGGTTTTCCAAGCGGGGAGAAGCAGCGTCACATAAACCTCCATCTTCATCCCTGCAGATCCATGAAATCCAGCTGCAGGGATGGATTGAGACACTGGGACTGGGTTACTTTCAGTTTTTATGGCACTGATAACCAGAGCAAACCTTGGAGGTAAATTTCAACCAGGATGTGGCGTGCCACCACGCACACTGTGATAAAAGAAAGCCAACTTTTGAGACAGCTGTGTAGAGGGTCACAGAGTCAGATTACACAGGGACAGAGCTGACAAACCCACCTCTATAATGTAAAAGGTTATGTAAAGGCTTTAAAATGTAATTTGGACTTTTTTTTTACATGTATACACACACATTCACACATATTGATGCAGAATCTTTTTAAAAAGCATCAGACTGGTTTAACCTGACAGTGTAAACAGCACTTGTAGTGGCGTGTGCTAAGCAGGAGCAGGTTTAAACCGTCGATGAGCCACTTTGCATGCAGTACCTTCTTAAATTAAATAGAGGATGAATACATTTTCTATATTACTTTGTAGCTGATCTGAATATGTGGAGTTTATGGGATCAGAAGAAAACTTTTTAAAACTTATTTAGCAAAATGTTCAGGTATATTAAAACTGCAAATTTTCACAGAATCATATCAGAAAAGGATGAATAATCTTAACTGTCTTTTGGCTGCTTGCTTTAGGGGTCTCCATATTGAATTACTTGACTCCATCTAATCTTTTCTTCTGTATCTTCCTCACTTACACCAACCAGCCTCCTCTTTGGTCTTCCTCTTCGTCGCTTTCATAATAGCAGCATTTTACCAACGTCCATCCTGTCCCTCCTCTCAAAGGGTCAAAACCATCTACATCTAACATGAGCCCCTCCTCTGATGGAATTAGAAAAACATATTTTTGGATTGCTAATGCCTCATTATCCATAGGTGTTTTGGGGATGAATAAAACATCCTAAAGTACGATCTCTGTTTAAACGAACAAGAACCAGAAGGTGGAGCAAATAAACACCTACCTTTGTAATAAAGCTGGAACCCCCCTCTCTGGTTAACATCCCCAAATAAAAGAGAGCGATAATTTGTGGTGGGAAGTGATTTCAGTGTGGTGTGAAGTAAAACAAATCCAGTCATCAGTCCAACACTGAATGCTAACCTGGTGCTCTTCATTCTTTCCTGGTCGAGAGAGACCTCACACTTACACTCGCTCTATCACACAGGTAAACAGAGAGAATGTGACTGTGTCCACGCCTCAAATATATCTGTTTGTTAAGGATGATAAGCCAAAAGGTTAACAGATGAAAAATATGAAGTAGGAAACCTGGGAAGCGAGGAGGTACTTGCTGTGCCAGGCAACACTTAAAGCTTGATAAACTTGGATAAACTATTTTAGGATGGTGGTGGTAGTGGTGATTTTTTTCTTCGCAGTGGTTAACGCTTGTGCCTCACAGCAAGAAGGCCTCTGTTCAAATCCTGGTTGGGACCTTTTTGTGTGGAGTTTGCATGTTCTCCCCTTGCATGCGTGGGTTTCACTCTGGCTTCCTCATACAGTCCAAAAACATACTTTGCAGGTTGATTGATTACTCCAAATTGACCCCAAGTGTGACTGTATACGTGTACAGGTGTGTGATTGTGTTACTCTGCTAAAGGCCGAGTGACCTGTCCTGGGTGTACCCCACCTTCGCTCAACAGTAGCCAGGTTAGGCTCTGGCAACACCATGACCCCAAACGGGATGAAGCGGGTTAAGATAATGGATAAATTCATGGATTTTGGTAGCTAAGCTTCTGTCAAAAAAGATCTTGTGCATTTGCTGCTCTGCTGTTGCAGTGTTGCATTTTGCAGTCCTAAAAAATGACACTTTCTGTCTTCAGAAATGCTTTTGGGTCTTCAAAACAGGTATTTTTTCTATAAGTGCACAGATCTACAGTCAAATTAATGTCAGATCCTTTTTTGACAGAAACATTGCGGCTATATTACGCAGAATTTTGTGCAGACAGCTGATGAATCCACTTGCATTGAGTGGGTTTTGGTTGCTGTGGTTCTCCCTCCCACCACCAGGGGGAGACAATGCTGTCCGAATCCACGTAACAGAAGAAGAACAATCGGAGCGTAAACTTTCTTGTAAACAAGGTAATGGTTGGATAACCTTTGCATGACGTTAGCTCGCGGGTTCGGGCTCCTACAGTTCGGTCCCGGTTAGACGGTTGCTACTTCTGGAGGTGGACGCTGCGAGCGCGCGCGAGACACCTTGAGGGACATGTCGGGCGTCGCTCACGTGTCCAGAGTCCGCGCGCTCTACAAGAGGATTCTGGTCCTGCACCGGTTCCTACCGCTCCACCTGCGAGCTCTGGGAGACCAGTACGTGAAGGACGAGTTCCGGAGACACAAAGCGGTCACGGAGGTGGAGGCGGGCCGCTTCATGGTGGAGTGGGAGGTAAGCAGAATCGCCCTTTAAACGAGCTCCGACCTCTAAAGAGGAGCTGTCCCTCCTCTGTTTAATCCTGACAAAATCACGTTTACTTCAATTAAATGCTTCATAAAATCTTTGAATACATATATTAATTATTCAAACAAATTTTTATACAATAGTGGGTTGAATATGTAATTTAACTAGCAAGGTCCTCTGAACAGTTATGATAAATGCCTCCTACAATAAAGAGTTCCCGTCTCAATAAAGTTTTTAACATGTCAACAGAACTGAACAGTGCACACTGTTTAAATAAAGTTTTCACAATTCAAAATAATCTGGCAAATATGAGGCTGAATGCCACTGAAAGTTACCCAAATCTAGCCTACTGACCCTCTGATTTTGACTAAAATGAATCTGTTTGGTTTCATAATTTGGTACTAAATTACCTAAATTCTATAATAGTTGATAGTATTGATGGGATTCACACATTATCTAACTCAATACCCAGACCTGCTCGAGAATATTCCCACTGACTGGTTTGATTTGTCAATAGTTTAACCTCAGATTCAGGCACAACAGCGCAGTTCCGTCCTGGTTGTGGAATACTGGACCAGCCCTCCAAATTTCACAAGGGAGCGAGACACAAGTGGTCAAAAAGAGTTTCCCTCACCAGGTGCTCCCTAATGCTACGTTCACACCGGCCTCAGCGACGGGTGTTTAAGCGACCACTTCCAATGAAAATTTAACTGGCAGTAAACGCGAAAATACCGAAAAAATTGAAGCTATAAAAGCAGGTATCACACTTTTCACAAGTAAATTATGACTGGACAGGACACTTTAAACTAAAACCCCCTGTGCGTGGCAGAAGCCTTCGTACGAGAATGGGACAGTCCTGCAGCTGTTTAAAACACGGCTACAAGTCTAAAGAAAGAAAAAAAAAAAAAAAAGGTTTTCTTATTGTTGTGTATGGGAGACTTGATGAGGAAATAATAATAAAATTTTATGACTCTAAGTTGAAACTTCCCTGGGTCGCCTCGCTCGTGGATTCTGTTCCGGGGAAGGAACACCACAGTGACAGCTCGTCAGCTGCGACCCAAAGTCCAGCTTACAGCAGAAGTCAGCGTTTATATGCTCATTTTATCAACAAAACTCACTCTACTGAGGATAATATTGTGGGACACAAGGAATCCACTATGTCAAAAGTTGCTCCAACGCTCAATTTCACTGCATAAAATGGCATTGAAGCTTCAGTGAGTCGGCTTGTTAGACACAGCTCACGGCTGTGGATCACTTCCAATCTTGCGACCAAATCTCGTTGGTCACAACCGACGAGATTTGGATTTGGTCGCGACCAACGAAATTTGGTAGCGACCAATGAGATTTAGTAGCGACCTTGTCAGGTGTGCCACCGGAAGTTGGTCAAAGCTGTTTGCAGCTCCTGCCCCTGCTACAAATTTGACAGTTTATTTTTGTAATATATAAATCGTTATCGTCTGATGTGATAAAAACAATATTGTGATATAAAAAAAATCACTATCGCCCAACCCTACGCTGAGTCGATCAGCTCTACACATGGCTCTATGAGGCAAGCAGGTGCTTGGAGTCTGCACCCTCCCTGCTCTGGCCTGTTTTCCCTTGCGGAGATTCTTCGCAAAGGCGGCAGCAAAACGCGGCTCTTCTAAAACACCCACAGAGCGGAGAAGGTTGATCAGCCCACCATCATGCTCCGATCTGCGGCTGTTCAGAAGAGTCCGGCACCCCCTGCTATCCCTGTGGAGCAATCTTACACATGTTGTCATGTAAACTAACCTAAGTCCTACCCGTTGTCATGTAAACTAACCTAAGTCCTACCTGTTGTCATGAAAACTAACCTAAGTCCTACCTGTTGTCATGAAAACTAACCTAAGTCCTACCTGTTGTCATGAAAACTAACCTAAGTCCTACCCGTTGTCATGTAAACTAACCTAAGTCCTACCTGTTGTCATGTAAACTAACCTAAGTCCTACCCGTTTTCCTGTAAACTAACTAACCTAAATCCTACACAGCCCTATTAGGGCTTGATGAGAGCGCTAACTCCCTCTCAACAACACACTTCTAAAAATGGAAACAATTTGCAATGTTATAAGCAAATGATTGGATGTGGTCACAAACCTTCCAGAAGTTGGGAGTGAAGTCTGTTGTTTCAAAACATTCATCTGTGATTTCCAGTTCATAACTCTCCCTCTCAGATGTTGTTTTTTTAACAAAATCCACCTTCCTATCTGAATAGGTCTTTGTGACCGTCAAAGTTTCCTCCTTATGTTCTTGAACGATCTTTTGGTGTGCCTTCATGCCAAAGACATCAGTTTTTAACTCCATCATCCTGTATTCCTTTTTCTTTTCTTCCAGTTTGGCCTGAAGTAATTTCAACTCTTTTTCTGCCTCTTCTATTTCATTCATGATTTTGTTTAGGCATTCACATTTTACTTCATACTCTAACGTCTGTGATCCTACAGAACGCGTAGAGCTTTTCATTGTCAGGTTCTCAGTCACATTCTGGTTGTGGAATTTTCTTTCCTCATCCAAATGTGATTTTTCCTTAGCCTGTTCTTGATCCTCTTCAGAAAGATGTTTTTCCTCCGTTAAATTCTTTCTTTGACTTTTGTCTCCAGAGTCTCTTTTTTCTTCCCGGTTGCCTTCAGGAGTTTTTTTCTTCTTTAATTCTTTTCTCTGGGAACAAAACAAGCCTCCTCTGTGACGTTTCAGTTGAGTTTGTGTCTCCCGAGTCTTTTCTTCCTCCAGAATTGGGTCTGAATTCTGGATGTGGAGTTCTTCTTTCAAATTGGTTTCTGCCTTTGCTGGTTCTTCCTGATTGCCTTCAGGAGTTTTTTTCTTCTTTAATTCTTTCCTCTGGGAACAAAACAAGCCTCCTCTGTGACGTTTCAGTTGAGTTTGTGTCTCCAGAGTCTCTTCTTCCTCCAGAATTGGGTCTGAATTCTGGATGTGGAGTTCTTCTTGCTCCTTTTCAGAAAGAGGTTTTTTTGTCTTTTGCTCCTGTAGGGTTTCCTCAATCAGGTCTGAACTGTTCTGAATTTCCCTGAGGAATTCATTCTTAATCTTTTCATTTTTCTGCCACTCGCTGTCCAGGTCCAGCGTAATTTGATCAATTTCTTTTAATTCCTCAAGGAATCTTGCTGTGGGATTTCTTTGTCCTGGCAGCATGGATTCCTCAATGCCAGCTTGTGACAAGGAAAAATTAATTTCCTGTAAAGCTTTATCTTGGGTTGTGGTTGTCTTTGAGTGAGGTCTTATAACTGCCTTTATCACATGTGATATTTCTGAGCACTATATATCAATTTTGATTACTTCATTTGGTTCATTTTTTACAACTTATGACATAAAACAATGCAATAATGTTCAACTGATGACATCACGTGATGTGGTTATCATCACTGATGACATCACGTGATGTGGTTATCATCACTGATGACATCACGTGATGTGGTTATCATCACTGATGACATCACGTGATGTGGTTATCATCACTGATGACATCATGTGATGACAAGCATGTGCATGATTCTGTATAACCGTTTAACCTTTGACCTAAAAATCACCCTCTCATTTTTACCTGTTGAATAATTCATTAAAAAAAAACTTGTTTTGTGTCTTACGATCAATGTAAACAGACACTATCTAAACATTCCATTCATAAAGCTAAATGTTGTTTTAAGCTCAAAAAACCACAAACATTTCAAATAAATTGAATATTTTGGAGACGTATCCCCAAAGCAGGGCACAAATATTTTAAATTGAGTTTCACCAACTAATCATATACTATACTCAAATGCACAGTTGACCCAGATGTCATTAAACTGGTTCAGTTCCATTCCACTGTCTCCGTTTGGTTCAATATGGAAGAACAACATCAGACTAAGCAACTAGCCATAAGACCATCATTGATACTCTCCATATTATGAGTAAGCCAGAGAAGTTCATAGTCAATGCCTTAGTCCAAACTGCCCTTACAAGTGGATGCGGGCTGTCTGCGAGTGAAGAATGGTCAAATCTGTACAGGGAATGCTGGTGGTCTGCTCAAAATTTTAAGACTTTTTACATAACCCAGTGATCCCATAAGGCGAAAATGCTTTTTCTTGTTTTTTTTTATGAGCATACAGTTGGAAGGATCTAAAATATACTTTTGGACAAACATAACAGAAAAAAAAATTTCTTTGTGATTTAGATACTTTTTTTGAGATAATTTTTGGCCTTATATATGTAAAAATGTTTAATTTTTTTTTTACAAAAACACAAAATAGTTCTATAGTTGCAAATGCCAAATTTATGAATGGACATGTAGGTTGTCAACTCAAACTCCTCTTATTACAGTCTGGTCTGGACTGTGCTGATGCTTTGTCAGAAAATGACCACATGATGGCAGAGCTGTGCTGAGAAAGACCTCAACATCTCAGCAGCTGTTGCAGGAACGTCCTGAGCCCGCTCTTTTAAGCATACCTGGGAAGTTTGTTATTCAGCAGGTGTTTGTCTACCTTAAAAAAAGCAGGAAATGAACTAAGACAGTGTTATAACATTATTATGTTAAAGCACTCCAAATCTAACAAGCACAAACTAACAAGAAGTGATGTCTAACAAAATATTATATCATTTTGACCAGCTCCACGGGTCAGTCTGCATGAAGGCTGTCGTTGAGGTTTTCTGCAAAGTAAAATAATGAGCCTTCAGGATCACAGCACGACTTCTGTCCTTCTCTGACTGAATATTAAACAGCCCATACATCATTAAGACTCTCATTTTCCTGACAGGAACAGTAAATTGTTTTTTTTTTTTTTTTTTTTACCCCTCCCATTTAATTTTGTTTAATGAAAGTATAAAGCACACACAGAGGAGCGCTCTCTCTCCCGAGCTCAGCTGAGCCGCTAATGGTCATAATGAAGTGATTACAGCCTCAGTCCCCATGAAGCTCTGGCTTTTAGAGAGGAACACACCGCTCCTGCCCATGACTGATGAGGAAGCAGCATCATTGTCCAATGAGGACAAAGAATACCTCGGTTCATGTTCACACCCCAATGACGATGAGAGCAGGACCGTGACCTGATGGGGACGAGGTTCGTAATCAGACTCGGACTCCAAGCGGGCCTTTTCCCTCCATTGTTGAGGTGTTGCCATGTGCAAAAAGCCTTTTTTTGCCTCACAAGTAAAGAAGATCCGACGAGTCTATAATCAGCAGCTGCCAGATTCCTGCAGCAGTCTCTCGCGCCTGATCGCATCACTTCCCCTTTCACGTTCTGTCCAGTCATGACCAGCAGAGACAAGAGTTCTTTCTTTTCCTGTTCACCCCTGCCGTGCATCAACTTACAAAAATGGCCACTATGTAATCAGCAAACAATCATCGTGTCCTTCAGTGTGGTTTTCATAATCAGGCTTGGGGTTCTTGTTCTAACAGCTCTTCACTCATTCTTTGAAGACTCACTTCAGTGAAAATCATGTTTTTGTTTTGTTTTTTTACATTCTTGGGACATTTTTCAGATTATGGAGATGTATAAAGAAGCTTAAAACTGCATTTATGATTATTTTTTCTTTCAAATTGTTAATCAGCAGCAGACCACAAAGGCTGTTTGAAAAAGAGTTTATTTGTGATGTAGAGACCACGCTGGTCGGGCTCCCTGCTCCGCTTCATTCTGATGCAGCCACCTCTAGACAAATGGATCCATGGACGTCTTTGCTTTCCTCATCGAAGCTGGCATCTGGCTCAGACCTGCACAGCTGGACAGCCACAGGATTTTTTGTTTCACTGGTTATGTTAGGCTGGGGTTGTGGGGGGCTGTAAGGTAGACACATCACTCCTGCTGCTCTGCAGAAACAATGTCATGGAAAACGTTTTTTTTTTTTATTTTGGCTAAGAACGTTCTAATTAAAAGACCACTGGGAACAATGTTTTTTAAGAGATCAAAAGATTATTGGAGGTTTTTAACTTGGGTAAGACTCCATCCTCACTATTTGTCTCTGTATTTTAGCTGATGTACTTACTGAGGTGTTTTGCATCTTAAAGCCAGCTGTCGCCATGGTTACTTTAAGCAGACGGGCAGTAAGTGTTTGTGACCCGCTGCGCTGCAGCAGCTGCCGGAACACAAACGGCGTTAGAACGTCGAGCTCACAGGCGCAGCAGGATTTCCGCTCCAGCTCAGCTTCCTCACCGGCGAGCGCGAGTCTGGGACCAGATGAGGAGCAAGTCCCAAATAAGATTACTGGGCTTGAGTGCTGCAATTCTAATCCATTTATTTCAGTGGCGCCCATGGGAGGGCTCCAATAAACGGTCTCCCATGGGCCAAATGGGCTCTCAGAGGAGGAACACAAAGGCATTTGAGAATGAGGCGAAGAGAGTGTTCAGAGTGAGGGGATGGTTTTGATTTCATCTGAGAAATGATCCTAAAAATGTAAAGCTACATCATGGAGGATTGCTCTTAATTTAAACTGATTAAAGTTTTGGAGACCAGAAGAAAAACGTTACAAAAGTTGTTAAACTAAGTATCATGGGGAGCTGCTGTGATCCATTTCCTTATTGTCTCTACACGCTGATGTGGTTCTGATCCCACTAAGAAAATGTCTGTGTAATGAAAAGATTCCCGGTTCAGGACCGTGTGTTAAGGTTGCATCAACAAACTCACGCCACCCCTCGTTTTTTGGCATGGTTCCTCCCTTAAAGTCATTCATCTCCGGACAGGATCTTCTTCTGCTACAGACCTCATAACGTTTTTTTTTGTTTGTTTTTTTTGCTAGCCCTATGAAGTTTTATCAACATGAAAGTTTAAACTTGTTTCTGTCGTGTTGGTGATGCAGAAGTGCTGCTGGATCTGACTCTGTTCTGTTGCGTGTCTCATCCAGAACTACAAGGACACCCTGCAGACTCAGGTGCTGGAGGCGGCGGGCCATGGACCCGGCTCAGTGAAGTTTGGTGCTGACCTGCCGGAGCAGAGGCTCAGCGACTTTCAGAACGAGCAGATCGGGCAGCTGTACGAGCTCATGCTGGCGTCCACCAAACCCAACAAACAGTTTGACATCCGTGAGGACAAACGCTGAGGAAGCGGTCCGCAGAGGAAGGAGTGGACAATGGGGAACAAGATCTCTGAGGGGCGGGATCTTGAGGGTCATTTAAGATAAAGTCATTTGAGATAAAAATTTCCTAATTTGCAAGGAAAAATGTAAAGTTTTAAGAATAAAACTTCATAATTGGCAAATGAAAATATTTAATATTTGCTTTCAAAAGATAATTTTGTGTTTGCAACACAAATGTTTTCAGATGCGTTGTCACTCATCTTACTTTTCCATATCTTTGATTTTCAGAGATAGACTTTAGTTTCAGGAGGTACTCAGCCATAAATTCACTAATTTGATGAAATAAAATTTAAAAAATGCTTAAAGAGAGTAGGAATTCTTTTTAAAATAGTTAAAAATTAATTTTTCTTCATCTATAGAAGCAAATTCGAGGTTAAAAGAGCCTTTTCGTTTGAGCTTCGGTTATAGACACCATGTTAAATAATGTGGCGATTTGATTGGATAGAATCTAGATCAATCAGCAGGCTGTTCGGTGGCAGAGATGTCACACCAATCAGAAAACTCGTTGCAAACACCATGATATTTTTTTTAAGCAAAACAAAGTTTTGAAACAAAAAAAGGTTGTGAAAGCAAATATTTAATATTTTCATTATGAAGTTTTTTTTTAAACGTTATATTTTTCTTGCAAATTGATCAAAATGAGCATTTTGATCTCAAAACAGTGACTTTTGCTTGCGATACGGTGTCACAAAAATCCCTTCATATTTATGGTGCTTTGAAGTTCTAATTGCATGAGCTTCGTTTTTGCTCGCAGCAGAAACGCTCTCCAGAGCTCCTGACCATTTCAGCTGCTTCTGATGGCAGAATGTCTCCTGAAGGGGTCGGTGGGACCCACATGAGGCCAGGGGTAATAAAAAAAAAAAAAACTGAAAAAAGTGAATCTTAAAAGATGCGAAGAATAAAGTTAATATGTGTCTGCCTCAGAGAAGCTTTTATCTGACTCCTTTGGATGGACACAAAGGCAGAATCCGAATTGCTTCTCCACCCCAACTGCTGCTCACTATTTATACATTTGTTCCTCTAAGCGGAGCAATATGGAAAAAATGGTGTCTTAAAATACAGAACACTACCACTCCATGTCATCATTAGTCGCCGGTCATCTACGTAGCTGCTGGCACTCGGGGAAATACATAAAAACATCGGTTTTATAACTTTAAAAACTCATGCAAAATCAAAACGCAACACTTACATTTAAATGGGAACTTCTGTGCTGCAGAGCACCCAAATGCGTTTCACCTCTGCAGCACAGCACAGCGCGGATCGCCACCAGCGGAGGGATAGCCAGCCCCAAGTCCCTGCAGCTGTTTCTATAAACAGCACTTTAGGACACTGCTACAGCTTCAATTGTCCCTACGGTTGGAGCAATAGGGAGCAGTCAGAGCGGTAGGGAAGCGATTCGAATTCGGCCAAACACACACACACACACACACACACACACACACACGTGTTGTCTTTAGTTAGGTGACCCCCCCTCCCTCTGAAGCAAGGACAGGAAATGTAAAATTATATTATTTCTTTCATGTCAATCATGAATTTCCCAAGAACAAACTGTTTTAGTTATGAATTTGACTTTCCTCAGGTCTTGTGATGACTGTAAGCACTGACAGGCCCCTCCCCTTTTCTGACCCTCTTTTTCATCCTGACGCAGAGCAGACAGATGCTGAAAATGGTTCCGTAAAAAATCCGTAATCGTCCTTAGAAACTTGGATACGGTGGTCCCCTGCTTTGCAGTCCCACAGTTTTGAGGATTTTTTTTTGTGCAGTTCTGCATTATATTATACATATATATATATAATATATACACTTTGTGTTCTGCCTCCTGATTGGCTGTTGACATTGTCTATCTCCTCCATACTGTTAATGTTAATGAATGTCTAAGAAAAGTGGATGAAGTGTGAAGTGAAGAGTTTCCATCCATTATCTTAACCTGTGGTATCCCTTGAGGGGTTACGGGGCTGCTGGAGCCTAACCTGCCGTCTGTGGGGCGCGATGCACCCCGGACAGGTCGCCAGCCTGTAGCAGTGCAGTGAGGGTTTTACAGCTTTAAAACATCAATCATTCTTGTAAAAAATACACATCACCACTTAGTAGATTGAACCTTGGGCTATTTTTGGAATGCAGCTCCTACGATACAAGAAGAAACACGATTCAGAGAAAAAAGAACTGAACCCACATCTCAAAACTTTCAAGTATTATTAACGGTAAATAGTTGCAAATCGCGCTTCGTTGAAGGCCTTACAGTCACAGTCCCATTCACATTCATTTCTGTCATCATTGTTGGTGCCTCTTCATCAACATACAGAAAATTTCCTCCAAAAAAGTGGAAGAAGGCAAAAAGCAGACACGTCTCCCCGACGCCTCGAGGACTCAAACCATTTTTATCCCAGAGAGCATCTGTTCTTTAGGAAGAATAGAAAATATTTGTATTATTTTGACAGATCGGAAACAATCTGTCCCCGCTGTGTGCCTCCAAGCCTCAGGAAAAAGACTGGAGAGTGGGTGCTTTTGTTTTCAAAGTCTGACAGAAACATTTCAACCCAAAAAAGATGAAACAACGCAAACAGGAACGTCCAGAAATCTAATTCACGTTGCTGATAATTCATCCTTCTCAGTCTATCAGCAAAAAATGTATTTTTAATAGTCTTCAACAGGAAGACTGAGATGAAAAGAGACAATTGAGGAGGTTAGGTGAGTCTGAACATAAAAACTTCACAGATAATGAACATTTTGATTGGTAGAATCATTTTCTTTACTTGAAATTACTTCTTGGCAACAAATCTTGTTTTTTTTTATTCTATTTCTGAAGTTTGATGAAATGATATGACAAATGACTTCCTACATTTTTAGCATAAAGGTTTGAGAAAAATGAATTCTACCTTTACAGCTGTGGCTTTAAAAGCAGTTCTGAAAGGAACCTCTCCATCCCTGCTGCCCTCCACCATGGACACCTGACAGAGACGCAGGAAAGATTCCACTCCAGGCTGACTGCTGGGACCTTCAGAAAACTCCTGAAGAAGATTCTTCTGTCGGAGAGGGACTGCCGCACTGCATCGAAAGAGTAAAGATCATCACATTAGAATGAAACCAGACCCGTAATTTTAGGAGAACTCCACTGTTCTGCACAGCGGTGGTGTGGTGGTAATGTGGGGTGGTTGTACAGAAGGACCACCTGCTGTCTTACATAAACCTCTGTAAGAAGGAGCTTCTTTTTGGGCCTAATTCTGGGTTTTCTTTGTTCCTCATTTGTAATTCCTTCCTCAAGTAGAAGTGAGAGACCAGTGATATTTTTACATCAGGACATGAGGGTGGGGAGGGTCTCTGAGTGGAGCAGTAATCAGGAGCTTAATGTGAAGCGGCAGCAGGGAGAAGGAGCCTGTCCTGAGTGACGCCCTCATGAGCAGCCATGACATTTCATCTGGCCGTGTTTTGTCCCGCAGGGCCGGGCCTCTGACTCCGACACGCCTGGCACCCGCTCACACCCCAGATCATAGCCATGGCTGGATTTTCTTTTTTTTTTTTTGGGGTGGGGTGAGGCTTATGTGACACAGCGCATTAGCGCTGGATTTCTAAGTCCTTTCAGACACAATGACGGCCCACACCAATGGTCAGAACTGAGCCGGAGTTCAGTGAAGGTCATGAAACCAGAACATGTGCTTCCCATCAAACATGGAGGAGCAGAAGAAGCTCTCTGCAACACTGAAAGCATTGAAGTGACACAAAAGTAACCAAACCAAAAAAAGTAACCAGCCTGTCAGGTGAGAGTGCACAACCATGCAGCCCATCCCTTTATTTCCTGTTATAAATGGCAATTTGTTTGGATCACATATAGGCTGATTCTTGATCTTTATTTGGATTTTTTGTAAAAAAAAAAAAAAAAAAGGAAATGGAAAGCACTTTGCGCTGTAGGATCGTCGCCAGTTCCATCTGTTCAGCTGGAAAGTCATCAGATTTGTGTTCCCTGAGGATGAACTGGTGCACCAGTCGTAACTGATATTGTTCTGATCACTCTTGCGGTCTCAGCCCTATTGTCCAGAGTTTCTAGAGTTCTGGCGAGTTTATGACATGGCTTCCAGCCCAATCTGCCTGCGAGTTCGTCTTTTTTACCATTTACTGTAAATTGAGATGAATACAGCCGGGTGGGGCATCAGACATAGAAAATGCCTTAGCTCTGGCTTTAACCAAATCAGGCCAATTCAGTGGCCCCATTTTCCCAGATAAGGGCACCGCCGTGTGGAGCAGGTCAACAGTGATTGGTCCAAGTCGGTCTGAGTCACGTTTCTAGGGCAACTACTGTCACCAATCATGAGTTAGCTTGTTGGAAGTCCTTTCACTGAAAGCGGCTCAGGTGAATCTGTCAATCAAATGTTCAAGGTGAGGGCCAGCGGGCACAATGCTTTTACTGAAGCATCTGATTGGTCCGTTTATAACTTGAATAACTTGCCATAAAGAAAATAATATGAGAAAAAATGTGATTGATGAGAATCTGTTGAGCATTCAGCTCGTGTCGCTATTAAAAATTGATTAAAACAATAAAAATAAAAGAAAGAAATTTATTGTAGCATGAATATGGTGATGAGTCTTCATTACTAGCTCATAAATATGAAGACACTAATTTGTTTTTGAGAGATAATTTACTTTTACAGATGGTCTTTTCTTGAAACTTGCACTTTGTAGTCGGTCCCTTGGACAACACTTCTCCTTAAAAGGCAAAAAAAAACCCTTTTTTCTTTTGAAATGCACTTGTAGGTCACTCGCTGTGTTAATACAAAATGATTGAGACACTTTGTCACATATGAATGTTTATCAGAAGAGTCCAAATCTGTACGTTTTTTTTCTATTTGTACCAAACAGGATTGCGCCTCATTCCGCTCCGCTCTCTGGGTGTGGAGAAAGCTCATTCTGTGTGCTTGCTCCAGAGAGCCGGACGTACGGCTGATCAACCAGGGGCGGCTCTAGCATGATTTCTCTGGGGTTGCTAAGTGACTGTAAGGAGTTGCTGATGTGTTTTTATGAAAAATTACATTTCTAAGAAGGGAAGCAACAGGAACACCTATTTATACGGTGCAAATTAATACCAGATTTAAATAAATTGTCAATAGGTTGCACTTATTAACTGTGTTTAACAGTTAAAGTCTAAAGAAAGAGATGTTGAAGTGTGGTAGGAAAACAAACAGTCATTTATTTAAGAAGAGCTGTTAAGGGCCGGGGGAGAACCAGCATCAACTGCTTCTCGTTCGGTACGCAGCAAATTTTCTCCTTTAGCATAAGTCCGGCATTTTTAAAGGCCAAAACGCTGTCGTTTGCGCCTCTTCCTGGCGATTTATGATACTTTTCGCTTGTCGTAGCTCAATGCCTGTCCAAAAATGTGTTTATAAGGTTGACGCCCCGCCCATGTGTGGGAGGAGCCACTGCCAGATGTTTTCAGCCTGATTGCTACATGGAGCGGTGTCTGTTTATATCTCATTACAATGTATGGAAGACACGGAGCAGTGACATGCGGTGAAGGTTGTGGCTGGTGACACACTGACTCTTTCAGAGCCAGATTTACAAACAAATGAGAGAAAAGCATGATATAGACCCTTTAAAACCTCCCAAAATACTGAGCTGAGATCTTCGCTTCTTCCCAAGCTTAAGTTAAGTTAGTTAACGGAAAATTTAGCTACAATGAATTGCTGACGTTGACCAAACTTGAGCTTCATTCTTCATTTTTCGGAAAGCCTATGGAAAAAGTTTTCCTTTTGATCAAATCTAAGTGTGTTTTCAAGTGTTACTTCCACTAAAAGTTTTATCTGTGCAACTTTCAAATAATTACCTATTCATTGGCTTCTTAAACAAACTGACTAATGAGTTGATTCATTTGTATTATTTACTGCTAACAGCGTTAAATGAACAGTTTGGGAGAGGTTTGTGTTAGATCTTTATTCCTTGCTACCCTCAAAACCAGCAGTGGTTTTAGCAATAAAATACCAAGAACCCTGGATAATATTGCTCCTAAAGGACTGACAAAACCATGAACACCAGCCACAAAAGCTCTTAAGTTATAGTGCAATAAAAATGTCTAAGCCCACCTATAGAAAATGAGGAGTGCTTCTGAATGCACACAAATACACCTGAAAGACAAACATGTCAAAGACGAAGAAACTGGGAAAACTTCTCTGCAGCCCTCTACCATCGACAGATGGACACCGCTCACCTTCAAAAAAACGAGAAGAAACAGGCTGTTGAAACAACAGGAAACACTGCTGGGAATAACAATGAAAAGCTTGGACGTTAGAAACAAATCTTAAACCTAAACAAATCACAGAGAGGAATGCAGTTCAACTCGATCAGAGCAGCAGCTGCTGTAAAACTGAATGTATGATGAGAAAAACAAGCGGCTGCAGCCTCGAGGTGCAGCTGCTGTTACCTGGTGGTGACGTCACTAAAAACCCTAAAACACAGCCTGAGTTCTCACGCTGCAGTCAAGATGTTCACTGACGGCAAAGCACCAGAACCAGGATGAGAATCCCAGCTTGTTTTTTCATTCAGGTTCATACAAGACTCGGAAGATACACATCCAAAGGGACAAAGCCCCGTGTTACTCATCCTTCATGAGACTTCTATAATAATTAGACCAACCTCAAAGAAAAATCAAGTCTGGGGAGACTAAAGGATTTTAGAGAAGCTTAAAATCCTAAAACATCCAGAGCCCTTCTCTACATTTCTGCAAACAAACCTTTTTGTTTTTTTTTATAGAACAACTAGTTGACCATGTAGCTAACTAGTCCCACCCTAGAAAAAGCTCAAGGTTCTGTTTTTCTTACAACTTTTCATCAGAGACCAGATCTAAACAGTTTTACTGATCACATTCACCTCTAAGCTTCCTGACAACCAAGTTCTTGTAGGAACCAGTTTTAGCCAGCGCTGTCCGTCGATTAAAAAAATTAATCAAATCAATCTCACTTTTGGGTTGTGATTCATCACAAAATTTTACGAGTTATATTTTACCCAACAATATGCAGCTTTCTAACAAAAAAGCAGTAAGAGGTGAACTTTCACTCTAAACTGATTCTTGATTGAACCTATTGAGGCAATTAGCACAAGGTCAATTGTGAACAATTGTGACAGGTAGTTAGCAGTCGAGTTCTGCCGACCCAGTGACGTATTGTACGTCACTGGGTCGTGACAACGGTTGCCGTGATATGCATTGCGTATCAAATAGTCGGCCTTTTGTGAAAAGTGATGTAAACCTAAAAAAAAAATACAAGAATAAAGTACTAAAAATCAATTGAAAGCCTGAACCAGCGGAAGACGGTTGCTTTGCGTCATGTAGTTGATATATATTAACATTTATTTTTCTTAAATTGATCTTGTGTGTTAACGTGTTAACATTGACAACCCTAGTATAAACACCAAAGTATGAAAGACAGAGAACTTTTCTTGGCATCTAAACTAATCCATAGAAATGTGAATTGTTGGGTTTTGAGCTGGGATAGTGAAGGTCAATAGAAGGATGAATTAAGGACGATGCAGAGACATAGGTCTTTTATCTATTGATCATCCATGTTCTACGCTTTTGTTTTGGTACTAAAGTCCAGCTTCTCAAAAATGCAGTTTTCATGCTTTGTTTCCTCATTGTTTCACCTGAACTCTAGCGTGGATGAAACATGAGAACTCTGGTCTGCGTTTCTCTTCAGGGTGAGCGCAGACATGCAGCACTGAGGAGACACTTGTTTGTATTTTGATAGAACGGTAAATGGAGTGTGTTTAAATTGCAAATGACTACTTTTCTTCAGGCAGGGCTTAAGGACAGTCCTCTTCACACACTGATGGCGGCTCCGCATCTCACCTGTTGTGGAGGAACGTCCTCTCATCGTACCAGTTTACGCCGAACTGTCTGCTTTTATTATTAGTTCGAGGTGTACCAGATGAAAGCCCTTTATTCTTCCTTTGAGGATTATCAGTGACTAGTCTTCATCAGAACACCTCCAGTTCTGCCATCATCTACTCCGCGCCACAGCCTCATGACGCCAAGGTCTCGGATGAAATTAAGCACAGGAAGTTCTGGTGGTTCTCTCTGTTCTCTAGTAGTAGAGTTTGGTTTGGAGGAGTTCATCCAAAAACAATGTGAAGTGGCTCCTCTGCACCTCTGGGCTGGTCGCTCATCTACTTGTCAAGAAAATTGACCCTTGTTGCTGCAACAGGGAGCTGGAACTCTGAGGTTCACTGTGGAATACGTTTTTTTGTGTTGGTTGGGGTGAGGTCTGCAGCTTTTATGAATTCTACAGAATTCATGAGACTGTCAACTCTCATTAAACTTAAACTGCCCTCACAGATGCCCTGCAAAAAGGAAGCTGCGGACATTTCTGCAAAAGCTGGGACTCCAACACTACAGTCTACAGTTTTTGGAAAAACAGAACAAGTTTGAGACACAAAATGAGACTAAGGAGGAACTCTGGAGTGTTAGCATGCTGACTGTTAAACCACAAGGACAGGTGAAGAGACTGTTTAATTCCCAAAGAGGGAAGCAGAAGGAGAGGGAAGGTGGATCTGAAGTTATCTAGGAAGATGAAGAAGTCCACCTGAGTTGTGGTTCTTGAGGACGTTTTAGAAAGAGGAAATCCAGGGATAAAATCCAGTAGTTGATTAGGGAAGAGGCTGGGTAGAAATGTGGACTTGTCGTGGACAGGAACTTGACAGCTTGACGGCGCGAGCTGGGCCAGCACTATAGGCTTAGGCAGGACTAGGATAGAAATGTGGTTGTCAACGTGGACTTAACTTTGGTTCAAATCTGGAGCAAATCTGCTATGAACTGGCGTTGAAGTCACACAGGGAACCCAGTAAGTAAAATGATCTCATTGGCACAGGAGGAGAGGACGGATAAACCATAGAGACAAAAAAGGCGTGTTGGTCGAAGAGTATGATTCAATGCTACTGGGACAACCGCTGAACAGGGTATGTGGAAATGTAGGGTCCAGAAACTGTAGGGTAGGTTTTTTTGGTGTGAGCGGTCGGTTTTCTTTCTCTTATCTGATTTCGCTTTACCTCTTCCTGATTGAGTTTCGGCAACTTTCCTCCTTCCGCATTCAGGATCATGCAAGCATTTGAACATTTGCTAAGCAGTGCACCTGTGTCCACCTATACGTTCCCTTTTTTTCATTTTATTTTTATAAGTCTATGTTCAGACCACTTCATGTTCTACGGTTTTTGTTCGTTCATTATAAAAACATCTATTCAACTTCAAATTGAGATTGAAACTAGCCTCCTGCAGGGATGAGGTTTTTAAACCAATGGGACATCCTCAGGTCCTGAATGTTTCTTCTTTGTTCCTCCCATCTGTGCATTCTCAAAGCCTCATTCGTGGTTGGGAAGATGACCACTACACAGCTGAGAAACTGTCTTTAAAGCAGCTGTAACCAGAGCTGGGAGTAACGCTGCATTTATTCCATCAGTTCAACCAGTCTGAGTTAAAGTGATGAAGCTGTGGCTGATCAGTGCAAATATCCTCCGTTCATCCTGGATCAGAGGGCAGATCACTGTGACATTCCTCCGTTCCTGTAGGCTCTGCAGACTGTATGTGTGTGCCAGGGTGTGTGTGTTAAAAAGTCGTGACTCGGCTGTTTCATGCCCCCCATGTGTCAGTGCACAGGTGAGAGGCCCGCACTCTCCCCCCGCTGGTGCAAAATGAACAGACTGGTTTAGCACGATCAAACTAAAACAGAGAGGTCTTCTCTGAGCGAGAAGGTCAGCGGACGGAGCGGCGTGGATGGGATCTTCACTGAAGTGTTAATGGATGTTTGTTGTCGACAGCAGCTCTGCTCTGCACTCCAGCTTTCTCCAGCCTGGACTCCTGAACTCGCTTTGCAGCATCAGAGCTTTAAACTTCAAATATGAGAAAAAAAACCTACTCATTTCCATGGAGTTTTTAATTGGAAAAACTCCACAATTGTATTACTAAAACAAAACGAGAAGCTTTAGCCATGACCTTTCTATGGTCAAGAAACCTGATGCTGTCAACTGTGTTCAGTGCATTCACTGTGAAAAATATAATTTAGTCATCAGATTAACTTCCAGGGACCAACACTTTTCATTGTACACAAATGTGTCTGCTCACTTCTTTAATTCAGAATACAGAACAGAATGTGCCATAAAATAAACCCATATTTACACCGCAGTGTTCAATTCAGCTGAATTAATAAGGAACAAATAATGCTAAACTAGTTAAGATCAGCAGGACCGGCAGTCCTGCTGATCTCAATATAGAAAAAAAAGTGAAATAAAAACATTTTATATTTTATTTTACATTTTATTATAACTATTAAAATATCAGTTCTTTTAGCTGAAGTGAAGAAGCATGTATGGACGATTTCTTCATTTTTGTCAAAAACTATTGTAATACTGTTGACTGGCACATGTCCACCACCTGCTGGTTTAGCAGTTTAGCAGTCAAAGGCTCAACTGGTAGAACGACCAGCGCGTGACCAATGAACACCCGTTTTGTATGTGGAGCCCTAGGACGGACTTTAAAACTCGCATGGAGGATCTCCGTGCATTTTTATTGAAAGTGGTCGATTGAACGCGAGTTAACGCGCGTGTGAACCTACCTTTACTGTGACAGCTGCAGTGACAGCTGTTATATTTCTTTGGTTATCCCTCTCTGACATTCAGCAAACAGGCAATGGATCAGAACCTAAAGAACGGTCCGATCCTCTGTAAACAGTTCTGCTACCACCTGAACAGCTGAGCTGAACACACCAGATTTCAAGTGTTTCTAAACGTGTTGCTGCATTCATCTCAGATTAACTTTTGTTTTTTTTGTATTTTTTGCAAACCTTTCCCATTTTCATATTTGCAACAGTCTTCAATTCCTGTTGTACTTTTTGATCTGTGCACAGACAAACACTGATGGAAGAATTCTCACGTCCCCGTGGATGCTTCAGCGTTGCTCTCAAGTCGTGCGTTTCTGTCAACATCGATTTTCTGCTCAACACGGGCGAAGTAAAGCTTTGAACTCCGAGATGGATTTGTAAGCGTTCTTGTCATTTTTCATTTATTTGTGAGAGTAAACATGGAAAACCAATCTCTGATTTGTCCCTTTTTATGACAGAAACATTTAGGTTTGATGTGAAAAATTCTTCTCTTCTGAGGCCAAACGTAATTATGTTTTGATTAGAAATTGCTCACCGCCTCAAATCTGGCGTCCTTGAGAGTTTGCGCTTCAACAGAAAACCCTGACACTTCATGGTAACTTCATTTTGAAGAGAGACAGCAGAGGAGATTTTTACAGCGTTTTGTCGACATCTTTTCCTTCTCCTAAAACATGTTAACATGAAGATGGAAGTCTGAGGTGTCGCACACACGCAGCATTCAGGACCTCTCAGATGAATTCCTCTTTTCTGCAAAGCCGCTCATTGATGCATACATATTAATAGACTATTTACATGCGGCCCAGATGTCAGGTTTCATAAGTGCAGAAAGAAGCAGATTGCTTGTGGATAGAACGCGTGTCTTTGATTTTCAGAGAGATTGCTTTCTCATGGAAAGAAAGCCTTCGAAAATGAGTTTCCAGTTTTTGAGAAAGTATGAATCACAACACCGAAGAACATGGGGAACCCTGGGATTCACACATGGAGCAGGTGATGCTTCTGCAAAGGGGAGCTTACTCCCCCTCAGCTCTGGGGGTAACACCACGTAGTGTCACACGGGGAGGTGAGCTGTCTCTGTGTACCGTCTGCACATTGCGTGCAGCATCATTTGACTAGAATGTGTGTTTTAGGAATTTGATGATTGAAAGCTGTTCATAGTGTGTTGATGTTAAACATCTGAATCATGAGATGTGGACCGAAAGAAAATGGGACGTCCCTTCCAAGAATAATAAAATACTAGTTTGAGGTGTTCAAACAAGGTTAAATATTGTGTCATTGGGATGGGGGAGAACTGGCCCAGCAAGGAAAATTCTGAACTGGTGACTGGTTGAAATGGAATGATTCCAGAGCGCCAGGATTACCTGAACACTTGACGCATGCAGTAAATGAGGAGGGCGCTGAAGGAGTCATCGGTCTGACGAGTGGAAACAAAACTGATGACATAACCTGAGGGGCTGTTGTTGTGTTGGTGATAAAAGTCCCCCACGCTTTCAGCCTGCAATCTGTTCCTGAGGATCTGCCATGCAGCCATTGAGGAGTGCAGGTAGGCTGGGAGGCATGTTCTTTGTTTTATTTTGGTTCTTGTGCCTGAGTCACAGCAACCCCTACAGCTGGAGACGAGCTGTCTGCAGGCGAAAAATGGGCAACATTTTAAGATAAGACATCTCTGTGAGCCCGTAAGGTGAAAATGCTCATGCACATTTTTACTGCATTAATACGGAAACGACACTCAAGGGTACAACTTTACCACAAGGCCACTGAGCCGGGCCGAGTCGTACCCAATGCCTCCTGCAAACAGCATTCAGAGTTTGGATTGGGGAGTTCAACCATCAAATGGTTCTTTCACTGGCGTCCTATACGCCTCCACAAGCCCAGAACACCCAAAAACCCACCCGACTAAGGCCTTACTGAATAAAAAACTGTAGAAGAAGAGTCTACTCTTTTTAAAGATGTATTTATTTGCGTATCTAACAAATTTATAGTTTTCGGTTTTTATGCTGCCAGACTGACGCGTTTCGCCCACAGGACCTCAGATCACGTGTGATCTAATCTCACCAACAATATGAGATTTTTATTGTATCTTTCTGCAGCCAACACTACAAAGAAAGTTTGAACATTGTTATTTGTCTGTGCTGACCTGTTTCAGTTCAGGCAGACAAAAGCCAACTCGGCAGCCTTATATATGTCCTTAATTTAGCCCTCTTCTGTTAGAAAACGGATGGAATGCTGGTTTCCTTTCCCATTTACAAGAGTCAGGTAGCATACTTAAAAACAAATCCATGGCAGCGCGGTTAGAAGACCGAACAAGAACATAGTAGGAGACATTGGAAGGAGAAGAAGGCTGCATGGTTGTGTCATGGTTGGGAGTTTCCTCCAGATCTTACATTAGTAAGTGGAAGAAAAGTTCAGAAATAAACTCTCTGCTGTTTAAAACACAGATTTATAATGAGATTCACAATGGATCTAAACAAAAATCAGAGTTCCAGGAACGGTTTGATTGTAAATGTACATTGAAAAGAGTATCATTTTAACCAAAACATGGGATTGAATTCATAAAAGGAAGTGTCTTTTTGATGATGCATGAAGCTCCAGGGCAGTAAAGTCATGCAGGCTTTACAATTTAAAAAGGGGAAGAAGATATATTGGCAAAAATGGGTGCAATAAAAGCAAATAAAAGATTCAAAGCTGACTGTTTTTACAGCATGGAAAAGTCATTTAAGCAGAGGAAGCACATTAAAATGTATGACATGAATAAAGCGCTGTTCCAGACCTGGGAAGGCTCCATTCCCACACAGCAGATCATCACAGGATGCAGGCAAAGGTCACGATCGATCCTCTGTCCCGCAAAGCATCAGCAAAGGAAAACCCCAGCAGAGCCTTTGGATGTCACATGGGGACGATCAATCTTAATCCCTAATCCCAGGAAGGTGCTGTGCATATGTGACACGAGCCCCAATTTCAATAAAATAGACAAAGTCACATTCTTACTTTGATTATCTACAATGCTCTGTTCTCAACAGCTCTCGTGAAGGCAGTTTTAGGCTTTGGCATCTTCTCTAAGCTGCTTTAACGTTTAGCATCTGCCCTGAACTGTAGCAGCCATTTTCATTTCAATGAGCTGTTTTAACTTTCGCCGTTTTTACAGATCTGTTTCAGCTTCGAACTTTCAGCTGATTGGTTTTGCGCTTCTCCATTCTGGCTCCCATTAAGATGTTGGCCTGAAGCAGCTTCAAATTTAAGCATTCTGCTACACGCCTTACGCCTCAGTCACAACTTCCCTGACAGGTGGATACAGGCTGTAGGAAGTAGGTGAATCCCAGCACGTCTTCTAGCCCCCTAAACCCGCTCTGAGTCGTGAGCTCCTTGCTTAGTTTGTGTGGGCGTCCTACGGGTATCACGTGCACACCCCGTACATGCACCAGTGAATCTAGTCTGTGCTGCCACGCACACAACATCCGTACATTCTGTTTTGCCCGATGCTGTGGGCCAGGACGACCCAAAAACCAGCAGCACCTGTACGAGTACATGTGGCCACGGCTCTAAATTTGTGCAGCAATATTCTTTTAGCTGTCACGTTGCCATACTGGTTCATGCTAACAATCCCTGTGACCTTCCTTACACGAACCACTGGTTACAGCCCTGGACCATACAGTGTGACAAGTAGTCAGGACAGTAATTTACATCATATAGTCTTTGTCAATGATGGATTTTGCTTTTTCTCTACGTTTGCTTCGTTTGTGCACAGGGGCACAGCTAGCGGGGCAAGTGGGCAGCTTCCCCCCCCAGCCAAAAACGTTGCCCCTTCCCAATTTTTGAGTCGATATTAGTCTCACTATTGACAAAGGTTAAGAGATCATCAATCAAAGCTTCTTTAAGTACTGCAAAAAGAAAAAAACTTACTGAATTAAAAACAACAACAAAAATAAAACAGGAAGGATTTATGGTCAGGTCTTCTGACGCCCTCCCGCCCCCAATATACTTTACGAATGTTAACATTGGTAAAGTTTAAGTTGTGCGTCCGTCCTCATTGGCGAGGTGACACACCTGTCATCATCAACCGACAGGATGTTTCCAGACGGCTGCTGGTCGCTGGGAAATAAGAAAACACCCCCCTACTGTGCACCATCAGCCAGTCATTATAGATCCCCCCCACGGCTGTGCACATCAAAGCCCGTGTGAGAGTCTGATCCAGTGTTTCTCTACTGTAGTGTTTCTCAACGGTCCTGTGTGTTATGATCTATAACCTACTTAACGTAATAAAGCACAACAGAAATACCCATGCAAACAAGGGTTCTGTGCCTGATCCATTATTAAGACCTAAATAGACTCTCAATCGACACAGAATCATTAGATCTTCAAATTTCAAGAAGCACTCAGAGCTGGGGGGTAAGTGTGTGAGGGTGGGACGTTATTCGTCCTCTTCAAACTTGAGTAATTAGGAAGCCATTTGCCATCTCTTTCCAAAAGCGTCAGCGGGCCTTAACCTGATTTGCATTCTTTTCTTAGCAAATTAAGAGACATGTGTTCGGCTTTTACAAATGAATGAATCACAGAGTTGAGTGTGAGCGGCAGCATTTTAAGAGAAGCTTCTTTTTATTGGTTTTAGGCGCCATGTTTGGTTCCCTTTTCTGTTCTTTCTGGGAAAGCTTTTCTCTGCTTGTTGGCTTGCCTCAGCCACCTGACAGATGGGAGGCGCGGAGATGTTTCCAGCACTGAAGCAGGGGACCCGGGTGCCGCTCAGTGTGACTTCCAGCAGCTCTTTTCTCTCCACTGGGGTGTGCATTGAAGGAGTCAGGGAACCGAATGGACACTTTTTATAGGGAAGAAACTTTTCCTCCCACTCGGTACCATGTGGCTGTAATTATGCCGTCACCTTCTCACTGTGTCAGCATGTGACTAAACAACAGCGGGAAGACCAGGGGAGTCTAATAAGACCATCTCAGATCTTCAAGCATTCAGTGCGTTGCTAAAAAACAAGAGTTTGGAGACCTCGCTCAGTGGAAGCAACACCTTCACACTCTTATGCATCTCTGCCGTCAAACTATAGCACACACAGGTGGAGATGCTGTTATAAAAGTAGAAAACATCTTTACAGTTTTATTAGACCACAGTAAATGGTCATATCTGAGTGCAGAAACCTTCTTAAATATTTGTAATCAGATGGTTGCCTCCCTATGAAATCTTTCAATCACACTTTCAGGATTTTTCCTTTTGACATAATTTCATATTTGTTTTATGCATTTTACTGAACTTTTAGGTCCTGGAGGACGGGACCACAGGTAGTGCGGCCGGCCTAGAAGAGCATAACCCTTGGTTGGAGCTGGACTGTCTTCACTGATAAAAGGTGGGACCAGCAATATTAGCTATTAGCTATGATTATAGGGGAAAATGTGTTGCATGTTTTGGACTTTTGTTTTAAAAGTGTCGAAAAATGTGTTTTGAAGGATACTTCCTATTAAAGGAATATTTGTTGTCATTTAGCGTCACGTTTTAAATCGTAGCCCTACTTCTCCAGTTAAGTCCTGTTTAAAAAGATGTTTAAATTTACCCAACGTCACAAAAAGCACCAGGAATGAAGAATTCCTTCAAAACTTCATTTTACTCAACTCTGTTGTAATGCAATTGTTAATCAAGACATGTCAACAACCCAAATACTTTTCTAAACGGAATCACTTTGTTCCTTTTTGGTTTGTTCCCATCTGTCAACCCTAAAGTTCTCATGGAGGATACATCACGATTCTCCACCTCTAGAGTCTGCATTCATTCCTGCCTTCAGCTCAGTGAAAGGCACAGCTGAAGATCTCCATACTATTGGATCATTTCTTCTGCTGTGTTTTTAAATGCTGCACTGCTTCAAAGTAATGAAACGTCTTCGTTTCATCTCTTTTCAAAAGTATTAAAGACATTAATATTGATGACCTCTCCTCATGCATTGCTGATATTTCTGTCTCATTTTCCCACTCTGCCCCTTGGTTTACTTTCGTACTCCGTTGCATGGAAATTAAAAGCTGTAACCTTCAATGCCTTGAAGAAAACTGCCCTCACGTTTCATAAAGATTTATGAAACAAATCACACCTGAGCTTTTAACTTCTTCTCTGTAGTTCCATAGTTTCCAACAAAGGGAACACTTATTCTCTGTGTTTAATAAAACACTGTGCTGTTTCCACACCTCTCTTGTAAACTGAATTTCTGTTTTCAAAGCCTTTCCAACAGTTCCGATTCTAGCTTTTTTCAGAAACCTTGAACAAGAATCAAAGCTTCCTACGTTCTCAGGTTTTTGGTCAAATTTCTCATCTCCTCTCTTGGATATTATTGCTCATTCACCCCTAACTCAATGAAGGCCTTGTTGCGACTTTCTTTCAAACAGTAGCTAAAAGAACCTTTTCAAAAATCCGGTTCAGATTCCTCTGACTTTAGTAACCTCAAACGTATCTCCACCAAAGCTCTTCCTTTCAAAATACTCCAAAAATGGTGCCTTTTGAACTCCAACTAAACCAAAATAAACCTTTGTGAATAGTTTCAGTCTGTTCTTGTTCTGGCCAAAGCACAGAAACTGCTTTGATAAAATTCATCGACGACATCCCTGCAGCAGAAGGTTCTGATTTGCTTCTACTCATCCTCCTGCATCTCCCTTCCTTCTCTATCACCTTTCCTCTTCCAGTGAGTTTATTCATTTCCATCCAGTTCCAAACCTTCAGGTTTACTCTATCACATCAGGTGTGCCCCAAGACTCTGTCCTGGGGCCCCTACTTTTCATCATCTATCCTCCATCTACACTTGGAAAGACCTTTTTCCTGTAAGCTTAATATCATTATCCTCTGTTTTACAGATAATGGTGAGCTTTTAGATTTCCAATACAGTAAGCCTAGTTCATCTTGCATTTTCATACTTTCAAGGTTCTGTTAGATGTACACTGAAAGTTACACAAGAATTTTATTTAATGCTCAAACTGACACAGAACACAGAGAAGTAGCCTTGTTTAGCGTTTTTGAAATTTAGATATTATTAAGGCATATAATTTTTAGGCCCTTCTTCCTCTGAGTCATCTCGCTCTATAGTAGGGCCAATACTTTTCTGCTCCATTATGAAGCTGTTACGGCTGCAGCCGTGGTTTGGTTTTGTTTTTTTTGTACTTTTGAAATGTTTTTCTGTCTTTGTGTTGTTTTGTCTTCTGCTGCGGTTAGAGGTTTTCTGTCTTTGCTTTTTTTCCCCACCCATCTTCGTTTGCAAGTTGGTGCCCAAATCGTCAGGAGCACCCGATTGGTTGAGAGTTCAAACACTGCTGGAACACACCCACACACACACACACACACACACACACACACACCAACACATACACACAGCTGGCAGAGCTTTACTTTGTTGGCTATTCTTAAAGGCCTTGGGTCTTTGTGTTTTGGTTGTTTTTGTGTAGTTTTGGATTGTCTGTTAATAAGTTCCCAGAGTTTCGGAGTCGTTGGGGTATTTAATTTGTTTTTTTTTTTAACCTTTATGTCTTTTTACCAGCCCCCAGGAGCGTGACAGAAAGCTTTCTTTGAATGTGTAAAGTATTATTTCCTAGAGCCCTTTTTTACACTTTGTTCTGATTCTGGTCCACTTCCTTCAGGAATTACAAGCTAAACACCCTTTTCTCTTTGAAATTCAGATGTTTTTTTTTTCTCGTTCTTTTTCCATTTCAGACTAACCAAAGCAAATGAAGGGGTCTGTCTTTCTCTCTCTCTCTTTTTTCAACGAAAAACAAGAAGGGCCCACAGTTCAATCCCTGTTTGCTTCAAATTATCTCAAATTAAATGGAAATAAAACTGAACTTAGGACCAAATCCACAGTCGACAAAGTGGAAAAGTTCTTACCAATGACCTCTCATCTGCCTCCCTCCTCCAACAGGTCAAGACTGCCATTCTTGATAGTATGCCTCATGTCAGTAAGATCACTTGGTCAGCATATTTCCCTATACGAATGATTAATTCCCCCCGCCCCTCTGGTAAACACCCATTCTGCCTCTATTCTTGTCGTCAGTCTCATCACCTCCTTTCCTGATTGCTCTATTCCTAGCCCACCAGTTGGGCCGTTGGCCTCCAGCGCCACAGGAGCTTGATTGCTTGCTGTCTTTGGCTTGATTCATAAACTATTTTTACAGTCGGTGCCTAAAGGGCTAACAGGTACACTGAAACAGTAGGGGGCGATGTTTACTCCTTCTGTTACCCATCTTGGCTTGCCCTTACAGAACCACTTACCAAGTCCAGATATACGTGGCACTTTAACCCTTTAACACCAGAACTTTAGTCCCGGTTGTTGACGTTCTTTCAACTATTGTAACTTTTCAACCGTTAACTAGCAGATTCTGAAGCAGAGAAAAGCAGCCTCATGCAACACTTTACAGCAGTGACATGCTTACGTAATCAGCATAAATCCGCTGATTCTGTTGTGGAGAAAAGCGTCTTTACGCTGTTATGCAACATTAGTAAGGTGTTGTATATCGGTGCAAAGCTGATATGAAAAGCCTCTTTTCTTCACATAAGAATGAACTGGTCACCAGTGACATCCCTGGTATTAAAGGGTTAGAATTTCAGCTACCAACTTCTACCGTGGACTTTGTCATAGCTCATGTGGTGTGAGAATAGGCCCTAAGTCCCTCCTCTGTAGTCTTCCCCCAAAAGACCCCCAAAAACTCAATTTGGTTCATTGCTCTACATACCACATCAGTGCCAAAAACTCGTACATTTGATCACATTACACCATCCTGAGAGAATGCCACTGACCTTCCAAACTTCCTAATCATTTCAGATAAACATTCTTCTGTATGCCTTCAAGGTTCTTCCACACATTTGCCTGATCTCCTCCAAATCATCACTTCTATCCACTTTCTCTGGAGTTCGCTCCATAAATCATCATCAGTCCGCGTCGGCAGAATGAGCTCTGGATCTCACTTCCATCGGATGTACAGACACATCAAATCCGTTCCCGACTTTGGATGTAAACTTTAATCTAACTTTGGCACATATGTATATGTATGTGCAAAGCAGCATTTTCGGTAATGTTTCAAGTTGCCTCTGATTATTATTGCTATTTCATTTACTTTGGAATGCCATTTTTTCAAGATTTCCTATGAATTAAAAAAAACCTTTCAAATCTCTTCATTCAAACAAGTAAACAAACAATAAATAAAAATAAAAAACTTCTCGTACTCCATCAGTGCCAAGTTTTCCTTCCTCATCCAGATGGTTAATGAAAAACCTCCAAGTCTGAAAGCCCCCTGTGAAGATCTAAACAGCAGGCAAACAGGAGGAGCTCATTCAGTCCTTGATGACAAACTCTTTGCACCTCGGGGTGCTGCTTCTTTATGTGCAGCAGTTATCTCAGAGGATGCATCAGCGGTGACATTTGCAGCTTCTGCTCTCGTGTTGCTTCTCACCGTAGCAGAGATCTGAGCAGCTGAAAGGTTAGGCTTGTTTCAGTTCCACCTTACGTGTAACCAGGATTACTCAGAGCGACTTCTGACACCCGCTAATACCTGCACGATGCTGCTGACTCACAGAGCTCTCCATCTGCTCTTCATCAGCACATAGATCTGTCGCAAGCTGGAACCCGTCACCATGGAAACGCACATTCAACAATCTTGGAGGATTGAGGCGACCCGTCACAGAAACAACAACAGTTCCTCTTGTTTTCCGTTTGGAGTGCGAGAATGTCCTGGCTCCATCTTTTTTGGTTCATCTCCTCACAACAAGTCATTTCATCCCAGTGACATCCAATATTTGGCAACGTTTGACTCCCTCTAGTTCTTCCAAGGTTGTGTCAAGATGCTGCACAAAAAAGCAAGAAATATCATATTTCCTGCAAAAGTGGACCAATGAGGATTTTATGTGAACGCATTATTACAAGTTTTTTTTTTTGCACCAAAGGATAAATAATAATTATTATACATTTTATTCTTAAGATACTTTTCAAACTTTCTAGATCACCGTGAATCAAAAAAACGCATAAAAAATACACACACTGCGCAGACATGAGCAGCATTCATTCAGCCGAAATCTTAGAAAAGAAAAAGACATGAGCAAGAGAAGGAGAAAAACGGACAATACAGAACACGGTACATGAAAACACTAAAAACCAGGATGCTTAAGTCTGTTTCTGATTCATCTGCACACTTTGTTAAAATCTAAAAAAACAATGTTAGTCAAGGTCCTGTGGAGACACTACTGCAGTTGTATTTCATTGGACTTATACCTTTTATAGAAAAACAAAAGACTGATTACGGTGAGTCAGTGCAGTTGTTTGGCTTTTTTTCCACAGGAAACAAGCTAATATGATTTCACGCACACTTTATCAGCTTTATACTGGAGGTTCAGGCACTTTTTTTATCAATGTGAGAGTCAAATTAATTGTAAAAGAAGAATATGACGATTGACTTTACACCTTTAGACTTTCACACATCGAGTCTATGAAGGTTCATCTTAAAAATCTAAAATGAAGCTAAGTAAAGTTGTTTCCTGTGTACGGAAAACAAAGAGGGACAATTGTTGATTGTAACAGGAGAGTTCTTGGTGGCATCAGTTTCTTACAGCTTTGATTAAAGTGATAAAACTTGTCTTTGAGCTGCTTTTCTTTTGTATGAGAAGCATTACCAAAGCAAAAAAAGGCAAGTTTGGCAAGGCAAGTCTATTTGTTTAGCACAGACAATTGAAAGTGATTTTCATAACGTAGCCAACCTGTTTTATGATTATCACAGTGCTTAGAAAGTCCTGAAAAGACTGATGGCATTTATATGTACACAGTAATCTATTCTGCACACCATTCAAACAAATTGCTGGAAAAGATTTGTTTCTGTTGAAAAACATTGAGCAGAATATACTCAAATATGCAAAGATACTGAAACACACGTTAGCATAAAACCTAGACTGGGAACCTAGACTGACCAGTTCAGCTTCTTCTTCACTACAACAGATCAATACAGCAATGACTTTGCTGCTCCTGTCAGCCCGTCGTTCCCATGTTACATCCTTCCCTCACTTGTGAACAAGACCCAACAAGACCTGATGGACCATCTCCGCCTGGGGCGGGAGCTCTTCGTCTACCTGGAGAAGGTAAACCCCCTTTTCTGGTCTAGAACCACAGTCCCAGACTTGGAGGAACTAACCCAACCCAAGACATCCTTCCAACATCCAGAAGCTTAAGGTACTTAGGATGAACCTCATTTTCTTCTGGTGACGCACTGTGCTGATACAGGTCCTGGCTTGGACTGCAAGAACCTGTCAGTTTCCTTTGGGTCCCACGAGCCAGACTCAAAGCCAGTTTGACAAAACATTGGAGCTGCAGTACAGCGTCTTGAGTCCTTCTTCAGACTGACAGCATTCATTACTTTCAGTGGCCATGATGCGGTTTTGTGGATTGCCATTTGTCCTCGTTTGAGCACAAGGTTTTCCAAGGATTTTTTTTCTTTTTAACCCTTCCCAAATCCTGTGGACTGCACAAGCCCATAATTGCTGTTCACATGTTAAATGTTGGCTCTTTGCATCCAGCCTCACAGCTAGAAATTAGGTATATATATCACCATACGACAGCATCACCGCACGCCATAGGTGTGTACAACTTACATGTGCCTTACAAATAATTCACAGTACACTTATCACAAAGAAACAAAAAATGTATCTTCAATTCAAGATCTCCCTTGAGGAGGCTGTATGGACCTCAAGGGAACTCCAAGACCCACCTACGCCCCTGATAAAATGTGGACTCTCAATTCAACTTTGTTTTATATTGCCCAATATCACAACCATAGCTGTCTCAATGGGCCTCTCACTGGTAATTATGCAAAGAACATAACGTCGATCATAACAGTATAAACAATAGATATAAACAGACTGAGCTAAACTGGCAACATATGAATCGCACTGCACCAAATAGATGCATGATAAACTAAATAAAATATAGTGCTGGGTAAATGATAAAGAATAGAGGAGAGAAGTAACAGAGGACATACTATCCCCAACTTCTAATTTCTAATAGCCTGCTAGCAACTAATCGGTATTGAAATAAAGTCAAACATGTCAATGGTAAGAGCATGAATATGTCACAGATAGTGGACGGTAATAATAAGAATTTGCAAATTTAGCATGTCAAAATGAATGTATTATTAATCTAATCTAAGGCCACGTGAGCCCACTGAGAAGAGGAAATAGGCCGCCATGGCCCAGTTTATCAAACCATCTTCCCTCTGACTTTTCTATCTATGACCCTCCATGGATCCAGACAACCCAAAAACCTGTACAGATCAACCCCCAGATGAATGCATGTGACAAAGGCTTAGCCAATGATTGTTGTCTAAACAGGAAACAACTGAGAGCAGTCTTTACGGTAAGCTTTTTGTCCTCAGCTGGGCTCTTTCTCATGGACTAAAACACATCCTTCACCTGGTGATGGAGGTGTTTGACGCCATGGCATCTCTAAACGAATTTTTCTTGCAGGGAAATGCAGCAGCAGTTGTCCACAGCTCTTCATCAGCTACAGGGAACAGTGGAACAACTGTTTGCCTGTTTTCTCACATGGGAGAGAGAAAGAACAGTTCCACCAGTCATTGTTGACGTGTCTGTGGCCTTACTTAATTCATAAACACACAACACAGTCATGAAAAAGAGAGAAAAATGAAGAGATAACGGGTGTGCAAAGTGAAAAAAAAAACATCTGAAAAGAAAGGTTATGCAGATGATATGAATTAGAGTGCTTCAAAACTGAAATGATAGAGATGGAGGTGATGAGGAAGGGCAGTTTGGTAGAAATAAATGACATCCTGACCCTAAACGTGAAGAGACAAGACGTCTGTTGAAACATCACAGTGTGAAACTCATCTGTTCCTTAAACGTGAAAGCTAAGAGTTAAAGAAATTATTAAAAATGTGTGGAAAAAACACAAGAATCAACAACAGTACCACAGAAGTAAACATGAGTTTGAACATGAGTGCAATGACACAAAAAAAGAAAAAAAGATCTTTTAAATAGAGAAAGTAAATAGGAGGAGGCTTGTGTAGAGGAGGCAGATGTCTTCAGGAAAGGGGCTGCACTTCTAAAGAAGAGGTTGGACATGGAGCAGGTAAGAGAAGTTCTCCAAAACACTCACTCAACAAGCAGCAGAAGATTTTAGAAACCAACTGAACCTTTCACCTATTAGTCGTTAGCTTCCTCTATGTTACTGTCATGGAAGCTTTTTCAGGGTGTTAGCAATCAGTTTAAAGATCCCGTCAGAGTGAGTGCAGAAATCTGCATCAACGTTCAAAACATTTTTGACTGAAGTTTTGCCTTCAGGTCTGCAGGTCTGTGTGCGCCATTGTCAAGCTCAAGGCTGTGCCCCCTCCATCAGTGCAGCCTTGGCGGGGCTTTTCCTTTTTCTACCTTGTAATGTCAAAGCTGCACGCCTGCTGAGTAAAAGCCCTCCATGCTGCTCCTCACAAACGCCGCACAGCCTTGATCCCTGCGTGCGCAAATGGAACAAAAACCAACTGAGATGGATGTTTTCAAATAAACCTGAAAGAAAGTCTATGTGGGCGGAGAGGGGGGGATTTCTACATGAAAAGTCCAAAACACGACCCGCCCGTCGCAGACTCACCAGTGGCGTTTAGCTCCTGCGATTGTTTTCAGCTTTTTGAGGCGGGCGCACGCTGCTGTCCACAGATTCATTAGACATCAGGGCTCCTGTAAACACCAGTGAATGCAAGAAAACAGAGTTTGGCCACTTTAAGCCATTTAGCTCAAAAGCAGGCTTTCTCCGAAAGGAAGATTCTAAGCTCTTTGAGGGAGTTGTCACAGCGAATAATAGAAACTCACTGCTGTTTGTAAGATTGTAACAGAGAACAAAACTGATCAAATCCGTGTTGGAATTTTGGGTCTTTTGCTGCCATAAACACACACACCTCAGACGTTTACCTGCAGGTATGATGCACAAATGTCTAAAAGACACAGGGCTTCTTTTGACCTTCTCTTTGTAACATTGTGTCTGAGTGTTCACAACAAAGACTTCAATTGAAAAATGCTGGCAAGACTATATTTAATTCATTAATTCTGATCGTCCTTCAATGTCTTACTTTCATTTTCCACCTAAATCCCCAACCACTAGGTGGCAGCACTGCACTCTGAGCCTCTTTGAGCAGCTCTACACCACACCAGAACAAAACCAGCTTGTGTTCTATGAGTCAACCTCGAGGTTTTTGGAGTTATGGGACATGTACTACTTAGATTTTACTTGGGATGGGTCCCGAACCAAAAGTTGGTGCCAGTTGCTGCCAGTATTACATAAACATGCACATTTTAGTGCTTCGTAGCGTCTCAGATAAGAACGAGTGAAGCAGAGCAGCTGTGCAGCCGTGCATGGAGCCTCTGTCAAGAAGCTGTCAGTGAAACGGGCAAAGTTCTGCTGAACTTCACAGCTATAGATTCTAGTTCAGCAACCTGAAGGAACAGAGTGATGTGTACAATCTTCTGAAAAAGGCCGTTGTTGTGGCGTTGAGCTGTGAAATAAATGTTTACTTCTGCGTGTGAGAAAACTGAGCTGCAGCGCTGCATTTCAGACTTAGCCACATTATTTTTTTCATTATTTTAGAAGTTACACTCTTCCTCAGCACTATTCTGTCTTCGCTTTTTCACTTTTCTAGCTGTTCTGAGTTTGAGGTAGAGCTTCAAAACGTATTTAGTGCAAGATTATCACTTTTGCCATTGAATTAGGTGTCCTTTGACAGCTCTTTGGTCTTGTTCATGGTCAAGGCTGCAGTCTGACTGTTTAAGGACGTGGACATTTGTCTTTTATACAGATGACCAGTTCAAACAAGTGTCATTAATACAGATAATGAGTGGAGGATAGGAGAACTTTTTAAAGAAGCAATAACAGGCCTGTGAGGGATGGAATTTTGGATCATTTGTTGGAGATAAATACTTATTTTGTTCATCGTTATGTTAATACATTTTTTTCCATTACAGACCAAACTCATACTGAGACAACTGGCTGAAAAGCACTCAGTGGTTCCCTTTTCCTTGAAAGCCCATCGTACATAATTTGCCCCATGTTTTCTCCCATGTAGTTCATCATCATTCCACTAGGGGCAGTGCAAGGGCTTTTGCTGCTCATTTCAAAATGGCTGCTTTTGTAAAATCTCAAAAACACTTGTGGCAGGAAAAACTATGTATATTTTTCAAGACTTTATGATGAGAATAACACATCGATTTTTATTCCTTCTTTCAAATATTAAGCTAAGATAAGATAAAGATACTTTATTGATCCCAGCCTGGGAAATTTGGTTGTTGCAACATCAATGTACATGCTCAGCAACAAAACAAACAATGAATAACAAAAATCAGAAAAGCAATCAGACTGACAGAAGCTTTAAATGAGTTTCAAATGAGTTTATCTGTGGCACAAGGATAAAGAACTATATAGTCCAATGAAGCGAGGCAGGGAGGATCTCCAGTAGCAGTTTGTGTTTTGGCTCTTAGAAAAGGCGCTCCAGTGTCCGTCATAATTTCATAATAAATCATAATTTATATCCACACTACATCTCATAAAAGAAATTATATGACAAATGAAATTGTAGATTCCATCAAAGTGTTAAAAAAAGATCTTAATTAAAAAAAAGAGAAAAAATCTGTTAATTCTTCATGATAGTGAGCTACAGGGTTAAACACGTGTCATGAAACAAAATTGTTGCCTTCCTGCCCTCCCATTGGTGCAATTATTGAAGTTCCAGATTTTTGTGTTTGTTTGCCTCTGGGGTGACTGACTTATTTATTCTATTCTATCACAGAGGATTCAGTCATTTTCTTATCATCTGTTTTCAGTCCTCTCATTTCTGGAGCGACAAACTCATTTTACCACCCTCTAGAAATGATGATTTTGAGTTAATTTACACTCTTCTTGTTCTTGTTGCAGTTAGAAATAAATCTTTTTTGCCTTCTAACTAGTGCTGTCAATCAATTAAAAAATGAATCAGATTAATCTCACTTTTTGATTGTGATTAGTCACGATTAATCACAATGTTTTACAAATTAAATTCTTTAGGACAATATGCAGCTTTTGAACAAAAAGAGAGGCCAGAGAGAACATTTTCCTTCATTTTTATTGTCTGAAATATTTTAATTTGTAAAATGTTAACTCAAATATCCCAGAAATGTATTTTGTCTGCACAAAACACATCAACAGTAAGAAAAGCAGAACTGTAAAGACGTTATTGTCTATAGTATTACACCAGAAAAACAGCCATAAGAAACAAGCATTGTGTTTCTGCACTTTAAATGGTCTAGGTGAATACTCTATCCTGATTGGCTGCTGGGTGTTGATGCGCACTTTAAAAAGAAGTTCCGGTCCCATAGCCAAATGTTCTATATCACTGCAGGCTTCTTTAAAACAAACTTCTTCTTCATCTTCTGGGCAAAAACAAGCAGTAAGAGGTGAACTTCCCTTCTGAACTGATGTTTTATTGAACCGACGACCATATATCGCTTTCCTCTGCCGCTGCAGTCGTGGTCTGCCGGCCCAGCAACGCTTTCTCGTGTTACCATGACAACGAGCCGCACCATGTATGAAATAGTTTCCTTTTTGAAAAAAAAAAATCAAACCAGAATAATGTACTAAAAAGTACTAAAAATTGATTGAATATGTATTTATTTTTTAAGTGAACCATGGTATAAGTGGAATAAGGCCTGATGCAAAGTGAAAAAACGTAATTAATCTGTGTTGATAAATACTAACGCGTTCATTTTTTAGAATTCATCGCATGCATTAATGCGGTAATGTTGACAGTCATGGTTCCAACAGATATTTCAGTAATTTTTTCTTTTTCTCTCAAACCCCAGCAAGTGACAGCAGAGGATTACAGTCTGGTTTGGCTAATGGTTTCTTCCTGATGTTCCACCGCCCCCTTCACTGTCACTTGGAGCGGGGATTACGCCAAAAATCCATTTGATGTATTCTGCTGCTCACCTATCTAGGCTATTATTAAAATAAAATCATAATTGGATTTTGACTAAACAGGATTATAACGACTAATGAATCTCCTTTGGTGTTTTGCCTTTTGTGTAGACCTTTGAGGAGTGAACTTGTGCTAAACTGAATTGAATTAAAATTTTAGTCTAACATGGAAACTGTGATTTTGCTCCAGCGTTTCCATTCTTTCGACTACTGTAGCTCTTCAACCATTTTTGTAAATTAACAAGTGCTGTCAATCTATTAAGAAATGAATCAGATTAATCTCACTTTTGGGTTGTGATTAATCAGGATTAATCAGGAGCAGCGCAAAGGTGCTGGTGAGACATGCCTGGAACACTTCCACAGGGAGACATCCAGGAGGAATCCAAAAGAGATGACCAATCCATCTCAACTGGCTTCTCTCAACGTAGAAGAGCGGTGACTCTACTCCAGGTTCCTCCTCTCTCCATGGGAGCTCTGAGTCACCCTGTGGAGGTAACTAACTTCAGATGCTTGGATGTGGAATCTTATCCTTTAGGCCCTGGATGTCAGACTCCGGGCCTCGAGGGCCCACATCTTACTACTTTTTAAGAAATCCTGTCTTATCTGCTGTTGGTTATAAGCAGCTTTGATGGCAGATAGTTAGTTGTTGTGTATAACACTGACCCCTTGAGGTCTGGAGTTTGACACCTGTGCTCTAGTTTGTGACCCAAAAATTATGACCCCAGATGAAAGTAGGAACATCGATTGACCAGTAAATCTTGAGCTTTGCCTTACGGCTCAACATGTTCCTCACTACAGCAGATCATTACACAAGCTGTGTTACTGCAGAAGCTGCATCTATCTGCCTGTCAATCCCTGCTCCATCCTTCCCTCACCTCTGAAGATACTCAGCCTCTTCTACTTCTACAGGAGCCCTCCACCAACCCAGAGAAGCCAAACCCCGTTTTCCTGGTCGAGAACTATAGCTTCCATTTTCATTCCAGCTGCTTCCCGCTTGACTGAACTCCCACGTTGCACGTCCCACGATTTAAAGAACCCAATGGAACTCCACCTGCATGTAGCAAAGAGGTAATATCCTGCAGTCCCCAAACCAGACCCCGTCTGAAAGCACCAAGAAATTCTCCAATTCTCTGATCCTCCTTTGCTTTTATGTCAAAACAAAACAGTAACGCAAAAATGTACACACGGAGCATTAACATTCATGCACTCCATAATATTTTCCCTCTACTTTTGTTCATTGCAAGTGTGTGTGTCTGCTCAAAATGTTTGGTTTTGTGGTCAAAAAGGTAATCCAGACACTTTTATTTCACTCAGATGGAAGTATGACTGCAGGAAACATCTACCAATGACCATCGCTCAAGGGCACTCAGTTAAAGAAGTTTTAATGCAATCCTCCAAGTTTATTTCGGTTGTGCTTAACGACATCTGGCAGCTGCGGGAGGAAATCTGAACTTTTTTTTTTGCAGATAAATAAGGCAGAGATGTGTGAGGCAGCCGCACGCTCCCAGTAATTATCCTGTAGCAGAGCTGCAGCTCCACGCTTACTGTCAGAGCACAAAGCTGCTCTTTACAAAGCGGTAATTGTTGATTTTATGCAGCAGAAGTGATCTAACCTCTGAGACAAGACCTTCTCATTTTCATACAAAGACAAAAGGATTTGTCCTCAGTGGAATGGAGTTTTACTAAAGTCTACCAAATATTATAGTGTTCCCTAATGCACACTTTTCAAATACATTTCTATTACTTAGTCAAATTTGACTGATTTATTGAGAAGCGTTTACATTTGTTTTTATGCTTTTTAATTTACTAAATGTAATGCTTTCATACTAAAAAGTCATTAAAGAACCTCTCTGATGAAAATTGTGTATTTGTTTTGCTCTAGCTGCATTTATTTCTTTATGTATTTCTTTATTCAAATCACTGGGAATCAAGAGCAAGTAAAAAGAAAAGGCAGTTAGAAAAAGATTGTGTTTGTGACGTAGAAAAAACGCTGCTCTGCTCCATTCAGATGCATCAACTTGTACACAACTAGATCCAGATTTCTAGTGAAGTCATGCCGCACTACAGAAACTATCCTAGAAAATGACTTTTTCAAAATTATTAATATTTTTGGCTAAAAACAACATAATCATGAATTAAATAAAACACTCAGAAAGCTTTTTAAAGAGATCAGAGGAGGATCAGAATGGGACTTTGTTTGTCCAGAGGTTCACATTTTTTATTCATCTGGATTTGTTGTGCATAAAAACTGATCAAGATCACAGTTTAGACTTCAGTTTCCAGCCAATCACAGATTTGATTCCTTTTTTAGTCGCACTGAGAGAGCAGGACGCCGTGCATCAGTAATGACTGCAGACTCACAGCAGGTTGATGCTTGTGTCTCCTCCTGACAGCTGTAATGTTCCTGACTCTTTTGCATTCTCTTGTCAGAGGGAATCCTGACTGCCGACCGCCACTTGCTAAGATCTGATATATTACACAGTACATCTGTTTTTGGAACATTATTGTTTCCTATAATAAAATGCTGTTCATGTGTATTCAGACTGGAAATGATTGAGGTCCGGGCCGGCCCATGATCGGAAGCGAGACCGAGACGCCTCGTATTACGGCTGCCTTGGTACAGTGGAGGCACGCTGCAAGGCGGTTACTTAGAAGACCTCGGCTATGATACAATAAGTGTCTATGACGTACAGATTGTTGGGAACATGGTGTGAGAAGTAATGTGTATCACGTTAAAAGTTGCTTTAATGAGCTTGCATTCATCCAACCCTGTTCCAGTGAGGTCCTGGTTCTCATCGCTGCTTCACGTTTCTCATTGGTTACTTCATTCCTACACTGTTTACATCACAATAAGCCCGACTATGGTGGCCGTTTGGTTCATTTGTTCTACTCCCAGCATGGAGCGTATTCAGACTGAGGAATGTCAGAGGACTTTTCCACAACTTCATATTGTTTATTTCACATTGTCTGAACATTTCCATGAGTCCATCATTGAGAGTGTGTGAAGGGGGGGAAACTTCTTCCTTTAAGGTTTCCAGGCAGGTGTTCAAAGGCACTCAGGTGACCAGGATACAATCAGCTTTGAGTCACCAGATTGCTTTAATGTCATTTAAATCAGATTTCCTGCAGAAATCCATTTTCCATCAAACACATGTTAGACTCTTGCAGCAGTGAGGAACTGGATAGAAGGTGTTTGTTTGAGTGGGTGGAGGAGTGGAGGCTCGGTTGCTGCGGTGCACGTAAACCTGGGCAGCCAGGTATTTTCGGCGCATGTGAACTGTTCCCCCACAACGCCCACCAGCTGAGCTCAACGCGGTGAAGAGGCTGAACTGCACCAAAAGCGTCCAGGTGTGAGTTCTGTTCCTGAGGGTTTTGTTTCTGCAGTGCACTCCACCATTGTCTCTGAATGTCAAGAGGCGCTGCGTGAATGCGAGGCTGATCCACCCCCCCTTCAGATGGACAATGTCGGACCAATAAAGTTTGTTCGTTTGAAATGAATTCACAAATGTGCGCCTGGAATCAAACACAGTCAGAGACAGGGTCCAGGGATGGAGCATGTGGTCACATGGACTTCTGGTTTTTGGAGTGATGGCTGGAGAATACTGATGATGAAGGTGATGAACAAAACGACGAGGCTTCCTTTGGTGACTCAGACTCCTTTGTGTTCCAGCAGCCGCAGGAACTTCTGTGGTGAGCGGTGACGTAAAGGACAAAGCCCAGACACCATCCGTCATCGCAACGGGGAAATTCAGGATCTCTCTTGGCGTTCCTCCCATTCCGAGAGGAGGCGGAGGGACGGTGGGTAGTGGGGTGGGGTCTGTTCCTGTAATGGCATCTGATGATGACTTCTGTGCGTAAGCTGCTGCTCTTACTCTGAGTGCTTACTGCTGTCAGGTCAGGTGAAAACTCGGCCTGCATTCCAATGAGGCTGCAGGTTTCTCTGCTGAAGCTCCTCCTTCATCGTTTGTCCTCTAAGACTTAAACTCAAGAGTCCAGTAGGTTTGACCACTGCAGCTTAACACTCTCCTTTTGTGGATCTGTGCAGCTGCAGCTTTCCAAACTAAACAGAGGAAATGGTGCAAAAGTAAGAACATATTTATGCGATCTGGAAATGTGCTGACTCATTTGGAAAGTTTGGCTTTTCTTCTCACCAACTTGACACCATCTCACCTGAAAAGAGGTGGATGTCACAACAATCTGTTGTTTGGATTCATTTACAACATGCACAAAAAAAAAGATCGGACTGACGTCATTGGACTCCAATATCACAACGTCCACATCGCCAAAAAATGGTGACTTCATTTAATTGGAGGCCATAAAATGAAGCCATTTTCTACGGGGGCCGTGATGTCACACTAACTTGATCCAGTTCTCACATACAGGCACAGGTCCACATGAAAGTTCATAGCATTCAAGATGATCAAAGTAAAAGTCGAAATCACGAGAGACCGTGACATCTACACACCGGGTATGTGTGGTGCGTTCAAGAGCACACTGAACATGGATTTTTGAACATGCTTTTAGCACACGATGTTCTCACAGATCTGTTGCTATCATGCTTCCGCATGAACTCACAGTTTGAAGGGGTTTTTTCTAGTCTGATTTGGTGACTTGGTGTCATAGAGTTCTGATCAGACACAAACCGCAATAATTCATTTCACACAGGTGCAAAGATCTCATTCTCAATCCCCTTTTTCACAGGTAAATGTGTTTGCTTGATTGCTTACGTCAACCCCCCCTATGCACACATAGTTTCCAACTCTAAGGGGCAAAGTCTCAGTCTGACTTCTGAGCTGACTGGTCCTCAAGTGTGCTAAAGTCAGTGGGGAGGGAGGTGAACAGGCGTGCAGCTCCTGGTCTCCACCTGTGTGTTGACAATCCAAGTTCATTTCCCATTCGACCCTGATCAAACACGCACAGATGACGGCGAGGCAACAAAACATCTGCTCGTTTTAGTCAGTAAAAGTTACTATCTCGTGAACGGAAATTAAAAGTCACCATCCTCTCTGCTTCTACTGTGTAGCTCTTCATTAAACCATCAGGCGGTTCAGAATTCCCGAGGTTTATGATTAATGATTTACAGCGGATGTTCATGGGGAGCAGGGTCAGAGCCTCTGGGCTAAGAAACAACTGTGACTCGGAGTGTGATGGGAGTACGAATGGGAAACTTCTCCACATCCTCTGAACATTTCATAAATGATTGTAAAAGATCGACACTGGGTTCCGTCTGAGCAGACATTCAAACGTAGGGGACTCAAGTGGGGAACAGTTGATTTATTTTAAAAGCATCTGTTTGCATTGAGCCCGGTAGCAGGGAAGCTTCACTTCCTGCTGTCGGTGGGATGATGACGCTTCCTGGTCATTTCTCAACAACTTCCAGATTAAATTCTCCAGCATAAATCTGTGATTAAAAAAAACAAAAACTCTACAAACAAAAAAGGGACAAAGCTGTTAATGCACATTTTTACTCAAAGTCCCAGTCGTTGTCATACACCGCCGTGTGAGAAATTTGTTCTCCTCATGTGACCCATCTCTTGGGGAAGCATTGATCTGCAGATATTTGGTATGACTTGGTCTGGATTTGAACTCACAACCTTCCAATCTCAGGGTGGACACTCTGTCACAAGGCCACGAGAAGGTTGGGGCCTTCTGTCTAACAAGATCCAGTTATTGTATATTCAAGCGTGGGCTCAACTATTATCAGCGCAATGCTGCTTTTCTCCACTTCAGAATCCCCCTGAATTATGTTTATTTGCGTAAACAGTTAAAGAGTTACAGCAGTTAAAAGCCAGCAAATGCTTGAGCTAAAGCTCCGACATAAGGGGGTTAAGCTGATATCTCCGTTGGCGATGAGCTCTCTTCTGATTGCATCTTTCTTGTTCCTGCCAACTGTGTTGAATTCTGTCAGGTGAGTCTGGGTAAATCGATCCAAATTGGTGCTCAGCGGCTGTCTTCCTGCAGCATTCATGACTCCTTCCTAATTTGGAAATGACTCCTGTTTCTGCCTGTTCCTGCTGCCACTAATTACACTGATTTTCAACACCTGCTTCTGTCAGCGTTTAAGCGCCAGCGTTTGGGTCAAGGGGGAATCAGACGGTTGGATGTCACATGCTTTGGGCCCAAAGGGTTCCTTCTGCTCTGCTCTGACTTGTCTGCCTGTTGAGGCCTCTTCTTGGGATTCAAGTCGGATCCTGCTCATCTGAACCCACGAGGAACTTCTTCTGTGTGTGACCAGACCTGTCGCTGTCAAGTGTTCTGTGTTTCAGAAGACACAGCAACATGAAAATGCTGTTCATTCTCCAAGAGTTCAAAGCAGATATTTGCATTCCTACTGTCCAACTCCAGCTGCTTTTCCCTCCACCATTGAGGAGGAAGAAAAAGATGCAATCAGATACATCTTTGAAACATTTATTTGCTCGTGTGTGGAGTCATGTTTGATCCTTGCTTGATCCAATGTATCAGGTTGTTATCCTGTTTGGCGGGTCTAAAAGCTCAACTTGTCAGTTTATAACTTGAATAACTCGTCATAAAGAAAAAAAACATGAGAAAAAAAATAGAAATAGAAAGAAGGTGTTAAGTAAAATGTATCAGTCCAAGAATGGTTATTCTGACAAAGTGACTGAGTAATGGCTGTTTATTTCTCAATAGAAATCAATGGGATTTTGACTTCTTCTACTTCCTATTTGGGAATACTAGAGGAGAGGAGTTGAGCTGTTTAGTGTTCTATGTCATTGGGTAATACTGCCTCTAATTGGCAGCTGTTTAAACTGGCGCTTTAATCCACCATTGTCTTTTGTTCTAAAAGTGAAACCAAATCAAAACGCTGATTCATCAGTATTAACATTTCATCTGCAGTACTATAGTTTAAACGCACTTTTACCCTAATCTGTTGTAGTTTTAGCGCCCCCTGTGGTTTAGGAGGAATCACTGCAGTTTCCCCCTTCACAGGTCTTCATACAGTCTTCCTTTTCCTGGTTGATAATCCTCCTTAATTCCAGTTTAAATCCCAAACTTTGATTATTTTGGTGCTGTTGATCTTCAGTCTGTACAGCAACAGTTTGAGGACAGTTGATTAAAAAATTACCTGAAAGTGAACTTCAAGAAAAACCATCTGAACCGAGATGCCTTAGAACAGGGGTGTCTAACCCTGTTCCTCAATGGCTACCGTCCTGCTTGCTTTCCAGGTAAATGTATATTTGCTCTTTGCTTTATTAAAAAATAAAACAGTGGAGCAAACAACATAACTTACATTTGCATTGTAAAAATCACAGAATAAAATTAAAGTCATGATGATAGTGGTTGTAAGTTAGACAGGAGGAGAATCTGGTCCTGCTCTTTGACTCCAATGCGCTTGACTGTTTTTTTTTTTTTACTTCTTGGAGTCTGACTTAGTGTCTGGTTTCCACACGGCCATTATGAAAGACGAGTCAGGAAATCTGAGCCGAGCAGACAGTTATGGACCTTCTTCTCTCTTTAATCCTGTTAACAGAGTTAGAAAAGTTTTCGTCCCTGCAGACTGTTTGGTCCCAGATAGAAACGTAGAACTAACATATATGTCTTTGATTAGAAGAGTAAAAAGGAATAAACGTTACAAACCCACTGCAATGAAAATAGTGTTTTTAACGTTCTTGTAGCATGTTTCTGATGATGGAGGACGTATATGAAGAAAATTAGGATTAAAAATGCATTTCTGAATATGTCTTTATTCAAATCAGGATCACATGACATAATCCTGATTAAAAGACCACTGGGAACACTTTTAAAAAAGATCAAAAGATGATCAGAGTGGGAATCTAAGCTGTATCTATGATGTTAAGATCGATCTCAGATTCTTTTTTTTTTTTGGTGTGTGATTTTGGAGGATTTTAGGCCAACTAAATAATTTGGTAATACAGATGATCTTGTTATCTTCAGTCCATGGATTTCTGGATTCCAGCTGAATCTGAAAGGTTTGCTCACAAGATGTGGGAGACGGTTAAAAATCCAAATGCTCAGGACCCTAATGTCTCCACATGGGTCCACCGAGGAGACCAATGGGCCTTCTTCATTAGCCTGAAGGCAGACAGGAGGAAGCGTTCAGATAAGGTCTTTAAACTTCTCTTAAATTGTTTCAAGTTCAATATCTGCAGCTGTTTGTGTCTCGAGATAAGAGCCTGTCAATAGTAGTCAGGATTACACAGAGCTGATGGGGGTGTCAGTCAGATGGGGGACATGTTTGTTAAAAATAAGATAACTGTCAACGATCATTTCCATACAGTCACTGTGATAATCAATGGATGGTCCAGGTTAACATCCAGCCCTAACAACCTGAAACTTACTGTTCAGAACTGGGGAGCAGTTCTACTGAAGCGTCATCTTTTCTAAAGACAAATATTCTACAGTCATGCATTTGTATTGTGTAGAGACCTGGCTCCTCATGAGATCTTTGTCTGATAGTCAGAACAGGAGGAAAGGCGCTCCGCTTCTCCTGGGAACTCACTTGGTTCTGGACAGTCCATTCTGACATCCTTTTCAATCTGCTCAAGTTTTTGACTCCTGCTTTTGCTATGGTCCCCTAAAAAGGTACTTGAAGGAGAAAAGATTCCATCACAAAAAAGTAAAGGAGCGCTCTGCAGGCTGGTTGAGACGTGTCAGCTGATGTGCAGACGTATCACCTCCATGTGTGCTTATCTCTGCAGCCAGTGATGCTTTTGAAATGAGCACAGAGGTTTCTGCAAATCCATCAAGAAGATTCAACTTTTCTGCATTCAAACTTTTCACTTAGCAAAGCAGCATAAAAAGCTTCACCTCAAATTTCAAGTTATTTTACATCTGAAAATGGTTCTTGGCTCTGTAGCATTTTTTTTTTTTTTTTTTGGACAAAGGCATCATTTCTGCTGATGGTTGTGTGGATTCTGGCAGAGTCTCTGCTGTAAATCTGAATGAGCTAGCGTAAAGAGCCTAATGAAGATGTGCAGACTGAAGCAGGAGTCTGAGCAGCCGCATGTCCAGCGTCAGCATGACGATGAAGCTTCTCCTCATCCCGAACAGGCTCTCATCAGTATTCCTTTCACAGCAGCTTGCTGCCCACGAGCGAGCATCCATTACTGAGATGAAACTCAGAGGAACAGCTCCATCAGAAGGTCACGGGTTTTTCCGCCACACAGAACCGCGAGCGCAAAAAAAGTATACAAGTCTTCAAAAGAGGGACGAGGGTTGGGGTCAGAAATGCAAAAAAGTTTTGCTTTAAACTTCTGAAAAGATAACTTTTCTGCATAAATCTTGTTTCATGAAGCTGCAGCTTAAGAATTTATGTCTCTGTATAATCAGACAGATTTTTTTATTTGCAGCCTGAGCGTGAGTACACCATGGCGACCAGCCAAAATGTTGGAGGGGTTAACCAGCAAGTCTGGTTCGATCCATATAGTTTTTTAGTTAATAAATCACAGATTAGCTGATGAATTTATCCTCCAAAGTGATCATGGAAGTGGACAAATATGGAGAGATCTGGCCTGATTGGAATGATCACGAAAAAACATATTGTGAAATTGATAAAGTCCACTTGGGTTTGAAGTTTCTTACCTTTTACCTTGAAACAAACTCAAAGCAGTTTATGAATAAACTTAGAAGAATCTCATTTGAAATGCATCAAATTTTTCTCATTTTTGAGAAACTCTGACAGCTCAAGAGGCATTTCAAAACTCAGATTACATTTAAACTAAGAAATGGTTGGCCGATGGATCATTGTCAGTCTTTACTTGTTTTGATGATTATTACAATTGTTACAACGTTATTCAAGAAGCGGTGAAACCAGCCTTTACTCGCTGCAAAATCTGCTTTAGCCGCCGGTAGGGAAGCGGACAGGCTGGCACACACTTCATATCCTCTCCTGTCCTCTGCAATTCCAGCAGCATCAAAAGTTTCATACAAGCATCTTTCCCTCTCTTGAATTATTGATCCACTTTAATGGGATGTTCTTTTTACGGCAGTCAGTTATCCATAAACACAATGCAGCTTCCATTTTCACAAATGCTGAACCCCGTGCATAGCTGGTGGTCTTCAAGCTGGCTTCAAAGCTTTTCAAAAAAGTTGTGCGTATTTCTGCCTCTTTTTTACATAGTGAACCGAGCTCTCATAGGAATTTGCTTCTTTAAGCTTGTCTAAAAGCAACATATTGTCCTGCAGTGTCGCTACATTTTTGGAGCATTTTGGTTGCTAGTTTAAAGCCAAAGGAGCTGGTCATTTCTACTCTGCTACTCTAAGCTGTATGGGGATTTGATTCCAACGTGTGTGCAGAATATAGACTAAGTCAAAATGGGAAACAGCTCTGAAAGTGGTAGAGAATGAGAGAGCAAAGATCCTGTGAGACTTCCAGATACAGACGGACAAGATGGTAACGGTGAACCAACCAGACGTTGTAATTGTGGATAAAGAACAGAGGAAATCTGTTGTGGTGGATGTGGCAGTACCAAGCGATGGTAACATCAAGAAGAAGGAACATGAGAAACTGGAGAAATACCAGGGACTCAGAGAAGAACTGGAGAAAGCCTGGAAGGTGAAGGTGACAGTGGTGCCCGTGGTGATTGGAGAACTCTGGGCTGTAACTCCTAAACTGGAGGGGCGGCTACAGCAGATCCCTGGAAAGACCTCAGACATCTCAGTCCAGAAAAGTGTAGTGTTAGGGACAGCTAAGATCCTGCAGGACCCTCTTTTACTTATGTGTTTAAATGTGGATCCTTAACTATGGTAAGGCCCTTATAATATAAGAATGCTGTTCAACTGAATGTACAAGTAAAAAATCTGCTAACGTTGAAGCTAAAATCTGCTTTCGTGCAAAAGTCCGTGCTTTTCCCAAATCTTAGATTAAAAGTACAACATGGGAATATTTTTTAAGAAAATCCACATTTTCAGTTGCTCCTTTCAGGTCACTTCCTTGAACCTTCTGTCTCCAATTAACCGGACTTCCTGCTGCCGCCTCGCCCACACTGCTGCCCACTTCAGTCTTCCTTGGAAATTCTAACATCAGCATCCTTTTAGGGGTTTTCACAAAACAACTATGTTCCGTGATCCTGTGATTCCTGGACACTCCCAAAGACAAGGATTCACCTGTCAGGAAGTCAAAAGGATCACCATGTATGTGGATATCTGCTGTCCACGCGCTCAGAACTGTACAATAACAGGTTCATTCATGTCTGCAGCTCCTTCTCTCATTGGTCAGAAGGGTTCTGAGCACAGATCAAAGCCCCTGATTCTGCTGTGGTTTGATGACTCTGACTAGAAGAGGGTTTTCTTTGTGGGCGGGGCACATTCTAGACACGCCCAGTGGATCCGGTGCACTGCGCACGTGCGGTTTAGAACTTTATACATTTAAATATACTTTCACTTTACATAAAAATGAAGCTACGTCGTTCACGTCAGTGCTCGTTACTCTACCAATCCCGCGCGGGGACAGAAGTTGAGGTGGCGCGCGCGCTCGGGACTTGTTGCGCTCGGAGACGGGCAGCGGCGCGCGCGCGCGCGGCACCGCCTCCGCGAGGCGCCCAGATAAAGTGTGTCAGCGCGGACGGCGCAGCTCTCACCGTCTGAACCATGAAGCTGCTGCTGCTGCTGTCCGCGCTCGTGGCTCTGCTCACCGGCGTGCGCGTGCTCTGCCAGGACCCCGAACCCAAGGAGGACGCAGACTACTGGACCAGCACGAACCGAATCCAGGTGAGACCCCCGCCCCGGTCTGCCACTGTCAGGGGAAAGACTGAACAAGTTCTGATTTCAAATATTGACATGTTGTTTATTTTAGTTTACTAAAGTAGAGTTTGGGGGAGTGGCAACAGGTTTCTTTCATTTTTGTCAATTTTGAAGTTTTAATGTTTGGAAATCTCAGGGGGGGATAAATAAAGTAATAGTTATTTTACAGACTTGATTATCCAAGTTAAAGCAGAGAGAAATTTGGATGATTTGAATCCGATCAGGGCCGGGATCGAACCAGGATCGGCTGCTGTGCAGCAGCGTCCACATGCCCGGTCTCTGACATTGGAAGCTGGAAGCGTCCGCTCCAGCCCAGCCTGATGAATAAGGCTGCCACAAATCCTGAGGGTGGGGGGGACTAATGTGTTCAGAGGAGATCCATCCTCAGACTGAAATAGAAACTGAGAAGAAGGGGCAATTATTCACCGCTGGGGCACATTTTATTCCTGGGTTTTTCATTCTTTGCCGCGTTCGTTTGAGCAGACAGAGTTGTGACACTCGGGATTTTGTCCCCCAACCCCCCCAGGACGGCTGGCTGTCCAACGAGCCGCTCAGAGAAATGCTGCTGAGGATGACGAGGAAGCCGCGGCCGCATCAGTTCATCGGTCTGATGGGGAGGCGCTCCACGGGTGAGGGCTGTTCTGGGTGTGTGTGTCTGCGTGTGTGGATGAACCGCTCACACTTATGTCTCTGTTTACCCCCCACCCCACCTCCACCCTACCCCTTCCAGCAAACGCACAGATCACCAGGAAAAGTAAGTGTCCACTCTCATCTTCAGTTTTGTCATGAAGTGAAACTTGGGAAGCCCACAGGAGGAGCAGCCCTCATCATGAACCTCCCCTCTCCTCTTTCCTAACACCACCTCCCATACCTCCTCCCTCACTTAGAAAGGAAAAGCTGAAATTCCCCGTTAATCACTGCTTTGTAGTGAAGGTGTGTGGGGGGGCTTTATTTACGGACCGTGTTTTACGTCACCGTGTTTGAGCTCAGCGGCGGCTCTCTTCATTTTAATCTGTCAGATGAGGCGGGGGGGCTAAAAAGCGAGGGGGGATGAAAGCGCAGAGAAAAAAAAAAGAGGAAGGAGCAACCGCTCCCCCCCTTCTATAAACATTTTTAATTAGTCGCCCCCTCGGGGATGGAGCGGTGGCAGCAAAGCGAGCGTTCGCATGAGCGCACACGCACGTGCATGGCTGTCAGTCAGGATGAGGAGGAGGGGCCGGCCTTCATCATCGCCTCAAGGACACGGCTGTTTGGACGGGGGACCCCCCCCTCCTCTCCTGACCTGGAGCGAGGCCATCAGCTTAATACATATTGATCTGTCAGTTATTCAGGCCCCCCTCCCTGAATGAAGTTGACGGGCAGCTGCTGTCTGTTGGGGGATGTCCTCTTCCTCCTGTTTCGGCCGCGTGTCCAGATGATGAAGATGTTTTCCATCGGGGAGCTCACTGCGCATGAAAAAGAGAAGCAGTCGGTTTAGATTTCTCCAGGGAGCAGCCGCTGCAGATCCATCACTGCGGTGGGAGAGTGGCTTCTACCAATCAGAAACGCTCAGGGTCAAAGGTCACAGGGTGCACGTGTGGAAGGGTTTGATTTTAGCTCCGTTGGTGGGCCACAGTGGATATGTTACACGAACGCGTGCGGCGTCGCAGCTCTAATCTGTGTCCTATTTGCTCTAAAGGGCATAAAGTGAACTCGTTTGTGGGGCTGATGGGAAAACGGAGCCAGGAGGATCCAGGTGAGTCCACGTCCACCCAAATGAGCCCTCAGGTTCTGCCGGGTTCTTGAGGAGTGATCCGGACCTGTCATCTCTCTACAGAGTCTTACGAGTGGAGCACAATACGGACGTACGACCAGCGGCGCTGAGCACCCGCCATCTTCTTGTCTTGTTACTCTCTTGGGCCGGGGGAGTGGGGAGGGGGGTTGTTTGTTTGTTTGTTTGTTTTTTTCCCAGCTGTGTATAAATGTTAGCTGAATAAAACAATTGTTTTCATGTTCTGGTGATGACTCTACCTGTGCCCGTCTCGTTTGTACCAGCAGAAGCTGGGCAAAAGAAGAAGGGGAGGGGGAGGTCTCCATCTGCTGCGAACCCTGAAACACGTTTCAGTTTTACCTGGGGAGGGGGCTGTTTTATGACGCACATCGTCATTTCTTTCTGGCACATCTGGATAGATTCCTGCACCTTTAAGCGCCGTTGTGTTCTTTGCCTGCATGCTGCTGCGAGCTGCCCCCTCCACCAACATTAAATCCAACAAACTCCATCGAATATTCTGCCCTGGAGGCGCGCCATAAAAACACCGAAGTGAAGCGGCGCTGCACCCTGGCGGTTTATTGAAAAGCTACAATTTAAACCTAAAACACACAACATAGCTGAGTGCACAACCACACACACACACACACATTGTCAGTGCTCTTCTGTCAATAAAAGAAAGCCTAATGTTTATCAAACTTATATAAATATAATAATAGTCTTTAGAAAATAAGTTGACCACAGAAAGGGAGACAATAACATGACGAACTGGACGCCACGCAAAATAACAGTTTATTGTATCAGAAATGAAGAAACTGTGACCTGGAAAGCAAAAGGGAAAATATTTGGCGCTCTGGTTTAAACAAAAACAAAGGGATTGGAACCGAGGCCCAACGTGACCCGGCCACGTCAGAAGCTCCCTGCGAACGCCGCCAAACAAAGTCGTAACTAATGAAAAGAAACAAAGCAAGACTGCAAAGGTCCAACCCCAAACTAAAATAACAAAACACTTCCCTGGAAAAAACATAATCTGTGTTTTCTGAATTGTAAATGAGATGAACACAGACACGGCTTCATGTAGTGAAAAACGAGCTCCTCCCACACGCGGAGTTTACCTTTAGAAACGGGAATGTCCTTCTCTAAACCTTCATAGTTGAAAATCAACAGAGCAAAAAAAACAATTCTGTTGAACACAAATGTAAACCCATGGTTATGGTGGAAAAGATCTACCCATAATCCATTGCTCAATGAATTTACATGTATTTCTCTTTACTTATTTAACCTCATTAATGGGATGCTAGCAGGGAACCTCATCACACACATGGACAGCGGTTGTCTGCTGCTGCCTCTGCTTTGTCAGATATGGAGTCCAGCCAGTAATAAAAGTCATTCTGAAACCATATACGTGTTGTTAAGACTTCCCTTCCCTTCGACTTTGCTTGATGGACAGCTGTTATTCACCATTGCAGAGAAAATTCATAAAATCCACCAGAAATGTCGACTGTTCCTGCACTTGTCTCTTCAGCTGAACTTTCTCTGTTTTGTTGAAACTTTTCCAGTTCCAGGGTCCCCGCCTCCCATCTTCAATCTTTAATGGTATTCATACTGGAGTCTTTTCATACGGGACTTTAGTTACCACTCAGTTTTAAACAGATTTCATTTGTCCGATCCACCTATTCTTTAAAAAAACAAAAAGAAGTTATGATTCATCCTCAACAAAATCTCACCTTTCTAACCTAATTAAAACCTTCAAGCTGGCAAAGTCATTTAGAAATTATTGCATTCACATCTCATGGTTTATTCAACCCATTTCCTTCAGATAATTACAATAAAAATAATACATTTAGAAAAACAAGCATAGCTTTCTCTGGTACTTCAGTTGTACCTCAAGGCTCTTGTCTGGGGCCCCCTTCACTTCATCATCACCTCCCCTATGTGCCAAATTTGTCTTCTGTACATTAATAAAAAATGTGTTTAGCTGCTTAACTGACCACTCCCAGCCTTTAAGTCAATTTTAAAGTCGATTTTTCTTCTCCCTCCTCTTTTTTTTGGTTTAATTTTCTAATCATACTCAGACGGTTCACCAGTGCTCTGCTCTCCTCAATGTTTGTTTACAGTCCGTTATTTGTGGTAGTTTACCTGAACCTAACAGAGGTTTCCTCTTGGTTCAACCCTCTTCTTTTACAGACTCTGGTCAAGCCTTCTCCTTTGTTATTCGTAATGGACGGTTTTACAGATTAGGTCTTTTGGATTTTCCCCATTCCAGGTTAGCACACTCACTTCATTGCGAGAAGGTCCTGGTTCAATTCCTGGCTGAATCCTCTACGTGTGAAGTTTGTCAGTTCTTCCCACAATCTTTTGCATGCTTTTGGTGACTCCAAATGATCCCTTGGGTGTGACTAAGCAGTAGTTCTTTGTCTTTGTGTGGCCCTACGATTAACTGGAGACCAGTTCGGGTGTACCTCATCTTTCAGGAGCTGGGTGGGCTACAGCAACCCTGTGACCCTTTAAAATGAACCATGTGGGTTCAGGATATAGATGTTGTCAATTCTGTGTGATTGTGACTCCTTCTCATATTCTGTTTACACTTTTTCTTTGTCTACCCACTGGTTTGATCTCTGTTTCAGACTTCTGCGTGGATTATGTTCTTAGGTTCTAAAGTTATTTCTAGATTTTTTTTACTCCCATTATTGGGTTCTCACAAACGACAGCAACCAGGGTTCACACAGATTCTCTTAAAAGAGTGAGAACAGAAATTCAATATGCATTTTTGTTGTTTTGCTTTAACTTTCTCATGTATTTTTTGATTGTTTGTTTGTTTTACCCAAAGGTCACTTCACCTGTGCATCTTTCTGTATTTATGCCTATAGTTGCGGTTATTGGAGGACAAAACTCTACTAGGAGATTTTTTTTTTTTGTGACAGAACACTGGTGCCCCCGTGTGGATAGTATTGCATCATAGCTCCTATATCTCCTTTAAAAAAAAAAAAACAGCAAGTTTAGACTTTTAATGCTTTTCAAGCTCTAAAAACTTTGTCTTATTGATCAACATTTTTAGGGAGATAAACTTTATGTCTTTCATTTTATATCAACTTTAAACGAACTTTATGAAAATATTACAACAAGGAAGAGGAAATCCTGTTCTTTAAAGTTTTGATGGCAACACAAAGACAGTTGACTAGTCAAGGTGATGTCCAGGGTCTGAGAAGGAAGAATTTAGAAAAGATACGTTTGAAATATTGATCGAAAAAAATGTGGAAACAGGAGTCAAATATGGAAATTAACCAAACCAGAGCTCTACTGGCTGCTATTTAAAAAGCTTTAAGGTTTTGAGGTACGTTTGGACTGCTTCAGCCTGACCTGGAAGCCGATGACCCAGTTCTGTTTGTCTCGATTTTGATCCAGTTTCTTAGATTGGAAATTGGGTCTTTTCCATTCGGACAGATCTTCTGTATACAAACGGTTACTGTAACCGGGGGAGGATGGGTAATCTTAATAAATTAAGCCAAACAGGAGAGTCAATATTTGTCTAAGGTCACAAGTGATCAGACTTTACTCTTGTGTATTTGCGAGTGTCTGTGTGCGCTACATTAAGTGTATAAACAATGGCATTGAATTTTAACCTCGGTCTATTTCCTGGTCTTACTCCTTCGTCCTGCAACAAGTGTTACCTTCACACCTCTAGATGTATTTGTTCAATTCTAACTGGTACTTTTTGTTTACAAAAGTTCACTTGGTTTTTGCCCTTGATTCTTGCCCCAGTCTCAGTGGGAGGGCATGATCAGCTGGATTTCAGCATCTTTGAATACCTTATTGTTCTCCGGTGATGAAAATATACATCAAACCACTTTTGCTCCAAACTTACCTTAATTTAGCGTCTAGATGAAAGCAAAAAAACGTTTTTTTTCATCACAGGAAATAAATTCTGACGTCAAGAGGATAAGTTCTCCAACACTTTCACTGTTTATTGCTGCACACGAATGGACCAGTAGAACCACACCTTTGCAATGAACAATTCCAGACGATAGCTGAGCTTCATGTCAGGGAGCTGGGTTGCAGAGTCTGCGATGCTGCGTGGTTAAAATAATCTAATAATTCAGATTGATCATTTTAGTAATATTAGGTCTAGCAGCTAAAGATTTTTAGAGTTAAAATATCTGAACTTTAGCAAAGTCGTTGCATTTCGTCTAACAACCAGGGACTCATCTTTTCACATGTGATGTATTTAGTGACTCATTCAGCTAACAGGATCAACTACGCCGACCCCGGGCGGCTGGCTATCCGGCAGAGACAGGGGAGCAGCTGCAGCATTGGGGAGGCAGCTCAAATTTAAATCTGGTATCATTTACCGGGGTATGAAAATGCATTCCTGTTACTTTCCTTATTGGAAATGTGATTTTAAATTTCAATTCAAATTTCAAATTTCAAAATGTAAGAAAACTCTTTTTTTTCAGGACAACTAAACCAGTTTAACTCCTCTACCAACAACTGTTACTGCAGGAAAGCTTGACTCAGCTGTCTGTGGGAGGGGCCGAGTTACAGAGTCATCAGCTGATTAAAGCAAAATGTGCTTTACCTTTAAGTCTCCATTCTCCTCCAACATAGGTAGAGATAGAGGTTTGCTTCTGTCGGAGATAAACCCATAGCTTGGCAGGTTTTAAGAGGTAGATAGTCGGGGACATAAGCTCTCAGCATCAACTCAGCTAAAATAAGAGCAGCAGCTTCAAAATAAAAGTCTCTATATCAAGATACATAGAAAACATGTCTGAAGGGCAGAACAAACCAATATATAGATTTAAATTTCTTTATAAAGCCTCTTCCAGCACTGAATGGCTTCCAACAACTAAGGGGTCAGAGGACAAGACAATACAAAGCGCTCGATCTTCAGCTGCCCTGTGCATCAAGACATTTAGAAAACTTTGAAGTTTCGCATTTTAAAAATCCAAATCTGAATTATCATAAATGTGGGGCTGGAACATTTCGATGTCAAAATGTGTCATAAATGTCATCAATAAATGAACATTTTTTATGTTATGTACAATGTATAACTTCATACAATTTATTGAGTCCCACATCAGTAATCACCTGCACTGGGAAGTCTTGGAAATCACTTTTCTGGAAAAAAAAAAGCAAAAAAACATTAATTAAACATTATAGTGCTATCCACCTTGTACACCTTGTTTAAATAAAATGTCTTCCCTCCCATCATCACACCTGCAACAGCACATTTCCATTTCACATCCATGAACTGTTCCTATTTGACAAAACCACAGATTGATCAAAAGCATTATGTTCTGTTCTGTCAGAGTGACGTTTATAAATCCAAGACAAGAGAACAAACGCTCATGACTGAAGTCTTGTTTTAAGACAAAGTTTGGTTTGGCTCAGGAAGGGCTGTAGATCTGAATGACAGCACCACTCTAACAAGACTCTGCAGTTGATCAGTGGCGTCCTGACCACAGACTGTCACATCCTCAGTGTCCTCAACAAATCTGCACTAAAAATGCACCTCATTGAGAAACAATCCTGTAAAAAGAAACTCTGAAGTGAAGTGGAGCAGTTGAAGTTCATTGGATTTATTTCGAAATGCTTTAACATGTCAATTACTTTAATGGCAGCTGAAACATGAATGTCCTCGCCACACACACACACACACACACACGCACACACACACACACACTCCTTTTCCAGTCGCACCCACTCAGCATTTCCATTCCTCACAGTCCCACAGGAGCAATCACTTAGTTTCATTCTTTCAGGGAATTTTTGCCTTCAACCGCTTAATTTTTTTTTGACTTGAGGTTATGGATTATTGCACTTCCCAGAAAAAAAAAAGAATCGCTGCCAAGTTGCGCCATTCCTAATAATTCCATAACTTATTAGAGTTCAGATTCCAAGAAAATGTCACCAATAATCAAAGTGCTGTCCTCCTGCCAACTTATTTTGCATCATTTCATTCAAACCTTTACTGGTAGAAATGTTAAATGTCTTCAGGTGACAGGTGTGCTTGATGTTGTTTTCCATGAATGAACAGAGCTGAGCATTATTACTTTAAATAATTTATGCTTTTGTACTCTTTAAGTTTGGGGATCATGAAACAATGTACTTTCAATTTTCTGTCTTTTTCATTTACAGGTTCCTCACCGTGAAAAATCCCACATTTTTGGAATTCCTTCTCCGGTGTTGCTGTTTGGAAATCCACCACGGTTTCTGTGGATTATCTTAGTAGCTGTTGTAGAAAGTTGTCCAAACACACAAGCAGAACGGCCCTTTCTGAACAGATCTGACTCCAGAACTTGTTATTTGAAAAACTGCAACATTTTATTGCTGATCACACTTATTTTATGGGGTAATTGTAAAAACTGGAATGGTTACCAACTTGCACCGCAAATATTTTAAGTGCAGCTATCCTAAGCCATTTTATTTGTACCAATACAAATGTAAACAAACAAAAATGACCACTATTAGCCTTTTTGGAGTTAAAGGTTTTTTTTTTTTCACCAGCCATCAAGTTCTCAATACCAAAGCAGAAGGAATGCAGGGCCTTTGTTACATCAACTAAACCCCCTTTTCAGTCAAAATGGCTTCACCTGAATATTCAAAATGGCTGCCAAACAATTTAGCAAACATTTGTCCAATCTTGACCTGAAGAGAACGTATGTAAGCAGAACAAATACTGAAGAAAGAAGGTAAACTCAGCTGAACACAAAATGAACAGGTTTATGTATTTTTACAAGAATCTGCCAAAGTAAATGTTTTTGATTGGATAAAAAGCTGAAATTTTATTTCTATGACAGTTTCCTCATGTTGACTGGTTGGTGTTTCTGCTGCAGTTCTGACCTCCGTCGTGGTTTGTCTTTTTCACCAGCAGAAATCTGAAAAGACGCTGAACAAAACAGCAGACTCTCTATTGATGAAGAAAGATGCAGATCCCCTCACTGCTGCATCTGGAATCTAAAATGCAGTCTGCTCAGGAAAACTGAAGGTCAAAGGTGAGGAGTAGCATAGGAAAAGGGGGAACTTCTGGCACCTGTGCAAAAGAGTTGTGGGTTCAAGTCCCACATGGTGCACCCAGACTGGAAACAGTTCAAATCATAGAAAAACATCAAAGATTTTGAAAAGTATTTTTTCTCTGTAAATACTTTGACAAGTATGTGAAGGAACTTTAAAAATCTGTAAGACTACTTGAAGCAAATGTTTCATCTTTGAAGCGTTTTTCTAACAATGTAGTCAAACATTAGCATCTCTGCAAGAGACTTTTCAGAGCTTTAGCTTAATGAAAAGTTCAATTTACCTATGGAGTCTGTCTTGATATAGTCCTTAGACCTGCAGTGAAAAAGTATTTCCCTCATTTTCACTGAATTTTCATTTAGAAAACATTGTACTTCATAATAGGGAATCAGTTATTTACCTTTTTTTGGCCAAAAATATCATAAAAAGTATGAGAAATACCAATAGGGGACAAAAGTCAATCCTTTGTTTTTAAAATAAGATAAGTAGATTAATGACTAAGAAAATCTGCTGAGAGAAACCTGATGATTTTTTATTGTAAAACAGATTCATTTCGCCTTCATTAGCTGGTTTATTGTGGAAATCACTTTAATGAAGTCAATTTAAATAAGCTGAGGAGCTGAAAGTGTTAAGAAATCTCAGAAAATGAAAATATCAAATAAAGACAAAAACGTAACTGTGTTTTGGCTCTAATTAGTTACGCCACAAATTTAGTTTGTATTCTGTTAAATATGAAGTCAATTTTTCATGAAATTATTTCTTTCAAAAGTGTCTTCAAACAAGCAATAATAAAAAAAGTCTTACATTAGTAAATGTTTGTATTACATTTATGGAGTTTCTCAGCCTGAAATGATTTTGTGTGCTTCAAAAAATAAAATCGATGTTTCTAGTTATCTTTTTTGCTTTATGCTTGCTGTATGCTTATATAAATATATTTTTCTTTTTGTCTCCATTGTGTTTAGAATGAGGCTGTGACTTGATTTTAGCCTCAGAGAGTTTAAGAAACAGAAAGACAACAGATCTGCAGAATTACCATAGCTGTCAATCTGACTGCTATGGTAATTCGAGGTAGTTGTACTCCTGTCTCTTTTGGGTTTTTCAATTTTAATGATAAAACAACAGCGGAGGACCTGATGTGGGAGGCAGAGCAGAGCTATCTGTCAGCTATCAGAAATCAATGAGAGGAAGTCGATGATTGTTTCGTTTTGGATGGGGAGTGACAGGATTTTATTCTAACTGAAGCAGCCTTTCTGTTTTTGGTCACCGCGTCTTTTGATGACCTTTTGTTTTGTTTCAGTGCTGGTTTTTTTGGAGTGGTTCAGCCATTAGTTTTTGTGTTTGATGTGCTGGTACCAGGCGCTTGCTGGTCTCGTGGGGTCAGTACCACTGTCATTCTGATATTTGGCGGGGTTCCCTGGTAGGTGTAGCGGATGGCTCAGACCTGCTGGTGCCAGCTGGGTCACATAACTGGGCAGCTGATTTGCTTGTTTGTTTCTGTTGTTGAGTTCATCAAATCAAAGTTTAGAAATAAAAAGAACCTGTCGTTCATTGTGCTGCTCAAAGCAAAAATAGGCAGAAATAAAAATAGAAACCCACCTTTAACACTCCCCCCTGAAATAAAAAAAAAAATGAAATAGAAGACACTAAATACAAAAAATAATATATGATAAAATGAATGTAAAAAAATAAAATAAAAGAAGAAATAGGTATGTAAATGTATCTGAATAACCCTTGCTTCCTCACTTCTAACTCACGCCATTCTCATTTCAGGCATTTTATGATTGCTTCACTTTTTTGAGTCTGTACTTGTTGGAGAGTTTTTGATTTTCTGGGAATTATCTGAATTTTCCTTTTTTTTTTTCTTTTCTTTTAAAAGTACAATAACATCTATGCGTTCAAACGTCTTTCTTGGCCGTTCTTCTGGCCTCATGGCGTCTTGCTCAACAGCATCATCCAGAAATTCAGGTGAAATGTCAATCACAGTCACAGCATTTGTGCCTTTGCAGATTTTTGTTTTCATGTTTGTTGAACAAGACAGACACTTTTTTCTTCCCTTTTTGGTGCTGTCAAACAGTGAGACGATATAATTGGTTCGGTTTTCCCTGGTTGCGGTGAAATGCTACCCACACAGTTGACTCCATGTGTGGTGTTTTTGCACTTGCCAAAGCTACTGATTTGCTTGGACTCCACAGCAGTTCAGACAGCACCAAAACGGATCCCCGAAGTCAACAATGTTGTGTTGTTTCTCTGTTGCTGATGCTGGTATGATTTGAGCTAACTCTACTAAAAGGAGTCCCAAATCGGATATAGGAAAGCACATTCCTGGGACTTCTACAGCATTCAAAACATTCCTGCACAAGCTGGCATCAGTGACATTTCAACCATGGTTGAGCTGAACTAGCAGTTATTGTAACCATTGCAGAATTTGCAGATGTCATCGATGATGTTCTGACTCTGATTTGTCATTCCACCTTCAGAAGCGTTTGCCTTTCAATCTGTTGATGTTTTGGACTCTTCCACACAGCAAGACTTACTTTCTAACAGATAAAATCACATATCCAGCTGTCATTTGTGCTTCTTTTTGTTACAATGTATTCACTGATGAGGGGGAGAGGATAGATCACATTTGGATGTTTTTTTACTCCAGGTTTGGTGATAAACCTGGAACATAAGGAAAAAAGCTCTAGTTGCTTTTTTGCTTGTTAGAATTCAAAAGGTTTGGTGTAAAGGAGCCATGAAAAGCTTAAGGCCAGCGTGGTTGTCTTTTCCTGCCAAGATCCTGATCCCTGTGGCAGTCCTGTGTCGATCATCGTGGTGTCCTTGGGCAGGGCTTGAACCCCACATTGCCTCTGGTGGAAGGTTGGTGCCAGGGTTTGGCAGCAGAGCCGCCATCAGTGTGTGAATGTGACTGTAACTGTAAAGGGTTTCGGGCCTTTGAGGAAGGTACAAAAGCGCTATGCAGTACAAGAATACGCCATTTGCTGTCCAGTCCAACAGAAAAAAAATCATAAAAACAAAATCATCTACCAATCAGGGACTAATTTTTGGACATATGGCGCGTTCAGCTTGTAGGATCATCTATGGTCGACCCCAGGAGGCCGGGCTGGTGGGCAGAGATAGGGGAGCGGCTCAGGTCTCCTGAACGTTATGATACTTTTCTTATTTTCACTGTGACAATAATACAAAAAACGTCTTCTAATTTTGTCCGTGTTTTTTATTTTTCTTCCCCTCTTGGGCTAATGCAGAACAGTAACTCCTCAAAGTGGGCCACAGAGAGATGGAAACATCGCAGATGCTGGCTGTCATTCAGATGCAACTCCTGCAGCAGGAGAGTTTTTAAAATAACCAATTATGATATTATTTATTGACAAGATAATACATTTAAATCGAATTAATTGGCATCGCATTAATATGCATTCCTGTTATTTTTCTTCTTAGAAAAAATGGATGCCATAAAGAACACAATTTTATAATATCTGGAAAAGTCAGAGATAATATATTAACAGCTTTTACTTGCCTAAAACTAGAAATATATTTAGTTGAGCAGTGAGTCTTTTCTTGCCACGTTCTGTCAGTTGCTTTTCTATGAGTCATGTTCCAAAAATGTCCACTAGATGTCACTCTTGCTCTTTATAGTTTTGTCATTCATTTTCCCTCTGAACAGAAAAATCATATTTTACTTACCTTTGAGGTGATGGAGTTACCGGAGCCTGTTTACACCCTGGACAGGTCACACAGTCAGTCCCAAACTTAGGCGCACTTCAGAGTAAGCAATTAACTAATAAAGTATGTTTTTTTTGTTTGTTTTGGGGGAGAAAGCTGGAGTGCCTGGAGAAAATCCACACATGCACAGAGAGAACATGCAAACTGCACAGAGGAAAGTCCCAGCTAGGATTTGAACCAGGACATCCGCACTGTGAGGCATGTGTGCAAACCGCCACCATGCAGCCCTGACCTTGAATCAACACTGTATCTACCAATCAACAATTGTGTGAAAGCGCCGTGTGAGCCGGGTATGTGGTCGGTTTTACAAGAGGTGACCATGATAGTTCTGCCTCAAAGGCGAGAGAAAGGAGGTCTGCCATTGTGGAATCTCTGCTAGACACATCTGCACGTTCTCTGAAACTCTTTAACTATACGCTGTACTCTTGTTCAAAGAAATGACAAACATGCATTCACTTTTGGGCGGTCCTGTCCGTCACCTCCTGTTCACACATGACTTGAGGACAATGCTGAGGACTCACTTTGGTGTCTGACAGCCTCTATAGCTGCTGTTCACACTTTACCCCGTAGAGTCTCTTGAAAACACACATTCCAAAGATGGTGCTGGGTCAGTGCTAGCTAAAGGACACATGGGGTTGCACAGCCTGGAATGTCAACTCTGAGCAGACTACTGGTCATGACAGCATCATTGTTGCTGTCAAGGAAAAGTAAAAACACAGCTACTTGATACTCTCAGGACTTTTATTTTACACCATCTCTCTTCATGTTTTTGTATACAGAGAAAGCTAATAATTTAGTTGTATTGTTTTTGTGGTTATAGCTAGCCACTTACAGAATTTTGCCTTCTGCTGGAACTCAGTAGAATTCCCAGAAACAAACGATCATCTATTTGTGTTTTTCTTCAGCTTTTTCTATAGGCTGTAAAGAGTCATGAATGACATACCGCCTTAAGTGAAAATTAATAAAAACTAATATATATTCGCAACCTCCAAGTATTTGTAAATGGTGCAGCAAATTCTGTTTCGTGATGTTAAACTTTTTTAACCAAAATTCTCCAATAAAATGAAAGATATTTGTTTTTATTCAGAAGTAGACCATTTAAACACAGGAGTCCCTGATGGTCATTATTGGAACTGCACCGTTTGGCGTCATCAAAATCAGTTTTGACACTTTTTGAAATAAACTATAAAAGCATTATGTTCTCAGTCTGATGAAATAAAAGAAATTCTAGGTATTTGTGGCAACTCAGGACCAAGGGGTCCTTAATGGGTAAATGAAATGCAATTGAAAATGAGCAGGTAAAAGGAAGTCAATAAAAAGGGCAAAATTGTAAAAGTATTTTAATAATAGTTAGGATTTGTGTTTTTCAAGCAGTCTTTATACTCACTGCATGTTACAAGAAATGCACTGATTTAAATCTATGACAGTCCCAAACAAAGTAAAAAAAACACACAATCACACAACAATGACCACAACTCAAGTAATTTTTACTTCTAATAATATTGCACTTTGTCTGGGACACTTTCTCGTGTATTTAGTTATTGTTCTCCAGCATATTTTACTTTTTCAGCAAGGTCAAGACTGTTGATATAGATCTTCTGGAAAGTTAATAATTACATTTAGTTTGTTGCTTTTTATTAATCCGGCTCTGTAAAAAAACAGTCTGGGTTTTATGGCTCAAAAATATTTTGAATGGAACGTATCTTAAAAAAAACCAATAACAAACCTCCCTTTTGTAACTCAATGTACTTAAAGGCAGCATATTATTTACAGTATGTACAGGGCAAAAACTGGGGAACAATCGGCTTTTTGCCGTGTAACAAATCAACAATCAGGCCAGCATTCACACCAGGACGGACTACTGTCAACTCCTTAGCGGGTCTCCAAAAATCTTGATTTGGGTGCAAGTGACCTTTTGGTGCAGTTCGGGGGATAATGTGGATAAAGAGTCAGTCAGAAACACTACGGATGTATTTAGTCTAAATAAAGCCTGGGTCTAAATACTCCTCCAAACTATTTGTTATTCATCATTGTAAACCAATGAAAATAGTACAAATGTGACGTTTCTGTCCTGGCATGTGTGAAATTGTCTCATTTGTCTAATCTTGACTTTCTTTGTCTGGAAAGTCTGCTGATATGTTACATCCAAGCTTGTGGAGAAAGTCAGACGAGGCAGGAAAGTACGAGGAGAGGCCTCCTCCTGGCATGCTCCTCGTTAGAGGTGGAGGTAGGAGCTCAGGAGAAATCCAGAGGGCGGATCATCATGGCTGTGCCTCGAAGCGAGTAACTGGGACCCTTGAAGTAATGCCACTTGATACCATTCAACTTCCCGATGTGCTGTCCTCTTGTAAAGTACATCCCGTTGAGGTTGGACGGTCCACATGCATCAAACCACCAACCTGGAAAGAAGACGAAGGGGATGAAAAGGGTTGCGAACATCATCCGCTTGGGGTGGGGGATGTTTTTCATAGCCCGTGTGAGTCTGGCGGGAGTTCAGAGCATTTGGCTGCTATCGGCAGGACGTGTTAGGGTGAAGGGGTTCGTTGACATGCCAGCACATTGCTGCCCGTCACCCCTTCTATTTAAAGCAAGTGAACTGGGGGAGGTTTGATTGTTCTCGCCAAGTGACAACTCTGGATTTTCATGAACAAAATGCCCTTTGACTTGTTATCCAACACATTTTTAGGCATAAACTCCATTCATTCTGGAAAAAAAACCATTGAAGGAGGAACACTTCTGAACATTTTTACTGCTTTTAAGTACTATAGCTTAGGTCATCAGAATGAAGGCAAGAGGCAGTGTCTTAATACTTTAAAGGGGAACACAACAGGACAGTTTTCAAAAAATGCCAAAGAAACTGGAGCTGCAGAGGATGAGGATGCAACTTCTAAAATGATGTGGGACTTACACCAGTTGACCAATCCCAATATTCAACTGTACTACCTTGTTTTAACCTCTAGGGGGCAGCACTCAGACCGGTTTAGACTTAATTTTTTTAGGAGTTAAATAAGTTTACTTAATTTAGCAACAGCACTTTTAACGCCCCGTTTGTACAGGTAAACAGCCAAAAAAAAGTGGATTTACTGTAGTGTTACCTTTTAAATGCTAGTCTAATGCTACGGCCATATATCACACAATGCAAGTTTGTCAGCACGTTTAGCAGGTGGACGTGCGACTGTATTTGTAATCAGCAAGCAATGGACACATTTTTATCCGCCACGCGGTGGCTGCAACCTTTTTAAGAAGAAGTTAATTTTTTACAGTGCCTGGATATATTTTGTCTAAAAGCTGACATCGGTCAGTAGCCGCTACGGGACATTTCGAGGTCACGCTGAGGCAGTCCAGTGACAGGCGAAGATAACGCCATTACGAAATCGTGCGACTGCTGGGCGGCCAAAGGGCAGGTCGCCAACCAGCAGGAGCTCTGACTGGACAATGTGTAAACGTCATATAAACGCGGTGTATTTCTGACCGTAGCGTAAGGGCTTTTTTGTTGTTAGTTGTGTTTGATGAACTGTAATGGGGCTTTTTCAAAAATACTGGATTCTTGCTCATTTTTAAACTTTCATTTTATTTGGTTTGTTTATGTTATTGAAACCAAAAGTACACAGGTTTGTGACCTTTTTGGTATGTTAAGTTTCATATAAAAATGAAAATAATGTTTTTATTTGATTTTGAGTTTTAAAACTGGAATTTAAAAGTGAAATTTAAAAAAAATTTCATCTCTTGTTAAATTATGTTTGTCAGAGAAAAAAATGGAAAGAAATCCCCAAAAAATGCTATTAACTTTATTTATTAAAAAAAAAGTACTTTAAAGACATTTTTAAATGTATTTAAATGAAACATTTTCTTTATTTATAACACAAAGAAAAAAACCCGAAAGTTTCTTTAAAACGGATTAAAACACACAAAATCCACGGATTTTGTGTGAACTCTCCATTCCACACGCCGCCACCAAAGCTGAGCCGCAGCGTATCAGGGATTGGAGCTGTTGAATGCTTTTATTTTGGTAAAGTGCTAAATGCAATTTATAACCTCACTTTGAGTTTACTGCACCAAACTAAACAAACATTTCTGACTCTCTCTGGACTTCTTTTGATGTGTCATGACTGCTCTGCCATGTTTTTGTCCTGGCACGTCTGGTTTGTGATCGGAAAAAGCGGTTCTTTGAAACTCACCACAGTCCACTGGCTTTGGTTTAGCGTGACGGCTCAAAAGGTTTGTAAGCAGCGTGTGAAAACTGGGTGTTTACAGCGTTGGCTAAATCGTATAAGGGTTGAAGAATTTTTGTTTTTAGGAATTTAGAAAAGCTGCTGTTCCAACAACGGTAAAAAGAAAAGTAAAAAAATGCAGGGGTGGTTTTTGCAACAGCCAGTTTTGTTTTTTTATGTTGTTTTTTTGTCCCTGAAGTCACACAAAGAGACAAATGACAGATGACCAACAGGATCTTTGTTTTAGTTTCACAACTCATGGTGGGCTTCAATACTGTCATAGTTTGAAGGGTCTAAAAGATGCTTTCTTTGCAAACAAGAAATTTCAAACGTTTCAAGTGAAACGTTTTCTGCTGTGTATGACTGAGTGTGTGAAACCATGACTGCAGAGGAGGAAAAAAATCTGTGCGTGACCTTCTTTTAATGCAAACTCACACAAAAGACGTGGGAACAAATCTGCACTAAAAAGCAAAGTAAAGCAAAAACATAAGCGAGCAGATTTTCCTTTACTAAAAAAGCTGATTTATTTTTTCTTTCTTTCTGAAATGGCAACCAAGCTGCTTTTGAAGAAACAAGAACCAGAACTTTAACCTGTAAGAGAAACTGGTTCAGCTCTTTGTTTGTTCGTGATGGAAACTTCACACCAGTTACTTTAACTGGAGGTTCATCCTAAATGGGGATGAGCCTCTTAAATCAGAGTTGAAGCTATTTTTAAGGACGAGCCACAACTTTAGGTTCAATATAAAAAGTGCAGAGTCTGAAAAGGTGAAATAGTTCCAGCTTTTAACCCTCAATCATTGAAGCAGTACCTCCAGTTAGCATAAGTGCACACTTGCAAATGCAGTTGTCGTTGTCCATGTCCTTCGTGCTAAAGTCGGCTCCGTGGATTACCAGGCTGCTCTGTCTGCCTGCTGTCCCACTGTGGCTCTTCAGGAAAAGCCTGTAGAACAGAAGGAGTTGGTGACTGTTCTGAACCACACTAATCAGGGGGTACGGATTGCTCTGCCGGCTGTCTCAGCAGGTGCACCCACACCTCCCTATCTCCAGTCACCTCTTCCAGCTCTTCCTGGAGAATAATGAGGCATTCCGAGGCTAGCAGAGACGTAATCGGCTTGGGTTTGACATAAGTCCTTCTCCTCGTTGGCTAAGCTTGCAACACCTCACTAGAAACACCTCAGTTAGCTCTTCTGGATGTGATGATTGTTGCGGCTCTCCCCCGCCTCACCTGTGATCCGAAACTTTAAGGCACAACTTTTTATTCATCAAATGTGTTTCATTTCCTTGTGTGTTTTCCTTCTCTTTTATGTTTTCCTTGATTAAAGTCATGTTACGCAGTTTCCAGGTCACAATCCCACCTGATTTCATCAGAGTTTGTGTCAAATCAACATTTTTTTTTAACCAATACTTGGGTCCATGACCACCATTCTTGACGAGGACAAAATCGACATTTCTGCAGGCTGGAACCCTTCTCGAATTACTGTCGATAAGACAGTGTGAAGGGAAACATGTGGGACATTTTACATCTACAACTAAACGGTGAGCAAAAGACGACTCTGTAAACAACAACACAGGACACTGGTCTCATTTTTCGGATCGAACAAGAGTTTTGAAAAAAATCTAAACCCTAGGGAAGTCGCCGTGTCGTGGCAACCAATCAGGGACTCAAATTTGGGCACTTGACGTTTTCATCAGGCTAAAAACGTTAGCTGGTAGCTCCTCCCACAAGGAACATATTTTTGGCCATGCGGCAAGCAGAGAATCCGCAAATTTGCAGACGCAGACCACCTTTTCGCGCGCTTCATCAGGTCCAGATTCCCTCCCAGCTCAGTTCACACAATGATCTCGCATTTCACTGCCATTCGTTCACCCTGGAGAATCTGTCTCATGTTGTTTGACTTTTATAAAGCGAGATGGAGCCAAATGAGAATGAACAGAGAATGCAGCTGCTTCACTGTGGCTGAGAAACTGGCCGCGCGCTTCGTCTTGGCCCAAGTCTCATCGGGGGAATGTTTGATTGTCACACCACAGTCATTTTTCAAGAGCAAATCTATTTCTAGCAATCAGCATGGAGAGACTCCGGCTCAGCTCAAACCAGAGATCCAAAAAAGATGGGAACAAACGGAGAACGTGAGCTTGCCTCAGTGGGAAACTGGCTTTGGTGACGTTAGTGACTCAAAATGACTTGTTTATTGTTGCTGTGTCCATACACCAAAAAAAGAGTTTTCTAGTTTGTTTTATCATTTTTTAAACCTTTATCTCAACAGAACTGAAATTATGGCTCTGAAAAAAACACAATCAAGGTTAAAGACACGCGACCCCAACTTCAAAAGTGTGTAGTTGAAGCCCTGAATGAGGCGAGCTCAGCAAGGCATCACAAAGTCCACTGATTTCTAAACTTGCACTGCCAATATTCTAACACCGAATGCCAACTTCTATTTAGCTGCAAACACGGATATTTAAAAACATGAATGTGATTTCAGGGTTTTTATCTGCCAGTGATGATGCTCCGTGATTACTCAAGGTGGCGCTCATCAGAAGAATAAACAGAACTGAACAGGAAGTGAAACAGTGACAGAAAACAATACTGACAGTCACATTTAGGCAGAGCAGGGTGGGTTACGCCCCCATAGTACTGAAAGTACTGATACTTCAAGATCAAATAAAATGTCTTTTCCCAAATAAGGACGTAAGTAAAGACAAAAGTAACTGGTGAAAAATTCACTCGCTTGCAAAAGGTTTTGTTACATTTTTACCTCAATAAATAAGACAAAAAACCAAATTACAACAAATAAATATTGCCAAATGATCAAAAGAAGCAAACGGAATAAAATAGTATAACTACAAAGAACCTTGATGAAGCTCAGGAAGACCTTTGTCACAAAACTACCAAAATAAAAGTGAAAAGAATCACCACAAAGACTACTTTCAAAAGAAAACATTATCAAACTTTCTTTTTTCACATTGTTTGAGTGTTGGTTGCCATGGCGCTACCTGTAGTTCTGTTTCTCGCTGCCGATCTGGAAGCGGTCGTACAGCGAGAAGGCCCGGTGTCCGTCCCAGTCGGTCAGCTCCACTCTGAGCACTTGCTGCCTCTGGCTGGTCAGCTGATAAACAAACTCGTTCCCCAGCCAGTGCTCGGAGGACACGCTTCCAAAGCCCTGCAAGACCATCACATCACTCAAATCAGGAGATCAGTTTCACGGCAGTTCCTTCATCTGATCCCAGTGAAAACAAACAAACGTCTCTTCTCGCATGTTTAACCTGCTAGACTCCTCTTTAAACAATGGCATAGTTTTGGTCGTAGCTCCTTTCAGGGAAAGTGCTTCTGACAGCAGCGGGCTGTGGAGAAGAGCTGAAACCACAGCCTCCGCAGACGACTCTAGTTAAAGATGTCAATGGGAGTGGGGAGGATGGGGAGGTCAGAGGTGCTTGTGCTAAGCAAGTGTGGAGTTAGCTGTTCTACTCAAAGTCTCATTTCCATCTCTTTGATAACTTCCATGAGGGACCAGGCGAAGAACTTTGACCCCAAGGAGCCCTAGAAGAGACTGTGATTGATGGCTTTTGGTCCCACTTCCCTCTGTGAACCATCGTCATCGTGCCCGCCTTTGGTTCTCAACCAATCACATTGATGGTTGTTTCTATGTCTTCCTAACTGTGGTCCAAATGATCAACACTTGCAATACCTGCAATCATTTTTATCAAACAGAAACACACACATGATATGATATCAACTGTAAGGAGTTATTGGTTCATCTGGAGGAAAGCGCGTTTGTGAGTTTGTGCCAACGCACAGCTTTACACCCGAAACCAGGGGTTTTAAGCGAGGCTCCAGCCGTTAAAGTATTAATATCCCAATCAACAACATGAGCCACTCTCATCTTTCCAAGGACACTTCCTGCGATAGTATGCACTGCAGTGTAAATGTCAGCTTGGGTCGTGCAGCGTCTGCCTCTAACTGGACACCTGTTCAAAGCTGCTGCCATCGATGCTCACTTTGAAACCACGTGTTCTCTCTTTTTGACCCTCTTCCAGAAGCTATATTAAAAATTCTTCACGCATTCTTCTAGTGATGAGAATGCCGAGGGGAAACTGCATTTTCATCTGGGGTTAAACATCAGAAAACGATAATGATCAATGCTGCCAAATGAGTTCTTTCATTGAGGGGTTCTAATGGGGAAACAAATAGAATGAATGTTTTCTTTGACACATGCATTAAATAAAGCCAGATTCATGGTTTGGTACTTGGGAACCTTCGAGGAAGCCAATAAGATCACTTGTAAGATTACCTATGCACCAGGTGAACATATACAATGTTCAGGTTTTCCAAGAATAGCCCAGTGCTGTTAACAATTTCCTAGACATAAGTTTTCTTTGGATAAATCTCATATTTTCTGAGTTTGTGTTCACTTTCAAACAAGAATAAAGAAGGAAGCTTGTTTGAAAACCAGAACTATTATGGTTTTGGTTTTAAAGGAAGGAAAAAGCAAAGCGCTTGCTATGACCATAAGCTGTCAGCAGGCAACGTTGACACTCTCTCAACTACTGTAAGTCATCAACCATTTATGCAAATAACGTCATTCCAGGGGATTCTGAAGGAAAGTGAACACTTCAGAGGAATGATCATAGACTGTAACTTTATATTGTATCTATATGTTCAAATTGTTCACTGCTTAGTGTCCAGACAACACTATATTTCGATGTCTAACTTTATGTAGTCATTGTGTAGTTTTTGGCTAAGACTTAAAAAGATGGCCGACAGCTTTTCCTGTTTACAATTCAAATAATTTGCACAGTTTTGTTTGAAGTAACTCAACTAAAAGATAAAAAAACATTTAAGAAAACAGTAACCAGCTTTGAATTTCATATATTGTTTTTTGGTTAAAGAAGTAGAGGAAAGTTTGATTCTGATAGTAAACTTTATCTTTCTTAAAATGTTTCTTCTTCTCCATAGCTTTCTTTAAATTTACATTTGTATAAACATGATGACTTCTAGTGACCCTTAGGACCACCATGAGTTCCTTCTCCTCTTGAAAAGCAGGCAAAAATTCTCAAGCTAATTTGCGGATGCTGAAACTGGCAGTGTCCCGTTGGGAATGAATGTAAACTAATGCAAAACGCATGCCTGTCTCACCATCTTATATTCCTTCCACGTCCTCTGGAAGTCCACGCCTCCATCTTCTCGGCGCTGCATTACGGTCCACCCACCACCGGCCGTCTCCATGTTACAATACACCTACAAAATCACGGGGACAGACGATGGACTGAATCAGTTTAGAAACATTCCCACCACATCTCTCAACCCCCTCGGCTAGTTCTTGATGTGAAGACGTTTGTTATTTGGCTCCAAAAGTTTCTGCTTTGTAAGATCAGGCATTAGCTTTAAATGTAACGTAGCCGAAGAATTACGGATAGGCTGACAAAGGCTAACAAATTTTGAGCTGCATCAAAAAAACAAAAATTATCAGTCTCACAGAAGGGACTTGACTTTTTATTGGTAGTCAAGTCTCCTTGTCACTTCATTTCGTTGCTTAATTTTAATAATTAAAGCCCAGATCTTCACGAAATAAAATGATGGATATAATCGTGATGAAAAGTTGTGACAGAAATTTTTATTTCACTGCTAAAGTTGGTTTGAAGAGGCATTTTCCCCATGCAGTCCATGTTTACCTTACCTTTTTGGTCTCTTGTGAATTGACATGGACGATGTACACGCCGTTCTTATGGAAGCCAGCCTGATACAGGTCAGCACAGTCACGAAACGTTTTTTCTTCGTCTGCAGCCTTTGTACTGTTTGGTACAACTAGAATAAAAAAATGAAAAAAAACAAGAAATAATTGGGGTTTTGTGCAGCGTTTGACTGTCTTCACCTGTGGAGTCCTAAAATAGGATTCGTTGGGCCAGCATAATGGATGCATGCAAGAAATACTTGTAATTGTAAGCAAATAATGATAAATATTTACTAAATCCAGGCCAAGGTCAAAGACAAGTGAAATCAAAACGAGTTTGCATCTCTTCTGATGAAAATGTGACACGTGCCAGAAATACTGGGCTGATAAAGCTAGCATGAAAAAAGTTTGAGCACTTCCTGTCGATCGTTCATTAGCGAAATACCAGAACTGACTCGAGTTACCCCAAGTGACATCGAGAAAGCTCAAGAGAGACTGTGGGATGTTCTGAGCAGGAAATCTGCCAGCATTCATCAAATTACAACCAATCCCAGAAACAGTACTTCATAGCAAATCTCCTGTGAGACTCGTATAAAGAAAAAAATATGGTCATTGTTTAGGGTAACTGTAAAAAAACATTATTGGACTAATAAAGTTTACATAAGTGCCAGGTCAACACTTAGGCCAGTAGGGAGGTCCCTCGTATCCTGCTAAAAGTGAGGAACAAACATTAAAGGTTTGCATTTTAAACTTTTAAAAAGGCAGAAGAAAAAGAAGACTCCTTACACTAATGTTGAACAATGCTAATTGGTGAATTATACAACCAAAAAGAAAAACAATAATAAAGACTAAGAGCCAAAGACAAACATTTTATACTGAGAAATGTCAAAGACAACAAAGGCATAAAAAGTGATGAGAAAAATTGAAAAGGAGAAAAACATCTAAACAAAGCTCAAATTGTACAATGATGATTTAAAAGTACTTATTTTTATACAAAAATGTCGACCAAAAAATAGCTAAGAGATATTACAACAAGATGCAAACTTAAAAAGCTAGCTGAAATGCTAAAGGTGTAAAATCGACTGTGCTAACAGGTACTTTAGCATTATTAGCTTCTCAAAAGTCACAGGTTGAGTCCATTTTGTTGGGCTGTCTGAATCTACAATTCCAAAGTGTCATGTCCTAGAAAATCCCCAGAAGCCTCGTGTCTACTAGATTAGCAAATATAGACCACAATGCATTGCGTTTGGACAATTTTTCATGTGAAAAACAAAATGTGTGATTTAGAAATTATCCACATTTTCTTCATCAGAGCACAGGGGATTTTTAATAGTCTTTGTAAAATTTTCATATTTATTAGGTTTTTACTGTGGCAAATGGGTGACATTGTATTAGGTGTTTAAATAAAATGTAATGTCTGACTTGCCTTAAAAACCAGGGCACTAGATAATACTGTATCACACTATTTAGCATTTCAGCTAGCACTTTTAAGTCAGCATGTCTTGGCGTTGTTTTTTTTGGTTTTCTACATAAACCGTGTGTCAAAAGGCTAAAAAAAAAAAAAGAGTAGCTAAAATGTACTTGCACTGCAAGCTGGTTTGTTTTGGATTTAAAATAAGTCGCTAGTTCTCAGAAAAGATTTTGTAAGATTGGCTAACGTTATTCCCACGTAAATCTGTGCGACCAAGCACAAAAACTGATGGAAATTCATGTTGGCCATCTTTCTTAATCAATTGAGAGAAAAAAAAAAAAAAAAAAAAACGACAAACATCGCTATGCTGATGATACTCAACTCTTCTACTTCTGGTTAAAACAAATCCTTGTCTCAAAGTAGAGCTGCTTCTTGAAGGCTGGCATCCTGCCTGTTTTTCCAGATCTTGCCTGGAAGAACTACGGCACAGAAGTCAAAATCAAAGTGGTAACTATTACAGCTGACCCATGTTTCCACCAATACACTACAAATTCCACAATGCACTGTGGAAAAATGTGCAGCCGAAATGCAGATTACCCCATTGCCTGGATGTATTTTGACCCTAATCATAACCCCCCTGTAACTACTTGCAAATACTCGCTTCCTTCAGGATTTTCTTTTAATTTCAAATGTGGCTCAAGGAGAGAAAGATCAAGACAGAAGTGTTTTCTGGTTTGGGTCCCACCTCCATCTTTGGAGCAGAGGTTGAGCAGGTTGTGGACTGTGTCCATCATCTCCTGCTGCTGTCTCTGCAAGGCAGTGCTGTTTCCTGTGGCTCGGCTCAGCTGGGACTCCAGATCCCTGATGACGCTGCTCTGCCTCCCTACCAAAGCCTGGAGACTACCCTTCTCCTGCTTCAGTGTATCCAGCTCCTCCTGGTGTCGCAGCTCCATCTCTAGAATCTTCTGCTCCAGAAGGCTGCAGAAATGTGATTACAATCAAGACTAAATTCAAGCAGAATCTTTTTTTTGGAGGGGGGTTGAAATCTCAATTAAAAGTTCAATTTTGGTTAGCATCAAGAAATGTAAAAACGCTGACGAAAAGAACGCTTTCCCTTTTAGGTTGGTCAAGGATACACATCTAGATGACCAAACTGCCCTTGGAGGTCTTCGGTGTAAGTCATCAGAGAGAGGTCATTTGTGTCAGTCATCATACTCTCATTAAACGCCAGTAGTGGAGATGTGGATTCAACAACCACACAATCACTTACAACCCTGCAGGACTGATCCCTGAAATAGTTCTGCGCTCTTAAGTACACATTCAAATCATGCCGTTTTGCAACAGAAAGCCACGGTGGTCCACAGAGAACAGGGTCTCGTGTTTACACAGCGGTTAGAAAGCAGACAAACTGTTTTTAATGAGTCATCTCTGCTTTGTCCCCAGTTACTAGCCTGTGAGCTGTTGCCCGTGTTTACCTGTTCTTGTCGTGGAGCTTGCTGATCTCATTCGTCTGGATCATTAGCTGCTTCTCCAACTTATTGGTGGAAAGAGAGTTTTCCAGCAGTTGGATCTCGAGCCTCGATGTTTGGTTCAGTACCTGCCATGGAAAAAATAAAAATAAAACATTGATTACTGTTCCCCTTTCGTAAAGATTTGCACTAAACTCCTGCATCCTTTGTGGGGATACCTGTGCCTCCACGTCTGTGAGTTTGCGTGTTTGCTCCGCTGTCTGGGACAAAAGGTTGGTTCCCATCTCCAACATGGCGGCAGTGTGGTTGTGGACGGCGCTTTGCTGCAGCTGGGCCACCTCGGTCTTCATCTTCTCTCTCATGTAGCTCTCAATCTGAAGCCCACACAGGAGGTGGTTAGTTTCTCTGCCAGAGCTGGCTGTTTTGAGGTATCAAACTATCTAATTAAGCATTTTCACCGACAGGGCTTTAAAAAAAAAAGGTTTCCGTGGAATTTTCAGATTTCCTGAGTAGGTACCAACAGTTTGCCTCGCTTGTTGATCAATTTGAAAAAAATCTAGGTTTCCTCAAAGATCCACTCTGATCCTCTTTTGATTCGTTTTAAAAGCATTCCTATTTTTAGCCAAAATAATTTTTAAAACTTTTAATTAATAAAAAACTTTTTTAAATAAAATTTTCTAGGATTTTTACAGAGCAGCTGTAATTTAATAGAAATTCCATCATCAGAAAAATCCTGCAAGAACATGTTAACATGTCAGAGTGGATCTTTAAGGTCAAATCCAAACAAAATGCTGCAGACCATAGAGGTTAAACTGGGGTCAAATTTGGTCCAATACAAACCAAGAGGTGGTAGCAGCATATCTGCTGTCCGTCCATATGCGACCATTGGTTGTTAGATTGGAGTTACAACTTCTCATTACAGTTTTGTAAAGGTGGACTCTTATTTTGGCAGCACATTTTTGAGTTTGTGACATGAGTCAGTTGATTATTTCTTTAAAAACAGAGTTCAATGTCTGAAACTTACCTAACTTTTGGCAAGAATTTAAAAGCACTTTATGTATTCTGTATTTAAACCCTTTTTAAACAGATTTTATGACCCCCCTGCCTCCTTTTTTCACCTGAATCTGCAACGAAAAACTCTTTTAAAATTTAGTTTAAAGCAGTTGAATAGTCTCTCAAATTCTACTCATCATCACAACTAGGCAGGGCAGGATACTCCCATATCATGATACTCCCCCCTACCGCTACGGTTCATCGCTGCAAATATTTTCCACTTCTGTGGTGTTTGACAGCGATACTTCTGATCTTTGACTGAACTGCAGCCGCTCAGAGGAGCCTCCTCACAGCTTATCTCAGCTTGTGTGGGCGGGGCTAAACCCAATGGTGCTGCAGTGTCAGCGAGGGTACTAGGATCCGTCAGTTTTGCTAAGATCAAACCACTTCACTACTGTAGCCCCTCCCCATCAGCTGTAGCTGTCTCGGCAGCCACACCAGCAGATCTCTTCGGTTCTTATCTCCAAAGCAGAGCTAGAAGCGAGTTTGATGCTCTCCGAATGATCAGGTCCCACAGAAGCTCACGAGGTGTTACTCTGATTTATGTCCCCCCTCCAAACTCCTGTCAAGGCATACCTTGAAACGCTTTAAAGACAAGATTTAAGCATTCCTGGTTTCAATGAGAGAGAAAAGCTGTCCAAACATGCACGATTGTAGGAGAAAGAATAATGGCTGCTGCTGTAAGAACATAAACTGTGATAACCCCCCTACCCCCACCCCCCCTCCACCTGACCTGGTTACTGTCAGAGAGGAGTTTCCTGAAGAAGTAAACCAGCGAGAAGATCTGAAACAGAAGCATCATGAAACTCAATGCGAGTAATGAGAGCTGTCATCCCGACATGGAGGAAATCTAGAACAGAGGAGAACCTTTCTAGGGGGGGATGAACCAGAATGAGCCCAAGAACACAACCGGGATTCATTCATGAATGAGACTGCAAACCTCATGTGACTCTGTTAAAGTCACAGTTCAAATCGGAAAGAGATTTTATGGAGAAAAGTTCAAGGAACAAGACATAGCAGAAATAAAACCAAAACATTTCTGGGTTAATTCCAAAACTTTTACTTTAAAATTCTATGGACCGATGATGAAAGAAAAACCTTCTGGAGGATTTGTTCCATTTGGACTCTAACAGGTGGGAGTGTGATAATATGGGGCTGTTTGCAGCTTTAGAAACTGAAGGACTTTTTTTTTGTAAATAATGGAAACATCTCTATCAGAAAATGCTGAATGAAAATCCACCCTATGAGCTTTTGGGTTCTGCAGCAGAAGAAAAGTCAGAACCAATGAAGTCAGAGTCTGGAGTTGATACTGACGAAAGTTCTGTTTTTGTGATTCTAAACTCAGGCGAATTAGCATCCAGGCCTCTGGGGTCAGTGTCCAACATGCTTTCCAGCCAACCTGCCATTGAAGCTCCTTATTGGCTAAACACACCTAATCAACAGCAGATGAGACAGGATTTCTGGAAAACCAGCAGGAAGCCGGCCCTAAAGGCCTGGAGTTTGACACCTCCTGTCCTAAGCTAACATTCATGCTAGAAAACTCCAAATCCTTGTTAATGCGGTTATCACACCTCAACATTCCTTCACCATATTTGAAACTAACCCAAATGTATCAAAATGATGCAGTTCTTCATATGACTACCAGGCGGTGGTTTCAAATGGATATTTGCCAACAACTCTCAAGTTAAAAACTCCAACTTTGCACCAGAAAGAAATATACACACCGTCTGGTTTGAATCGCCCATTTGCAGAATGCTGGTAAAGTGGGCGGTACCCTGACATTACATTATTCGTTGTTCATGGAAATATAACGATGTTAAACTCTAATATTAGTAAAATTCTAGAAAACGTTAACCCCTCAAGGCCTGAAGTATTGGTCATTTTACTGGTTATAAGGTCACTATCTTTGCTGACATGAAGAGAACTAAAATCGTTTTTTTTTTCTATGCTTGGTGAGACCTGAAGGCTGTTTGTGGCTGCAGTTTACTGCCCCCCTATAGGCGGTAAAACTGGAGGTGTGAGTGGGAGAGGTCCGACCTCCGCCGATGTGTTGGGTCTGAAAACAAGCGAGCTTCCCACAGTTTTCCTAACCCTCTGCCCCCCTTTCTTTCCCTGGAAGGATGCTTTAACATTGATGTCAGTTGTTTCATAAGCTCCCGCGTTTCCAAGGACATGCAGAACTTTGGTTAACCAGCTCAAAACCAAGCAACCCCCCATGTACAACCCGCTGAGTACATTGCGGTTTATCAATCAGAGTGACGTAAAAATCAACACTTTTGACCTCAAAAATGATCCGTCAGCAACTGAAGAAAAGTGAGGCTGAGGAGATTTCAACGCTGACGTTTCTTTGGGAAAACAAGTCCGAGAAAACCTCAAAAGGACGTTCAGATGCCAAAACTGTTTTCAGAGTTTCCAGGGTTTGTTCAATATTCTTCATTTTTGCAATTCTAACAAGTTAAATAAACACATAGCTGCAAATCTGACAGTAAACACAGCTGTGCAGAGTTTTCCTATAGAACCATCGGTTTGTATACAGCTTCAAGAAAAGAACTATCCATCTGTTTTTAAATAAGTGTTTAAATTACCAAGTCATTAAAGCGCTTTATGGTAAATAAATAAGATAAAATAAAAATCCACGTATAAAGTTCTTATTTTGTGATTCTTTTCATTCCAAATCGTAATAAAAAAAAAACGAACAAGAGGAACAAGCAGAATTTTATGAAAGTCTTTGGGTACCGTTCTCTGTTCTGAGCAGAAGGAAAATAGGATGTGGAGAAGAAGAATTCCTTATAAGAGGAAGGAGCTTCCATCAAAACCAGAGTAGGTTCTGGTCGGGTTGAAGTAACAATCTTTCTTGATCGGAATTGGTTTGTGCATTGATGAAGGTAACGATGGTCTTACACATGAACTCCCTTCAATCTTCCTTGATTTCCTCGACTCAAAATGAAAGCATTTTGCCGATCACCGCTAGCTCTGCAGAGAAAGTGTTAGCCTGGGGGCTCTTCCTGGAAGGGGCTGTACCCCACTTTGTGACATCATAATATGAGGACCTGCTTGTTTGAGAGAGTAGGTTTTTAGAGGAATGCTCAGTGATGCAGGAATGGATAAAAATAACGTTTTTGGGTTGTTTTTTGTGTGGACTTATTATAATACACTTACAAGCTCAAAAAAGCGCCCTGCCTGGGCCGCGGTGAAATCCTCAGGGGTTGACAGGTCCGCTGCTACAAAAAGGTTGGGGAACGCTGCATTAAATCAATTCCAGTGGCTGTTCTGGCCCATTTTCCCTTTTGTCAGTATAGAGCAGAGGAAAACTGTACGTTTTAAAGTTCCTCCCACTCCCTTATGAGAATGCAGGTGAGCTTTTACACTTCTAATCCAGCGGTCTCCAACCTTTTTCACGAACCGGTTTTGTCAGACGATATTTTCACGGATCCACCAATGAGAGGCTGAATTCAGATTTTCTTTTCCTTTTTTTCCCAAAATAACAAAACAACCAAAAGTGAAATCCACAAAGAAGGATGTTTTAAAGCTATAAAACATTGTTCTCAGACAGACATGAGCATTTTCACACTTTTCTCTCATGTTTAAACTCTCAAAGGTCAAACCTTCATAGAAAAATAAGTCAAGGATTTACAGAAAGAAAGAAGATCTGCGAACAATGGAAGGTTTATGTAGATTTGAAGAGCTGCAAGCATCTGTACTAGACACAGCACAGACGGGATTGATTGACGAGGTCTCCAGCCAATCAGGGCGAAGAACACAAAGAAAAAAGTAGAAAATGTGCAAAACAGTGAGGGACCACTGTATGTGTTTTCTGTTATTTCCCAACACATCATTTCTGTTGTATCAGTACATTTTTCCATCATCGTTTTATAGTATTCAAACAGCTGAATGTTTCTGGGTAGTTTTTGCTCTGCAAATGCTCATGTCTGTGCACATCCACCAGCCAACCAACTGTAGTTGTCCCCCAGTCAGGAGATGGTGCGTCATGTGTGAGCGATGTGCTGAAAACAGGTTGAAAGAATCCTATCTGAAAGGGGAAAAAAAGGAAATACTTTTGGTTGTTTTGCAGTGGAGCATGAAACAAAAGCTTATTTTGGCCTATTGGCTGCTGAGCTGCCTGTCAGTCACATTTCAGGGAAAAATTCCACTGTGTTTGGATCTTTGAGGCCGCAGCTCTTGTAGCGTCTGTTCAGATCAAAACAAGAAGGCTTTTAATGACTGGACTGGTTACTTTTAAAGTCTCGTTGCTGTTTATCTTTCATCATAACGTCCATTAGGAAAATACTCCGGAGGTCAGAAAGCATTCCTTCACTTCTCCACGGTTTCAAACACCCACAGCCTCCAGCTTCTCCCCCTTCTCCTGCATCTCTTTATCTTCTCTCGTTGCTTCTCTCCTACTTCAAAGCCGGCCTCACTCTATCACATCGGGTTCAGATGACCCATCAGTCATTTTGCGGCCACTGCTAGTGACCGACTGGCTGCAGATCCTATCAGTAAGCCTCTGACTGCAACCGTTTGAGTGCGTGACGACCTGACTGGTAGCATGCACAGAGATGAAGTTCAGCGTCTCTCCAGATAGATAAATATGATACTTGTGTTTGTGGGATTCCAGTGGTTTCGTCGCTTTTTCTGGAAAATCCACAAGAACAAATCATGATCTAAGAGGGCGAGCCTGCGTCCAGATCTGCATCAATTACCTTTGATTTGTGTTGGGCACGGCTCAACGGAGCTCCAAGCCCAGCTGGACCACAACCCTCACCTCGTCTAGATTCTTAGCTTTTCAAAAAGGAGGACAGAGAAGACTGTACTCTCAAACCTCTTTGGAGTTCGTGGCCAGATGTTCATTTCTTCTGTCAGACGGTAGTTTTATCAGTTTTATCAGCGCTCATCTGTGGAAGGAGCAGAGGCTCAAAGAAGCTGATAAGAATGCTTTGAGATTCTGTTTTGGAGCTCGTCAACCCTGAGGTAAAAAAGTAGTTCTTATCAAGGGAGCTGGACATTCCTAAAGAACACACAGAGATCATGCTACAAAAGAAAAGAAAAGTCATGAAAACAGTCTCACCCTGACTTAAACTGCTCCTCTCCTGCCTCACCTTCTTCCCACTGACTTGACTACTCGTGTTCGGCCAATCAGAATCAGCTCATCTAGACAATCAGGTTTTAAAACTGGCTGGTGGACCACGATTTGTTAGTTCTTCCCTCCGGTGGAAACGTCCAACTCCGTGCCGAACTAAAACATTTCTTCAACTCAGTGGCAGATTTATCATTCCACTGCAGATGAACTTCATCTGGACATTGCCATTGACGAAGTTACTGTTGAGTGTCTTCTACGCTTGTCTTCTCTTTCATTGCTGCAGCAGCAAAACCTCTTTTAACCAAACTCACCGATTTTTTTTTTTTTTTGGACCATGGACCAGCAAAACGAAACAGCAAGATTATTATTATTCATCTGCAATAATTAACCTTTACAGAGAGCGCAACACCACAGATAAGTCGAAGTTTATTGACAATAGCTCTCCTCATTGCTCAGTTGTAACACATAAGATACACTTTTTCAGTTCAATCCTGGAGTTCATCAAAGCTGTATTCAGATGTTTGGACATATGTTTGAGCGACATGTAACATAGAAAATCGGGTCCAAGTCAGTAGCAGAATCTGAATTTGTACATAAGGTGCACTTTCAATTTGAGAGGAGGTTTTACGTGGGAGTGGACATGAGGCTTGTAGGTATGATGTAGACAAAGTTTGTAATCCAAACACGTATAACACAAACCCCATTCGCTCTCCGTTCATTGACCATTCATCATGGTCCATAAAAATACTGTGGTTTCACTAAAGATGATTGTTTTCTTGACTAACCCCATAGATCTCATTTTGACAGTCAAAACCACTGATGTGTTCAACGGGTGACATCTCAATATGGCGTTCCCTTCATTCACGCAATGCAGTGTATGTCCGGAATATCTTAGGCTGTAACAAACCTGTATCTTAGCTTGTCTTTCCTCAATAGAATCTAAGCAGAAGCTCTGGTGGTTTCTAGCTTCTGTTAAGCTTCATACCAGTCAATTCTAACCTAAAAATCAGGACGGTTTAAGACTGAAAACCTCTTTGAAAGTTAACCAGCGGCCCAAGAGGCAGCATGAGACTCTTCCACGTTTCCTAAAGCCCTGACTAAACACCATTCCTGCTTTGGACTCCTGCATAAGCAGCCGTTTACGCATTCTTTTCTCTTGATTATCTCTGCTCGTAAATAAACAACAGTAAGAGAAAGTGACCGACTCTCTGCTTTCAATTTACATGAAGCCTCCTGAGAGTTTAGTCTCATGCCGCACTCACAGCTTCTCTGACCTTCATTCCGTCCTGAGCCTGCGACTCAAAGTGGTTCTGCCCGGTTCCATGTTCTTGCAGGAAAAGCCCCTTTGAGTCAGAGAAAACAAACTGCGCCGAGTTGAACGGCCCCTGCAGCTGCCACGACTCACAAGAGCACGGCGGCTCTCATTCAACATTCAAGACCTTTCTGTCATATTTGTGCCATTTCCAGACAGATTTGGTGCCATAGCAGCCACAGAAGTGTATGCATGTCAGTAACTGATTCGCTGACTTTTTACTATTTTTACTATTTCCCGAGAGATTGAACTGCTGAAAATAAAGAAGCTCTCTATGTCTGTAGGATCGTGGAGGAAAAGTTTCATATCTTGCTATGAGGAACGTTTCATTTTTATAAGGAACAGCTTTATTAAGTCAAAACCTTTCATGTTTGCCACAGTGATATTTGTGGAGGCGGCAGTTTGAAATCTGTATCTAAATATTAGCAAACGTTTATTCGGTTGATGATTTCGTAGAATATTTTCTAAATAAAATCCCCCTCTTACGCTTATCTGGAGTTGGTTGGCGGGGGCAGCAGTCTAAGCAGATACCTATATCTCTGAAGCAAAAAATACTTCTTCCATATTTTTTTTCCCGGTTTTCCCCCGGGCAGCCTCTCAGTGGGACATGCCCAGTAAACTACCCAATGGAGATGTCCATCTTCTGATGTGGTGAAGCTCTTATCGGGGCTCCTCCCCCCATCTCTGGGGGAGGGCCCAGCCACCCTGTTGAGGAAAGTCATTTTAAATACTTCACTGCACCATCAGGACCCAAAACTTATATCCACAAGTGAAAGTAGGAACAGAAATTACATCATCAATAATTTGAAACTTTAAAAAATACTGCAGAAAAATGATATATAATCCCAGAAATGGGTCTTGTTTTGAAGAACCAAAAGTCTCCATCCTGATAACCCAAGTGGAGTTACTCTCCTTAGGTTGACATTTGCAGCCTAAACTTGCCCTCCCTTCTTCACGTTATTCATGGACACATCTCTTGTTCGTGTATTGTCCCTCTGCAGTTTCCGTAGTTTCATTTATCCTCCACTCTGGGTCAGGAATGCATCCTCTGAGCATTTTAGAGGACATGGTGTCTTCAAAATGCAACAATTATTTTTGGCTCACATCAGGTCAAAATAAACTCACCGCAAAAATAGATGGGGTGATGTTTCGTACAGCAGCATCGAGGAACAGCAACATGTTTGCTGAGAAAAGGAAAAATCACCATCGTTTGCTGGACGCTGGTTTTTAGAGGCAGATGGGAATTCACAGGGAAAAAAAAACCCCAGCTTCCTCCCCCAGGAAAACCAGGAAAAGATCTGAAACTTGAATTCCCCAGAGACGATGCAGTTTAGCATTCTGCCAGAAATAAACCAGTTAGAATGATCAGGTCCCGCCCCCTTCCCCTGAAGAGTCAGCTCATCCTTCTATGTTGGGAAGCCCCACTGATGGGTAAAGGGGTTGAAAAGGAAACGTTTGATCCCGGTGAGCTTCAGGAACTCGTCTTCTCCACGTTGGAAAACCTGGAGCTGTCTGCTTTTTTATTTACTTATCCTGCTGTCTGAGAGCCACAGAGCTCTGATGGGAAAATAAAACAACAAGAACTTGGAGACATGGCAGACTGAGATTTACACAAAGAGGAAGACTAGGTAACGATACAAACGCTTGTATCAAACCTTTCCGGGTCAGCAGAGAACAAATCAAACAAGGTTCTGAGGTTTTTCCATCAGGAGTTACTTAATGGATGTTAAAAACAATCACACACAGGCCTCACACCAGATCACACGGCACCACTGGACCCCAATCCGGACCAACTACAAGCCCCGCCCTCCTGCCCAATCCGCAGCCAACAAAATCTCTTTAAGGGGTCGAACTGTTTGGGAACTTTCTGGAAAAGAGAATTGTATTACCAATAAGGATGATTCAATAGCACTTTAAGTTTTTACACTGATCAACTATATTCGTCTTTAAGATCTGCCGATATTGTCGTTTGATTTTCTCACATCCACAAAGAAAGAAAAAAAGGTTCAATTTAGAAAACAGTAACTATAAAATCTATAACATTTTCTTAAGTAAAAATAAATATGACTCAGAAAACAGTGTGCATAACAAATCCCTGCATCTTCAATTCAAAAGTCAGCTCAGCTTTAAGTGCAGGTTCTTCGTTAGCTTTTCAGATTTGCAGGGAGTTCATCCTTTATCATCAATAATATTCAATTATTTTAAAAGTCTTATAATTCCATAATCAGGGCATCCTTAACTGCAAAAAGCAACAACGGCGCAAGGCAGAAATGATAAAAAAAGTGGCAGAGACGTCAAGCAGGCTGAATGCAACGTAGTAGCGATGAATCCTGAGGGATGCTGGGAAGATTCGCGGGACGAACCTGGTTTGATTTTTCTGTCTCTGTCAGCCGATACTGGCCTTTGAAATGGTGCGGTTTGGTCTGCTTCTGTCCTTTGCTCGCAAGCTGAGCTTTGTGAAAGCAAAGCAAACCCTGCAGAAGTGTTACAAAGATCAGCTTTTTGCACACATCTGACTGGAGCTCAGGAGTCCCAGTGAGGAAGACAAAAAAACTATGCAAGAAACCAGTCTGATGACACAATGCAGCTGAGTCATAACATCTACAAACCCACTCATGCTTTACAGGAACAGTGAGAGCAGTTTCATCAGGAACTCTGTTATTAACAGGAATGTCTTTTTCTGCCCCCCTCCCCTTCGGTCTTTATAAGAATAGAATACCATAAGAATAGAACATTTTTTGATCAGATACGTGAACATTTGTTTTTTATGTCTTTCAAATGCCCCTCCCTCCACGAGTTCCAAACGGGAAGTACCTGCTGGCTCCAAGGAAGCCAAAATCCCAAAGACTTCTAATGAGACATAAACAGTTATTACTCAGTCATCATGACAGATTCTCCCGAGCCTGCTTTCAGGTGGTAGGGGTGTGGCCTCACAACTACCTCACTCCTAATTGGCGAGAGTGGTTGCCATAGAACTGTTGACTCAGACACAATGGAACCAATCGCTTACTGACGTCGTCTACGTCCAGCATGGCGACAGAATTGACTTCATTTTCATGGAACTGGAGGTAGGGCGGTTTCTAGGGGCGCTTTGTCCATCTCTATATACTGTCAATGTGTAAAATGTGTGTGGGAGGGGTATCTCCAGTGACTGGTGGGTCAACAGTTCTTTTAACATTTTTTTTGCATTTCTGAACATTCATTCGAATCCTGGTCCCACTTCAAAGCTTTGCAAACCTAACATTCCGACTCAGTAATTAGCCCGACATTCGGGTCAGGTTAATTGCTTGGTTGCAGTTCAGATAAAGCGTGTGGAAGTTACGGGGGCGGCGGCGTCTCGAGACAGAACGTTTCTCTGGAGCTCAGAGACACTTGCAGGAGTTTGTTTACGGCTTGTTGTTTTGGTCCCACAGGGTGAAAAAAAAAAAAGTGTGTGTTTGTGGCGGGGGAGGGGGTTGAGGTCATCACCTTTGGACAAACCGCTACCTTCAGGCTCAGGAATGTTATCAGGCTCCATAAAACCGGACTCTGCAGGACAAAAGCAGGGACCACACCGTCTGCCCCCCTGGAAGGCATGTTAAACTTTATCAATATGTTAACGTGGTCAGTTTCCAGCTGTCCCCGCCCCCTGACTTACCTGACTCAGGTAACCAGCAGCACGGATGGACGCTGACGGATAGGAGGAAGCATCAGAAAACAGAGAGGGAGGGGTCAGCGCGAGAGGCCCACCACCCCAGTGTCAGGGGCCGGGGCCCCGCCCACGCAATAAAGATGGAAGCATTTAACGAGTTTGATACTCCGGGCTGTGGGTCACATCTGGCCCCCCACCTCAGCTGAGACCCCACACCTGAGAGCAATGCGTGTCTGACACAGCTCTTTCTCATAGAATTTAGAAGACCATCAAAGATGGCGGCGACCTCCGTACAAACCCCTGATATTCTCCACTGTCCCTTGTCTTTTGTGGGGTTTTTGTGGGGAGCAGATAATTTCGTCCCTAAATTCATCTGAAGACTGGAATCAGCTGACTTGACTCCTGGGAAAATCCCAGGAAGTGACGCCCCCCTCGCCATCTATAGTACGAAGTGACAGCTGCGCATGGAGGTCTAGCCGTGGTCAATAAAGCGGGTTCTCTGGTGAAACTAAAACGTCCTCTTTGGTAAATAAAGCCGCCTTTTCTTTCTCTGAGGGTCTCTGGGGGCTCTTTGGCTTCCCCCCGTAAAGACAGAGAGCATACTGGGATACGAGCTCAGGACAGAAACAAAAGAAAACATGACCCTGACACTAAACTTTTGTGAGTTTCGAATCCTAAAGTGCTTTCAGGTGTGGTTTGATTGAGTGGCACACAATAGCACGGTTCTGACCCATTATAGAAACCAACAGCTTTAAGTTTTTAACAAAACGGATCAACAAATGCAAAAAAGTTCAATTCTGGCTAAGAAAGTTTTTTAAAGCAGTTTTTTTTTTTATCTCAGAAAGATCCATTTTAGGCGAGAACGATTACATTTAAAGACATTTAGCTGATGGAGTCCCACAATATCCAATGAAACAAGAACGCACCAACAGAACCCTTTCCGGATCAATGTGGGGACCCCCAGGGGCCCCAGAGGAGCTGCACCCCGCCTTACCTTGTGCAGCCACTGCGTGTAGTTCTCCATGATGCTCTCCAGCTGCTGGATCTTCTGGCTGGGCAGGTGCGCGTCAGGGGGCGGGGCGTCCCTCTGCACAGAGTTGGCGTCGCGCGCGGAGGATGCGTCCCGGCAGGAGCCCCCCGCAGCGCCCCCTGCCTCCGGTAATATGAAGGTGTACGTGCACTGGCCGTGCGTGATCTGGTGGAAGCGCCTGCTGCTGTCTGCGGCGCCGCGGGGGTCTGCGACTGCGCAAATCCCCATCAGTAGCAGGGTCAGCAGAGGAGCGCAGTCGAACCGACAGCACGGCATCCTGTCACGCGGGGTGCGCAGGCCTGGATGCTCCACTCAGGTCTGGATCAGGAACGTCCGAAGAACCTGCTGTCATCCATGGCTGATCTGGACCGCTGGTACCGACAGCAAACCTCCTTCAAGTTCTGGTTCTGCCAGAGACGGACTCGCATATCCTAAATGGAGTCCAGCTTGTTCCGGATCTGGCGTGTCCCATGGACCAACCCGAACTGTCCGGTTCACACTCCGTGGTTCGGTCCGACCTGTCCGGGTCTGCGCTCCGCTCTGACTCCCACTCGGGAAAAAGCCTTCGAGCTCCAGGGGAGTCCGCGCCTCCCCCTTTGGAGCGCGCGCGCGCGCGCTGATGAGCGCGAGGACGTGGAGCAGGAGGATCAGTGAACTGACCGGCCGCGTGCCAATCATCAGCTGCACGTGCGCCACAGGTGGAAACGGGCCTTCAGAACCAGCACTACAACTACTTTTTTTCCATAAACTTTATTGCACATTCTTTCAATTTACAGCAATTCACATTCAGTTATACAACATATTTATATCAACAAAATGTAACAGAAAACACAAGTTTTTAAAAAAAAAAATGCAGTTCCTTTAAGATGTTACATTTTTTTTGAAGCCTTCAGATTGCGCAGTCATGAATGTTGGAGGAGAACTAGACACAACTTTATTTAAAAAAAAACAAACAAATAAATGAAGGTTATGTTGAAAGAAAACATATCCTTCAGACTTTTACGTCCTCTAGCGTCAGATTGAGGTTTTGAATTGATTTTTCTGATTTTTTTTTTGTTTGTTTGTTTTTAAGTCCTTAGAGGTCAAAGTTCAAAATCCTGCAGTTTTTAGTTGGAAAAGTGCTTCACAAATAAAGTTTGATTTGATTTGTAACCCATAGAAAAAAGGAAAAACCTCAGTTTGTTTACCTGATTAAAAAAACTCTGACATGTGTTTTATTAATGCAGAATATCAACATGTGTAGGGTTGTTCCACTGTGGGAAAGAGGAAGGCCTTCTTTTGTTCCTCGGGTCAGGAGATGGGCTCTCCTACATTTAGGCTCCGCCTTTTTAAATGGGCTGTTTTCCTTTTTTTCTGAAGAAACTGCACACAGTATTCATGTGGGGTATTTGTGGGTGCAGAGGTGTTAGTTTGAACTTTATTATTTTTAAATTAAAAGTTCATGGAGTATTTTACTTGTTTCAAGTCCTGACAAAAAGAAAACTCCCAAATTTGACTTTATTGACCCTCTATCAGCTTCACTTTAAGAAATTCTGTTATCTTTTTACAGTACCGAGTTCATTCTTGAAGCCTTGTTATATTTTTTTTTGAGTGTGACTATAAAAGTACATTGAAGGAAAAAAATTTGAAGAAATTTGTGGACTTTTGTGTGTCTTCTTTTATTTCAGCAGAAAGTTGAAATATCTCTCTGCGAATCATGTTGGAACCTGCAGAATGAGATAGGATTTGATAGTTAGGTTGAGGACTTCATCCGTGAGCGCACCACAGGTCAGCTGGGCTTCTGGTGGGAAAGGGTGCTGGTGTTCAGGAGTTACAGTCAGCAATCTATGTTTACGGTATGAGTTAGACAGGTTTGATAGCACTAATCTGCTGTGCAAATCCCAGTCTAACCTGCTGTCTGGCCCTGCAGTCATCCACAGCGCTTTCAGAGCTGTTATTCATGCCTGCAGTCAGGTCATTGTGTGCGAAGGCCTCAGGCTGGTGCTCTTCACGGGGTCTGGTTTGTGTTTCTCTCCTGAAAGGGCTGGGAGGATGTTTGGTGTTTGGTCTGACTGAGCATGCCCTCCACAGACTGACTGAATGAAAGGAAAAAAACAGACAAGATCCCAGAGCTTATTCTAGTCAAGTCCCCTCCTAGAACCCATGAAGACGTCCTGCCATTCCGAACATCTTTTGATCTACTTTAGTGGTCTTTTACCTGAACTTTTTTAACAATAAGTCACTCCAAAGTACAAGTAGCAGCTAATTAAAGCATAATAAAGAAGAAGAAAATACTGTTTTCATTGTATATTTGAAAGAAATAGTGGAACTAGTGGAATAGACTTCATCTTGAAAGGCAAATCATAATCACACATTAGATATCAATAATAGACTGAATATATGCACGCTTTACTACACTGACACATTGATGCTCATTTAGCTTCATGATCAAAGGAGAACACATTAGCTAACAGGACTTTAAGTTTAATTTTAAATACGTGTGGTCAACAACAAAAGCCAGCTTTGAATTTCCATCAGTGAAGGTGAAGGTGCAGGCTATGTCCACCGGGTTCTTCTTCAAAATTAACTTTGTACAAAAGCCGAATTCTTTCTCCTTTTAGTTCGCGAAAGAGTCTTTTTCAGAGTGCTGACAGCACTTTATCGAATGTCAGTTGAAGTTGCTGTGACCAAGAAATTCCATGCATTTGTTTCTCAAAGCAAAATCCTTGTGAAAAGGATTAAAGTGGTATCTCCATGGCCTTTCATGGAATTGCAACCCTCTACAGCACAAAAGAGGGAAAACACCATCTTTTCTTCTCTCGTACCTGAGCACCTTGTGCATGCTGTCACAAAGGCCCATTCACACCAAGAAATGCAAAAATGAAACAATTTAGTATTACATTTGTTCCCCTTCATAGAAAAATGAAAAAAAACATACATGAGGGTCTTTAAACAGGAGCTGTCAGGAGCGTTGCTCTTAGAAGGTGGCTTTGGTGACTCGGATGCATTTGCAAAAAAAATGTCTGCACCCAAGCAAAAGAAACCAAGAGGTTTCACAACAAAACTCCAAACAAAGTCCCATTCAACCAAACTGATCTTACACAACCAGAAGATGTGAAAACCTAAACCAAATATTTTCACTGGCTGTTTGAAGCATCTGGTTCTGGTTCTTGGAGTCACTCTTTGATGTCCAGAGATCTCCGATGGTTATAAATGCAGCTGTCACTGGATGTGAGTCCGACAACAAACCTCAGCAGCTCATTCAGGCGAGCCTGAAAAGCCTCAGCTGCTGCCTGTTGACACTTTTTCTCTCAAGTGACAAAAAAAACAAGCCGCATTGAGTCGCTCGTGAAACACGTCCAAAGTACAGACAACACCCCCTTCCTCTGCTTCAAAGCCGCACCGTTTGTCATGGTGACGAAGAATGCACCGCGCGCTCTCGGACGCGCCATCACTCTGAGGCTGAGCTGAGCCAGCGCCAGCATCCATACAGCGCAATCATTAGCACAGAGGGACGCTTGTGGTGCAGATGAGGGTCATTTAGGAGGATTGTTCCCCAGGGTTCAGGTCAGACATGTTGGACTCTGAACCTCTCAGATTCACAGTCTGGCTGGATGGGGCCTCATCCTCACACACAATGGCCTTGTTAGCATTTCTGTGAGTCCACTCTGATGCTGAAGGCCGTAACCTTTGAGGGCTTCTGTTCGTCTAAAAAAAAACTCTGGATGAGAACAAATGCAGGTGTGGGTTGGTCCTTAATGATGCAAACAACAGCTAAAAGAACAACATTTTCTCACTTATCAAAAACACTTGAAATCACTAAAGGATGGAAAAAAGTATCACAGAAACAACAAAAGCAACAATGCACCAAAAGGATTCAGACCTTTTTATTCAACCCTGAGAACTGACTACTTCAGAAAACTTTTAATCTGTGCTAAATTGTTTATATAAAACTGCTGTAAAATTCTATTTACAAACTATAAACTCCCATTTTAGGATTAAGCCTTTTTAGTACTGCTAAAAATTGTACTTGGCATGTTTTCTATTAGCATTTAGCTTAGCTTAGATTTAATTTGTGCTATTAGCATTGCTAAACCTAGCATCTTGTATTGTTGCAATTGCTAAATTTCAAGCTTGTTTTACGTTTGTGTTGTGGATGTGTTATTTAATTTTTAGAAACATAAAACATTTATTGTTTAATGAACCTCCTTCTAGCTTTGCAATAGGCTACTTTTCAAAGCTAGCATGTTACCTAGTTTGGGACGTTTAAAAATATTTATCATTTTTAAACATCCATTTTAGTTGTATAGAGTCCTTAACTAAATTAAGATATCAGTAGCTAACACTTTTAATAATCAGCCTCTTTTTTAGTTGTATATTTAGCTTTTGACCCCTAAACTTTCTTTAGCTAATTTTAATTTTAATTTAGCACGTTATTATTTAGAGTCCGCCTCGGGCAGCAAGTTTTAATAATTTACTGCACAAAAACACAATAAGATTTGTCTGATCCATAGTGTTATTTTCATCAGATGCAACTTTAGCACAGCCACCATTCACAGTGATGAATTAGGTACTTGGAGCACTGATTTTGCATGTGTTTTTGAGCTGCAGTTTGCAAAATCGTGCATCAGATGTCCCAGTAAGACGATCTTCCCTCTTTTTCTCGTCTGGCCGGGCTGCTGGCTCTTTTCATCTTTTCATCTCAGGGAGCTAGCAGCTTGCTGCCATTTGTTTTGCTGGTGTTTCTTCTGTGGTAATGGGGCGAGTCAGCCTCCAAACGGCAGGGAGAGTATGACATCAGGGCATGGTTATTTTCTGGACTAAGCCTGCGCTCACGCAGTGGCTTGAATGTGAGACTGAGGCTGTTCAGCATCAGAGATCAGAGCAGACAGGTGGAGTAACGCGGAACTGTGTGTGGGATGGAGGCTGCTGTGTTTACTGTCCTGTATGATCCAAACCTCCTTCCAGGTCAGCCTGGGAATTTTTTGAGGGATGATAAACCAGATGCATTTATGACAATTCCGTCTTAAAAGTAATCCGATAATGGACCATAAATCGGGTTACTGAGAGCCAGACAAAGCTCACAAACCTTTGCTGTGTCAGGTGGTGTACGGCAGGGAGTCAGAGAGAAGATGGATTTTCTTGCACGCTATTGAGGAGTAAAGACACATTTACCAAACCTAATGCATCTTGCAGGAAACAAAAAGGAGATTGGATTTGTTGTTCCCTGGAAAGTGTTTTCCATTTTTCTTAACTTTATATTAAGGAGCCAGAAGCTTTGTGAATCCTCTGCTTCTAGAAAATCTCATCAGGGTGGGTCATTATCATCTCCCAGAAGGAGCGTGTCAGTAGAGCTCATGACATTGAGTTGAGGCTGTTGATCTGCTGCTGACTAATTAAGGAATTAGCTTTGGTCAAGTTATGACCAAATCTTTAATTACCAACATATTTAAAAGAGATTAACCACTTTGAGGCCAATGGGATTAGGGAGATTTCATCGTAGTCTCATAGTCTCAGACAGAAAAAACTGACTTTGATTTAAAATGGCCAACTTCCTTTTAGATTTAGCAGAAAGTGAACATTTTAGAAATGGAAGTCCTTCAGAAAACTCTCTCTAAGGAGGCACAAGGACCAGAAGTAGTCCACCACTGACTGAAGTTTGAATGTATAATCCCCAAAAGGCTTGTATTGTCAATAAGACAGAACCATGTCAAAACACTTGTTTAAATAATCACATCCAAAAAAGCAATTTTTCAGATTAAGAAAGGTGGAATTTCCTGAATTGATTCAGAATACACTGATGTCTAAAGGTAATCCCACTGAACATCAAAAACAGAAGTATTCATGAATGAAATTGTTTCCTTAGCTTGCATTCTTGACCTTTGCACTTCTTTTATTCAGAGTCTCCTGGATCACCAAGGAAAACCAACAACTGTTGGCTAAAAACAACACAGATTAGTGTATTGTTTTCTAGGATACCGGTAATGTTAATTATTCAAATTCAAATTCATGTTGGTCTTGGTTCGTGGTTGTTTTCCTGTTTTCCTGGTCGCGGCTGTGTCACAACATTGGCTAATTCTAGTTATTCCTGTCAACATGCAAGCAGGAATATTACTTTTGCTGGTTTCCGAGTTGCAGCTGGATGGCACGGTTGGCTGTGTGCAGGACTGGTGCATAGGAAACCAGGGTTCGCTTCATAGGGGACACGATGATCTGAATCCAGTGTGGGTCCTTACGCAAGATCCTTCACGCTACGGCCTAACTATGTAGCCACAGAGAGGCCTGAGTCAGGGTTTTCCCGTGCCGGTCCCCAGCCCGGATAAAAATACCAGGTTGTGTCAAGAAGGACTTCCAGCGTAAAAATCTCGGCCAAAACAAGTGTGCGAATTTACTGTGTCGCCCCCCTGACAGGATATGTCGAGAGGTGAACAACAACGTGAGATTTTCCGAATATTGTGAAGAACAAGCGCTTTATTTGGAGTACAGTGCAAAACGAATCCATGTTGTCAGGCTGAAGCATTTCATTGTGGGAAAAAATGTGCAGTTGAAACAACTTCCTACTATCCGTCTTTACGTTAAGCAGATCAAAAGTTAAAAAATCTGCAAAGAATGGTTTTACAATATTTTCTCAAGACACCTTTGCATCATTGCTGAGAAACTGAGATAGACGTTGAAATAAACTAAATGACAATATCCTTTGACATCCAGGAAATGGGATGACGTGTTATCATCAAGAGCTAAATCCAAAGTAAGCGTTTAGCTCTCGGCTCAAAGTGATTTAGACCGCCCTCACAGGTTTTTATGATCTGTATTTAACAAGACCCACATGAAAACATCCCTAAACAGGCTCATAAAGGTCTACGTGTCTCAGTATCAGCCGATTGCCAAAGCGCTCCGATGATGGGTTTGGTGTCATCATACTTGACAGCCTTCTGGCTCTTAAAAATCATGAGAATGTGTAGAAGTTTCAACACTTTCCCTGGATATGTGGAGGTGTTGTGGAGCCATCAGTGCTTCAACATCTGGCAAGGCTTCCCGCGCTCATTACAGACATGGTTAGGTCAAAGGAGTAAGTAGGACTACCTCCCAGAAAGTGAGCGTGTGCTATAAAAAGTTTGTTGGCTAAAAGCAGGCTCACAGAGCAGGTGATTTGTTCCAGTGAACCAGACCTTTACACACAGCAGCGTAAGGGGTTCTATGAGGCGAGTTCCTGTGCTGCTGATCAAAAACAAATGTCTCATTAAGTTGTCAGGTTGATGAATTGATCCCCTTCAAGCGGGCCAGAAAAAGGATCATTTGACCTCAAAAGTTTCACTTCGGGAAATCGGTTTTTGAGGGCACGCGGTCCAAACTTAGCCCCGACTGTTTGTGTGTTTACCAAAAGCTGTCAGCTCAAATCAAGCCAGAGGCATGGCGGATCGGGGGGGTTGCACCGCTTCCTTGTCTGTGAACGCACCGCGCTCTGAAACCACTCAGCACGTCAAAACAAACGGGAGACCTTTTGGAGACGGAGAGCACCAACACATGGTACCTGACCTACATGTCACTGGACCTGACCCGTTCCGTGTGTTGATCGGTTCCCTAAACTGAAGGCTGGTGTTAGGACCCTTGGTGGGTCAAAAGAACAGGTCTGTGAATTGATCTGGATTCAGAGTTTGACAGAAACCAATGGTTCCTCTGAGAAGCTGTTGCAGGAGATTGCTTATTAAATATAGTCTACGTAAGCATCACCTAGACCAAGGTCTCTGGTGGAAACAAAGGACAAGGGTGCTATGAGAAGAAGTAGGACAACAACTCTTGGGTTGACACCTCTGATCAAGACCAAAGAACTTATGGTAAATCCATCCCTCTACTGCCTTTTCTGACTAAGATCACAGGGAATGCTGGAGCTAGTCCAGTTGTCTTTACCCTGATGTAGCCTGAGGTTGATGGTTTCTCACTGGGCCACATCTACGGATTTACAACCATACAATCACATACTTTAAATCTGTGGGAAAAAAAAGTGTTCTTAAATGAGGAGGGAGCTGCAACATGCAATACATTCAAATCAGGATTTTCTCACTGTGAGGTAAAGGGACTAACCAGCACACCATGAAAGCACAGAAAGAGTAAACTGTACCCGAACTGAAGTGAGACCACAAGAGAAGAACTATTTCTGATCAGCAGACACTCCACTTCCCAAAAATTCCTAACATTTCTGGAATCTTTCACAGATCACATCACAATCGCGTCTACTGATAATTAGAAGCCAGCAGGACTCATGACTGCACGCCTCCTTCCTCAGGCCCTGTCATGTTGTTATTAGTGTAAAAAAGACCTTGTTGGTAAGAGTAGACTTCTGGTTGACTTCCTACCAAAGCCCTGGTACCACACTCCACCTACTGGACCAATGAGAAGACTCCAAATTGTCCAAAATCCATGTGATCTATTTAAATCTGTATACAAATGTGATTAATCTGAAAACTGTTGTGTTCCCCTTAGTATTCTTTATTTTATATCTGATCCTGGAGTGATGGTCTATTCTAAAGCTGCTCTTTAGCACTCTAGTGTTGTTTTACCCCCCACCCCTTGAACTTTGACTAAAACAATACAAGCTCCCACTCCTTTCACAGCCACATTTCTTTAGCGTGTCCTGTGGTGGAGGAGTGAGGCTCTCTGGGTATTTTTGTGAGACCAATTTAAGCTGACGTTTCTGCACAATGTTATAGAAAGTCCTGTCTCCTATCTGGAGGTGACAGAAATGAGTTCCAGACTTGAACAAGAGCGGGAGGGAGAAAAAGCTGTTATCTTAGGTTGTCCGAGTGATTTGTCATCCAGTTTAAACGTCAGTTTGTATTTCTGGCATTAGGTTGGACGTTTTGTTGTTTAATGTGACGCAGTTGTAGCTAGAACGTTTTAAGTAGTGTGTTTATTTGGGTTGGATTTATTAAAAATCAGATGTTTTCAGATGTTGAGCTACATAAATTAAACCATGGTGGAAAGTAACCAAATCTTGTTGGCACCTTAAAAATGCCTGCCTGAGAGTTCAAGCAAATAACACTTTAAAATGATTTTTTTAGCAGCTAAATTCAGGAACCAGTTAACGTCCTCTCCTTGATGAACACATGAAGTAATGGAATCACATTGTGGATGATATGTGACATAAGGCCAGAGGAAACCAGAGTGGATAGTAACTGAAATTGGATCCTACCAAATACTGCATATTTGCTAATACATGCTAACATTGCTAACATTTGAGAAATCTTAAACTAGCTGAATAACTCTAAACAAAATGAGAATGAATTTCTAACAGTTGAAAATAGAAGCAACCATGTGGATTTGTGGTCAAAATGTTGAATTGCATAATTTAACTAGAGACAAAGAATACAGGTTAGCATGCTAAGGCAGCAAAGCTAAATTACCTTTAAAAAGTTTGAGCAAAAACAATCAATTCAATGCTAGACACTAATTAACTGCTCAAACTGAAGTTGGCAGCTGAACAATACTAAACGTACTATCCTATATGTTATGAAGTGAAAAATGAAATGCTAAAAATAATGTAGAACAATAGCAAAGTTGCTAAAAACATTAATGATTCACGAATTAGCTGACAAATAAGCATGAAAACTAAAAGAAACCAACTGCCAAAATGCTAATCCATAGTTATGCTTTTAAAATGTTTTAATGTCTAATTAAGAAAGATTCCTGGAAGAAGGTGAGTGATGCGAAAATTAAAAATAAAAGCCTAAAAGCTAAATACTTTATTCTATGAAATAGCTGCTGTATGGTGCTAAAGAATGCTTAGAAAAATACAAGTTTTTAATTTCATTCAATAAGGGAAGACATTTTTTTTTATTTGTCTAAATTGTATAAGATTAAAATCCACTGTATATCATAAGAAGATTTAGTTTTTTTTACATATGTTTTTCTTTTGATACCAATGCTATTATTAAATGGTGAAATTACAATACGAGGAAAAAATCGATTACAATTCATGAAAATGTAACTCAGTTTAAACAAACCAATCTAAGTGACACAATCCTGACATTCATAAAGAGATTCAAAAATGAAGAGTGGAGTCCATGTCTAAGGATCGTTGAAACTTGTTTGGTGACTTACTCCCTGCTACGCAAATGCTGACGGCTGCACAGGTAAGTCAAATTTTATTAGGCAGGTATACATATATAGAAAAAGTACAGTTTCAAAATTATATCTTCATAATTATCCTAATTATCATTTATAGTAATGACAAAAGGCATCCACTAGGTGGCACTGAAGCACCTTCATAAAGTGAGACTGACAAAGCAGTTAGGGGTCACACTTGTTGATGTGAAACGCCTTAAGACTACAAGGACAATTCTATTAAACATATCTAATGTCATTCAAATGTCCAAATGCAACATAAAGAAGAGCAGCTTTAGTTAGACGCGGCTTAGAAAAACCTAAATGCAGAAAATGCTGCAGAAAAACATTTTCTAAAATGTTTGACAGGAAAATCTCTACAGATACTTGACTGTGTGTCAGGCTGCAGTTTTCCTTTAGTCCTGGTTCAATGCTTCTAACAGTTGAAGCAGAAGATATTTGAAAAAGGAGGAAAAGAAAGAGTGGACAGTGGCAGAGTTATCAAATCAAAAGTACGAGAAACCCACCGGAGAAATACTTTTAGAAACCATGACACAAAAAAAAAAAATACTGTGTGGCCTGGTGAAGTCTCACTCTGTGATAGAGATCAGTGATGCTCAGACATGGGGACTTTGGACTTTGAGTATGATGTGAGTCATATTTAGGTTTCCCAGAGTCTGGAGACTAGACTTTCAAGATTGAGACTCAACTTCAAGACTTGAGACTTGACTTGAAGCTTCACAAAGTCCACAGTAAAGTAGAGTTTTTTTCAATGTTTCAGTAATGATCAGAGCCAACCACAACAGTTTCTTTACTCTCCCCCTCATCCAGCTGTCACCCTGGAGTTTTTTCTCAGAGCTCTGGTTCCCAGATGGAGCCCATCAGCCACAGCTGCTTGGGGTTGAAGATGACATGAAGAAAGAACGTTCTCTGGCTCCTGAACGAGTGCCTTTCTTCCTGTTTCCAGAACAGATTTCAGACTTCCATGACGCTCTGGCAAACAGCGAGGTCGGGACAGCCCGACCCAGGGGTTGTACTTGTAATGAGCCTTTCCTTTTACTCTTAGCATGTGTAGGAAGGGAGGAACACACTGATCTTAGAGAAAATGACAGAAAAGAGTTCACTTATTCTATCCATCCTTATTCTGTGAGGGGAAAAAACCAGAAGAGGAACATTTCCACAAAAAAACCCTTAATCTTAGGGGATCAGATCTGATCTGACAGCAAAGTTACCAAAAGAAGACGCCAGATCATCTCCAGAAAAATACTAAAGAAACTGACGCTGAAGAGCAGAATGTAAAACACATAAAACATTTCTTTCTCACCCAAATGATTCACATATGTTATTAGTATTATAATTTTTGCATTTCATTTTTATTTTGTGGCAGATTTTTGTCTATGGCAAATATTAAGAACATTTTCCATATTTTTGAATTATATTTAAAAGACAAGATATTCCATCTCAGATAAATTCAAAGTTAATGAGTTGATGTATTGTTCAATGGAGTATTAAGGCCTACAGAAAAGAAAACAAGAGGAAAAAGTTGGTATACTATGAAAAAAGTCAAGACTTTACAAGAAAAGAGATGCAGAAATATAAAGTTAGTAAATTAGTCGTAAATTTGACAAAAACGTAGTAAAAGAAAAGTCAAAACTTTACAAAAATAAGGTTGTAAAAGAATGAGAAAAATAGGAATTACTACAAGAATAAAGTCATAAAATTCTAAGAAGTCACAATTTTTACGGGAACAAAGTAAAGAAATTATGAGAGTCCATTTTTTCGAGAATGAGGTCATAAAAGTATGAGGAAAAAGTCACATTTTTACAAGAATAAAGTTGCAAAAGTATGTTAAAAAAAGAATTTTACAAAAACTGTTATTGTAAAATTACGAAAAAAATGCTACAAGCAAAAAATTATAAAAGTTTGAGAAAATAGTCATCTTTCTAAAATAAAGCCATAAAAAAATATGAATAAAGGTCAATATTTTTCACAAAGTAAATCTAAAAAGTATAAAGTAAATATGTAATATTTAGCTTTCAAAATGTTCAAACTAAGACAATCAAACATGTGAACATCACCAGTTTAATTTATGTTGCAGACAACTCAGAGAAATCAGGTGGAAATCACATAAGAATTTGACTGCATCAGCTTTTACCTTTTTTTGGAAATGTTCAACTTTACGAAATAACTTTTTAAAAGAAAAAGTTAACGTTTTTTCTTTCAAAATAATGTGGTCCTCCATTGATTTTATCCTTGGAAAATGTTGAAATTTTTTCTAATTGTCTGACTATTCTCGTAAAATTTGGACTTTTTCCACACAGTTTTTAAAAAAACTTTGTCCTCTTTTTTAACAATGGCCCTAATACTCAATGGTAGATTAGAAACCAGAGAAATGCTTGGTTTGATAAATAACACATTGTAAGTGAAGATGTTTTGTATGTCTGCAGACTGAAATAGCAAAAGCTGATAATGAAAACGTGCAAATAAGCAAAAGTTATGTTTTTACATTTTTCTTTAAATACAGGTTTAAATGTGCAAACTATGTCAAGCTGAAGATCCCACATCTCTCTGCCGCCATGTCATAACCAGAAAACTCTTTCTTCTTCATCAATTTTTCTTTAGTGAGTCATGTCTGTTGAGGACAGGCCTGGACCTCCACCCCTGTTTGAACAAAGTTACCATGGAAACCTGAGCAAACAGAGGAGCCGTGGAGCGTGCCAGTGGGTACAGCGAGAACGCCGCTCCTTCAGGTATGTTTGAATGCTCCTCAACGTCCGGTGTCCGGCCCTTTCTGGTACACGCTTTGGTAAACGGACACTGACGCTGCACCTGCAGGGGAGAAAAAAGCTCAAAGAGCTCTTTCTTTGGAGGAGAGGCCACACAGGATGAAGTGACGCACCGCAGAGCAAAAATTCACGGAAACTCTCAAACTGAGACAACACTACTGTTGGACAAGCAGAACCCAATCCCAGTTTTGCACCTGGTGAAGGCCGCTGAAATGCAGATGCTGAGGTTATGTCTGTTTTAAAAATATCTTCATTTCTTTAGTGTAATGTCCCACTCTGATCATACTTCAATCTTTTGTGAAAGTGTTCCCAGCGGCCTTTTAATTATGATTATGCCATTCGTTTTTGTCATATTTTTTAAGTGTTTCCTAGAGCATAGTTTCTGCAGGAGTTGCTTCTGAGTTTTGGGCAGAACTTTTGGCACAGAGCAACCCTGTCACTTGTAACTGAGCTATCTGCTAGCTTACAGCCCCTCAAATCCCCAGCCTAACGTCAGTGGTGCAACAAAAATGGCGAGCGATATTGGCGCTATCCAGATGTACTGTTCGGAGCCAGATACCACCTCAGACGAGGAAAATTATGATGTATGCGGACCTAGTCGTCTACAAGGATGGATCAGGATGGAGCGGAGGAAGGAGCTTGTGGCTCGCCAAGATACAAATACAATCATTTTTAGTGTTGGTATTGAAAAGCACTTTTTCTGTGCCCAGCTGCACACCGTTTTTTATCGGAGTAGCTGAGGTTCTGGTTTCCTCCAAAGAAAACATCTTTATAGTCTGCATCCGCAGAGCAGGAACCAGCAGTCTGCACTCTTACTGACTGGATTACAGTCATTTATTAATTTAGAGTCAAGGTTTTTCTTTTGGGATTAGGTGATTCATTTACCTGAACTGCAGATGCAACTGCATCTGAACAAGCTGAAGCTGGAGTTCTGTTCCTAACAATAACCAGAACCAGACAGAACTAGGCAAACACAAAAAAAGATCAGGATGTGTTCTGGAGGCTGCACAGTCTGTCATCTCTTCACCACATGTACACACATTTAGACTTTTTCAAATCAAATGTTCATCAAATGTTTCACACGTTCAAAACGTTTGATTGGCACATTCTCCTGAGTGGTAGGGGCGTGGCCTTCCAACAAGCTCACTCCTGTTTGGTGAGAGTGATTGCCTTAGAAACGATGACCAATCACTGCTCACTGACGTTATCTGGTTTCAACATGACGGCGTTCATATGGCCAAAAATGGCGACTGAGTTGACCTCATTTTGTTGGAGCTGTAAGTAAGGCATTTTCCATGGGAGGGTCGGGAAACCTTTTCTGAAAACAGACTGTAAAGAAATGCTGTTAGTTCAGACTCAGTTTCCAGACACACAAAAAGATTCAGTAAAATTCAAAATTAAATAAAAAAAACTTATCATTTAGAGCTTTCACTTGCAGCAAAAGCAAATATACGATGGTAGCATTCACGTTGCACACTAAATTCAAAAATCAGCTATGGTTTGGACACACACAAAAACGCACACAAACACACTCATATAACAATTCAGCTTCTTCCCACAACTGCATGTCTGTGACCTTCAGTTCCCAGGGAGATGAAGTCAGAGCTGGGGTTTGTTTTGAAGTGGCTGCGAGGAGGTGCAGACGAATGTCTGTACATCCAGTCGCCACTAATCAAAAACAACAGACTATATAGTGTCTAAAAATTCTATCAACTAAGAAAATATTATGATAAAACGAGTTAAAGAAACAATCAGTATTTCTCCAAACTATGATTTGGTTTGATAATATGATTTAAACTCACCAACTGAAAGACTTTAATTAAATGAAAATATATATTTTCTCGATGTGGTGACGTCGTACTCAGTCCAGCTCTCATTTATAGTCAACGATAAAATTTTATGATCTGGCACAAAATATGAAACATTAGAAGCGGAGAAAGCTTGAAGCATCAAATTCTTCCATAAATCAGCAAAACACAAGTTAGTTGAGGCGTCTTTGCCGCTCCTGGACTGCCTGCACAAATTCACTTTTGCATTTTCTGACCGCAAAGAATTGTGGGATTGGATGATACCTCTAATAAAGGAGATTATAAAGGAAGCTTCTTTCCTTCCTTTTAAAAAGAGACACTCAGCTACTTCTGGGTCATTTGACTCGTTAAAAGAGCCTCAAAACGAAGGCTTCTGACGGAGCCACTAATGACTCTTCACAATGACCGAAGAGCAAACGCTTCACATTTCCTCTTTTCTTCGCCTCACTTCTGCTGCTTTGCATCCTCTTCTGCATTTGTGTCACTTCAGATGTCTTCGTTAGCGGCCTCCTCCTGTAAACAGCTGCCTTGTTGTCATGGTTACCTGCTCAAAGCTGCACAATGAGAAGAATGGACCTTCTAGGTTTGGAATTGGAAGCAGAAATCACAACGGAACCATCTGGATGGGTGATGAACAGAGCAGGTTTGAAGGGCGTCTCCAACTTTTGGTAATAAACTAAGATCCAGACTCGCTCACTTGGTCCCAAAAAAAAAAAAGCAAAAAAGGTTTTCTTTCTCTGTTTGGATGCTAATTGACCTATAAAGGAGAGACGCACACTTGCTTGTGGTTCATGTGGTGCAGGACTCACAATGTGCTTCTCAGAAACACTCAAACAGAACCGGCTTGAAGCCCAAACGGGCGAATAGTTCTGCAGAAAGTTCATTATCTCGCCGCGTTTCTCTCCACCTCCCTTCTCTGCGGTCACAAGTGCTTATAATTGCACATCTGGTTGCAGTTACAGCTGCGTTCTTGGCACCAATGGTGTGTTTTGCACCGATGCCAAAGGCTGCTTGGTCCTTCGTCGCTGGAAGGGAGACCCGCGGTCATCGGGGAGGAGGAGTCATGAGGAGAACAGCCTCTTAGCTGCTGTGGAGTAAGCAGGAGCAGAATGCTTAAAAGACGTTTAAAAACCTAAAGAATCAGAAGTAAATGGATAAAAGTAGACTGGAGGGAAGTTTCAGTATGAAAACATTGTGTTTGATACCCTAACAAGATTCTGGGGTTTGTTGTTTGCCATAAAGGCTAATCCTTACGAGTCTCGGTGATCAAGCAGATCCTGTCTTCTCCAGAATATCAGACAAGCTGACGAAACTCAACATTCCTCAGAAGGAAGATGCTCTTCTGCTCCTGACTGATGGACGACACCGGGAACCCCACCAAATGAGAATTCTGTGACTCTACATACTAAGAAAACACACCAAACGCTTAATCTGATGCTAATCTCACAGCAAGGAAAAAAGCGTGAAGAACAAAATGTGCTCTGCTTGCCAAATCTCAATTGACTTCGTTTGGTTGGAGCCATTTTCCATGGGTGACGTCACACTCACTCACTCCAGTTCTCTGATATAGTCAAAGACCCAAACGCACAGAGAAATCAACAGGTTTTGATTTGAGCCACATTTTGAGAACCCCCTGGAAGAGCTCCTTCCTCTTTACCCAAGGGGACGCGGTGCCGCTTTGGGACTCGTCTGATCGCAGTACTTTGAAACAGCCCTCATAAGTGTGCTGCAGCTCACCCCTCCCACATGGATGGGTCAAATGCGGAGAACAAGTTTCACACACCTAAGTGAGTGAGAACTAAGGGGACTTTAACTTGACTTTAATCTGAGGTCGTTGAAAATGTCTTCACACCAGCTGTGTCTCCACGACCCAACATAGGTGATTAACGATGAGAAACATCTACTTTTACCGCCTCCTTTACTGCCCGAATCATCAGTGATCTAGAAGATCGGAGCGAGCTCAGGTTCCATGAACACAACGGAAAAAAAGGAAGGGTTCTCTTTCACGTTGGTGCTCCTCACGCTCAGACTTGACCTCGGTTCCTCACCATCTATTTCTGCTCCGATGAGTGGACTCCAAACGGGTGTTGAAACCAGCCGACGCTCTCCATCTGTCGCAGACATGCTACTGTTCTCTCCACGTGAGGGGGGGCTTGGCACCCCACAACTGCCTCGTCATGGACGACAAATCCCCACGCGGAGGCGGCAGCACGAGATGTCGGAGGCCCGTCTGCTGCCCTCGACACGCTCGCATGAGGAGGAGATTCAAAGGGCCTAAGGGCAAAGTAGAAACTGAAGAATACGTTTTTTCCAAAAGTGGAAAAAGAAAAAAAACACAACCAGAAAAGTGAGACGGAGTATTAGGGCCACCACAGAAGCTGGAAAATCAACAAGTATATGAGAATAAAGTTGTAAAATTACGAGAAAAAAGTCCAAATTGAATGAAAATATAGTTGCACAGTTATAGACAAAAATCTGCAATTTTAGGAATAGTCAAAATTTAAGCTTCAAAAAGTCAAAAAGTTGCAAGTAAAATAAAAAGTTACACTTAGCTTTTAAAATGTCACAAAAAAGACAATCGAACTTTACCGGATTCGTTTATGTTACAGACAAGTCGGACTAATCACAGTGCTCACAAACCTCACTGAATCTGATTCCTTTTGTTTGTTTGTTTTTTATAAATGTACAACTTCATTTCCAAAAATAAACATGACTTTTTCCTCACAAATTTACAACTTTTGAAATCACAAGATTATGCTTTTATCCTTGTAAAATGTTTACTTTTTCTTTAGTTTTTGTTTACTTCGACCTAAAATGTTTTTTCCTTACAACTTAACGATTTTGTGCTACTTAATTTTCAAAGTTTATTTTCCTTTTATCTCTGAGCTTTAAAGGGATAACCGAATACAGCATCATATAACAGGAAGCAGCACAGTGTTCACTAAAGATTTTCAAAATAACGTCATGATGTGCTGCGACATCGGCATGAATTTGTCTAAAAATAAAAAATGGCTTAAACACGAAAAGCGTGAGATGCGTTTTTCAGACCCATTAAATTTTGCACTGCATAAATAAAAATTACAGGCCTTATTTGGGTTAGTTATTAGCTTGACATCTACAATGAAATTAATTCATTTAACGAGAAAACTGCCCACGGTTTTTATGGTGCAAGTTTGAATCACAGGTGGTTCTGATAAAAATGTCCAAAAAAAAAAAAAAGTAAGACTGGGATAAAATAAGTCACTTTAGCAAATCCAGTGAGATTTATCAAACATGGAGCAGGACAGCAACCACCATGACCTTTGTCTATAATAAGCTAATTTGAAGACCGGGGTCACAACAGTTCAACACAATGATTGTTTTGTGGAGGAGCAGCAAACATCTTTTGGATCATTATGATCGTACATATAGAGCTTCAATCCCAGAGGGATTAGAACCTCATGTTGACATGATTTTCCTCTCTGTATTTCTCTTTTATAGCTAGTTTCACCTTCTCGTCTCTGATGTTTCACTGTATTTCGTGCACTTTGTCTGGAGTCTTAGTAGGCCGAGTGTTTAATAACATAGATATGAATGGATCCTTTCACTTTCAACAAAGGCAAACATTACTTATTCTTGTTGGAATCAAGAAAACAAAGTGACTCCAAATGCTTAAAACTAAACATGAAAAAGGGGCGGGGCTTGATAAGATGAATGGCACTTTAAGATAGTCTCAGCTGCAAAAATAGCACTTTTTGGAGGATTGAGTCATTATTTGCTCAGCTGGGAACGAAAAAGCTACAGAACACCTGTGGAAATGAGGATCAAAATCTGAATCCAGAACTTTTTCAAAAATATGTTTTGGCCTCTTTGATAAGTTTGCTTTGTTAGAACATTTTCTGTTTCGTTGATGCACATCAAACTTCCTTTTTTGCCTCAAGGAAAGAACAGTTTAGAACAGGCATGTCCAAAGTCCGGTTTTTCTTTTTTCATTTCTGCTCTTCACGGTCATTTTGTTAAAAATGTTCAAACTATTCCACTGCAATAACATTTTCCAAAAAGAGTTCATTTGTATTTAATGTTATTAGAAGGGTTCAAAGTTTGCAGACTGATTGGTTGGCCCGCATGTGTTTTCACCTCACCAAATCTGTCCAAAAGTTTGAATCCCCCTGATTTAGGATTTCAATGTAAAGGTTTGACTGGATGGTTGTCTTTGATCTTCTATTGTCTCCCATGCTGGCGGTGAGAACAGCGCAGCCTCCACAGGCTCTGCCAGATCACACGTCCTGGAGCTGTGATGCCATCAGCAGCAGGGCTGAAGATCCTCCACGTTCTCTGTAGCGTGACGCCAGCCGACAGCGTTACCGAGCTCTGAGTGATTCGTGTCACCGTGGTTGACGGCTGGCGTGAGTAAGTGAAGACAGCCGGTCGGAGCCTCGCAGATTGGAGATGAATCAGTAGAGCGTTTGATGTATGAACAAGCAGGATCATCTCAGATGGAGCTCCGCCTGCTTGCGGAGCGCTTTAGGCAGCTTTGATCCCCGTCTGGGGCTGCAGCTGAAGGATGTGTTCAGGTGGAGACACGCCGGCTGTGACCGTGTGTGATGATTATATAAGGTTTTTACTAGAAGATCTTTTGAAGTGTATCCCTGTACTATCCAGATTTGCATCAAAAACAAACAACAAATCTGGAAAAACTCTTAATTTTGAATTATTACTCTTAGTCAGAAAACATTTTACAGGCTGGCTCTATGATGGACTGGGGATCTGACCAGGGTGTATCCTTCCCTCACCAAACAGTGGCTGGGATAGCCTCCAGCAGCCCCGTCACCCCAAAAGGGATTAAGAGGATTTAGAAATAGATGGCTAGTCTTATCTCCAATCCTCCCTCCTAGAAATTCAACTTAAGTTTCAGCTGTTTTTCTTATGCAAACAAACTACTTGGAAAACCAGGTTTTCCTAAATCTCGAGCCCTATAGTTGCAGAAACTACGTTTGTTTCTACACAACTTCACAAATTCATCCCACTATGTTTGGTCCTTGATTGATTCACTAAGGAGTTCACTTTCTTGGTCAATCTGTTTGGCAGCTTTGAAAGCATCAGATGTGCTTTGGTCTGGACCACACAGGTGTAGTTTGTACTTTAAAATCATTGTTGGGACCATCCAGTAACCTGTGAGCTCATATATTAACTCTGTAACACGGGAGATGTTGCTGGCGACACCTAAATAACACACACGACCAACATGAGTCAGCAATTCAGACGCAGAGAAGAATTGCTGTTCATATTTTGATTTTGCAACACTTTACTAACATAACGTCCTATTTAGGATTTAAGCTTTGTGTTGCATTATGGCGCAAAACTGCTTTTCTCCACAACGGAATCAGCTGATTTAAGCTGGTGCCAAACAGCTGAGCTAAAGCTCTGGTGTGAAAGGGTTAAAATCCAGGATTTAGGACTCAAGACTCTGACTTAAGAACCACTTAAGATTGAGGCTTGATTTGAAACTCGACTTGAGGTTTGGGACGTGTTTATTCTTGTTTTTTAGCTGCGAGGCATCGCAGACACATCTAAAAAGTAAACCTCCCTTTAGCAAAAGGCTTAGCATTGAGAATGTGGTAACATCAGCTGCCGTTTTGATTTCAACAGCACTTGTTTAATAGCAGTTGACTGACAATCTGTGGTGATGAAATATTCGTTTCAACTGTATGTTTTAGGACTTTGGACTTGACTTGAACCTGCAATCCTCCTCGTGTTCATATGAATCATGTTTCTGGAGAAACGCGCACCTTTCTGTCTTTGCTCAATGATCCATGTTCAAACTGGTTCTTCTAATTTGTCGCTCTCTTTCTTTGCACCTCCAGCAGGAAATGCTTTTTCTGCAGCCGTCTTTGCCACATCACCCATCTGTTTGCCCCATTCTAGAATACGTTTAGAATCCACCCCAAATGTGATGGAGATTCCTCACCAGAAAGTTCTTTGTTATTAGAATGTTATTAGAATGCTCTGTGCCACCGCACAAAGTTTAAACGCTAAATCGAATGAGCTTTTCCTGGCCTTTGTTACACTGGCTCACAACACAAGACACCCGGCGTCTGCACAACCCGGGGAAGATGGGCGGATCTTAGAGGAGCCCTGTCTTTACTGGAGACTGGCGTCTGTAGTAACAGTAACGAGTACCTGCTAGACCCAGTGGCTCTTGGAAACGTCACAAATAGACTGGTCACAACTGGCAGATATCTGGTATTGTGTACTTAAAATTAAAGAACTTTAACGCTCAAATTACTGATAGCTCTGCGAAGAAAATGTGTGTGTGTTTGACCGGGGGGCGCAGGGCAAACTCTTCCTGGAAGGGGCTGTTCCCCACTTTGTGATGTCACAATGTGAGGAGCCACTTGTTTTCATGGCTTTAGGGTTGTTTTTTGTGAGTAATTAACATTATCGTACACTTTAAAGCTAAAAACAAAGTTGATTTAGGTTTTGCCTCTGAGCAGTAGATCATGTTTTTTAGAGGATTCATGAAATTGATGACTAGGATTTAAGCGGATCATTTCATTTGTTATGAGCAAGTAAATCAAAGGAGATCAAAGCACTTTTATCCCACTTACTTCTGTATGGATACAGTGTGGCTTTAAGTCATCCTGTGTTTGGGAAAAGCTGACTGAAGTCAATCATTTCCACGCCAATTTTCTTTTTAAGCAACATTGATCTTTTTCCTCTCTTTGTTTGTTGTTAGCATTCACAGGCAGCTCAGCAGCCTGACTTCAGCACTGCTGCCTCTGATGTGGTCTCCGATGGCGAGCAGATGTGGGGAAACACAGGAAGCCCTTTTCATCTGTGGAGAACATGTTCTTCTGCCTTTAACGCCCTGTTGCCTTTATCCTGAAGGGTGTCTGTTTTTTTGATGGAATACAGCAGAAGATCTTGTCAGTTTGAGCAAAAAATTAGCTAAATGGTAGCTGTTGTTGTTCTCTTTCATGTTTGGAAAGAACTAGTAAGTAAGTAAGTAACTAGTAACTAGCAAGTAAAATTTACAGTCTTAATCACAGGATCCGTTGTTAAACTCATTTTTTCAAAGCTGCTGATTTTCCTGTTGTCAAAAATGAAAAGTGGTAGATTTTCCACACCGTAGGACGCGCCGGATCAGAAGAACTGTCGATGAATGGTTTATTTTCAATCAAATACCGAGTGATACCTCTAAAGCAAACGTGACAGTGACTGCACTAACTCACAACTTTCTTTGTAACAAATAAAAAACACAGTCCGATTCCGCTATATGCTAGCCGAGTTAACCTATCCCCAACAACACCCAACCTTGTTTGCAGTTTGTAAAAAAATAAATAAATAAATAAATACTGTTTTTTTAAAAGCACAACCATAAGTAATCCAAATATAAGGCACTCTAGATTATAAGTTAACGTGTCATTTATTTTTTAAATTAGGTCTTAATTTTCCTCACTGTGAGACAGACCTCCTAGTGGACCTAAGTCACATCCATTGATTGTGTCTGAGAACTGGATAGAGTGAGTGTGACGTCACAGAAAAACGACTTACTTCTGGCTCCAACCAAATTGAAATTTTTTCTTAATATGGATGCCGCCATGTTGAGCCAGACAACGCCAATAAGCAGTGATTGGTCCGAATTGGACTGAGTCATCGTTTCCATGACAACCACTCAGGAGTGAACTTGTTGGAAGTAACACACCCCTGCCACTTAAAAAGTGGGCAACGTGAAATCTGTCAAACAAACCATGTGAGACCAGTTTCGAGCTTAGAGCCGGTTCTCATATACAGTCAGTGGTGGCATACTGCAATAAACGTGAGAAACTCTGCAAATAAAGGTTTTGACTGATTGAAGACCAAAACATTGATGCAAACAGGCAGATTTGAGCCCAAATCGGTGCAAAAATCATTTATAGCCCATCAACACAATGTGAACTTTTCTCCACTTGACTCTGTTTGTTGAAGGCCCCAACCATGATACATCCTTTGTTTTCTCAGTGAAACAAACCTGGCAGCTTTCCTGACTGTGTTTTCAAAAGATAAGATAAGATAAGGATAAAATCAGACTGATAACAGCTTTTAGAAAAATCACATGTTGTCTGGTATTTTTCTTCTTCTCTGCACTGATCCTTCTCCTAATAGGGGATGTGGGTGAACAGACACTGGCTTTGTAAAGTCCATGTTTGTTGTCTTCTCACATGGCGGCGATTTACGTTAACAAGTGTGCACGGAACAGTGATGTTACTGGACACGGGTCTGCCCTTCCTGTTTTCCTCATCAACAAACACTTGAAGAAATTCCGGCGTTTTTTACGAGCAGGAAAGCAGCTTGCGGCGCTCGCATGACGTCGGTGTTTTCAGACTTTCTGGGGCGCTTCTCTGTGGAGGGAGGAGGGTTTCTGAGAAAGGAGGTGCAGAATCAGACGACTACTTCAACATCGCCAACCGGCGATCATCCAAAAGCCTTCACCTTCCCAGTAGGAGCAGCCAAATGTGCTGTTTGCAAACGCATTTGCTCGTCCGCCTGATTCTGCTCCATAAGACACGCGGCCTTCAGGCCCAAACAGCCATGCGTCGCCCCTTTTAGAGCCACTTTCAAAGGCTTTTCCTGTCTCAGCCTGTCTTCCCAGCAGTGATGCAACCCTGCTTTTATGGAGAACCAGAGTCCAACTGGCTTGCGGCAGGATGGCTGACCCATTTCTGGACGAGGGGCAGAGGAGCTTCTTTGTGAGCCGCCGCCTCACTGCATCCTTTTGAAAATATTGATTCAGAAGCTGCTGGAGCCTCTCTGGTCCACATCACACAGCAGAGCCAGGCTGCTAGTAACCAGTCGACAGCGATTGGTCCGAGTCGGTCTAAGTCAACGTTTCTATGGCAACTACGGTTGTCAGTCGTGCGTAAGTTTGTTCATTCCAGACCCCTTCTACTGAAAGCAGCTCAGGAAAATCTGTCGATCAAACATTCGAGGTGGTGGCCAGCGGGTATCGTGTGCTTTTACTGAGACATCTGATTAGTCAGTTTACAACTTGATTAACTTGCAATAAAGAAAAAAAATATGGAAAAAAATTGTACGAACAAGGACAAGTTAGGGAAAAGTAGTGCTTTGGTTTATTTCTCAATGGATGCCTATGGGATTTTGGTTTCTTGGAGTCATGGGATACTTCCTATTTGGAACATGACTCAGTCCAGTTCTCAACATATAACCAGTGTACCCAATCCATACCGGCTACCTGATTGGTGCCCTGCATGTGCGAAATGCATCTACTTGAAGCATCTCATGGCACTTACCTAATGAAGTACCACAAAAGATATTGAAACAACAGGTACCTCTAAAATATTTACAATAACAGAAAACTGTATTTTAATGCTGACAAAAAGAGGACAAAAGAAAAGGGTTGCATGATTTGTACTGCACATTCAACTGCACATTCAGTTCAATTCAGTTCAATTCAATTTTATTTATATAGCCCAATATCACAGCCATAGCCGTCTCATTGGACTGATCAGTATATCCACATGTGGAAAGGTTTTCTTCTTCAGTTTTGTTTAATGGTAGTTTACTCCGCAGTGTACTAACATAGCATCACTTAATGGACACACTATTGTTAACAGTTAGGATGGATGGATGGATGAATGGATGGATGGATGAGACAGGCAGATCTGATTTTAAAGGAAGTTTTATTTTGAAAAACGACCAGATTTTCTTCTCCACATCTATGATTCACTCTAGGCACAAGTCAAAGCTTTTTTCTTGGTCAAATGTCTTAAAAACATTTGCTTTGCTTTTCCCTTTGAATACATTTAGGGAAACCAGAAGCTTTAAAAAAAATCGTACGTAAACTCCAGTCCCTGCAGATCCGTCTGTGAAACTACCTGACATTAAGGTGGAAAACCTTTTCTCTGAGGTGAGCTGCAGCGCCCGGACTGCCCTGCAGTCGCTGCAGCGTCTGGGATGATCAAGATGATGTAACCTCCGCAAACAGGATTGGTAGAGCGACTGTGTGATGATGTTCAGGAAAGGCAGCACCAGGTCCCGGCGGCCGTAATCAGACTCACTATGAACATTAAACCCATGAGCATACGGAGCCCAGGATTACACCCAACACCCTTCAACACTACGTGGAGCCTGATGGGACCAAAACTAAAATCCCTCCAGCCAGAACCTTTGGCCTGTTATATCAAGCGAGTCAATGAGCTGAAACTAAAAACCGAAGGTGTCCCAACATTTGTTTGAGCTGTACTACCCTGACAGTCAGAAATTGAATGGGAACTTGGACTTTCAGATCTTTGGATTCAGATTTGCTCCACTGAAGCTCCCAGCAGGACATCCACGTCACCACAGCCACTAGACCACTATGGCTACAAATTGCTCACCAGAAAAATAAGAGAGAAGATCACTTTGCTTTTTTTTTTTTTTTTTTTTCCCTTTAATACCAAATAGTTTTGGTGCCAAACCACTGACAAGGCAGCCAAGGAATTTGCTTTTGTAAAGTTCTGTCCCAGAGGGAAATACCCAGGCAAGAAGATATGGGTGTAGGAGTTCAAGGCGCTGGAGTCCCTGAGGGATAACAGACAATGGCTGCTGTCCAAACACAGCTGCCTTTGCAGCGAGCAGTTTAACAATGGAAAGCACAAGCAAAGTATTTTCTAGGAATCCTTATTTTGTCTGAAAGTGATGTCAGTCTGTGATTTTAGAATGGCAACATCATAAAGGGGCGTAGCCTACAGAGTAAACTAAGACGGGAGATGTTTTTTTTTTTTTTTTTTTTTTTTTTTTTTTTAGATGTTTTGTGAGGTTTGGCAGCTCTAAGTTGGGTGTCATTTGAACCTAGGGGGAGTGGCTTACAAAAGGGGTCCCCAAACTTTTTTTGGGTGTTGACTAAAAAAAAAAAAAAAAAAAAAACAGACAATATTTTCATGGACCGGCATGTACGAGGCTGAAGTTGGCGTCTGATTTTTCATTTGGATTATTCCCTTAATATTTGAGGGGAAAGTTAAGGGCAAATCTGTCTTATCTTCACATAATAACTAGACATGAAATACAGGTTGAAAAGACAGTTTGATTATGTTTGTAATAAAATGACTTTAATTTGTGACAAATCATTAAAGGAAAAAACTACAGTGCTTTTCACTGGTCTATCAGTTTTCAGGTAAAACTTTGTGCCACCTAGTTAGCATCTTATTTTTCTAGCTTCTATTTTCCCTGATCTTTTTAAGGAAAAAACTTTCTTTGTGTGCTGGATTTCTTTTTGGATCCATTAAAACGGAAACTTTACCTTTAATCTTCAAAAGAAAAGAAAAAAAAATCGACAAAGACTTCACTTTTGTCTGACTTTTGAAGTGATGCGGATAAATAGAACAACAAAATATATAAAACTGTCCCAAACATATGGTATTTTCAAATACTAATAAACATGAATCCATTGCTCATAAAGTATTATTTGCAGCATTATTGTAACATTTGTTACGATTTTGGTTTTCTGAGCAAAAAAACGTTAATAATTTTGCTAGCTTGACGGTTTCAGTTCAGCGGTTGGAGAAACCGCTTTGAGAAGTTCGCAAATATATCTAAAACACATGACCAATGCAAACGACTTGACCTGAATCAAGAGTAATTCATGGAGAGATGTGGAGTAGTGACTCTGGTAGTTTTTCAAAATAAAACTTCCTTCAGAATTAAATAATAATTAAAACAAAAAGAAAGTAAATCCCGTTTTTTTTTCTTTTTTTTTTTTTTATTCTGTGTGGCCCAGGAACCAAGACTTATAATAAATCTATAAATCCTCTGATGCAATTTTTTTGAAAATGTTCAATAACTTTTACTCCAACTCCAAGACTACTGCATTTTTGACTCATCCCAACCAAAAATGCAAATATCTGTCCCAGTAAAGTGAATTGAGGTCGTCTCCTCCAGGTTGCAAACATCCCTAAAGTCCAGCTCAGGAACCAGGCATTGAAAGACACTGGAATATTTCTGCAGGTGCTAAAAAAGCAGGTCCCAAAAGTTTCTCTTCTAATTTCAGATTCCGTTTGCACTTTGTGGCTAAAAAGGATGAATTAACAACACAAGAAACAAATATTCATCCTGTTATTTGCTACCAAAAAAAGATAAAACGATCATCCTAAATGTATCTGTTAAAAATTTTTATAATGAAAAAGTTGAAATTGTACAAAGTGAAAAATTTAAGTTTCCATTTAAAAAAGACATTGTTTACACACAAATATTAAACCTGATTCCATAAACTAATTTTTTGAATGTTTAATAATGAATCTGCTCTTGATTTATTTTAGACCCTTTAAAAATAAGGAGAATCTGAGCTCTTCTACTTTAAGCCATTTGTAAATGAGCAAACGTTAGCTTAGGTGAGCTAAATGACAAACTAAGAACATAAGCTGATATTTTGGCATCTTCAGAGTGTGAGCAAAGTGGAATTCCATCTGTGCATTGATAAAGCAGGCATACAGAAAGATTAACCACCTTAGATCCCCGTAAATGGCTTCACTGTGATGAGTAATAGCGAATTAGCACCAAATTTTCCAAAAATCCATCCTTCAATCACAGAACAACTAGAAATGTTGGTTGCCAGATGTATTTCAAGAATCAAAAGTATCTCTACAGAAAAACTCTGCTTTCAAACTTTCTGGTTTGAGCGCATTAAAGATCAATTTCAGACGAAATTAAATTTAAAAAAAAGCAAAACATGACCTTTACTGGGATATTTCTCTGTGCTTTAACAGCATTTAACTTCACGTCAAACTGAAAGAAAAAGTCACATGACCCGAAAGGACGGACTTCCCGTCACTGAGGAGCATCTCAATGACAGCTCATGTCATCCAGGTTGTTGCAGAGGTCACGGGTCGACCTCCTGGGGCCACAACCGTCATCACTTCCAGCTCTGCGGGATAAAACAAAAAAGAGGAAGAAGAATACATCCAGAGTTTCTGAGGGGAATGGTTTGACATCAGACTCAACATTTAAGTTACAAAGAGGAGAATCTTTATTTCAGGTCATTCCGGCCAAAAAACACCACTATGTCGGGCAACACGCCATGAGTTATGTTTAGATCTCTGCTGGAGTCATTGTAAGCGTGCCAACTGAGCATGTGCGAGTCATTACTCAGGTATGCTGGGAGGAGATCAGGTTACACTGGACTGCTCATCCATCAGAGCCAGGAGAGACGGCGACCGCTCCAGAACGCGCTCCCAGGGAGCGAACACCGGCTCATGACAGGAAAAAGAGTGCGGCAGAAAGCCCGCCGGATCTGAGAACCACAGGTTCAAATCTGTTCAGCGCCTGCAGTAGCAATCACAGAACAACAGTCAGCACAGTACATGTTTTAGGGTTCACTTTGTACACTTTTTGTTTTCATCCTCCTGCTGTCAAAACATCTGACACTGCGCCTCATCTGCAAAGATCTGATAACAAGCTGGACGACATGTTCTGAGGGAACATGTTCTGTTTCCAGAGAAATGTCTAAAATAAGTTCGCTATGTGGGGAGACAAAGGCTGCACGCTAGCAAAGAGTTCCTCCTGCTTTGAACTAGTGGAGTATGGAGACACAATGAAACACAAAGTAGGTTCCTTTGTGAGTCCTGTGTTCATTGATCTTGAAAAAAAAGAGAAATTCTTTTCATCGTGTTTGTTTTCACATAGTAAAAACAGTTCATGATATTCTCCATGCTTACAAAGGCAGAACATGTGGTAGCTCCGATCCAGGAGAAATAGTTGTGGAACGGTGGTCTTAGGGGTTCACTGGAGTTCATCCATTCAGTCCACATGTGTTTCGTAGATTTAGAGAATGCATTCCATGGTGCTGTGTGAGGTACTCTCAGAGTATGGGGTCTTGTCCGGGACACCATTTTTGTTGCCCACAGTATGTCAAATCTGTTTCCAGTGCATTCTGGCCTTTTTTTGTCTTTGGTTCTTTTCTTCGGGGAAAGACATTTATAGCAGCCAGATGCTTGAGCGAGTCTCGTTTGGGGACCACAGGATTTTCGCTTTTGCAGATGATGTTGTCCTGCTGAACCAGAACCTTTGTACAGTTGAGAGAAAACCTTCATTGCGTTTTCAGCTTAAAAAACTGAATCCAGATTATCTTTAAAAATAAAAAATCTGCAATGAAACCATCCTGGATGAACGAGTTTTCACTGTTAGAAAACTGCAAACCAAACTCTAGTGGTCATTTAAGGAACTGCAGTGTTAAGTACCTCCTCTTTGGCTTGGATTAACTTAGCAGGTGTTTTTCATCCATCCATCCATTTCCTTAACCCACTTTATCCCCTTCAAGGGGCTGCCAGAGTCTAGTCCAGCTACTGTTGGGGGGATGGCTGTAAACACTCACACTTAAGGACAATTCAGAATCAGTAACCCATGAAGCATGTTTTTGGAGTTCTTTTTCATATCAATAAAAAAGTTTCAATATTAAAATCAACAAAAAACTCAAATCTTTTAGTTTTCATTTGGTAAAATGCGTGCTTTATTTTAAACTAAACATTTGTAGCTATCAAGACTTTCCTTTGCTGTCTTTTGTGTTCTATAGCATGTTTTCTAGAGTATAAGTCGCAGGAGTAAAAAAAAAAAAAAAGCACAATGAAGAAGACAAAAACATTTACAAGTCACTTTGTGGTAGAAGTTGCACTTGGGTTTGTTGCATTGACACTGAACGTGGCTCCAGCGTCCACTGCCATTTTTTCCAAGCGTGCCAAATTCACATCCGCTGCCTCTGACATTTAATTTAATGCTCGATGTCTGTCCAGATGCTCCCTCGTGGATGGAAGAAGCTACCGTCAGGTTGAGAGATCGAGTGTTCTACATCGGTAGGCACGTTTTCATGAGATCATGTGGTCTTTTTTTACCGCCATCTTTCCTGTGTACTGCAGAAGCTGCTTCTGAATGCCCTGGCCAAACTGTGCAAAAAAGTGCGACTTATACTCTGAAAAATTCACAAGTTGTTCCATTTGAGCAGCATATGGAGGAAAGTAAACCTTTATTCAAATGTCTTACTCTGGCTTCCACTATTTGGAAATGTAATTAGGCGTGCAGCCTTTTCATTACTAATCAACTTTTAGCCACGTCTTTTGATAAATTGATTCTATGAATGTTTTGAATTGTTTTTTATAATTCTTTTGAAGCATTTTTTTCCAGTGCTCACACAGTATTCGACCACACGGAACATTTTGACAATTTTATCCCCTTATATTAGAAATCTTTTACCTTCTTCATCATTTTTAGCATCCGCGATAATGAGCCTCTCCGAATGCTTCTCTTTGCTTGATGGAAAGTCAACCGAGCTGGAGGTGTGAACTGAGGTTTTTGGAGAAGTTGGGATTCTGGCTTCACTAATGAACACAAGCCGATGCGACGTGCTGCTGGTTCAAATATCTGCCGGAGCCTTTGTGTGCAGAGCCTCTGGCCCTCTCGGCCTCATTAACGTGATCTCTGACAGCGAGGACGGGCGCTGCGCGTTCTCGGGACGCTGAGGGCGAGCTTAGATTTCTTTTTTTTTCTTTTTTTCGTGTGTGTTTGTGTCTGCGCTTGTGGTGGGCTGTTTATTACCCTCTCAATGGGTTTCTGATAGATCCCATAACCCCTTGCTGGCTGACCTCCAACCAAACACAGACTTTTATAACTAGCACTTAGGCAGCATCAGTTTTAGCAGAGAGCATATGCCTCTGTGCATGTCTGAGTGTGCACTGGTGCGCCTGTGTGCTTGATATGTGGAACAGGCAGGTCTTTAAATAAAGCCTGCAGCCCTCTGAAAGCAGCCTCGGCGTCAAACCGACTCTCCCACAGAGAAACAGGAAAAGCAGCAGCAGCACTTTGAAATCTGGACCGCCAAAGTTAGTTGTCATGCTATTCCACTGTTCCCGAGTGGCTGTAGCCTTCCCGCCTCAAACCTCAGCAGAGGTTTGTGTTTTTTGCGCGTGGGTGTGGAGACTGTCACCGTGGCGCTACTCGGCGGGCAGAACAGAGCTGCGTCTGTGGGCGTCCGGGGTGGGGCCTGTGATGTCTGAGGTGGCCGCTCCGGGCTGCCAGAGGGCAGGAAATAACTTTGCACGGACACACAGCCTCTGTTCGGCCTGGGGGCGTCGATCCCGGGACACCTCAGAGAAAAGTCGGAGCGCTTCATTAGATCCATCAACTGTCACGTTCTTTTTTTAAGCACCAGACAACATCTCACATCAGTTACAAATGCTGTATCAGAGAGGCTGTTTTCAACCTGTGAGGTCATAAAAAAGCATCTGATGCAGATGTTGACCTGCTCCAAACTGTTCTGAAAACATGTTTTCTGTCCTTGGCTACACTGTGGTTAGCACTGATTACTATACTAATAGAATTCTCAGGTTTAAATTATTTTCATGAGTGCGCCCCAACTTCCGCCTACAGTCCAGAAACACACTTTGTGTGTGATTTGGGGCTATAAAATCCCATTCTGATCATCTTTTAATTGTTCCCAGTAGTAAGAACTGTATCATTCATATGATCATTATTTCACCAAAACCACATTTTCTCAGAGTGGCTCTTAAAAGATGTTAGATTTACCTTGTAGTGTATAAAGTCATCATCTTTGCTGATGATGGTGTGTTTTTCAGAAGTTGCTTTATGCTAACTTTGTTGTTACTGTTGTTGCTGCTGTGTTTTTGCCCAGCTTTACATAGGAGTCAGATTTGAAAATTTATGGTTATAATCGCAGCTTCAGTTATTAGTGCAGGCGGCGCGATCTTCATCATCCTCATTGCTCAACTACCGAACGAGGAAGGACTTGTTTTTCTTCTGCTCCTTATTCACAGTGATCTGAATACAGAAATGAAAAACTGAGCTTGATTTTCTTTATATATATATATATATATATATATATATATATATATATACTCCAGCATCAGATACCACAAGAACTTGTTAAAAACACAATTCTTATCGGTGTGTTTAAATTGTCTCTTTGGTGTCTGTGTCTTGCTGTGGCAGAATCATATACCCCTCCTGAGACAAGCTCCACCTCACCCCATGATCTCGCACAAAAAGAAAAAGCTTGAATAGATGATGTTTCTTGTCCCATCCAATCAGCAGGGAGGGTCAGCACAATCTTACTTTTGACCTTTCCCCTTTTAGCTCTCCTGACGTCAATATTTAATGCCTTTTTTTTCTTTTAATCTTTCCAGAAAATTTCCCTGAAAATGAATCGAGAGACGTCTCCATCGTCACGTGAGCACCATAATTGAGGCGCTGCCTTCCGCCGTTAAAAGGTCACCACTGCTCTAAAATGTACTGGTTTGTTCACTTCTGCTCGCAGGAGACTCAGCAGCTCTCAGGGAAAGTTTCTGATCGAAATGACTGAGCTAATGAGCAGCAGGAATACGTCGACGGCTCGATGCCGACAGCTTCTGATATTCCTCCCGTCAAACCTGGAGACAGAGCTCACCTGCCAGTCCAGGCACGTCCTATTATAGCAGCGTATTCTGTTTGTTGCCATGGACACAGATGCAGCGGGGTAACCGAGAGAGGCTGCATGTTAATGCGGCCATGGAGGGCAAATATCTGGACTCTGCAATATTAGGCTGCCTCAGCTGGAGGCAAACAAACCGAGGAGAGGATGTTAAATGACAAATTTCTCCATCTATGCGTTCGTTCATCTCTCCATCCGTTGGTCTGTTGGGATCTGTCATGCGTTCTGGCTGCACTAAAGCAACAGATCTGTTCTGTCTGGTTTACAGCTGGACCAAACAGGAAGTGAAGGAATCAGAGGCGACTGAGCTTCCTTCATCTGTTCATTCATCTTTTTTTTCATCAATCATCCATAGCTGGGACGTAAAGAGGAAAGATCTTCCCAAACCTGTCCTCTGAATTTCAATTCATCTCTCTATCATTTCCTTTTTAGTCATTTATTTCTTTTTTTAATCATTTTATTGTCTCTTCTCTTCCTAACATTTATCGTTTGTCTATTAATTCTTTATGCTTCCATCTATTCATTATTCATCTGTTATTTTTTTCATAATTTATCCCTCGTTCTTGTCTTCCTTCCTTAACCTTCTTCTCTTCATCCATCCTTCCATTTGACCTAAAATGTATCCATCCCTCTTTCCTTAAAATCATCAATTCATCCATCCCCCTCTTTATCATTTATCCTTTTTTCCTCCTTTGTGACACTGAACTAGTTAATAAAAGAGCCTGGTGCATCATGGGATATCTGTCAGTCTCCGCAATCCAAAAAGGTTTTTGAATTTTTGCCAATTGAATTGTTGGAGGTGAGGGTGGCGCTCAGGGGAATACCTTGCTGATGACCTGCCGCCTACAAACTGGGTGGATGTTATCACCACGGCGACCACCTTCTGAGGAAGGCGCTGCCTCCTGCGGTCAAAGTGTGCTAAAACAGCTGGTCCAAACAGACCCGCTGGTAGGGACGAGGCGGTGCAGCACCGAGCGGCTCTGCTGTGATGTTGAATTAGAAGTGACTGGTGTAATCAGCGTCTGCGGCTCCTGCTCTGAACCTTCACTTTCCGGGACCGTCTCCGTGTTCCAGGCTGTCCTCAAGGCTGCTGTGAGTCCCTGCCGCTCCTCCAGAGCTTCCTCGCTCTCACCGCTTCCAAAGCTTTCTGGAAACCATCTGGCAGAAGGTAGTGAGTGAAATGACCACGTGCGTCTTAAAGCTGACCTTTCCGCTGATGTCATCCTAAAACTAGCTTTTTTTTTTACTTTGGCCTGATGTCTGGTTCCAAATAATGCTTGATGGAGCTCCTGAAGTTGTTCTTCTACAATTCAAAGCTTTCACTTCATAGCAGTTACAGAGCAGGTTACACCATTACTGCATCCATCCAACTATAAATCCATCTATGATATCCCATCCATACCATTTCTCAGTCAAGCAGCTTTACTAACGAGGCTCAGGATCATTTCCAAAATAAACATTTCTGAACACAGTGCTCAGAGGAACACCAACATTTGTCGCCTGCTGCAGATTCCAAAGACTCTGGGATCAACTCCACACCTGCACAGATGAGGACTTTCTCCTCAACAACAGAATGCAGAGACTTCAAAGTTCAGCTGGAAAGAGATGAGTGTTTTTCTCTAAGGTGGTCCAACCTCTGAGCTCGGCCCACATCCACCTAAAGGAGCGTCCAACACCTGAAATTCTGACTAAGCAATAAAAGCTTCAACCCAGCGTGTCATTCACAAGTTTAATGATGGAGTGCTAAACTCATTATTTTCTGTTCGTTTCTCCAACGGTGCAAACCTCCAGCTCAGTTTGCCTCTGAAGAAATGAGCTGTGGCTGCAGGCAGACCTTCACTGTCGGCTGGAGGAGACGAGGAGGCTAACCCTCCTGTCCAACACGAAACAGCTACTCCACATGTCTCAAACGTTGTTTTACAATCCCCATATTTATTGTAGGAGTGAAAACTGTCAGTAAGATGAAGAAAAAGCGTTTTAAAACCCGAGACACAAACGCAAGAGTCCTGCTTTCAGTTTGAGTCATTTTAGATTATCACCGGCGGCGATGGTGATGGCGGTGAGCTGCAGGATTGATGAGACGATTCTGTGATTCCATCGAAACAAAACGTTCAAGTTTTCAGGATTATTTAATTAGCAGCAACACTAATGGACACAGCGACCACAAACACAAGACAAACAAAACCTTTTGATCTAAATATTGGATGAGATCACAATAATTCATTGTCATTTTAAACACCAAAAGCTCAATAAAATAAAATAAATCTTTAATTTTAATTTAATTTGCTTAAAAACTGGAATTTTAAAACTGCTTTACTTTAAAAATGTACTTTTTAAAAGCCCCTTTTGACTTTATGTAACTGTTTTTTTTTTTATTTCGTCCAATCTTTCCTTTTCAATTGTTTCTCCAAAGTAAAATGTCATCATAAATTATATCATAATATTATCTCAAAAGCACACGAGCGATATTTTATGCCAGCATCATATTTTATTCTTCCACTTTCATTATGTTAACTGTTTAACACAGGGTCATGTGATACATTTCTTTTATGGCACAATGTAAAAAAGTCTTCAATAAGTGTTTTCTTTTGTTCGTTACATTTCACAAACATGTTGAATTAATGTTTGAAACACAATTGCAGCTTTAGTACCTTTTTTAGTTAATTAAATGTTATTCATTCATTATTTGTCCTACATGTAGCTTCACATTACATTTGCAAAAAGTACAAATAAAACTAAAAGTTTACATTTAAAAAATCAGAATTAGGTGAACTGTTACAACCAAACATGTAAATATATATTTTTTATGATTACTTATTTAGCTAACAAAAACAGATAATAATCATTTTATAATATATTAATCTGATTTAAATAATCAACCTTTGGCAGAACTTTTTTTTTAAAAACTTTTTTTTTTTTTTAATCTTCACCTGGACGATATTATTTGAGAAGTTATGATGTAATTACAGTATAACAAAGACAATTCACGTGTTAATTCATTGCTAACTGCTGGTAACAGTGTCATAATTAAGCGTTTATTCATATTTCTGATTGCAGCTCTGCAAAAAACTACAAAAACTCTTCCCTGAAAGAATCTGCATCATAAAAAAGTTCCCATTTCTTAAGATGACCGTGTGTCTTCATGTCGAGCATTAAGCTCAGATCTCCTCCGGTGTCAGAGCAGATTCCTGGTGTGTTAATTGGCTGAAACATCAAACGTGACGACTTCATTAGAGCGTGTGCGGACAGATGGGGGCTGCTGGAGCACTTCTCATCTGGGAGACGCTCTCTCTTCTCTCTTCATCCTCCGTCGGTTTCAATGGACTCGTGTTTACTTTCAATGAAACCTTGAAGTTCTCATCTGTTCTGCAGCAACAAGTCAGAACCAGCAGATCCGTCAACTCACCAAACTCCGAGGAGGACAAAAGATGTTTTTTTTCTGTCAGAGTTTAGATGTTCACACCTGCTTCTTACACGTTTTCACGTGTCAGGTGTGTGCACGTATGTGCTGCAGTCAGCTGGACTTCAGTGGGGTCCAAAATTGCCATAGCAGGAAGGGAATTGCCCGCATGCTGGCTGCTGGTGGGGAATGAAAACAAAACACACCTGAATGACTCCAGCTCTTGTGAGAAACTCTGGAGGTGACCTCCATTTGGGCACTTTTATGGTACAGAGCCGGAGAAACGTGGAGTCAGAGGAACTCTTAAAGTCCAAGCAAAACTCAGAAATACAGAAAAGTAGACGGAAACCAAAGCAAACTCAAGCAGAAGTAAAACAGACTGGATCAACCATGACCACAGCCATGACCTGCAAACTGAACTGAAGCTGGAAGAAGTCCTCTAGCAGAACCAGTCATTCTTTCTTCACTGTCAGTACCGTCATGATCGTGCACAGGCTGGATTTGATCTATGATGCAGAAATGCAGCCTTAAGGAACTCCAACTACAGTAAAAAAAAATCTACTATTGAAGATTTTAAAGAATTATTTTCCCAGGAAGGACGTCTACAGGAACAGAGCTGGGAAAACGGAAAAGCCTGGAGCAAGATTTGTGGAATTTGCACCGTTTTGACTTCTTGCTCCCAGCCTCTACCTATTGTAGGTGGCGGACGAGCATTAGCAAACACAGAATCGCCTCCCTGCTGCCTTATTGTCTGGCATGATCACCAGCAGCTGAGCGTGTTCTTGAACATATCTGTGCACACACTCGGACTAACACCGGCACTCACCTATAACCACAGGGAGGAATTTGGGGCAGCATCTCAACCTTATTTCTGTCTGCAAAGTCCTCATCTGTTGTGGTAGCGACAACACTTCACTAACAACAATGAAAGCTGAATAGAACAACAAAAAATATTCAGGTTTTTGATACCTTTAAGGCCCCAAAGTTTCCAATTAAACTTGAAAAGAAGATGGATACAGACATGGTACACATTTTTAATGAATGAAGTGATTTTGTTCTACCTGGAAATGGGTTCACAGGTGGACCTCTGACCCCATGGAACTGCTTCAGCGGGATGCTGGATTTTATGGCTGGAGAACTGGACTTCATGGTGGATGAAATGCCTAAAGAGGCAATTTCAGCTTGAATGGACCTTGTTTCTTGGTTCGTTTGTGTTTTTTTCCTCTGACCCACTTCAGGTGGACCTTGCATCTCTCTGGGTAATTTTTGGTTGATAAAAATTCAAATGGATCAGTTTGGGTGGATCCCACTTTGCATTTGTTTGGTTCAGGTGAAGCTTCCACCTTGTTGTTGAGTTCATACAGTGTAAACCAGATCGCTGACCCTACTGATGGCACACGGATCCAACATCCAATGAAAACGGCTCATTTGGGGCCAATTTTTTAGTAGTTTTCTGTATCGTAACAATGACATGAGATCTGAAGAGAAGGATCTGTTTAATCCTGGACTATTACCGTTGGATCTCAGCTCTTCAACATGCAGTTGACCAATCGTCAGATTTGGTTTTTAGAACTGCCTGGAGGCGTTGCACTCAAACCTTTGCATATGAACATTCACTGAGTAGCTTTCCCGATAAACGCTTCCCTCCAAAGTGCTCCGACCTAAAAATAAGGCTCCCTGAATCATTGATGGGTTAACAGCCAGAGTGTTTCTGCGGGGACAAAGCAGGCTGGCAGGACTGCAGGCCTCAAGCAGCTGCAGGACTTTTAATGGTCTCCCTGTCACTGCAAACGTCTTCCAGCTTTTCTGCAGCCGCGGCTGAGAGGGGGGTGGTCTAACCGAGGAGGAGAAAGACAGCAAACTGATAGCAGGGCGGCAGCGACGCAGCTCCCTGAGGCCCTTTGTGGAGATAAGAGAAGCTGATGGATGAAAAAGGAAAGGAGAGGCTCTGACTGCAGAAAAGAAACGTATGAAGAAAAAACTAAATAAAACTGTTTGCCTGAGGCTGTCGTCCAGAACCCTCTGATTCAAAGGAGGAAACATTCAGATCATTATTAAACATCCATTACATTTAATGGACACACAGCTTAATGCTACCTCCACCTCTGCAGAGCACACTTCCAATGAAAAGTCGATGTAAACATGTGTAAACTCTTGCTTTCACGCATCACGACGCCACTTTCTGCAACCATTTTTGAACTGTACGTATAAACTATCCAGCCATTGCGCGCTCGTTTTTGATTAATCACGGACTGGAATGTGGTGGTGACGTTTGGATGGCGTCCCCTTTCATCCACAGAAGTGTCGAGCGTAAATTGTGGTGGACGAGTGGTGGACGAGCACTAGTATTGTATTTTAGGCCACAAGAAGATGTTAAAAACACCGGAGTGTGTCTTTAAGATGGATTTTTTTTTTGCCCATCAGGACCAAATGAGTCAACAGAGACCAGTTGGAAGATGTGGTCTTGGTCTTCCAAACGGCCGGTTTGGAACTCATAGGGTGTTGTAGACAGACGTTGAGAAAAGTAAATAGCTGTGGAAAAAAAAAGCCATGAGCCGTGCTAAAGCAGCTGTTGAATGAAATGCACAGAAATGCCTCATGTTAAGTAAAAGGATGGAAAAAGAATTGTTGCTGCTTCACTGCAGGATCATTTCCCTGACTTGTGCAGAACATCAGACCGCCATGTCTCACTCCCAAAACTCACGGTCAATGGGTACAGCGACAGTCGCACACAAATGTTCACAAATTGGAGTGCGCATGAAAAAGTGCGATTGGAATGTGAACTGAAACAGAAAAGAAAAAACAAAAAGTGAAGTTTGCCCTCAATACAGAACAAAGTACTGGGCCGATGGGCTCATAAGGCTGAGCCTAAAGCTACGTTCACATCACCCTCAAGCAGCCTGTGTAAACGCAACTTATTTACTCAAGTTTCTACGACTCTTTCTAGGCTCAATGCACAACTCTGAGCGGCTGTTCAACGCACATTATTAAACCACTTAAACCAGGCAAAACTTTGACCAATCAGGGACTTGGATTTGGTGGTGATGTATGGATGGCGCTGGTCCAGTGTGTCTGTAGGAAGTTGGATGGATGGAGAAAAAGAAACAGAACCAAAGTAGAAACATACAAGTTCTATGGTCAGAATCAGACAAATGTTCTGGAGCAACAAATCACAGCTTTGGTCATTCTTCTGACAAACTGATCCTTGTGTTGCTTCTAACTGGACGCTTTTGTCTGTTTTGTGAGCCACAGGACGGTAAAGGTTCAATAAATGTGGTGTTTGCGACGGCGCAGAGTTGTTGATGTCGGGTCGCAGCTGCTTTTTATTTCACACGCAGGACCGACTGTTCGCTGTGCCACTGTTGACGAGTCAGCGGGTCTGGCCTTCGCTTCTAGCCGCGACCTCTGATAAGGCCTGACAGACCGTTTACCCTCTGATGTTTCTGCATGGCTTGTCACCGACTGGGCTGCTGTCTGTGGCTCTGCCGCTTCAAAAGTCAAAACGAGACGCGAAACGACAACAAAAAAAATGGACAGAAGTGTGAGAGAAACCAACACGAGCTGCTGCACTTTGACACAGAGTTCAGGACATGGCGTTTGCAGCACAGAGAGCAGCAGACAGATGAGGAAATGTTGGCTCTCACAGCAGCCTCAGTGTCCAGTAACAGCCTTCTCTTATTGGCTCATTCCTTTCACCGCCCCACGGAGCAGCCCAATCCTGCTGGGACATCTTATGCAAACTGCTGCTGGGCAAACATTACAAACCAGGTCAGAACAGAGAGACCTGCTGCCTCAGGGGGCTCTGCAAACACCAGGCCGGAGCGCCACGGTTCCACGTTGATCCTGACCCAAGGCCAGACACAACAAAGAATCCGTTTGACTCGGCACAACACAGTGAGACGTGCACGTCCAACTGAAGGAAGATTGAGCTGATCGGATACTGATCTCGTTGAGGCAAAAAGTTCCTTCAAAAAAGTAAAATATGATTCCTGTTCTCATTTTAAGTAATGACATTCCAATAAATAATAATCCTAGGAAATGCTAAGCTGGCCCGTCTTCTCCAAACGTGAGTTAAAAAAGCATTTAATGTCAAGGTGACCCATCTAAGGCTCAAAATGTTCTTCTCTGAAGTTAATTAATCCTCAATAATGGCTTTAAAACTCTTCTGAGTCGGACGAACAAGAGGGATGTGTGTCGGGAACCGAGGCTGAAAGGCCCTAAAGGGCAGGAGGCTGGGCTTTAGGCGTCAACCTGAACCTGGTGGGACAGTGACAGACGGGCAACAGAAAAACAAAAGAACACAATCCGAGGCTTTAAGGACCAGACAAAGTTTCTAGCATTGTAACCTAGTAGTCGAGTCCACTGCGGTTGAGGGTTCTAGTCCACAGTCAGGTCATGCCATAGACTCCAAGAATGGAACCCAATGCCTCCTTGTTGACACTAAGCAACCCTACACAGAACCCTTCAATATGCTGATGATACTCTGGCCTTATCTACTACTAGTTATTTGTATTAGCTGAGTAACCCCAAAGAGAAGCAGCAAGAGCAAAGATGCAAAGACTGGAATCTAACACGCATTATCCAAAATCATTGAAAGAAATCCCAATGTCCATTTCTCTGATTTAAATAAGTCTTTGGCATTAAAGTCATACTAGAACTCCTTTCTTTGCTTTCCATCTCGATGCTAACAAGAGAATCGTCTTCCTCAGAATGAAGGAGGCAAACTGGATCGTGAGGACATTCAGTCTGAAGCAAGAAAATGAACAAGTGCGATCCTCAAGACTTCTATACAGCAAGTGAGGTATAATGCATAGACGATGCAAAAATATCCAACCGTCCGTGTTCCACGACGATGCTGGAGCCTATACTTCAGAATAAAAGTGGGATCTACGACGGACACATCACCAGGATATAAACAATGTCTATTCTGTTAGAAATTAAAATGGACTCATGTTTATGTTACAATATAATCAGCCATCACTGTTCACAGTCCCCACAAACATCTGCAGCGAGCAGGATTAACTGAGCCACATTGTGTCTTTCAGCCCCATCATCCATGTGGATTAACGTTTTGATTTGAAGCAAATTAAACCTGACCATAATCTATTCCTGAGGCCATCCAACCGGTTTGTTTCAGTACTTTTGAAACATCAAGTTTTATGCCCTCTGCACTGTCAACCTGAAACGTCCCGATAAAGAGCTTATTTCAAGTTCAATCTAGCAAAGCCAAAGGTTGGAAATCTGTTACTTTTTTAGACAACCTATGAAAAGACGTTAACCTGATAGTTTCCAAAGGGTTTGTGATATCAAGCTCACATGTGGCAGTGAGTCTGAATTTTTCCCACATGAGTGAGAAACTCCATCCATCCACTTTCTAAACCCGTTTTGTCCCTTTTGGGGTCATGGGGCTGCCAGACCCTAACCAAGCCACTTGGAAGAAGGCTGGGCACAATAAAGTAGATTGAAACACAACAAACAACTCATTCCCAGCATGCACAGAGTGACAGATGAGAGGAATGAATCACTCCAGCCGGACAGAAGCTGAACTCACTGTTGAGATCAGAGCACTTCAGGCCAACCGGCCCAATGGCTTTGATCTGAGAGAGCAGGAGAAACAAAGAAACACAACAACAAATCTGTCATAAGAACAACTGTAACTTCTGTACACATCTAGCCAAGAGAACCAAGTGGTATGAAAGGATGACGAGAAAGATCTCCGTTTACACAGCGAGCATCTTTGGGGTGTTTGATATTTGATCTGTTCATTTCAAGAAGTGATGTAATTTAAAAAAAACATTTGTTTTGGTTTTTTATCTTTAAAAAATGAGTTTTTTTTAAATAATTTTGTCTACAAACGACATACTCTAAAATACCACTGGGAACACTTTGAAAATAGCTCAAAAGATGATCGGAGTGGGACTCAAATTGTTCAAATTCCTTTATTCATTCTGTCACTTTGTCAATAATTGCGTTTTCGGAGGATGGGAGGGGCTTTGGATCAGCTTTGTCTTGGAAAGAAGACATGCCTCTAATTATTCATCCCACCCCCTCCACACATATCAAGAAAAAGCATCAAATATTAATATCTGTACATGAAAGTCGATAGGAAGTTTGTTTTCTTTTTTGAAACCACCCTCCAGTGGTCATTTGAGGAACTACAACATTTTGTAAAAACTGTGGGGTTGGAACTAACTTATTTAACTAACTTGTTGATTAGCTGTTTTCTTTGAAGACTGGTGTTGTTACAAACTATTTTTGTTTTAGTGCGACATTTTGGTTCTGAAGGATCCACTTTTGGGTTTAATCTTTAAAACATTTGAAAATGTGCGGGTTTGTGGTTTCCACTCCATCCGTTTCCATCAAACGCCTCTTGGTGAAGCTTGCTCCAGGAATCTGTTACAAACCGTTTTGTCTGCAAAGTTCAGAGCAGACGCCTCTTTCACGGCTCATTGCGAAGCTAAAAAAAAAAAAGTCTCAAAGAAAGTGCTCGTTTGGCTAATTACTCGGAGGTAAGCTTTTCCCGCTGTGGTCATTGTAAAAACCTCAATCCCCTGCAGCAAATCTGCCCTCGAATGAGGCGTCTAGAATTAGAGCAGCCAGCTTTTGAACCTCCGTCCCTCTCTTAATGTTACTTGAAGCCCGAGAGGATTACCGCCGTGTAGACGGGTAATCCTTGTGTGGTTATGCGCTCCTGACATATCATTTTCATGTCCTAATCTCACCGCGTTTACAGCGACAGATTAAAGTCACAGAGGGGATTAAAATCCACACGACAGCTGTCTTGAATGGAGCGAGGGAACAAGCAGAGGTTCTGCAAGCGGGCAGCTCGCCTCTCATTATCTGGGTTATTTATAGTTATCCCATTAAAAAAAAGAAGGAAAAAAACAGCAGGGCTGAGCTGTTCAAGAAAATCTGCTTTTCTTTGGGTTTCTGAGATCAGATTTAGGTTTTTCTTGGTTTCATGAGAAGATGGTATCTGCCAAAGTTTGCCATGGAAACGTCGGAAACTGAAAAAATCTGTTTCCTGTGTCTGGCGTTAGATGGCGACGGCCAAACCGACATTAATGAAGCAGACGGTCAGCCTGGGTCACACCCAAAGTCTTCCTACCATCACAGCTGAGATGGTTTTGCTCTGCTGTGGAGCCGAGGCGCAGCCGTTTGTGGTGGAGGACCAGGAACCTTATGGTCCTCTAACTCCAGAAGCAGACCGCCTTCAGGCAGATGCAACCATGCTGGTGTAGCAGATTCCCGCCCAAAGGAATGAACTCTGGGAATACTTCTGTTCAAATAACAAACCGAAACCTTTCTGTAGGCTTCACCTGTACAAAGATGACCAACCAAAGGAGCAGAGGCAACGTTCAGGTTCTAAAACTGATCTTGTAGGATTTGTTTAACTGTAGTCTTTTACTTTTCAGGTAAATGCGTTGATCACTGGGAACGCTTCTACCATAGATCAAAAGATGATCGGAGCGAGACTTCAATAACTTTATTTAAACCTGCAGCTTGACACCGATCTTCAAGCATTTACCGTACTTTCTAAAGTTACATGTTTTTTAAGGTCATTGCTCTTGGATCTTCCCTGCATTGAGGATGGACTTGTTGATGGTCGAACACAAGACGACTCGGCGTGACGTTAGGCCACAATGTTTATTCAGTAGTGTTGTTTCAATTTACAGGTACAATACTGTCAGCTTTGTAAGACTAAAAAAAAAAGTTAGCTTTACAGTCACGCTGCCCCCACCCCACCACCACACTCTCAGCAGGAGCATGTTTCCACATAGGCACTTTGAAGGTTTCAGACTTGTGAATATACACATATATAAACTTATATATACTTTAATATCATCTCATACGCTAACGAAGAATAAAAACTAACATACGGGAAACACGTGGGGGCGGGGCAATAAACAGTCTTTGGGTGCAAGTGGGTGTGGCTGACCACGTGACCTCTAGATGTTGAAAGAGCACAAAACCAGGCAGACCGAAGGAGCCATCGGGTCACAAGAAATAATAAAGAGAAGAGGGCGGGATCTAAAAGTCATGTGACATGGCTGCAGCCACGCTGTGAACTTCACACCCAGCAAAGCATAATGGGTGCACGATAACGGAGGCCTCCAGGCGTTGAGAAAACTTCAGGAATGTCCGGAGCACGCAGACTTGAGCGTGTGTCAGACACGAGCGGAACTGTGCATCTGTGGGGGTCAAAGACAACAGTGCCCCCCTCAGGTGAGAGCTGTACTGACCGTGTAAATCTGGGAAACTTGCTCAAGCAAACGTGCAGGTTGTTGTGTTTAGAATTCCGATCTTCTGTAGACAACAAAAAAACGGAAGCCGACACAAAGTAACAGTGAGAAGCTGGCAAAGAGTCGCCAAAACAAATACTGAAAGGCATGAATGAACGGGTCCGGACTACAGAACAGCGACAGAAAAAGCTCCTTCGAAGGGCAAACAAGGATGTTAACTGATGCTTGTTTCCACTGCAACTTGCGCTTTTACGCTGCTACAGTCAGCAGCGCTCTGCGGCAGAACTCGTCAAGAGCCGGCTGTCAAGGTTTCAAAAACACAGAAGAAAAAAAGTCTCTGCAAGGATGCTAAAAGCTCTCATTTGACCTCTGCCATGTTTGGCTGCTGCTTAGTGTGCTCGCACGGCTTTTCCTGGACTCTAGTGGACAGTCTCTGGCGATGTTTCAGCCAACTGGGCGGGGCTTTATGCATAAAACTCCTTGGTGGGGGCCTTCTGGTAAGCTGCGCCGGAGGGCTTCCTCTCCCCTAAGTCGTAACTGCCCTCGTCCTTCTTCCTCATGCGGTAGACAAGCAGGAGGATGAGGAAGATGGCAAACAGGAAGCCGATCACGCCACCTGCAATAACAGCTGAAACGGAGGAAGATGCGATTAATGTCATGAAATTTAAAATCTGACTATTGAGTCAAAGTGATTTTTGTCACGGCCCATCAGTCTGTCTGTGATTGGTTGGCTATTGTGGCACATTTGTAATGCGATGCCCTGCTCGTTCAGAAACACCACAGAGAGAGATTGTTTTGTGCCATCAATTGTTTTGATCGCACATATTTGAGAGTGCAAAATGAAGTAAAGTACAAAAAAATGCAAAAAAAAAAGTCTTTTGAGCACACAAAATGTAAGTTTTACACTCCAAACAGTGAGTGTTGTGCTTGTAATGATGACACAAAAATCACTCCATAAAAAACTTTGACAATAGAGAAGATTATACCTTTAAAATAAACCAAACCATCATCAGCGAAGATGATGACTTTCTTATCTTTGACTTTATATACTAGGGCAGTGATCCCCAACCTTTTTCAGGCTACAGACTGGTTCAATGTCAGACAATATTTTCATGGACTGTATGAGTCTGTGGTGGATTTCTGATTTTTATTGGTTTGTTTTTATGTTCCAGTTTCTCTTAACTTTTAAGGCTAAAGTTCATCTTCATCCTCTGTAAAATATCTGAATCTGGTTTATAACTTCTTTGCACACTAGATTCCCTATAGAAAGCATTAAAATTTGCTTAACCTATAACTGTCAAAGTAAAAGCTGAAAATTCAGATGCCAACTTCAGTGTGTCAAGTGTGACATATAAATCCATAAAAAAAAATTCAATAAAACTGGTATTTATGAGTATAATCATAAATATGAATCCATCATTTGGGCAGCTTTATTTGGAGCATCAATGTAATATTCCACAAATACAGCGCTTTCAACTTTCTTCAAAATGTTTTCACACATGATTGCAGCAGAGCTGCCCTGTACTGGCAAAAGCTCAGCCACTGTGAGAAAAGTGGGTTTTAGTGCCTTGCCCAAGGGCACTTTAACATACGAGGTTGGTCAGAGTGGGAACCAAATCGACAGTTCAACCGCTGCTCCAACCGTTGAATTAGTTCTTCAAATATTATGACTTTAAAGGAAATTCCTGTCACTCTGCACCAAAACACAATCACAGCTACCTATATGTTTAAAATAAACAATAGAAAACATGTTATTGCTGAAGGCAAAGTATGTAGACGTTTCATACAATTATTCAATTTCAGCTACATAACATCCTCACATATTTGCCCTAAAACAATCCTGTGTTTAGAATTTTCACATCATGTCAACCTTTTGTTCCATTTTCTGCAATATTGATGAATTCTAACTGAAGTCACCTTCTTAAACTGTACTTTTGTTCCATTCCAAAATGAAAACAGTCATTTTTACTTTTATCATGTCTGCTGGCAAACCTTTGCTGGCTGAACTACAGACCTGCGTGTAAACGGGCTTCAGTTTACAGCTTAGAATCTAACTTTGATAATACATTAAAATATAAACTAAACTTCTATTAAATAGTATTTTTTTAAATTGATATGGTGTGTTTGAAATCAACATTACTGTCCACTATTTTGACTTAATCACAATAACTATCAATATTTGTAAAATAATAAATAATTAATTTATTTTTGAGTTTTGAAATTATCTATATTCCTTAAATATTTACTATTCTTTCATTTATTTTGACTCTCTTTTTCAAACTTGTTCTTAACATTTTCCGTGTTAACTCTCTACAACCTCATTTTTATTTTTTAACTAGCGTATCCTCTTGACCTTCATCTTCAGCTTTATTCTCATTGTTCACAAATTTTCCCAACATTTTTATTTCAACTCTAAATGAATTTACATGGATTAGCAAAAATATTTTCTATGTTTTTGACTTAATTCCAAATGGAATGACTAAAGCTGGACTCCCACCTGCCAACACCTCCGTTCTCTGGAAAAGGTTCTCTGAATGGACCTCAACGGGCTCCGGGGCAGAACCTGGAGAACCAGTCGTACTGCTCTCCTGGTCTTCCGAGACTGGAACTGGAGACTGGTGGAGGAAATAAGGAGAAGGTTAAAGGGAGGACAGGGAAAGAGAGTTGGAGTTTTGAAAGTCAGTAGAGACGTGGAACTTCTTCTGTGAGGAAATCTACAAATCCTTTGGATAGACGGGTCATCTGACCCAAATCTCATGAGGACAGCATCTCAAAATGTCAAAAGCATCTCAAGTAGACTGACTTTCATGTCAAAAGGATCCAAAAATGAAAGTTTTGACAAATATCTTTCAGAAACGATTTGGAAATTGTCGTTAACATTGTTGAAATCTCCTCAGCTTTCTGAGTCAAAACCTCAAACACAAAGATTAGACAGAATCATTTTCAGAGAGGTTCAAACGCAGGTTCAAACAACATCAGGTGAGCTGAGGACACAAGCTCTCCTTCAGATGATTTACCGTCCAATCTAAACGGTAACACTGTGTTTAAGGGGATTTTCTTGTGACTTTTCTACTGCCTGGTTCTGCTCTTTCCTGGAAGCTCCACCAGCTCTTGGTTTTCTTTAGCTGGTTAGTTTGATGTTTCTTCAGGAGATCTTACCTCAGTTGTCGTGGTTTTTTTTGGGACGTCCCGGGAGCCTCCTCTGCCTGGCATTGCGCCTGCTTTTGGAATGAAGTCTTTACCGATGTTCTGGGTGGGCTGAGCTGTTTTGGCCTCCACAAAGACCATGCTGGTAGTCATCGGTGCCTCTTCCTGCTCCTCCTCCTCCTCTCCTCCGGCACCTGTAATGAGAGCAGCTACCAACCATCAACCAAGCCCAACTTCTGGTTACAGAACTTCACACTGAGCAGATAACCGTTGGAGGTTTGGATCTTGTGTAGGTTCAAAAACAAAATGAATCCCAGCTGCAAAAGAACGGCTTTACCAGCTGCAGGAATTGAAATAACAGAAAGATGAGGAACAGGCAAAAAAAAAAAAAATAAAGTGAAGGGAAAGGAGACACGGACGGCACCGCTATCGAGAATCTGTCGCTACACTGTGGGAACGTACCCGAGCCGGATCCAGAGGTAAAATCGTCGTCATCTTCAGGGTAGAATCCTCCTGAGCCGGGCTCCTCCAGGAACAGGTCATCACTTTGTGAGGAGGCCTGAGCTGCCGCTCTCTGAAAACACAGAAAAAACGTTCAGGGAGGAATGCCAAAGTTCCACGAGAAACAGGAAACGGGTTAATCCCAAATACAAAATCAGAAGGAAAAGCAGACACATTTGGTGTATGCTGTCCTGTGCAGTCAAGTAGCAGGACGTTCGCCCACCGTTCCAATGAGGACTGGATTGTTGACATCAGCTTCTGCTCACATGACCCCAAGTAACCAAAAGAAAACATTGTTCATTGTCTTCTAGATAAACCTGTACAGAATCCAGCAAAACCATTACCTGGATAGCAGTAGATCTGGAGATATCAGTAATGAACGTACGACCACAGATAAACGGTTATGATACCTGAGAAATATGTAAGTAAAATTGAATTTTTACATCCCAGGACTAACAGTCCAGGATGTAACTCGCTGGGGATGTTCAGATCAGGTTTTTTTGGGCCCGATCCGATTCATTTGATTCAGAGTATCTGCTGATACTGAGTCCCAATCTGATACTTTTGTAAAACATTTGAAAGTAAACGAATGTAATCTACAGATTCAGGTTGTCCAAATATTTTTATGAACCTTCTTTTCTCATCTAACATGTTAACAGAGCACTTTTGTGAAGAAACTTGAACAACTGTAAAATTAGTGCAACTTTTCCCTCAGAAAAACATGACGATCTAATATTCATAGGTGATGATTAGTCATGTGAGAAGGTTTAGTGATTGTAGCTTACAATTCTTCAGAAATGTTTTTACCAAATGTGATTCATATCTTCATTCAAATTTCTTAAAAACTAATGATGACTCTGCTGTAGCATGAATATGATCATTACTAACAGATATACAACCATTTGTTTGTTTATTATTTTTAAGATTATGAGATTCTCTTTTTTTAACCTCTTAAGATTTTAACCTTTCAAGACATCACATTTTGGGTTTTATTACCAGATGAGTTGATTTTCTTTACTAGGGTTCTGCCAGAGAAATAAAAATAAATAAATCATTTGAAAAAGCTGTTCGGATCTTAAGGGGTTAAATCACGGTGCAACAAGAAAAACCTGATCTCTTTGCTGTTGAAATGCATTTGTAGGTTGCTGTTTGCGTTAAGACACGTGTTGTCTGTTTCAGATGTTTTTAAGAGTTCTTGATCCCGGAAGTCAGAATCTGTGAACATCCCACTAGCTTGACTGGACTGCTTTTGTTAGCCTCCTGCTTGAATATGGAGAGAAATTAGTATCACTGCGATTTGTGCGTGCGTAATTTTGATTTGTGCGCAACTTTAGATTTGTGCGTGCGTAATCCTTGATTTGTGCGTAACTTTAGGTTTGTGTGTGCATAACTCTTGATTTGTGCGTAACTTTGGATTTGTGCGTGCGTAATCCTTGATTTGTGCGTAACTTTAGGTTTGTGTGTGCATAACTCTTGATTTGTGCGTAACTTTGGATTTGTGCGTGCGTAATCCTTGATTTGTGCGTAACTTTAGGTTTGTGTGTGCATAACTCTTGATTTGTGCGTAACTTTGGATTTGTGCGTGCGTAATCCTTGATTTGTGCGTAACTTTAGGTTTGTGTGTGCATAACTCTTGATTTGTGCGTAACTTTGGATTTGTGCGTGCGTAATTCTTGATTTGTGCGTAACTTTGGATTTGTGCGTGCGTAATTCTTGATTTGTGCGTAACTTTGGATTTGTGCGTGCATAATTCTTGATTTGTGCGTAACTTTAGGTTTGTGTGTGCATAACTCTTGATTTGTGCGTAACTTTGGATTTGTGCGTGCGTAGTTCTTGATTTGTAACTCATAAGTACATTTTGTGCATGAGTACAAAAATTACAAAATTTAAAAAAATAAAATTTACACACGAACAACTTAAAATTAAGACAGCTTGAAACTGACTACAGGCACGAATCTTTAAAAAATATGCATGAATCACTTGTTACGCACACACAAAACCGCCTTTACACGCAAATGTCATGTGAGACTCTTTTCACGTCTCCCAGATTCGTGCGTAAGTGATGCGTTTAAATGTTAGTGGAATGCTCGGTCATCAGAGTTTTCTGATAAGCCGCTCTGAACTTAAACAGTGAATAATATCTGGTTAAACTTGATATTTTCCAACTTTCTTGAACAGATATACCAGCTAATTAATATAAAAAAGTGTAAATAAGGATTTTTAAAACACTTGTCCTTTTAAATATAAAAATATTTTCCAGAATTGAACAGTTCCTCTCTACAGCGCCTCCTCCAACGGCGTCTCAGACACAGGGCTCTCTCCCGACTGCTGGTCACCAGTCACGGGGACAGCAGGTGCCGCTGCCCGCTGGACCATTCTAAAAAGTCGCAGATCGTAACGGGCCAGTGGGTTTATCAACCATACCCGCTCTGTGGGTTCACGTTCGCCGCGGAGAACCTCCGCCTTGAGACCAGACCAGAGCTGGGAGGTGTCCCCGCGGGGAGGGTTACCTGCTCGGGAGAGAGCCCCGTGTCTGAGGCGCTGTAGCGGGTGGGGCTGCAGAGATAAATTGTTCAATTCTGGAAAATATTTTTATTTTTTAAGGGAAAAATGTTATAAAAACCCATATTTAGACTTTTTTTTAATATTAATTAGCCGGCATATCTGTTTTAGAAAGCTGGAAAATGTCAAGTTTCACCAGATCTTATTCAAAATCGAAGTTCACAGCGGCTGATAAGAAAACTCTGATGACCGAGCATTCCACTAGCATTTAAACGCATCACTTACGCACGAATCTGGGAGACGTGAAGAGTCTCACGTGAGATTTGTGTCTAAATGCGGTTTTGTGTGTGCGTAACAAGTGATTCGTGCATAACTTTTTAAGATTTGTGCGTGTAGTTAGTTTCACGCTGTCTTAATTCTAAGTTGTGCGTGTGTAAATTGTACTTTGTATTTTTTTAAATTTTGTAATTTTTGTACTCAGATTTTAACCATGTCTACAGTAAATGCATTTATTTGTTAGCAATTCAGTAAAAAAAAAAAAAACTCATGTAAAGTCTCCTTCACAACAAGTTTCAAACAAATTCATGTATTTTCAGTTCAGTGAAGACTTGAAGAGTTTGTTCAGAAGAGGACGAAAGAGTGAGCGGCTCTATCTTACAGTGTTATTCTTCTCTTTAGTAACCACATCGTTGCAGTCGGCTCAAACACAAAGATTTCCTGTTTTCACTCTGATCGGCAGCAGACCAGCAGGAAGGGGGTAAGTTTAATGTTTCTCACATGACATCAGGCAGATTGTGCAGCCGCGCTTTTGCATTGCATTGCACTGAAGCCACAAACTCTCCACCAGAACTAATCCCAGTTAAAGTCCTGCACAACAGCAGCACGGGAGGAAACTGCCGCTCCAACAGCTCAACTGAAAGCTGCCGACGGAGCAAATCAGGAGAACATTTGGTCCAGGATGTCTGCAGGACCAACACAGTGATGTAAAGAAATGAGCATTCCTCCTGGTTGAGGATGTGAGAACATTAAGGTCACTGAAGGTCAGTCTATAGTCCTGAGCTGGAGGAGCACAATGATGACACTTGTGATTCTTGCCGTTGGTCAAAGAAAGTAGGTCCCTTTAACCATTTCTGATCATCAGGACTTCTGATCACTCATTGGGTCCATAGACGAGCTGCTCCAGAGAAACATCTGACTGCAACACAGACAGAAACCCTGCAATCTATCACCACCAACTCAGTTTGACACCTTCGACACGCATTGACCTGCAGGTCCAAACTCTTGAATAAGAGTAAAATCCCCCCCTTAAACCTCACCCACTGGACCCTTGTCAGATTAATCTCTTATTCATTTCTAAAACAACCTGGAACAAGGCACAATTAAAGGAGGGGGACGGGGCTCCCAGCTCAGGTGTGCAGGGTCACGGACAACACTTTGAACCTTCTTCCACTCTGATCTGGAAGATCCCATCAGGATTTTCATGTTCAACCTTTCAGATATTTCTGTTTTCTAAACACTAAAATCAGAGAGCTGCTTCAGAGTCTGATACAACCACTCCTTTCTCCTCAGCAGGTAAAACATGTTTATAAAGACGAGCATGGAAAAAGGCAGTGACTCCAGCCTTCAGCACAGACAGTTCTTCATAAACTACATTCTAAGGCTTGGGAAGCTCCACATATGGGGACCAACCAGAACTTTACAGGTTCTTGTTAAACAGGGGTGGACCTCCTCAGAAACTGTGGCTTTGTGAAACTGTAGACTGTGGGAAACAGTCTCAACCTTACAACCTCTGCAGTGCTGAGGCGGAGCAGCAGAAGATCTCCTCCGTCAGACTTTGTTCACGTGAGCATCCGACCCCCCCCCCCAAACAATCAACACTGCACAGCTGGAGATGCAGAGCTAATGTGAGCTGCAGAGATCTTTGTCCTCCAGCTGGACTAACCACAACCGGCAGGAATCTGATCTCCATCAGGCCTCCTGCTGCTGCCAAAGCATCTGTGAGGGACATGAGGAAACGGGCCTTCTTCTATCAGCTGTAATGAATGGAGCAAGTAAATATCGATTCACTCCTTTCGGAGCAAACTCCTCCCTTGAGCCTCACAAACCTAAGCTCAACTAATTCATTAGAACAGGAAAAGTTCTGCTGACGGTAGGAGTGACAGGAATGATCCAGAATCAAAGCAAAAATTACTGGAGAACCCGACATAGAGGCCTGTGTGAAGACAAAGTGGAATATTCATAAACTCAAAGTGCCAGATTCTCTGTTAACTTTGTGATTAGTTTAACTTTAGAATCAAATGTTGACACGTCTAAATAAGGAAAAATCAAGAATGGTCTGAGACTCCAACAATGACCAACAGGCTCTAATTCCAACAGGGTACCTAGCAAACATTTCAACTCATGGAACCCCACTTATATTTGTCATTTGATACATGCGGGTGTAGATATGTCAGATGACCTGGTTGTGTGTTATCTTTTATTTTTTTGTTGTTCACTATGCATGCTGTTTTGTGTTGGGTGCATGTGTTTGTAGTGCCCTTAATGGATGAGTTTGGCAATATTTATTAGCATGTCGGACTGATTGCACACAGCTGTGAGTTATCAGGCGCCACTCCCCTCTGACGTTAAATAAGAGCGCCCTGAACGGACATGGAGGGGATCCAGCGGAGAGGCATGGACAACTGATTGCCGGGTGGGACGTGCAGACACTATGCCACCAGAGGAACAAGGGCAGCGATAAAGGACGCTGGCTGGAGAGGCAGCAGGAGGTGGAAGCGGAGAGCGACGTCGGGCTGACCGAGGAGCGCCGGGCGACCAGCAAGCTGCTTACGGCCTCTGACAGATGACTCGCGGTGGGCACGCCCTAACTTCACTCAGTGACCACGCCTCCATCCCTCGCCTGGTCCGATTGGGATCCCCCTCCTCTGAGGAAGTTACTAGGACAAATGGACTCGAATGGACCTTCTTTTTTATGTGTGCTTTGTTCTTTTCAGATCTGATTTTAATTAGATTTGTATACACTATTTTTTAAATAAATGCATGTATTTTTTCTAAAACAGTTTTTTAATCATTTTTATACAGCGTGGTTTGTTTGAGCCGATCAGACCTTGGGTACATGTTTGACAGATACATGAGGGTGTAGATACATGCGGGAGGAGATAGATGCTAGTCTAAAATGTATGTTATTGTCGGCGCCTGTTTGTGTAGATGCATTTGAACTCATACTCGGGCCTTTTCCTTAAGAGGATTTGGACTTGGTGGGGAAGTGGGGCAAACAGCAGGTGCCGTGTGAGGGGGAAGACCAGGAGGAGGTGGTGGAGGGGGGACAGGCGACATCATTAAGAAGCAGATAACAAAGGAGGTGAATGATGTCAGGGAGAGGCATGATGGGAGCTGAGCGGCAGGTGGCGACCTTTGATCCCATTACAGAGGCTTAATCCTCAGCTGTGTAAGTCAGGGCGAGGAAGACGAGGCTCCTCCTCCTCGCACATCAGCTCCTGCTGCCTTACAGGTCTGTGGTTCTGATCCAGAACAAGTCACATGACAGCTCTGCCTTTGTGGAGGAGAGCAGCAGGAACACTGCTGAATGGAGGCTACAAGTGAGCCACGCCCACAGCACTGCTCAGCATCCTTAACCAACTTAACCTGCACAGGTAGGTTAAGTTACCTGCATACACCTGACTTCCATTCTAGAGCAATAAAATGGAAGAGGAGGCATGTGAAGAAGCAGCACAGAAAACGGAAGCAACAGAGGACCACCTCCTCACATCTCCTCCTCTGAAATGCTGTAGTGTTTTTCTGCTCCTCAGTGACTCTTCCTGGGAACTGTGTGCTCTCCTTGGTTAATAATTAAAAGGCGGTTATAAAAAGTGATGAAGAGCTGCAGCCGATGAATCTGTGATGAAGCCCAAAGACTGCAGGCGCACAGAAACCTCTGCATCGAATGCATGACGAAAAGCTCCAGTGGACTCCTGAGGAAGAGGACCGGGTCTCCCTCACAGTAATGATGTTTGGTAACCACGGCGCTGCCTCCAGCCCCTCTGAGGATGAGAGGATGAAGGACAGAGGAGTCAAACTGCAGCGAAACAAACCCCCGTCCTCATCCTCAGCACAGGAATGCGGCTGTGCTGCGACAGTCGGCTCCCGTTACACACCAGGAGGAGTCCACACAGAGCAGACGTTATGTCCCCCAGCTCCTGCTGGTTCCAGTTTGATGCTCCCACCGTGTTCGGTTTCACAGTCACAGGTGCAGCACTCTGCGAGCCCGCCTGACGGCTGCAGGTCCACTTGCTCCTGGAAGTTTTTGGACCTGGCGAGGCAGGCGGCTGATGTGCGAGATCAAAAGCGTGTGCATTTGGGAGCACATATATGGCCCAATGAATTAAAACAGATTATCATGGGCAACGTGCACGCACTGCTACTAGAGGCATGGCAGGACACCTGCAGGTCAGGTGGGACTTCTGTGACACCAAACACTACGTCATGGGGGAGAAGGAACCAGTGTCCAGAAATCTGGACTCCTTTAAGCCCTCTTTCAGAGAAGATTAACTAGTCACAAACAACAGACCTGATGGACCACCACATAAGAATTTTGTCTCATTTTGCAACGAATTTGTCACAAAAAATATTGTTGAGAAATGTCTCCATGTATGTGTCTGACATAAAATTCTCTTTAATATTTGACCAGATTTTTCTATAAAAGGCCGCAAAAACTATAAGTTTTAAAACTTTGTGAAGACTTTATGAATCACAGCGTTTTTTAAGTAAAAGTTTTAATTACAAAAAAATATATAAGTGAAACAACCACTTTCATATATTTTTTCCTTTCCTTATATAAATTTGAATCATTTTTTTCATTAAATCCAAAAGTGTTCTGAATTCTTTTAGGATGAAATCACGTTTTTATCCTCGATAGGATTTTCACACGCTCCCCCCTCCACGGCTGTGCTTCCTCCTCTCCTGGGTTCAAAGCATGTTTCCATAAAGCGATGAAACAACATCTGCTGCAACTATTGTCAAACATTGCTTTATGTTTTGTTTGTTTGACCTGAAAAACTTCACCCAGTTCCACACAGACCAACCAGCTCCTGTCGGGAGGCCCTGAACCATCTCAGACTCAGCGGGAACTCCAGAAAAGCTTTTATTGTGAAGGAAAAACCCCAGAAACTGCATTTTTGAAGACAATTTTTATGAGATTCTAGTTGATCTGTTTGCAGCTTGACACCAAATAAAATTGATGAATTTATTTTAATCTGCACAAACTTGATATTTGGAGTGAATCTTTTAGCCAAAAAAAAAAAAAAAAAAACCAACAGGAATGAATTTAGTTTTCCATTACTTTTCTTTTGTATTCTTTCATTTTTTTCCATTTCAAATCTGTGATTTGTGAAAAGAAATAAAAAAAAAAAAGTTATTTTATGCCTGATGACTGATTTTTATTCTTTGCACCTTTTCCACCAATAATTATCAAACTCACTGCTACATTTCTCAGAGTAACCTCATGTCAATGCAAACTCCGCTGATAAAAGTCTTCTTTTTTCAGCTGTCAGATCCTGTCAGAGAAGAATGAATGTTCTCTTTGCAAAAACTCCTTAATCTTCCCCCTCCTCCCCCGGAAAACTGTTTTTTGTTCCCACACTTGCTCCTTAGGAGCTGTCAAAAGCAGCTGGCTGAATGAAACCACCGTTAGTCAAGTAATGCAGCTGAAGCGGATTTGCGTTTCGGTCTGAAACAGTGGAGAAAAGTCATTTTTCTGGTCTGTCACCAGAACTCTACTCGCACATGAGCAGCAGGTACCCGCATGCACATAGCTGCCGTACATTACGTGTGTGATTCCACTGTAGTGATAACATCTATTTGATCAATAGATCACGTACTTACTGCCAGTGGACTCTTCCAGGAAGCACCGGCTCAAAAAAATAGTTTTCTGTGCAGAAAAGCAGCAAAGTTCTGCACCACGCCAAACATTGGGATATAATCCCACAACGAACGTCTTTCACTTTACTTTCATTCAAAAAATCTACAGGACACACCTGCGTCCCACCTACTTTACCCTTACATGTTGGCTACGACTTGTCTCTCAAAGCTCGTAGAGGCTTCTACAGGCTCACTGAGGGATCTACAACCTTGACATTTTGTATGAACTCTCTCTATGGCCCATTCAAGGTTGTCAGACAGTGTATATCCGCCCATAAGGGCAGTTGTGACAATGGCTTTATGTCTTCTTCCCTCCACCAGTAAAAGTGCCTCGAGCTGCTTCTCCTCAAAGGTAATGTTTTTCTTTTCGTCGCTTGATGAGAACGTGTCAAATGTTTTCAAACAAAAAAGGAAAAAAGTTCACCACTGAAGCCTGAATTCAGTTACGCCTTAGCATCACCACGCCTGTGAGGAGGAGCAGATGCAGAAGGTAGGGAGCAGGCGTACTGGACGGAAAACCAGCGCGACCAAGACGACAATGAGGATTCATCCTAGAGGTCCTCAAAGTAGCAGAACGAGGATAGACTTGGCTAACCTCAAAGTTCTCAACTTTGTTCAAGACGATTCTCTTAGTGAAAATCAACCTGCGAAGTTGTATAAAAGTCTATTTACTGGTGAGATCCAAGGTAAAATCTTGATCTTCTCTACTCAAAGCAGCTTGACTGAACTGGTCAACACCATCTTTTACCAAAGGTGGACCGATGTGGCTCAGATCCAGTTCCTGGTTGGTTTTCTCAATGTTTGCAGCCTCCTACGGCGCCTTACAATGGCGAGCACGTCTCACCCTGAATATTCATGGAGAGCCCCCTTTTTTCCCCTTCTGGAGCTTTCTGAGCAGAAACACCATGTTCCCCTGAGTGCATCTCCTCTTCATCAGATCTTCCTCTTCTTAAGGTCCTACAAAGAAAGTCAAACCAGTCAAACCTCGGTTACGGACCATAGAGGTCTACCGATGTTTACTGCAACCTGCTCTTTGTTGCTTTTCTGATCTTCTGCTTCTTCTTGCTTATGGTACCAATAAAAGTACATTAACCATGAACACAAAGGAGCTCATATTAAGTCCTGAACACCAGAGATACCACTGGAAAGACTTCAATACGAAAAACCGTATATCTTCAACCGTTAATGTGATCAAATCAGCTGATTTCCACACTAAGAAAAGCATCTTTGAAAACGGACCTAAAAAGTAGACCCAAACGTTGGAATGAGGACAAAAACTCCCCACAATCACTCTCACTGAGATGCATGACCCCACCACTTAATTTTAGCCATGGCAACAAAATCACTTTGAAAATATCGTCCACGCAAAATTCAAATATTAAGTAAGTCATCGGGACGCCATGGTTGCTGAGAAGAATTATCAAATGTAGAACTGCTTAAGTTGCAATAAATATTGTCTAAACATTGAAAAAAAATCTGGTGGCATTTTGATCCTCATTTGAATTGAACAACTTTCTAACATTTTGGTTTCTGGGGTTAAAACTGAAAAAAAATCCACAAAAATATAATTGATTTCCTACACCTGTGTTTTATTGGCTTCTTTTTTCTATTCTGTCATCTTAGAAACAAAGTGGAAGATTTTAAGTCTAGAAGGTCTGCCCTTTCCTGCATCCTCTTCTACTTCAGAGATGCAGGAGGAATACAAACGTCTCCTCCTCGCCTCGAAAGGCGGGGCCAATCAAAGTCCCCCAGCTCCCCCTTCCTCGTGAGCTACTTAGTAACCGTGTTGGTGGTGCGCGGCCTCCGATCTGTTTTCTTTTGTGCGAGCTGCTGGTCTTCAGAGAGCCTGCCAGAGAAACAGCCTGCGAGGAGCAGGAGGAGGAGGAGGAAGAGGAGGAGGAAGGGAGTCCTCTCAAACCTACATTTGTCCAAACTCTACACCAACACAATGTGGGGGCGATGAAGCAACCACTTTTTTATAGGTGGAAAAATAGAAGCACCCAACCACTTCTTCCATTTCCCCGCCTCTTTTCAGGCTATTTAACTCTAGAATCAACCGAGGGACCGCCTCCACACAAGAAAGCTGCATCCAGATCAGTTCCAGACGCATACCACACTAAATCCACACCATAATCCTCCCCCCACCAAAACTTTTCACAATTAAATCTAAAATATACCGATATCCAGCAAACCCCCAAAGTCCCCTATTAATGGTAGGCTTTAGGGATGGTACATACATCGTCAGGTAGTAACAAAGTGAAGTTTTGTACCATAAACGTGACTATCTTTGAAAAACTATGCCCTAAGTAAAGCTTTTATACTAGTCCGTTTTTGTGGATGCAAAAAACGAAGTTTAAAGTTCCTATAAGTCACTGCAAGCTTCAAAAAAATGGATTAGCATCATTTGGGCGACCCTTGCTGATGGGGGTAGTAGAATGAGTGTAGTCAGAGGTGTGTTTGTTTACACTTATCCAACCGCTTTGTTTTTGCCTGTTTTTACTAGTGTAACTGTTAAGTAAAATGATGGTACAAAACAACAGTCCTTCTGATTGGCTACAGTGAGTCAGCAGTACTCCAATCGCTGCCACTCATGGGTTAGCGAATGTACAGCAGCACTAAGAGGCGTTTTATGAAGGTTCATGTTCATGAAAACTGTTTTGACAACGATCGTGTATAGGGCATTTTCTGAAAACAGAGTAGAGTGTCGACTCATTCTCTTTTTTAACCTCTTAACGCAGAAGCTTTAGCTCCAGAGTTGGCATTCTCTCGATTACCGTAACTCTTCTTTGTTGACCCAACGTAATTACAAAGCATTCTGATTCCGCTGACTGACTGCTGCTCGTTCTGAGGAAAAAACTTTCTGAAGGAAATAACTTTCTTTTCTACAAATTCAGTTTATAAGAACTTAATTAGCTTTGTCCATGATGCTTTTGTCTATTGTGCTTTATTGCACATTTTTTAAGTATGTGATATAAAAGCATTTTTTTTTATTATTCCTACTTATTTCTTGCTAGAGCTTTAGAGTAGGCAAGATTACCCAAAAACTCCTTACATTCTTTTGTAATGTTGATACATTGACAAAGGGGAGGAAAAAAAATCATTTTATTGGTACTTGCAGACGGAACCCTAATTGTTGTGATTTCTTTTAATTACAATCGCTCCCTTTCTTGATCATTTTGGAAAAAACAGAATAATTTCTTCTCAAATTATTGGCAGCTTTGAAAAAAAATTTTTGTCAAATGCAGAATGTTTTCATTTTTAAGTTCTCATTCTGTCTACGCAAAGACACTTTCCAAAGGTTTTTGTTATTTTGTTAAGATTGCTAGCTTGAGGGTTTCACTTTAACTTTAACACGGGAGATGTCGCCAGCAACACCTAAAATCTACACTTCTATTGACATACAGCAACTCTTCAACCATTTACACAATCAACGTGAATCAGCTGATTCAGACAAAAAGTTTTTTCATGTCAGCTTTGCACCGTTATTCCACACATTTCGAATGTAAAGCTTTGGATCAAGGCGCAAAGCCTCTTTTCTCCACAACAGAATCCACTGGAATTACTTTAATTGCGTAAACGGTTGACGAGTTACAGTGAACGAAAGAATGTCAACACTGGAGCTACAGCTCTGGTGTTAAAGGGGTTAAGTCGATAGCACATGTAGTTAAGAAACGTGACGAAGGAGAACGACTTGACATGCATCAAAAACGAGTCAAAGATTTATACGGAGAAGAAAAACCAGTCATTTTTCAAAACAAAATTTCCTTTAGATGACAAATGAAACACCAGTAACAAGTTTTCCTTCTTTCTTTGCAGCCCATGGCCAAACGACCAATGGACGGATACTGTTCCATGGCCTGGGGGTTGGGGACAAAAGAATAAAAAGCATCATTCGTGTGTGACATTTCCCTTCATTTTTTCTTTAATTTTCCACAAGGCCTTTTCTCCATGGAACACAAATATTATTGCATTTGCAAAATCTCCAAGTTTAAATCAGACACATGTTTGTGCGTTGGACTCTACTTTAAACAGATTTTTTTTTAATTTGGGGGTCGGACCCATGTTCTTGTTGGACCTCACAAAGACATTGATCCCATAAGATATGGTCCCCTAAAGTAACAAATACAAGCACACATGAGGTGAAACAGCTGGCATAGCCCAACCTCCTCTGGATGTGAAGGTAAGCCGCAAAGATCCGCCCCCTCGCTCCCTTGAAGGCTCCATTAGCGATTGCGTAACGATGGGAAGATGGACTGAGTGGCCCCTGGAGGCTCACAGTGACTTCACATCAACAAACAAACATCATGCTTACAACTTTCAGGAGGTCCATTAGAACCAAACAGACCTACGGACCTTCGGGTGTTTCAGGACCTTAAAACTCAACAGAGATGGATCCAAAATTGGTTGATCCTTCAACGACATATCCAGACAACTTTACGATTCCCTTCCAACTAAATGTACTTAATGCTACATATACTGTACACCGCTGAATGTGGGTTCTTCAACCAGAGACTACCCCATAGTAGCAGATGTACTCACAGTTGGAAAAGGCTTGGAGCGAAATGTTGAAGTGGTGCAAAACGCACAGTCTTACTCTGAGCTTTTATTTTCACAGCTCTATTCCGATATACGAAAGACTTGATGCAATGATTCTGGCCGGACACAAACCACAACTATTAATTTCTCCTTCATGATCACTTTTCAATCGTTTGTCACTTCTGTGTTTTGAAAAGGACGATACTCATACCTCACTACCAAAGTTGAGTCCCCGATTGGTCAAAGTTCGGCTCTTGAAGTTCAAGCAGTGGAAAGTCCAACGGGTGGACTTTCAGCGGGCGCTCATTGAACGCCTGGTTTGCAGGTAGAGCCTGAAAACGGACTTGAAAACGTGCGTAACGAAGAGTTATCGCAAGAGTTTTAAACGTGGAAGTTGAACGCACGTTTACGTAGGCTTTTCATTGGAAGTGGCCACTTAAACATGCGCTTCCAAGCCCAGTGTGAGCGTACCGTAAGGTCAACCACATATCTCCAGAGTGTGACCCGTTTGGTTAAGAAGGACTGCACAGCATCCTGCAGAACCAGACCCGAGGTCGGGAATGGTTAAGGAGTTTTCAGCAGTTATTCAACGATTTACAAAATTGGTTTGAGGAACCTGAGAACGTTCATGAGAGCTGCTTTCTTCAGCTGCTGTTGTTTCACAACCATCAAGAGCAGAAAGAGGAACTGAAGGTCTTTTCATTCCAGGTCTGCATTCCTGAAACATAAATCTGTGGCTGGATTTGCAAACAGGAGGCGTGAGAGTTCTCCGTTTTGAAGATGGAGAACTTTTCCTCATGAAGCTCACACCTCCTCAGTCTAATCACAGGTAGGCTTCATCTCTCTGGCAACTGATGAAGAACTGAGTTTTTCACCTGTAGGTATGAAACTGGTGACGTCATTAGGTAAGCTGACCCGCGGTTTGGGTCTCTCTGCGGGAAAGGTTGTACTTTTTCAAACCGTCCCCACTTCTTCAAGCGGAAGGAGCTGCGCGTGCGCGGCCAGGAGAACTCACCGTGTCCCCGCAGAGGAAGACGCTCAGCGCGACGGTCAGAACGATCCACGCGCTCCTCATGGTTCCTTCGTACGGGTCCAACAGCCTTCCCCTCCTCTTCCTCCCGCAGTTCGGAGACGTGTTGCGCCGGAGGGGGGTTTACTCCTCCTCCTCCGCCTTCTCCTCCTGCCCCTCCGCAAAGCTGACTGAATTTACGCAAACAAGCGCGCGGCGCCCCCGGCTGCCGAAATCCCCGCGAGGACACGTCGCTGGCTCTGAGCGGGGAAGGGCAGACTGAAGCGCGGGCGCCCCGGCGAGCGCGTGCGCTCCTCTTCACTGAGTCACCGGGAGAACTCGCGCCAAAGTGGCACAAACAAAAACGTCCAGAGCGCCGCGCGGCCGTTACCCGAGGAGTCAATCACGCGTCCGCGTGGGCAAGCTGGTCCTCCTGAGCGGAGTCAGCTGATCATCAGCTGCACACAGAGGCGCGCGCTCGCGCGGGGTCTGAATTTAGAGTCACGCGGACAAAGGCCGCCCCCTGCTGGCGCGAAGGAACTTCTCTCTGTGACGTCTTTTAAATCAAAACAAATCAAATGCTAAAAAATGAAGTATTTAGGATATACGAGCCATTTATATTCACAGAACATATTTTAGTCAAATCTCATATTCAACTGAGGAAATCATTCATATAGTTCAATAGTTCATCTTTTTATTTAAAAAAATACAAGATTTACATTTTACATAAATGTACAATTTTAACAATAAATCTATAATTAATGAAAGTTTAGGAATGTCTCTTTTTTATCAAAAATATATATTTTTAATTATTAATGGTTATTAATGAAGCCATATTGAGAATCTGATCTGCTATGCAAACACACAGCGGTCAGAAATGTCAGATTTGCTGCTTTGTTTCTGTTTTGTGGATTTTGTAAATGTATATAAATGTCTTGTTTGTAATTTGTAACATTTTTTAAATCAAATCGGTCTTTTTTTCATTGTCTGGATTATAACCATCACGGTTTGACCCATGTTCCACAACTAACCGCTTGCTTTCAACATCACTGAGCAACATTTCATGAAATTCCATTTCTACGCTGATGATACTCTGACCTTTGTCCATTAAACTTAGGTCACACCTGTCCGTTGGGAGTTTGATCTCACTCGGCTTCCATGGTGGGGGACAAATTTTCTATTCATGTTATTTGAGAGAGTTTCAGGATCTTTATTTAACTTTTGGTTTTAGAGGCTTGAGCTTCTGCTTATTCATTTAATTTTCCTCAATAACAAACAATCTTTAGGGAACTGTGATTTGTACAACCCTTTAAGACACAAAAGAAGTCAACTTGCGTGCTGAAGTTTGCAACAGACATTCTTTGCTACTTGAGAGCGCTTTGCTCGCATTCATCTTCATTTGCTGGGGTCACTTTATGAATGGCCCCGCCTTCATTTCTCCTTCATACCATTACAGGTATCTTCAAAGGCTTCAGGTTCCCCCACAACAGTCTCCCATCCCCCAGTCCTCTGAAGTTCTCAGGCCTCTTCGTCAGGATTTAAGTCTCCTCCTGGTGTCCCAGATTATACGGCCAATTAGGACTCAGGCAAAGCTCCTTCTGTTGTCGGTGTGTGCACGTTTGTGTGTGTGTAAGGCCACACTAGGACACGTGATGACCCAGAACCCTGACCCACTGAGTACGTTGAGTGGATTGTGGTCACAAATTTATGTGAGAAAGGGTATATCACCATGGGAACAAAGAAGTGGACTTGTGAACTCATAATAACAGACACTTTAAGGTAACAAATTAGATAAACAGAGCAGTTTGGAAACTATAATGCAGAGTAAATCAAATAGTGTTCAGCCTGTTAATATTATAGGATTATTCTATTTGACAGTGCTGGTAGATATATTCACTTCCTCCTCCGTTTTAATCAATGTTCCTGCACTTATCTGTGATAAACAACGCTTCAGTCACATGCTCCACATGCTTTTTAAACAATAGCGGCGCTAGACATTTCACTCGGAGGAGCAAACACTGCATCTCTCGGCTAGATTCTGGTGTCTTTTAGCGGACAGGTTATTGTTGTTACTACCCTTACAAGTCACATTTTTGTTACATTTAAGACAGCGTCCACTGCCTGCATCTGATTTGAAAATATACTGCCACACTTCGGACCTTCTTGCTTTGCGGTCGTTCTCCATTGGGGGAATACCGGCATGAGGTAAAATAACTGTCAATAAGAAATCTATTCAAAAACACAACGTTGTATTCACAAAGACAAAATTAAAACTTTGCAAAATAAATATGAATACAACATTTAGTTTTACGTTTGATGTGTCTGTTTTGAATATGACTTGTCTTTGTTTTGAATAGGACTCCTGCTTGTCTTGAATACAAATTTTTCCTGTTTACAAACTGTTAAAAATATGTCATGAGTCACAGGCTAACATATCGAGTCCCAAAGCATTGATTCAACAGAGTGAGCATGCGAGGCTCAAACTTTTCATTGATGGTGTGCCTTGTAATCCGGTGCGCCCTATGATGTTGAAAATATGGTTAACACAGTTTTTTTGCACTTGTAATCCAATTTGGATTCATTCTTAGTTTTTTTTTATATATAAAAGATGTTAATAAATTAAATTCTAAGTGTTGTAAGAGTGACACAAATTACAAGTAGAACCATAAAAACATGATTCTGGTGTGACGTTCTCCTCCTCTTCATTGGTTTTCCATCTGTTCCTCTAAAGGTCTCAGACTGATGCGGCAGAACTGACTGAGAGGTTTCCCAAGAATGGAAGAACTGGAAACACAAAAAGCTTTGATTAGGATCTTTATCAAAGAGGAACATTTCTGTTGTTACGCACTCTTCTTCATAGCATATTTGATCTGAAAAAGTAAGTATTTTGTTATTTATTTAGTATGTATTTAGTTTGATAACTGTGTTGAGTTTTCTGGTGTCTTCTACTCTCTGCTAAAATATGCTTTTTGCAGATCAAAGAGGCACACACGAAAGCCATACAGTTTGCTAGAAAAACTTCCCATCAACCCTTAGGACCAATTGCATGCCTCTTGGTTTCTCTGGACATTCTGGGCAGTGTAGTTTATTTGTGTAGTCCAACTGTTTTCTTTGATTTATGTGCCCTATGCGCCTCACGGTAAGAAAAATACGTTACCTTTTCACTATGAAGACGTGGAGTTTCATTTTGATAATGAGGGCAGCTTTCCGTAGAATCACTTGACTTGAACTCTCTAAATGTCACTCTATGGCTAATAGCTATTTAATGTTTTTTCATTAATTATAAATGTTGAGTAACTTTAGAAAAAAACAGCTCAACTGTGACGAAATTCCTCTCTGCTTCCCCAATGTAACATTTGCTGAAATTAGAGTAAAATTGAATCAGACCTAACAGAAAGTCATTCAAATATTATTTGAAAAACGGTTTGAATATTTGAAAATGTTAATGGCTGCTGAAAAGAAGCTGAAAAGAAAGAAAATACAGGGAAACATTCCTGGTTACGGTTTGTACGACCTGTTTAGTTTGTTTTAAACTCTAACTAGCTAAGCTTCACACCGAGCATTTGAGCAACAATAGAACTGAATCAGTGAAGCAACTTAAAGCAGCTACACTTACTTTACTTCATTGCAAATTGAGCAAAATCCCATTGCGTTTTGTGATTGTGCAGTTTCGGCCAATAGATATGTTTAAGTGTGTGGCTAATGCTTTGGTATTACAGTGTGTATGTGCATTGGCGGGGAGTTGGTGAAGGTTTGTGCTTAACCCTCCTATTTTTCATCTCTATATGAGCTCTATTTGACTCTGGTCAACGTGCTCCACCTGCTGGAAGCCGGCTGCTCCTTCGACTGCTCCATCAAAGCTCTCCAGGAACAAAGGTTGGCCCATGGCTGGCCCTGACTCCGCCCCCGTCTCCTCGCAAACAGATGCGGGGAGCAGTCTCTGGGTGAAGGCAGGAGACAAATCAACGGGGATCGCTGTGAGGCCACATGGCTGAGGTCCAGCATAGTTCTAGAGACAAGTTCAGATGAAGAAGGTGTGACTTTCACGAAGCAGCTTTGCTCTTTAACCCTGTAAAACACATTACATCAAAAATAGTATCAATTATGAGACATTGGATGATTTGGTACATTTTTGCTCACAACAAAGTTAGTCTAAGATGCAAAAATAAAGTTTTGAGAAGAAAAGAACCTCATTTATCCACTGTTTCAAATTTGAGCCACACATTTTATACTGTATTAAAAATAATTCATTAACAAATGTTGCATTCTTTCAGCACAACTAGTCATTTGTTCTATTTTTATTCATATTGAATTTTAAATATGAATAATAATAGATTAGTTATTCTCATTGGAAAGTTTGGAAAGTTAGCAAAACTTTTCCCGCCCAAAGTGTTTTTGAGATTTAATGGAGGCAGCCATTTTGAAATGAGCAGGAAAAGCTCTTCCACTGCCCCTAGTGGAATGATGATGAACTACAGGACAGAAAACATGGACCAAGTTATTTATGATGGGTTTTAAAGGAAAGTTTTGATCATGATAATGAGATAGGAATCTAAGAAATGTGTATCAAATATGATCCAAATGGTTATATGTAGTTAACAGAACTTTTGTTTTTCAATGCACCTTTGACTGGCTGGTGCAACAGCTGAGGTTCCCTCTGACTCTTCGTTCATCTTCTCCTTTATAGCTGTGTTAAAGGTGTCGGAGTAGAGCAGTCGACCCACCTCATGTTGGATTTCCTTCATGTGTGTTCTGCGGAAAGCCACCCAGGCGACGCAGCACAGGAAGCTGTACAGACTCTACATCAATAGAGAGGCAGAAGGCTCATCTTCAGCACCAAGTTTCTGAACCTTTTTTTTCCATTCCAACAGTTTGTGGCTAAAATATCTGGCAGCTGTGAGATCTGAGTGTCGTTCTGGGTTTGATAGTATTAACGACTCCGCCCCTCGCTTTATGACACCAGGACTCCCACCAAAGAGATCCTTTCAGGGGTAAAGAGCTGATAAAATGATCACAAGTTGAAAAAAACGCTGTATTTTGGTCAGACAATACAAAAATAACTAAACAGCAGATCTGTGTATTGGGCCATCTTGAGACAAATACTACTCAACTATGTTTTCATTTAACCTCAAATGCTTATGAAGTCTTTTGGAGATAAAAGCTAGACTTTTTTGTCTCTTCAGAAGCACCAGTAATAGTTACTTTTGCATAACGGTTTTCCTGTAGCTATTCCTGTAGAAACTTTGTTTAACAGGTCTGACTTGAAGCAGACATCTCTCAAAGTACTGCTGGCTCGACTCCTGACTTCCTCGTTGATGTTGATGATTGAGGTTGATGTTGGTTTTTGGACTCCACCCACCAATCACATCATCAATATGTCGCCACCAAAGCTAAATCCCTGACTGGTCGATGGAACATGAATATTTGTCCAACATTAGATTTGTAAAGCCCAACAGTAAAACCTGGGTAGTGCATCAACCTTTTTGTCATTCTGCCCTAAACATGTCAGCAATTGAGCAGCACCAATCGTTCATATCACACCCAAGAACCTTTTGCCAAATCTTTACACTGATGCAACATGAAAACTGACCACCTCCAATATGCAAATCCCTTTCTTTGTAAACCCAGCATTAATCGTCTGTGGTGGGTTAGAACAGATGTGTGAATGTGTTTTACTTCATTGTCAAAGAGGTCTCAAAAGTGGAAGCTGCAAACAAACCAACCATCAATCTGTAAACTTTAGCTGATGCTCGTCTTTAGCACTTACAGCATGCAGCAGACCCTCTGTTTTGTTGAAACATTTGTGGATTCTGGAAAAGAAGAAAAAACATTTCAGAAGTCTGATGATCAATCAATCCATGTTTTTAATCTGACTGTTCTTATTATTTTAAAAATCCAATGTAATGTCTCTTGTAGAGTTTGGGGGGTATATTGACAGAAACACTCACCTGGGGCGCTGTGGATGCTTTTCTGTCTGGAGGTCTGTCATGAGGCTAAAGTAGCAAATAGCCAGCTTCCTTTGAGCCCCTTGTAACTTAGACCAAGTCAGCATGTTCTTCTGCTGGGCAGAGGCTACGTTTTCACTGACACTGATGAGCAAAGAAAGAAATGAAAATAATTGTGCGACCACAAGATATAAAGTCCCTTTTACTAAAAATGCAAAAAAAAAAAAAAAGCAAAAAAAAAAAGCCAGCTAGTTGTTAGCTTTTCAAAGCAGAGACATGCTAATTGTTAAAAAATTTAGGGTGATGTGTACTTGTGGGGGTGAATTATGTGGAGGATTCAGAGTAGTAACAAGCTAGTTGTTTAGTTTTTCAAAGCTACTGTTTACATTCAGGAATGATCTCATAGGAGCTAAAAGACTAGCCAGTTAGTGCTACTTCCCTTCTAGCATCCAGTCAAATAAAGTTCTAGTTTCAGTGGTTTATGGAGAAAGACACATCAAACACAACAATCTCTAAACTGATGTCCAGATTAGGAATAAAAAAAAAGACAAAATTAGGTCACTAGATTCCAGCTTATTAGGGATAGCTTAATCTAAAAAAAAAAAGCTAACCATTTACCGATTGAATGTGTTGAAAGCAATGTGGAGTCTGATATCTTGCCCAAAGGCAAGACGACTGTCTAAACTGGGATTTGAACCGCTGACAAGATAGTGAGTAGACTGGCAGATTAACTCAAGAAGAAGTTGTTAGCACCTATTGATAACAGTTTGAGAAGCAAAAAGGTTTCCCATGAGCCCCATATGACAATTCTCTTCAACTGTTTGTGACTGTTTATTTTTTAAGTTTTACCAACGTCTTGCGCTTTGTGTCTCTTATGTCAAATACATGTTTAACATATATACAAATGTGAAACATGTATTTTAAGTTAGGGAGGAGTTTTCAACTTCTATGCAAACTAGAAAAACTTAGAAATAAGTGTTAGGCAAACTCAAAATAATAGAAATATGAAGTTTTGGTGCTCAATTTAAAATGTTCCCGAGGTGTGTTGCCTTAAAGATTTTAGCTTTCTTAACTTTCCTTTTTTTTATAGTGTAGGGATAGAAAAACTCTGTATCATATGGTGGCAAAGCAAGATATTTGGAGTTAACCAAAGCAAAAAATGAGCAGTTTGCTGATGACAAATTGATTTATTTAGAAGATTTTGTTTCTGCACAAATTAACTAAAGTTGTAAGTTCTCAGGAAAATGTCAGATTTTCTTTTGTTGTGAATCATTTAGCGTCATTTAAAAGCTCAAATAAATCCTTTCAGAGAGATTTAAAAACTGGTTGCCTCCACTAACCCTTCCAAAGCTGCTGGCGTCTCCAGTTCAAGCTCAAAGAAGCAGCTCAGGTACAGAAGCAGGGCGGTGACGACGTCATCAAGCTCTTTGCTCCTGAGCACAGAGGTGGGAATCAGGATGTGCTTCCATCACTCGGCATTTGTTGATGAAATGTGTGAATCTCACCTCAGGATATCCAAGAAGCAGGGCGGAATGGGAAGCGTGTGGTTGTCCTGCAGCAGACTGACCGCCACCTCTGCAACACATTAGGTCAAAGCTCTGGTCTTAGAAATGTTTGCCTTTACCTGCAGTTGAGTTTGCGCTTTAAAAACATTTTCAGGGGTCCTTATGCTGTTTATTTAGTTAAAAACAACACAGCATGGAAAACTTCCTTAGATAGTTAGGTAAACGTAACTAAAACCCTTATGAAAATCGATTTGTCTGCATTATATGAGACTTGCGTTTGACATCCTGCACTGTGACACTTTCTCCTTGTTGCTCCATCAGAGAAGTCCTGAAGGTTTCCAGCTCAGAGGTTCCCATGCTGCTCTTTCTTCTAGTGTGACGCCCCCTATGGTTGATGGCATGCACTCCAGCCAACCTGCAGCAGAGTACGAGTGAGTCTGTGCTACACTCATCACAGTCGCTGACCAACACATTACCCACCATTCCGCCCTGAGCTGAAGCTCCAGGAAGTCGGTGTCGGGCTGGCTCCGCCTCCTGAGGGCATCGTCCTCCTCTGCACGACAGTTACTTCAAAGAAATAGATTAAAATGAGAAGATGAGATCATATTTTGGGGGGAAAAAGTAAACATTTGCTGCTTCACAAACCAGTAAGCAGAAAGTTAATGAAGTTAAAGAAGAAAACGCTCTATAAGCTACAGATGTTGTAAAAGAAATCAAATTTTTTACGTAATCCTTTCTCTGTAAAAAGCTGTAAAGAGCAGTGTTCATTTTCAAGACAAAAAAACATTTTAAATTCTATGACTACTTCTATGAGTACAGGCCACCATTAAATATATAAATGAGAATAAGTCAAACATTTACAAGAATATACAGTTCTGAAATGATGAGATAAAAAGTCAACAATTTATGAGGAACATAATAATATAAGAATAATAATTTATAAGAATTTTACAGTTAAAAGTTACAGTTTCAGAAGTAATAACTTTACAAGAATACTTTTTAATCATAATTTTACGACTTTATTCTTTTGATATTCTTGATATTTTCCTCAATTTTTTTTACTTCATTTACATCATTTTGGACTTTTTCTTCATACTTTTACAGCTTATTCTTATATATTTATTTAATATTTTGTTGCAGTTTTACCTATTTTGTGAAAATACAGCTTTGTTTTCATGAAATAACAGCATTTTCAAAAAAGAATGACTTCTTTCTTGTAAAATTACGACTTCTCTAAATTTTACAACTTTATTCTCATAGAGTTATTACCCTTTTCCCACAATTTTACAACTTTAGTCTTCTAACACTCTTGACAACTTGACAACTATATACTTCTACATTTTTTACCTATTTTCCTTTTTGCCCCATGCTTTTAATTTCAAATTCTCATTAATGTATTCATTTATTTTATTTATTGATAGTAGCCCTAATACTCCGTTGTAAAATGCAAATAAATCACTGAACAAAATAAAATCCTAATCCAAACCACAAAAAGGAAGAAATTACAGAAACATATATGATTATTTGTAATTTTTACCTATATGAGCTATTGTAGAAAAAAAGTTTTTTTTTTTTTATTTGAAGTTTTTTTCAGACATGTAGTGGTTCAGTCCATACTGCAAACCATAAGTTTCCTGTTTGACCTCCTCCTCTCCAGCAGAGAGACTCAATTAAATTGCATCATCAGTGAAGAGGAAGTGACATCATACATTAATTTATTAACTCTGCTGTTCTTGTTTTGTCAGAAGCTAATAAATAAAAAAAACATAATTTGAAGGACAGAAAAAAAAAACACCTGACAAACTCCATGTGCTGAGTCTCGTCGCTCCATCTCCAGCGGCCAAGAGGCAGTGCACCCACCTGGGAGGCAAGGATACGTCATAAATGTATACAGTCAGTTCAAATTTTCAACCTAAATGTTCCATTTTCTGACAATATTGTAAGAATGCTGATGTTTTGCTCGTCTGGTGTAAACCATTCTACACTTTCTCCTCATTTTTTTAACACTCTTTCATTGTTTGCTCCGTTTTTCCTCTATTCCGTGTGTTTTTCTGTAAGCAGAGAATGTGCGCCCTCTATTAATGAACTGGTTTTGTGTGTAATGTTAGTATACTAATAAAGTGTGGTTAAAAATATGTGAGAGATCAGAAAACCTGGAAACTCACGCTGTCTGTGTTCTTGAGCTGTGCCTCCATCTCTGTTGTTAGATTCTGTATCCAGGCAACCGTCAGTGCTGGCTCTCTGTCACTCTCTAGTGGATTTTTCATGCTGTTTAGCCAACGCACACAAGGTGCAACTTTATTCTCAGTTGCAAAGTAGCATTGGTTGGATTGTTTTTAGATAATTCAATGATTCGGAAAAACAGCCCATCCATTCATTTTCTGATCCCACTGAAACCCTGTAGGGGCCATGAGGTTGCTGGAGCCTATCCCTGCTCCTGTAGGAAGAAGGCAGACCCTGAACAGGTGGTCTGTTGCAGGGCCACACACTCACATGAACATTTGGGGGCAACTTAAAGACAACAATTGACCTATAAAGCATGTTTTAAAGCTGTGAGAGGAAACCCACACATGCACAAGGAGAACGTGCAAACTCCATACAGAAAGGTTCTTTCTTAACTCTCTTCTGCTCTTCTGTGAGAGGGGAAAAAGGGTTTCTCTGAAGGGGAAGAGTGCCACAAGTCCCTTAAAAATCATCAGATTTTCTTTACAAAGCTAGAATATATAGCTATAATACATATATATGTGTGTGTGTGTGTGTGTGGGTGTGTGTGTGTGTAATTCATTAAATTCATTAACTAGGCTATTTTTTATGGTTTGACAGTCCATAAAAAATATTGATGCAGTTACCAGGTTTCACCAGCAGAGAGCAGATTTTAGCAGCTAACCAGAAATTTGGAAATGTGGTCCAGAAGGTGTTTGTTTATTTCAAATGTTTAGTTTTAAAACCTCATCAAACTCAGTCATAAATGCGATTCATTGCCTATTTTATCTTGTTTTATTTCCTTTTAGTGCTTGTAAATGCTGCACAGAGCTAAATTTGATTTAAAACCATAATGAAACTACAGAAATCAGGTCTTTAGAAACACTGGGGCATTCAGAACCACATGCTAATTTTTTTTATTTAAAAACGGAATTTTGAGGGTTTTTGAGTTTTAGTGAATATAGCTAAAATCGGCTTTTGTAGAGTTTTTTATGTCAAGGATGATCCTCAGAGCTGTTTCTCTTGAAGATCCCTGTGCAGAAGCAGCACACCATCAGTGGTTCTGTTTCCTGTCCATGTTGGATCCAAAGATTCTAGGTTCTGATTGACTGGAACCACCTGATCCAGTTAATCAGCAGGAAGCTGAAGAAGAAGAACCGTTCTGACGGTGGTTGGTGTGGAGGATCATACCCGAAGAACACGGATCCAGAAAGGCTGAGACATCAGGGAGAACAAAAAGCTGCAGGGGGAGTGGGCGGAGCTACATTAGATGGAAAAACAGGTGTGATTTTAGTTTTAGAAAGAAATTAGGCTGATTATCCAGGGAGATGTTTTTAAACAGAGACTTATGTAAGGATGGCGTGAGAGCCAGGCTGAACTTCCACTTCACGAATATGGAATGACTGGAATGAGATCAACAAGTGTGACTGGTTCTCTCAAGGTGCACTCACACCGAATGCGATTGACGCGGCAGAGGCCAGTTTCAATGTAAAGTCAGTGGTTTAGAAGGCGAATTGAGCTTCTGTGGCACGAATTGAGCGCCCGCCACAGCTGGCCAGAGTTTAAAAATAATTGAACTGTGGGAGGTGGTTGTGTCTCTTCAACCAATCAGGGGCTCAGCTTCAGGCATGTGACGTTTTCAGTGATAGCAGGGAGAAAACTTCCAATATGGTGGATCGATCCATAGTTCTCCTGAACTTCCATTCATTTTCTTAATCTGCTGGATCCCTTTCTGGGCAGCGGGGTTTCCAGATCCATCCCGGTTACTGTTGGGTGGAGGCGGGTACAGTCTAGAGAGTCTGTCGCAAGGCCTATGGAGCTTTAATGGACACGCTCACTATGCCGGCTCCCGGGAGAGGAGCTCGGAGCCAGGCAGCTCCATAGCAACCAGGCTACAAACATTACCTGTGTACTAAGGATGTACTGGTGGTATAACTGCATGTCTCATCCGCTTCCGTTAGAGCTGCCATCTTGTTTCTGCCTTTCCAGCTGCTTTTTTGCCTGTGTGTTCGGCTGATCAGAATCTGCAAACACCTGATCCAAGAAGAACAAGCAGGGTGGTGGATCTTCAGGAACCAGGATTGAGCATCCTGGGGCGCATACGGGAGCAAAGAGTTTGTTCTCAGCTCAAACATCTCGTGGTTAGGAAACGAGCTTGCTGCTGTGTTTTGGTTGGGATTTGACGAGTCATCTTTAAAAGGCAAACACACAAAACCATCTTTAATGAGGAAGAACACCACATTGGGCTTCAAGGACACAAGTTCTTCAATTTGGTGTTAATTTGGTACAGAGCTGTTCTTCAGCGTGACAAGATGAATGTTCTCCACGAAAGAATCCAAGCCCCAGTCTCTCTGTCTGTCTGTGAGGGCGTCCACCGACTGCAGCAGCTCCACATTACAGCTGCTCCCTGAAACAGACCACCACAAGATCAGCTTATGAGACTTCCAAAAGTCAAAGACCACCTCTCGGAAAAAACACCACATAGAGAGGCGCTTCTCAGAGAGAACATCTCTCAGAGACCTCTTTATAGAAAGACCACTTCATAGACGGACCATCTTTTAGAAAGACCACCTCTTATGCTACGTTCACACCAGGCTTGCCAATGCGGTTCCTGGACCACTGACAGAAAGAGCAGCATATACAAGACGGACGTTCCTGTGTCTACGGTTGCACAGATGATTCAGAAGTTTGAAGTCCATTAGACTGTTGCCAATCTCTGTCAGGAGAACACCAGAGACCTGGACTGTTTTCCTGGAGGAGATGTTTAACGTGACTTCACTTCTGAAGGCTTGAACCTGCTTAAATCACGTGTGGTGCTGGGTGGTACTGACCAAACAAACTGTGGACTTGTTCATCAGGAACGAAGAACGGAGGACCTGCAGGGGCACAGTCACACGTCGGGAAGAACTCTCAAAAGAGAAGGTTCTGCTGAGTTCTGAGGGTCAACATCACACACAGACGTACCTCGATACTGGTCAGGGTTATAGAGGAACGTGTCCAGCAGATACCTACAGTCTGCGTCCATCAAGGAGATGATGAGAGCTGCGTACCTGGAAGCAGAAGAGCATGAAGCAAATGAATATCCAGACCATCTGGACTGAGCTACATCAGGTTCCCGCTTACTTCTCTCGGTCTTTCGGATTGATGGCCACCAGAGAACCTCGGTCCCAGATTGCTCCAAAGTGACCAGCAATAGAACTGACGGGAGGAACAGTCACTGTCAAGACGTTCAGGTACAATCAGCAGCAACAAGGGGAAGATCTTACCTGGAGAATTGGAACAGGTCGCACTGGTACAAGGAAATGTTCTTCTCTGGGTTCTGCAATCAAGCATGAACAATCAAAGGTTTAGCACCAGCAACTTCATGGAGGACCCATGGTAGCATCGGCATTCACCCACCCTAAAGACTTTGGCTCCAGGGATCTCGGGCAGTGGCTCCTCACTGAACGTCATGTTGTTCTCCTCAAAGAACTGCCGAATGCCCTTCTCTGAGATCTCCACGCCGACCACAGAGTGACCCTGATCCGCCAACCTGAGGCGAACAAGGCAGATGCTAGGTCACGTGACCTAGAAACAAAGGGCTTGATCGCTTCACTTTGAGGTTATCATACCACTTCATGTCTACGGCTTTCCCACAGAGAGGAAAGAAGAAGCGCACCCCCGTCCGCCCGTTCAGCACTTTGTCCAGGTTCTTCTCCAACATTCTGAGAAAGAAGTGACGCTTGAAAGAACGCCAACGTTTGAGATCATTTTTGACAATATATCCAAAATATAAATAAATGTTTGTGTCTTGAGATTTCAAGTCAAGTATTGAATCAAATGGAAAAAGAACGGAAATCCTTAAATTACATACACACCGGGCATGTGACGCGCGATCAAGACCGTGCTGAACATGGGTATGTGAATGCATTTTTATAATACGATGCTAACACTGGACCTACGCTAGCTGATACTAGCGTATGTCCTCACATTTGGAAGAGGTTTGGTGCAAAATGTCGAAGAGGTGCAAATCTGGAGAATCTCGATCTAGGTTTTTTCTTTCACAGCTCTATTCCAAAATATGTAAGACTTTGGCATCTAATTCCAGCCACGCACAAATTGCAATTATTCTTTTCTCCTTCAAGATTGATTTCAACTGTGTGGAATTTTAAAATGACGCTCTCCATACATCGCTACCAAATAAAAGTCCCTGATTGGTCAAAGTTCAACTGGTTTAACTTTTTTGTGCGTTCAGTGGCGGTGTGTTTAGTAAGTACGTAGAGCCCAAAAAAGGACTTAAAAACTTGAAAGTACGAGTTTTTAAAGTGGAAGACCGAAACGCACAATTGCGAACGGTTTACTTTTCATTGGAAGCAGTTGCTCGAACGCACGTTTCCGAGCCTGGTATGAACAAAGCAGTAGATTCAGTTAGATTTAGAGGTGTTTGCAGTTAAAGGCTCCAATGAACTTAATCTAAAGTCATAAAGTTCTTGAAACGTTCAGTTCCAAAGATGACAATCCACAAAAAAACACAAAAGCTCTTCTTTTTTTTTAATGCCTTTTTAACGCCTGGAGTCTGGACTCAGATTTCCAAAAAACTAGTCCACGGGCGGGTCTGCTTGAAGCTCTAACTTGTTTTCAAAAGAACATTTTGAATATTTCCAGGATCAAAGTTCTTCAAATGGAGAAACACGTAGAACGTCAGGATAAATCCTGTCAAACTTTCCTCGTTAACTGTGGTAACAATTGGATTCAGGTTGTCCTGCCGCCCTTTTCTTCCCTTTTCTGGATGCGCTGTGAACCTGCAGGTCTCCTGTCCTCCCCCGCAAAGGGCGTGGCCTTACCTGTGCACGGTAGGCTGGTGGAAGCCAATCCTGTCCCGCTCCCAGCGCTCCTCCCACTCTCCCAGTGCCATGACCCGGTCGGACTGCTGACCCAGCATGCTGCTGATGTTCACCTGGGCACTCCTGGTTGTAAAAAACATATGAAGGTGAGCAGCGAGTACGCGGAGGATTTCCATTTGTGAATCAAAAAAGGTTTAATATTTGTAAATTGAAAAAAGCAAAATACACATTCACAACATCACCATAGTAACCACTTGCAAAAATTCTGTTGGTACAATTATTAAAGTAAGTGCTTGTTTAATATTTTAGAACACATAAAGAGCTATACTGAGGAAAACATTTTTCCACTAATGGGAAGAGCGCCACCTTGAGCCAAACTCAAACATCACAGTGAATACAATTTATTTTTGAAGAGCAAATGAGAGATTGAGTCTTCCAAAGAGAGAAAAATACTCAAAAGTACTTTAAAAATACTGGATTATTTAAACATTTTTTTTCATAACAGCCTTAAAAATCTAATGTTTAACAGTTATTTTCTAACTTCAATACAAGTTTAAGAAAAAACCTCAAAGATATAAAAGTTTTTCTCAATTGGAACACATTTACATGTCATCTGATGTTCCCCAACAAGAGGTCTAGTAAAACAATGTTGCTATGAAAACATCTGGCATGTACTTTGATGAAGAGATACCAAAATTGACACACACATGGGTCAGCTCCAAAGAAGGAAAAAATCAAATGGTTGCTAAGGTCCATCACCTTCACACAGGCTCTTGTTACTGTTGGAATGGAAAACTTTGCCATTATTTCAGCAGTTCAGTGGCAACATTTTTTTTTTGGTTTTGTTGGTTTGTGAGGGGAAATATTAAAACAAAAGTTAAAATATTGTAATTGTTCAACTCCTATTTATGTTATTTGTCTTTTTAAGGAAAAAGAAACTCAAAAGCAATACAAGTTTGTTCCCTGAGATAAAAATATGTTTACATGTCAATTGATATTACCAAGCCAACCAGGTGGGAGTAAATAGAGTAAATACTAGTTGCTTTGAAAAAAGTCAACATTTACTTTAATGAAGAGACACAAAAATTAGCACAAGCATCCATCAGTTTAAGAGATGAAAAAAAGCAAATGGTTGCTATGAACCATCACATTCAACAAGGCCCCCGTTACAGTGGGAATTGTTGGTTTGTGGAAAAAAATTTACAAAAAGGGAAAACATGTAATTGACAATTGAACAATATATCCAAATTAAATGGAATCATAAACCAAATTAATCAATCTGTCAGTGACACCCAGCTCTGAAGAACTTACGTTTAAAAAAAAGATCAGCGATGAGTAAAGCTTAGTTTACTTAGATTATTAGGATAAAAATGAAAAGATCTCCAAGAAAAAACATGCCCAACAACTTTTTAAATGTTGTAACTTTAATTACATTTAAAAAGTTAGAATATCCATCATTGTGATTTACAAACGTAACCTTCTTATCTAAGATCGGGACATGTAGGAGCCGTGTCAATCATTGACTTGTATGAGTTTCCATCCCATCCGCAGTCACGACTGTCCAGTTATCAGCGCGCACGCGCTTCATCCATGCGTAAAATCTCCCTGTCATCAGACATCAAGACGGCGATCTGCGGGTGCTTTCAGAAAACACCAAGAACCGAACCCTGACGTGCTGCTGCTGGTGGTCAGCGTACAGGAAACTGGATCAGAACACTTTTTATTTTACAGTCTGATCCAGGCAGCACGTGGAGGTCGCGTGCCGGGATCGCCTACCTGCCGGCGGCTACATGACACAGCAGCGAGTAGAAAAGCGCACCGGTAGCCCTCATGGTTGTCTGACCAGAAGCGTACCTGTCTGAAGTGCACCGGGGCCCGTCAGGCGCTTTTGTATGAACACACGGCCACGTGACCTGAAGGAGAGGTTCCTAAGTTCTGCTTGACCAGAAGCCCGTTGACCCAGGAGTCCAAAGAACCGCGGCGGACAAACAAATACCCGCCGAACCCTCGACCGTGAACCAGACTTCCGTTCACGTGATACCCCGCCTCCTAAGGACCAGTGTCAGCAAAAGGTGTGCCTGACAGTCCGAGTTCAGGGCTCAAATATATATAAATGTTTGCGTTGCGTTCAAGGTACACTCGGAGAAAAAGTCAACTTGGCGGAGAAAATGAAAACCCAAAGAATTTGTTTTAGCAATGTCCATAGAGTACAATGCTGCACTGACGTTAACACAAAACAAGACAAAAATGTTAAAATTGGGTCAATTTATTTGTAAATTTAATATTTATAGGCCTATCTGTGTTATTAGGTGTAAATAGAATCAAACAAAAAAGCCGTCTCTTGTAACGCTTCACCTTCTATTATTTATTTTATTTTTGTTTAAATTAGTTAATTAATCAACTGCAACAATGTAAGTTAAGGCGTTCTTTGAGATGTGTGTGGATGTAAACTATAGAAGTTGAAATTAATAAAGAAACGAACAATTTCCTGCTTTTCGTGGTATGTTGATGACGAAATCAAAACAGTTAAATGCTAAATGTTAGAAAATCTAGAATAAAGCTGAAAATGTTGCTTTTCAAAAATGGATTTGAAGGGGATGAAGAGAAAAATATTTCAAACTTGATGTTAAACATCCTCAAAATAAACTTCAAATCCAACAACAAGTTAATTTAGATTAAAATCATGATCTGTGTTAAAGTGATCAGTTTGTTTGTTGAAGATTTTATTTTTCTAAATCGTTTCTCTTTTTTTTGTAGTGATAATTGTCAATAGTCTAGAATTTCAACATTTCTAGAAAATGTTTCTGTGGGACACAAATCTGAACAAAAATGTTGAGGTTACAGTTTGGTCACCTCTGTGATTTAGTCAGGCGGGGGCGCTGTTGCACAGATTAGAGAGGATCTCCAGTTTGATATTCCTGAAATAATTGTTTGTTTAGAAAAATGCTTCCTGGATCCAATCCAATCAGACATCCTTTTTGATCTTCATGGTGTCTTTGATGTTCTTGTTGGTTTTAAAGTTTCCTTTGATCTTTGTTTGATGTATTCTATTTGTTTTTACATTCTGTTTATTTTTGTTTCATTCCAGTGGTTTTTTTTCCTATTGGGATCTTCCACATTGAGCCGAAAAGTTCGATCTAGTGGGGAGCTACAGATCTGGTGGCTTGCTTTGATCTGGGGGTGGCGGCCCTATTTCTATTTATACTGTCTCACTGTTTTGTGTATGTTGTTGTTTTTTATATGAAAGTTTTTTTGTTTTTTTTACCTGTGCAGCACTGTGTGTTACCAAGGGAATGAACTGTGTTTTATAAATAAAGTTAGATTTTGAATCGAGCTGTTCCAGACAGGTCTGAGGTTGAAACGGGTTTTGTTTTTCTTTCAGGAACATTGACGCTAAAATCAGCGCAGCATCCAGATGTGTGCGTGTTTTTTTTTTTCCTTGTTTTTGACGCAGCTTCTTATCCAATCAGCTTCCGCGCGGGGGCGTGCCGAGCCCGGGCTGTTGTGGATGTGGAGAATGGGACGTTTATCTCGCACATTCATCGGAGGCATCCCGGCAGGAGGGAGCTGATCCGGCTGAGAGGCTCCGCAGATTCCGCGCGCGCCGTGAAAGAGGGAGGAGAGGAGGAGGAGGAGGAAGCGGCGGAGAGGGAGGAGGAGGCGCCTTGTTCTGGCAGAGGTTCGGTCCTCCCCGCTCCCACATCCCGAGCTGCGCTCGCCACATCCGCCACAGACAGAGGTTCTGGTCCCCGCGCTTCCTGGCAGCTCGCGCTCGCTCGCGGCTCCTTTGTCTGATGTCTGTTCTCCGGCTGCGTGCACGCGCCCCGCAGCGCACCTTGATATCGTGATGGAGCGGAAGCGGAACCGCGCGGAGACGTGAGCTGAACCCCGGCATCTTCGAGGCCGGCACGCGCCGCCTGGTGTGCCCGCGTGGGCGCGAGCTGACAGGAGGTCACACCTGTAGTCAGGTGCTGGGTGGAGGGGGGGGGTGGTTCTTGAGGAGGCAGTGCGGATGCACGCGCTCCCCTGGCGTGTCACTCCGGAGCGGAGAGGCGTCACCGCCGCGGGGAGGAGTCGTGGAGCCCCGCGCGTGGCCGAATCCGGCTCCAAATCACAGCCTCGCGCGGCAACGCTGCAGGTCAGACGTGGAGGAGCTGCTACTGCCTCCCACAGGTAAGAGGGCACGCGCTCAGACTCACGCGCAAGTTCAAAGCAGTAATGAACCATCAAAACAGAGCGGGGTTTTATTTTGAAAGGCTGTCATTCTGAACATGAAGCGTCATCAGGAAACAGGACTTTTTTCAAAATCACTTTCAGTTTTTAAAGTTTTTGTGTATTTTTCTGACCTAAAGATGGTTCATTTACCTCTTTTTTTGCTTCTGATTTTACAATTATTCGAGTAAAACCAAACAACAGAAACAAACTCAGTTATTAGTGCTTAGGTTTAACCACACATGGGTTCTTGAAAACAGTCCAAAGTCCATGATGTTCACACTGTACAAGCAGAGAGGGGCTTCTTCTTTTTCTACTGTTTACCAACTCGTGCCCGCCGTCTACAGGTGGAAGAGGCTTGTTGCAAAATATCGAAGCTGCTTTTTATTTCACACTTCTATTCCGATACATAAAAGACTTGGTGTCATACAGCACCACGGTTGGCACTTCCATGAATTAAAAGGGGCATCATCCATACTCCACCATCAAATATGAGTTCAACTGGTTTAACTTTCAATGCCTGTTCAATAGCCTCGTGTTTAGCGCTTGGAGCCCAAAAACTGTTGTAGAAACTTGCGTGAGCCTGATAGTTTTGATCGAGGTAGTCCAAAAACGTACACGTTTACATTGACTTTTCAGTCAAGTGGCCACTTGAACGTGCGTTGCCGAGGGCGGTGTGAACGTAGCTTCGGACGATTGGAAAGGCAACAGGTCCAGCAGAGGAGAACCAGACCATCAGGTCAGCAGACAGATCTTCAGGTGCATGGAAGAAGAGCTTTGACGGACCGCTCTCCAGGAGTGGGAAACACCGACTGCGCGTCTGCAGGCTATAATCACAGCTTTAATTTTAGCTGCAGCTCGCCACACTGCAAGATTCCTACTGACCCACAAACTCATCATTTTCCCCGCCGCGGACGCCGGCAGCTGCGGCCAGAGAAAACACAGATGCTTTCAAAGATAGATGAACGTGCGCGCGCACACGCTTGGGGACAAACCACCGTCACCATCCCTCTCCCTGTTGGTGCAAACCTTCACTTCTCCAGGCAGGAGCTCGTGATGAAAGCGCTGGTGAGCGGCTTTACTGAAGGCCTTGGAGATAAATGTAGGAATCAAAATAATCTGAGAGTTCAGGAAGCTTCAGCCTTTACAGAAATGTGTGTAAAATCGACGTTTCACAGGAACACCAGATTAAAGTCAATTTTCTTTCTTTCTTTTCTTTGTTTAAATAATTGTCTTCCACAGGAAATGGTGTTAGATTGGGCGTTTATGTCAATCCAGATGTGCAAACAAACACCCGAAGCTCAGGACTTTGAGGGTCCCTAATACAAGGACCAGGAGAACTAACAAAGTGGGTGTGGTTTCCTCCCTAAAGCCGTCTCAAAATTAGCTTACAGTCAACTTTAAAGAGAACTTCGGTACGCTGAAGGATTCATAGCCAGTATTCTCTGATGGGTCATATTTTGACCATGACCCAAACAAAGTGGGTGTGGTTTCCTCCCTAATGCGGCCTCAGGAATAGCTTAGAATGAAGAGAAGTTTTTCTACTTTACGTACAACAACCAGTATTCTTTACCGGGTCATTTCTGAACCACAACACAAGGAGACCTTTAGAATGAACTCAAATGGTAAAAGAATTATGTCTGAGGATTAGATGAAGCCTCGTTTCAGTACAAAACCATAAACATACTTAAACATGAAAACAGGTCAAGTTAGACCCGAATACAGAATCACGGTTAAGCAAAAGTGTCTTATTCTATATCTAGTTGCGGTTGTAGGTGCTGATGAACGGTATGCAGCAACACGACAGGCGGCAGGGCCCGCCCCTCTGCAGCCCCAGTACAACTGTCCTCACTGGCATTCAGTCAAAGGTGACATACCTGCTGCTCCTCAGAGTTTGTGTGACATCTCCTTATGATGGACAGCAGTTATTTTTTAAAGGTGTCCTGGGACGACAGCGTCACTCTCTTTGGTGGGGGTGTCTAGTCCTTAGAGAGCAGAGAACCCGGCCCTCGGGGTCTGGCTCTCAGACCATGGTTTTATGAGTCACAGTGACAGGAAGCCGAATCCCTGAGGTGAGAGTTTTATGGTTCAGCGGGCGTCTGCAGCGTCATCTCAGAGTTTGCGGTAGAAACGGTCCCAAAAACAACCTTCCTGACCAATCACACCTCCGACTGACGAGCATAAACGCAAACCCACAGCTTGAAACAAGTGACCACTTTCCCCTAGAGGAGGTTCACTCTGTAAATAACCAGTGGACTGTTAGAGGCACAGCGTGGAGTTCTGAGGGGATCGAACGGTTACTGTTACCGTCAACTCCTTCATCCCTGCAGCTTTATAACCTTCTGAATCCTAAACACCTCAACGAATTTGAGCGCCAAGAAGAAACATCAACAAAAATGTTCAAAAGGTGTCTGTTTACATCCTGATCAAACGATGTCTACACAGGCAAAGGTCAGTCTTCATGTTTGACCTTCAAGCTCCAAAGAAAGCTGAAATAATAAAAAAAAAAAGAGAGATGGAGACCTTTGACTGAGGCTCCAGTGTTAGCAGAAGTGGGATCTTGACTGCTGGAAAATAGAGACACAAACAGGGACTGACGTTAAAACTCTAGTGGAAGCAGAACTGGGATCTGTTGGAAGATTCTATGGAAGCTTGAAAGACTCAACGAAGGCTCGGATGGAATCTCAAAAAGTAACTGTAACGCCAACCAAAAAAAAAAAAAATAGTCATCTCTAATAAAAGCTTGAAAGGAGTTTCAGTTAATTGGAAGCAGAAGTTGAACCTTCAAAAAATAAAAGGAAAACCTCAATGAAAGGTTCAACAACAATACAAGAAGATGAAATGAAAATTTGAAACAAGATTATTCAATGGAAACTTGGGATGTTTCAAGGAGACCTCCTGAGAATTTTTTTATTTACAGGTGACACACATTATTTCAATTTCTTGACACCTTTAAAGTCCCACTCTGATCATCTTTTGATCTATTTTCAGTGTTCCCAGTGGTCTATCAACCATAATTATGCCTTTTTAGCAAAAAAAAACCAAACAAAACATGTCGTTTTCTCGGACATAGTTTCTGCAAAGTGGCAGTAGTTCACTAGAAAGTCATGTCTGAGTTATAGGCGGAACCACTGGTTTGGAGCAATCCCATCCCCTCTTCCCATCACCCTTAAATAAGAGCTATCTACAGGGTGTCCCATAAGCCTCCATACATTGGAAAAATAAACATTTGTTGACATAAACCATTTTTATTCATATAAAATGACTGCCATTTTGTTGGGAACACATTGAAACTTCATTGCTCTTTATTCAAATGCGTTCTCTTGGGTATCTGAAATATAAGGCAAATACATGCGAGAACCATAGATGTATGAAATTTATCATGTGCTTTTCAGAAAAGGAAAGTAAAGACATACGTGGATCTATTTGTCTGCAGGTGGATGCATCAGAATAGAGCGGAGCAGGGACCTTGTGGCCTATCCAGTGTGTTTTATATGTCGCAAATAAGCTTTTTTTTCGTCTACTCCTGATTCACAACAATTTTAACAAATAAATACTCAGAAATGCAATTTTAAGCTTAGTTTTCTTAATTTACTTCCTCTATCATTAGAAAAAAGCTACAAGAACATGTTAAACACTATTCTCCTCGCATTGGGTCTTGAAAGGGACTTTGTTCGGTGAGGGGGATGGAAGTATATGTCGTTAGTTACTGATTCTTAAGATGAAGACATTCTGTGAGTTCCAAAACAAGAGTTTCTCAGTGTTGGATTTTGTCTTGGACTGTTTTGGATCTGGAAATAAGGTGACAGATCTACTGGATTAAATAAAAGACTTGCATTCCTGCCACATGTGAGGGCATGTCCGTCCAAAACCAGCAGCAACTTACCCTCCGGCAACAATGAAAGTTGCCAAGCATTCACGGGAAAAGATTGCACAATGGGACGTCCGATAAGTGACGTCGACCTAACTGCCGCTGAAACTCATCAGGGTAATGGCTGCGAGGCAGAAGCGCCCAAGCAGCCGAGCCAGCGGCAGCTCAGGTGAATCTGTGTGACATTTTAAAACACGTGCGATGAATTATACAGAGTCAGACCTCAGGGCTTTTCACTCAAGAGCGGGGCGCTTCGCCTCCTTCTGGTGATCTGAGTGTAACCGACACTCAAGCTGAGAATCACTACCATCATTCTATTAATAACAAAGTCTTTTGCTGTGGGCCTGCCACCATTTAACCCTACAGAACAGCAGCATGGATTTGAATCCTAATGAAGGAGGAGGCTGGGTGGTGGAGGACATGGATCAGAGGAGCACCCAAGAAATCTATCCTTCACTGAAGGAGTCTGAATTATTGATGAGCAGCATAAGCGGCGATCCCGCCTATCGGATCCACACGACTCTGATTGTCTCTGGAACCAGAAACCACAAACGCACAAAATGTAGCTGACATCTCCAGAAACTGTGGCTTTCTGCACAGAGACCCGATTGTGGACCACAGACCCAATTTAAGCCAGAATTTTTATCAACAGCTGATGGCATCCCACCATGTTACCATGGAAACCAGGTCACCTGTTAGAAGAGAAGATGCTACAGGATGTGTGTGTAAACTTTTATGCTATCTTGTCATCTTTTTCATTCAGTCCCTTTGGAACTGCTCATCCTACTGGGGGGTTCACCATTTGTTACCATTTCCTTGTTTCTGTTTTTAAGTCTTTTTATTTATTATTATTATTATTTTTTTACCAACAACTATGATCCCTTCAAGGTTGACCTGAGTTTGTGAGAAAGCAGCATTGAAAACGCTTCCAAAACATCACACAGAGCTTCATTCTTTTATTTTTTAGTGCTGCAGTAAAAATTCAAAAGCTCTTAAGTGTCCCAACATTTTTTAAGCCTTTTTTCCATGTAAAGCAAAACTGCTGGCTCCACAGTCTAACGTTAAGCTTAGTCAGCAACTGATCAGATTAATAAAGTCTACAACATGACTCAGCTTTTAGTTTCAACTTTTCATACTACTTTAGTTAAAGTTGAAAAGTTGTAAAAATATCAATATAACAATGTAAACAAAGACCAGAATTACTTATTTTAGTACTGCTTAGTTGATTAGCTTCCATGTGGCTCATAGAGCTTCATGCTGCTTTTTTTTCAAAAAACAATCTATTTATTTGTAGAGCTATTTTCATCAACATGCGTAGAACGAAAGGTGCTTGTCATAAAAGACATATAAACCAGGGTTCAAACAATAAAAAGTCAAAAAACAAAAGGCTGAAAACAACTATTAAAAGATAAACATAAAATGATAGGAAACGCTGTGGCTAATTTCTGATTTTTTTAGGAATTATTAAAGTTGGACATGTTGATTCAGAGTTTCCATCAGCTTTTGGAGTGGCTGCAGGTTGCAAAGAACCAGAGCTGCACTGATGTGGTCAAAAATGTTGCTGCAGCGGTTCTGATGCGTCTCACCATCCTCTAATTACTTGTAATCACACAGATTGAATGTCAATGGTTCTTAATGCCAAATGCAACTGGGAATGCTGCAGATTATCTGTGTACAATACAAAACTCTGATTAAGGTGAGGTAGGGTTAGGTAAAAGGCAAGTGCTAGCTTACTCACTGCTAGCCATTCTGAATAGATTGAGACCATTAGCTTACACACACAAAAGAAGAGAAGGTCAATAATGCATTGTATGTATTGTATTGTCCTCATTCAACAGCGTTTCTCATTCATCATCCTCATATTTCATATCATTCATTCCCTTTCAGACAGTAGCTTGCAAACACTTGCAGATTATTTGGTCTGCAGGAATGGAAAATCCTCGTCCTTCATTGTTACAGCTGTCTACTTTTGTCTACATGTTGCAAAAGCTTCATGTCATTTGTGTGTCGTTGGTGTTCAAAAATAACATTCCTGTAATCAAGATGTTACTGATGATAAAGGTTACAGCTTCTTACTGGCTTGTTTTGAAACTAACGGAAAATGTATAGTCCAATCAGAGCTCTGCAGAAGTCAGAGAGACTCATGTATAAACGTTCATTTCCTCTGAGGTTTGGAGGTTCTGAGCACGTCGCTTGTTTGCTGCTGATGTGAGCTCGTGTTCAGAAACTCAGCAAAGGAGGAATGTGAAGGAGAGGAGAGAGCGACCAGGTGAGGTCTGAAAGCTGCCTTTGTGATTCAGTTGGCAGAAGGAACGCCGTCCGTCACGAAGGGGGCGTCCCACATACATGTACACACGTAGGCTCTGTTGGCCGGTGAGTCGATGGGGGAGATGTTTGTGGTTAGAAAAAACGTTGAAAGTCTCTCCACTTTGAGCAGAAGTCCAACGGTTTCTAGTTTTCTTCTGCATCTCTATACTGCAGGCAGTTCTGCTCATCGGAGCTCTAACCTTACAGCAGGTAGGTTTCACAGTCTGAGGGAAACAGAGGAGCTTCTGTAGCAATGCTTTGATTCCTTCTTTGATAGTAAATCGAGAATGATTTAGTTTAGTTGAAAGACTTTTACCGGCTGGAATCAGAACAAGGCCGTGCAAAATGTCCAGGCTGGTAGGGCTGCAAAAAGTGTTGGGTCAGTCTTCTATCCATGTTCTAATACAAGTTCTTGTCTGTTTTGTCTTCTAGGAAAAGTCTTGCAGAAGGTCACCAGGTTAGGTAAGATGAGGAGGCGAGCTTGGCTCGTCTCAGATGAGGAATCGGCATGTTCACACCAGGGCAGAACTCAAGAGCTTGGGCTACATCTTTCTCCAAGCTGAAGTGGATGGAGCATCTCGAGGAGGCCTGGATCTCCCCATCAATGTTCCACCCTCATTAAAAGCTGCAGAAGTGACAACCCGGAGAGGCTGCAGTCGAAGGACCTGGTGGATCCGGTGGACCAACAACAGCCCCCATGCAGGCGCGTAAAAAGTATGTTCTGCTAGGCCTGTGTGCGTGCTGCTGGGTGCTGCTCTTCTACTGTGGTGGAGGAGTCCAGCTCCGCCTGCTGCGCTTACTGGTGCGCCAGCGGGGGGATTTTGTGCGTCCCTGGCCCAACTGGACCGACCGGGCATTCTTGCCTCGCTATGCCCACTTGGATGAACTGCAGATGGAAACAGGGATGGCTGAGTCCCCACGCCAGCGCCGCCAAGCATGGTCAGCCATCTACAAAGACAGTCGCTGCCGAATGGAGACTTGCTTTGACTTCTCCCGCTGCCGGCGCAGAGGGCGGGAAGGATTCAGGGTTTACATTTATCCCTCAGAGAAGAGTGACCATGTGTCAGAGAGCTACAGGAAGATATTGGCCTCGATAGCTGAGTCACGCTACTACACCTCAGACCCACGGGAAGCATGCCTGTTTGTGCTTGGCATCGACACTTTAGATCGCGACCAATTATCAGGACAGTTTGTGCCCAACGTGGATGACCACATTCGTGGCTACCCGCTGTGGAACGACGGACGGAACCACCTGATCTTCAACTTATACTCAGGCACTTGGCCTAATTACACAGAGGACCTGGGATTCAACATAGGACAGGCCATCCTGGCCAAAGCCAGCTTGAACACGGAACATTTTAGGCCTGGCTTTGACGTCTCCATACCACTCTTCTCCAAGGATCATCCGCAGAAGGGTGGTGAACGAGGCTGGCTAGTAAGAAACAGCACACCACCTCGAAGGAAGTACCTGTTGATGTTCAAAGGGAAGCGATACCTGACGGGCATAGGCTCCGACACCAGAAATGCCCTCCATCACATCCACAACGGGAAGGACATAGTGTCATTGACAACCTGTCGACACGGGAAGGACTGGGAGAAGCACAAGGACGCTCGCTGCGACCACGACAACCTAGAATACGAGAGGTAAGACATCTCATGTGTCAGAGACATCAAGTAGCACAAATGTAGAATTTAGTGCCATTGTCCCTTATGGTTCTTATCAATTTGCGATCAAGCAATGACCGTCATATACAAGTCCACTTACAGATTGTGTGTTCAGCGTGCAGAGAAGGGCAAACGGACGCGCATGCTCTTGTAAGAACAAACATAAATTTGCTGGGTGTAATGAAGCGCAGAAAAGGTCAGCGCAGAGGAAAGCCGGCGGTTGTTTTTAGTCTCACCGTTTATTTTTAGTGTCCTTCCTGCAGTTGTTTCCACATCCACTTTAGTGAAGACAAAGCCCTGGAGTGGAAAAAATAGACACACAGGACCGAGCCCCCCGGCTTCATCCACAGAGATGTAATCTTACTAGCAGTTATTTCAGCACGTAACCTTTAGCAGAAGTCCGAGAGCAGCGGGAACAAAGCAGCGCACTGCAACACGATACAAGTTCTCACCTCTTGTGGGCCCTTCCTGCAGGGGCTTTTCAAGCTTCATACCATTGTAAAGTGAACAATGAGACACATTAGAGAGTACATAAGACATGTTTCAGCAGCTGAATGATGGAGCGTCAGCCTTCTTTGAGGGTTGCCACATTCTGTTAGCCTGCAAACATGATGTTTTATGCTGTGATTTCACCACCCTGCTGGCAGGCGAATGAACCAAGCTACTCTTCTGTAAGGGCAGCCTACCTTTGACACAAAGTGTTTGATGTACCAGGTGTTGATCCAAAGAAAGTGCCTGTAATACTGTAAAACCCTCCCATGATTTATTTCAGTTGAGTTTCATTTATTTTCAATGCACCAATTCACAGCCACACAGAGGACGCAAGAAACACACAAAAAAAATGAAATACATTATTGATGCCTGCAAATCTACTCTACTAGATCATGGCAGCAAAACTACATAACTGTGTCTTATTATAAACCCTAAAATAGAGAACTAACAAAACACATAAAATATGGGGGGGGGTTGTAATGAATATGACCAAGGACAGTAAAACCAACAGGAGGAAATCTCAAGAAGATTTGGGACAGATGAACAGGGAAGACAGAACCAGCAGCGGCATGGCTCAGGGTCAACCAGGTCATCTTTAACTACAAGCTTTATGAAAAGGGTGGTTTCAGCCTTCGCCTAACAGACGAGGAGTCGGTTAGTTCCTGCTTGACAGTAGACAGTAAAGACAGTAAAGAAACATAACTGTTGTATGTTGCTCAAATCTTAAAATGCTGCTAGTTGACATAAAAAGCCTATTGGTATTAAAGTTTGGCCTATTTAACGCTAGCTCATAGGTTGAATATTGTCAAAGTATCCTTTTTAACAAAGGGTCATTCAAGGATTGGTAATATTTTAACTGTCAGTAGCTATGGGTTACACAGTTGGTCTGGTATTTATGGATGCATGAGTTGGATAATAATCCATTAAAGCCTGAAGTTTGATCTAAGAACAGGAGCTTTGCATTGTGGGTAAGTGGGTCTGCTGGGTTAAATTTTTAAACGTCATAAATGGTTAAACATTACCCTGTTCACATGGTTGAATGGAGCTATCGGTCTGCCGGGAGGTCGGGTTCTGATATGAGAACCTTCCTGCTCAAACCAGCAACTGAACCTCTGCTTTGTTGACATTGGGCCTGGCAGCTCTGAATGAGCTCATTTATTCCACACTGGCGCCCCGGTGGGTTGGGTGGGAGATTGCGGGCCAGTGAAGGGACGGTGGTGGTGGTGGTGGGGGTGCGGCCTCAGCATGGTGCTCGACAGAGCTGCAGTCTAGAGGGTGTGAACGTGAGATATCACAGAGCGGCTGCAGTTTTTCTGCGGTTTATAAAAGATCTCTCAGCGGGTGGGACAGAGGAGTTAAGATGGGATGATATTTCTACAAGTTGTGAGTTTTTCATGTGAAATGCTTGCATCTCCGTCAGCCTGAGGGGACTAACATCAGGCTTCAAGAGCTAATCGAACGTCTCCGCTCACACTCGTGCGCAAGCTCTTACAGGGTTCCTTCAGGTTAAGGAGGCCTCGCATCTGCTGCACCGGCAGATTAACCCGGAGGGACCAGGACATCCAATGACCCGAATGCCCAACAGGGAGGGGGTGGGGGTGTCACCTTTTCATGACACAAATTTCCGTCAAGCAGCTCAGGTTAAAAGTAGACTTCTGTCTGTGATGTTTTTTTTTAATTTACATTTAATCAAAATAATTAAGGGTTTTGTTTTATAATTAAGAAAAATGCATTTGTTTCTGATGGTACTTCTACTTAGTTTGTTATTTTAACTAATAATTACATACATAGGGGGAGGCTTCCACTTTTAATTTCTCAAAATGTTAATGAAAATATTTTACAGAAGCTAAATATCAACATTTTTCTCACTGTTTTCTCTTAGTACTTTTGCTGATATGCAATTATTACATTCTAACATAAAATACATTTTGTTATTGGAGCAAATTTTAAATTACATTTTTGTTTTGTTAGATATAGGGAGTGGGGACCGCAAGCCAACCCTTTGGCTGAAGTGTGGCACTCCTATGTTAGGGCATGGAGGTGGTCTTGGCATGTGCTGTCCACAGGCTGTTTGCGGGAATGCTGGGACTTCTGCTAAACAAAACGATAAAACTGTCACAAAAACTGGTATTTTCCTAATTCAATAACAAACATGAATCCTTCATGCTGCGTATTATGTAGGGCGTGCTTAGTGCGTGGGAATAACTGTTGCAATGAATGCATATTTCAAGTTAAGACTGGTTTTGTCTGTTTGAACAACCGCCATCCTCACCTGCCTATTGGCAGCGTTGGTGTTCGTCACGCGTGCGTTTACCTGCAAAGACTCTAGGAAGCGGAAGGAGCCCAGGCGGCGGCCTCGAGGCACCAAGCAGAAGGTGGAGTTGTAAAGAAGCTCCTGGTAGCTGCCTTTTTTTTAACACGCACTTGATAATCCTAATTTTTTTCATGATGTTTTTTCTGCATTGTAAGTTATTCATCATAAACTGACTGATCAGATGTCTCAGTAGAAGTATGTGGTCTCACGTTGAACGTTTGAAACATTTGATTAACAGATTTTGCGTAGCCCGTTTTAAAGTTGGACTTTCAACTAGTTCACTCCTGATTGGCCTGAGTGTTTGCCAAAGACACGATGACTGTCTTAGACCAGGACTAATCACCACTTACTGGCTTCAACATGGTGACATCCAATATCGTGAAAAAATGGCGACTTAATTGACTTTATTTTGATGGAGCCTGAAACAATTTTTTCTATAGGTGACATCACACTCACTGTCTAGTTCTCATATGAATGGGTAGACACCATCTCTGATTTTGAGTCAAGACGTTAAAACTGCTGCACAAAACAACATGATACAGGTCGCAGTCGTGGTTTACCCCTTCATGGATTCAGTTTTACAGCTAAATGCTGAAATCACAAGTGCACTGCTTACCTGCTCTCGCGAAACGTAGCAACATTGAACAGAGTTTTGCTCAGTTCATAAGAGTCATATAGTTGCAGAAGCACTAAAGTTTCAAGCTCCAGCCATAGAGATCACCTGAAATCTGCACACGGCGTCATATTCTAAAAAAACAGTACTAATGATCAAGTTTAGCACTGTCAGTTTTCTAATTTCCTCTTGTGCTCAAACTTTCTTTTCTAAATTTGCATATTTTGCAGAGGAATCACATCAATTCTTGCAGATATAAAGTGCTGCGCCGCTTACATCCATGTGTCAACACTTCGAATTACTTTTGTTTGAACAGTCTTCTTCATTAAAGCTTCTCCAAAGGTGCTCATTCTTGAATGAACTTGATGGGTTGCAGTTACTAGCTTGTCCCTCTTTAGTTGCACGACAAATGTTTCAAGCTTTGCTTGTTTTCAAGTCTCTTTAATTCCAACTGTTGACGCTTCCTTTCCAAATTTTCCCAGTTTCATGGTCAGTATGGGGATGAGACAAAAAGTTTCTTGTTATCTGCTGGTCACACTTGTTTAGCACTGGAGCTTTAGGTCCAGTGTTGACATTCTTTCAACTACTGTTACTCTTTTTTCATTTTTGGAATTAACATAATCTCAGTGGATTATGAAATGGACAAAAGTAGCCTCACGCTAATATACAACATGTTAGTAATGTGTTACGCAATTAATTAGCTGATTCTGTTGATCACGTAAATGGTCAAAGAAATGCAGTGTGTCAGAGCGTGTGCTGTTTAGACGTTGCCGGCGACATCTCCAGTGTTAAAGGGTTAAAACACAGTTAAAATAATTTGGCCTAGTGGAAAAATCTGGATATGAAAAGTTAGATTTTTTTTAATGGGCTGAACAATAACAGCCATCTTTATTAAGTCTTTTGTCTTGGTTTGATGCGTTACATCCTTTGGGTAGACCTCTATTATTTGTGTCTTATCAATAACTAGAATTGATGAACAATCTAAATCTAAATTGGAAACCAAAAATTCCTGTTGTTTGTTTCACTTTTTTTTTTTTTTTAATAAATTAGCAATTGGATTACAACTTTTTTAAGAGCAGAAGAGGAAAGCCAAATGAAGAGAAACAGAAAGTGGTAGGAACTACTTTTAGGGTTTAAGTAAAAGACTGGGGGGGTTGGAGATCCAACTCATTCGCATCCTGAAAAATAAGAGGCTATTGGGGGCACAGAGGAAGGCTAGAATGAGACATGCCGGTCAGAGAGGAGGGAAAACAGAGGAGAAGCAGCCCCATGGCCTACTTTCCCTGATTTAGAGTCGTCTCAGAAAGGAAGAAACGTGTATAGTGAATATCAATGAGCATGTTTGTGAAAGAGAACATGGAGGAACCACACAAAACACATCGTTTGGGGTTCCTTCTGGATCAATTGGGGGTGTAAGTGAACCAGTGGTAGTCTATGGGAAGCAAAGGGGTAAGAACAGCTCACACGGTTCCTCCACAGAAGCATCTTTTGCATGAAAGTCTGGTCAAAGTCTTCTCCGCTCTGATTCTGTCGCTCTGCTCCCACACAAGTTATTCTGGTTCTGGCTTCTTCTCAGCATCCTGCTGACAATCGAGCAAAGAGTAGAGCGAAACTGCAGAGAGCCTTAAGTTAATCTGTTGGCACATTTGACAATAAACACAAGGAAAAAAATGCTTTTAATAATTAAGTTTAGATCAAAGCAAAATGTTAATGTTGTTTTTAAGGATCTTTAGGTCAAATATGAGCCATGTGACCCCATTACACCTGTCTAAAAATCTTAAGTTAGTTTACCCCGTTAAATTGTTGGTTTCTTTGAAATCCTGAAGTTCCATGTGGTGTTTCATCATTTAAGACCATTCTCCAAACTCCTGCACTTCCCAGCTTTTTTTCTGAGATTGGATCCACTTGAATTTGTAAATATTTGTTGAGATGCATCATGGGTAAAGCACGCAAAACCTTGATGGAAGCCACAGTTTACATTCCTTTGTCATGAAAAAAAAACAGAATTATTGTCAAACATGAGCTGGTTGTGAGCTGCATGTTATTTCATATTAAATGTTTGTGGTCCAGTCTGGAAGCCTTCATTGTTCCCCGACCCACTGCTGAGTGTCTGGAAAACCTGGGCTGTCTCCTTTTAAGAGCCTCGTCTTCTGCTTTTCCAGAAAAAGGATTTTTTTGCCAGTCAAAACCGTGCTGTTGACACACTCTTTTTAACTCTATTTAAGCCTGTTTTTGGCATCATGACCAAAGAGGAAAAAAGATTTAGATGGTATAGTGTGCTAAATCAGATGTGAAGCTTAATTTTGATTCAGACATGTTAGAGCTGGGTGGCTTTCTGCAGTACAAATACACTCTTTTTTTAAACAGCATTTTTTTTGTCTGATTCATGATTCATGACAAAAAATAAATAAAGTAATACTCAGAAATGCAATTTTGAGCTTAATAGTCTCTATATATGTCCTCCATCATCAGAAAGATGCTATAAAAACATGTTAAAACACCAGAAACACAATTTGCATTAGAGTGGATCTTAAGATTCTTTCCCTTTATCAAAGTTGGATTTTTTTTCTGCTCCCTTTGGGAACCGAGAGTTTTTTTTGCCCAACACTTGGACACATTAGATGTGTGCAGCCTGCCGGGTTTTGAAAGAGGATACATTTGATGCCCCGCTGAGATGCCAGCCATGCTTGTGGAAGATCATCAGCTGTAACTGTCAGTAGTGAATCTTCCTGATCCTGTCCAGCTGCTGTGGAGGTCAGTGGACAAACGCTCTGGTGACTGACTGACTGACTGGGGCTTCAGAGCGCTGCTAAAAGAGTGTGGATGCTTTGGGCTCAACACACCCAAGCCTCTCTCCAGTCACTAATATCTTCAATGGGTCTTCTTGGTATTTTAGGTTGCTAATGTTGGCTCGTGGAATCCCTCGCTGGTGTTGGTGTCATTCAGTGTTGTCATCTGGGCCTTTGCGGAGTCAGACGACAGGCTACATCATCTCCAGAGTGTTGCTACATTTCTTCAGACTAACTTAAGCATAAAAAAAGGTGGGGCAATACGAGCATTAAAGAGGCAAGACAGTGTTTGAAAAAATGCCAACGGTGTTACGTTACCTGGGGAAAAGCTAACTGTAGAAATAATAATAAAAATAATAATAAGTATGCTGAAAACAGCATTAAAGAAAGAAGGAAGTAGTAAAGAAAATGCTAAAAGTGCCCTGTTGTTGATAAAAAGCTAACTTTAATTACAACAACACAATTAATTTTGATAACAGCATTAAAGAGGCAAGAAAGTGGTAAATAAAAGGCTAACAGTGTTCTGTTGACCTCTAACAAGCTAAATCAGTCAAAAAAGTTTAAAATTGCTGGAAAAATGGTGAAAAAAATGGCCACAATAATATTTTTTTAGCTAACTAGTAGAGTATGAATACTGCAAAGAATATAATTAAAAAAACACTAAAAGTGCTACATTAAATGCAAAAAAACACCAGCAAGTAAAAAAAAAGGTAAATAGTCAAACAGAATAAGAAAAATGTATAAATACAAAAAACTATTTCTAAATATGAACAATGCAAAGGTGCTACCTTAGTATATCTAAGTGTAAGTCATAGCAAAGAAAAAAAAGAAGGAAGTAGCCACTAGAGCTACAAAATGCTAAATGATCCAAATGAATGTTTCAATTTTTTTTACTTAATGTTTTGATATTCAGCAAATTTAATACAGTTTGAAATGTGTTATTTTAAAAAGTGCTGCAATGCTAAACATGCTAGGTTATCGGTTTGTTGGTGGCTAACAAACACGTGTGCTTGTTTTCATGTGCTAGCTTAAACGCGAAAATGTAAGGTTTGTGTAATAAAGCTAAAAAAACAGTTTTATGATTTGTTAAGCTTGTTAAAATCCAGTGCAAAAAATGGTGGTAAATCTTTATATTAATGCCTGAGAAGAACAACCTACAATCTGGTCTAAATGTTTGCAGATGTTATGGTTTGAGGTCCAGAGATGCATCAATGTCTTGTTTTGTTTCAGCTGTAAAGTTGATTGGTTTCTAGTTAATGAACTCCGTGAAGCTGTTTGAAGAATGTCAGACACTGGAGGACGCACAGGGAGGTGTCAAGTCGAAAAGTTCACATCGTTAAAGTGAGGAGAAGCAGATCATTACTCTTAGACATTCAGAGCAAGCTTTGCAGCAATTAGACCGTCCCCGGCATTCTGAGGGTTTCCTCTCAGGACTCCACGCTGCTCAACACGAGGAGGAAAATTAGGTCAGAAAATGCTGTCGTGGAAGTTGCCAATAAGATGAAAAGGCTTTTAATATTGCCTCTTTTTTGCTGCTTTGAAGTGGAATGAAGCGCAGTGATTGGCTGCTGAGACGAGTGACTGATACAGATAATCCATCAACGGTCTGCTTTTTGATAACTCTGCAGGGATTCAGGTTAAACAGGGATTTGTATGTTTTTGTTCATGGGAAGGTCCTGATGGATTTTCCTTCTCGAGCACGCACACAGAACGGTTCTCTGCAAGGAGCCGCTTTTTACCTGGGGGTGGATACGCGTGCATGCGTGTCCCAGAAAAAGAGCTGTATTTCTGCTGCAGAAGCAAAGAAGGGACATGCAGATGATGATGAATTACTCCGAAGTTTGGGGCTGAGCTCCCCTTCAGGGATGCGGGGGACTTACTCTGTCGGCCTCTTTGTCCCGTTTGATGAATGAGGAGCTCGCTGCAAGACCGAAAGTGCTTCTGCACAGGCGTCCGGTTTCACACTCACAGTGAGAAAACTCCTGCGGCGTTCCGAGGCTGATGTACGACCTGATCACTGCTTCCCCGGCTCTGCAGCAAAACCACCAAAAAGTAAAGCTACCGTTTCACAAATAATGAGACGCTCCAAACATCTAAAAAGAGAACCTGTCAGTTTGCTGTTTTGGGACTACACAGAAATTCGGTTATAGCCGTCATACACACCTGGAGAATCCCTCAAATAGTGGAGAGTATTCCAAGAATGAGTGACCAATCTGACGATTAATCCAGGAGGTCATGGAAAAAGCAGAAGATGGAAAGAAGTAATGGCCTCACATGACTCGGTAAGGGTCAGAGTTCACAATTCAACCATCAGAAAAAGAATTTTGGATAAAAATTGACCAGTGGAAGGGGTCAAGGAGAAGGACTACTGAGCAAAATGAACACAAAGAAGGATTTGGATAGTCTCCAAGATGTTAAGACAAATGTTTTGTGGACTGATGTGACACGGGAGTAAACTTGTGGACGACCTGAATCCTTTTTCCTCTAGATTTACCACTTTCAGAAAAAGTTCTGGACACGGTGGTGGAAGTGTGATGGAGCTGCAGCAGAACGATTCAAACAGTAGCAGGTGCACCTGTGAATGGATCAGGAGGAAAGCTCTGGAAAGTTTGGATCAAATCTTGTTTAAATTCATGATGAAACACTTAAGTGAAATAACCATTTTTTAGATTCCTGGGACAGTTACTTTTTCACCCAGAAGCAGGAGGGTTTAGTTTTGAAAACACGGAGAAGAAACGTCTCATCAAAGACATTCCCAGCTCCAGATGTAAAGACTGAAGGAAAACCGTTGGAGATCATTCTCCTGGTTTCTTTTCACGCCATTTGGGTGGATTTCTGCCATTGACCTCTGTATGGTTCAGTGTTTGTCGACCTTTCACCCAGATATTTTACAGATTTACGCCCTTCTCCTGTCCTCGTCGAGTGACCATTTTCTCCCCTGACAGGAATCTTCGGGATCCTGCTGTTCTCCAGCTGTCTGCTGGACATCACCTCTTCCTGCCGTTTCATGTTCCTCAGGAGGAGCTTTCCCCGTTTCCAAACTTTTCTGCGTTTCTCCCCTCTGTTTCGACTGAAATTCAGTCCAGACAAAGCATGCTTCCTCCTCTTGGATTTTCCTCCACCATTGTTTTATTTGGGAAAGCTCTTTGCTTCTTAAGCAGAGGAGGCGGAAGACAAAGGCGTGAACACCTGCTGCTCCCCTGATGCTGCCGGCATCTGTGGGCCGAGCAGTCCAAACAGGGGCGCCGTGGTGTTTCCAGCCGGGCTTCAGTAAATTCTCTCTTCCCAGCAGGGATCAATGGAGCATTATCATCAACGGGGAGGGGCGGGAGGTGAAAGTAGGAGTAAAAGGAGTGGTTTTCCACGTACGAGCAGGAGACTGTGTGTCGGAGCTGCTGGTTTGTCTTTATTCCCCTACAGTCGAGTCGTTTTGTGTTTTTTGTGTGTTTGGGCGCACACTCTCCTCCCTGGAGCTGCGGAATCCGATAGCGTCGCAGCAGAAGATGCTCAGCCCCGTCATCTCTGTGTGTAATTAACTTCAAACGTCGTTTTGTCTGATCTTCTGCTCGTGGGAGCGTCTGCCAGCACAGAGACAGTCTTTTTGAACACAAACCGTTACAAGAGTGAGGTTGTAATCCAGTGTCCCACATCATCAAATTTACACCTCCATGACCTCGAAGAGCCCACCTTAGATCCACATTTCCAAAGTGTTCTGGTTCTCCCCAGCTGCTGTGTTTGAACACTCCACTCCTTCTTCCGCTCCCCATAAAAGCCACTTCAGCTAAAGAAAAAGCTTAAGTGTGCATTCGCATGCAGCGCGCTCCTCCTCCTCTGAGAGCTCCTACAATCAATAGGAGTCAGATTCAACTCGTCTGAAGTCTCCGTTAATCTGAGTGTTTGCAGTTTGCTGCAGCGATGCACCTCCGTGCAGAACCGCTGGCTGTTTTTCTCCATAAGATGAAACTATGGCAGACGTTTTATTTAAAAAATAGCAAAGAATTGCGTGCAAGAATTATCCTGCAGACTCCATGAGTCTGCGTCAGCTGATTTTTAGGAAAAGCTGACGGTCTGACTCTCATTCGCCAAGGAGTCCTGCTGGTTCTGCAGAACTGCAGATTGATCCCTGTCTGGTTCTGTTTGAAGACCCTCACAGTGTCCTGTGTAGTGAAGATGATGAAGGCTCATCCTCCTTTCAGAGAGGAGTGTTTCTCTCAGCGGGAAGCATGAAAGCTGCTGTGTTGTTTGCTGTTCAGGCTGTTGAGCAAAAGCTGTCGGGTCTGCCGCCAGCAGCGTCTCACTGGAAGGTTCTGGAGAGGTCTTGGAGAGGGTCCAGCTGCCACACACTGAGCCCCCTGTGTGCTGCCGCAGAAGGAGGCGGCCAGGAGGCCTGCTGCTGAATGGGGGCGTTGTGCACATGTCTTTACTCGGCGGAGAGGCTTCTTTGACATGCAGGAGGTCTCATGAAGCAGTGCTCACAGTCAGGTGACTATTAAGAGGTGTGACCAAATTGTGAGGTTTTCCATTGACTTCCAGAATGAAGCACATTTGAAAACAAAATGACCTGAAGCTAGGTTCACTAAATAACCACTGGGAGGGGCAGTTTTTCATTTACTTTACAGCAGAAGTAGATTTAAAAAGGTTCCAAAACTTTTTTTCTTTGTCAAGCTATATTTATTTATCAATTGTTTTATATTTGTCTTCAGAGTTGTCTGCAAACATAGTTGCAACGGTCATGTGACCATCATGGGTGGAAGCTAAATCATGAGGTTTTCCCATAGGGGCAAACTTCCAGAATGAAGTGCATTTGAAAATGAAATTACCAGGATCTAGGTCAGTTCACTAAGTACTCTTATTGGTTTCAGTGGTTCAGCTTTACAGTAGAAACAAAAATAAAATGGTTCCGAACCTTTTTCTTCTCGGAAGTTAGATTTATTATTAATTGATTCATCTTATTTGTTGTTTTTCTTCACTATTATACATAAAGTTTTTGCCGTTTTATTGACAGATGTCTTTTTGCTCGTAGTTTGCTTAGGCAAAGCTTTTTTTCATAGTTGATGACTGTGTCAGTCAAGTGTTGGAGGACAAATCTAAGCCCCCACCTTCTGTTTCAGAGTTTAAAGCAAACCCTGACAGACCAAATGTTGCAGTTCCTCAAATCACCACTAAAATGAAATGAAACTGATATCGCTTCCTGACTAAGTCAGGGGAAAGGTGAGGAGAAGTGGCGAGGCATCTGGGGCTGATGGGATTGTGGGTAAAAGCAGAACAAAGCTTTGAACACTGAAGGTTTTTCTTTTTGTGCTCCTTCAGAGTGAACCACACATGCTACAGAGATTAGATGTTCGTTTCAAAGCAGTAAGAAGTGAAAAATTAAAAGCTTATTCATCTATTCATCTCTTCCTCTATTGAAGTAAAATGATTAAAGTCTTTCTTCTGAGCAGAATTTATGCATTTTTACTTTCTTTCTGTGGTTTTGCAGCAGATGGGATGTTCTAGTTTTAGAGAGTTTCCCCTCTCTGGTCATTAGATGGAATCATCTACGAGGGTAAAGAATCAACTTGTGTCGTGGCTGCCGTGAAGCTCGCTGAGCCTCGGCATTGGTGCACCTCTGCAGCGTGACTGATCCGCAATCAGGTTCTCTGCATTTAAAAATAGAGGCGAGTGAGGTGAGGCCGCCTCCTCTTCCATCAGAGCGGGATGCTTCCTCGTCTCTGCAGGCCCCGACTCAAGGATGATGATGAGGAGGAGGATGCAGGGAAGGGGGGTTTGGAAATGAGCCAGCTTCTTCTCTTATGATTTTCTTTTTTTTGCGATGGTAGGCTGAGGATGAGCACGCTCAGAAATCTGCGATGCCAGGGACAGAGAACCGCAGTCAAACATGGGTGAAGCTGCAGGATTTGCAGAACAAACGCAGAGCAGCTGCATCAACAGCAGGGTGGAACCTGAAGGTGTGGCTCCACTTTCAAGTTCAAGTTGAGGGAAAGTTTGCTTTGCACTGAATTCATGTGCGCCGCACCTTAAAGGACCAAAAAAAAAGCTGAAAAACAAACCATCCCAAAGTACAGCAGGAGTCTCCTACGCTCTTCCTGATGACGCTTCACGCTTCAGACTCTTTCTGGGAATCAAACCGTTTCTTGTACGGTAAGAAAAGCACAATTTATGCTTCTAAACAGAGCCTCCATTCATGCCGCCACAGCGTTTATCAAAACCCTTGGAGCCTTATGAGTGGGCTGACGGCACACGGAGGAGATCAGATTTCTGCACACAAAATTATATTCATAGCGCTCATTTCTGTCCAGAAGATCCGTTTCCACATTCATCCTTACCAGCTGAACTTCTGCACTGAAGGCGACCTCCGTATGACGAGCCAAAGCTCAAACATTTTTCAAACTACAAAGTCAGAGATGGGTCAGAGAGGGTCTGAATTTTGGCTTAAAGTCCCACTCCGATCATCTTTTGATCCCTTTTAAAAGCATTCCCAGTGGTCTTTTAGCTCTGATTATGCTGTTCTAGCCAAAAATGTAAAAACACAGTGTCGATTTCTAGGACATAATTCCTGCAGAGCGTCAGGAGTTCATTAGAAATATACCAGAGGTGTGGGAAGGACAGTTGGCGCAGAGCAACCCAGAACAACCCCGCCCCCTCTTTCCCTCTTCGTTGCCCTTCAAGTTTGTGGTCCGCCCAGCTTATTTTTTTTTACACACAAAAAAGCTCTTTTTCAAACTCAATTTTTCATCCGCTCCTGACTCACCACAATTTGAATGAATAAATACACAGAAATTGAATTTTAAACTTAATTTTCTTTATATATGTCCTCCATCATCAGAAAAATGTCACAAGAACATGTTAAAAATTCCAAAACCATAACTTTCATCTGAATGACTCTTTAATGCTGTAATTCTAGATTATTCTTTCCTAAAAACAACACATTCATTGTATAGTAAACTAATTGTCCCTCTTGACCTCTGCACTTCGTTAACTGAAAAGAATGCTAACAATTCCAATGTGAAATGCTAAACTAGCCCAACAATGTCAACAAAAGCTGAAAAATGCTGACTAAAACTTAAAATGTAGCTGATGAGTTCTTTAAAAAACGTGGGGGGGAAAAGAGTAAAACACCAAAAAGTTATGTAACACTGTGTACATTTTAAAGCTAAATTAGCCAAACAATCAGTACTTTAACAATGATCTTTCTACTCACAAAATGCTAAATTAACTGAAATGTTTTAAAACAATGACAGGGAGCTGTAAAACAACAGAACTGCTTAGAAATGCTAGATTATTTTTAAAAATTCAAGTTAGCCAAAAAAAAAAAAAAAAATGCTAAAAAAGTTGCTAAACGCTAAATTAGCCAAAAAGTGTACAACCAAAAGAACTCGATGTGACAGTGTTTTTCCAAACTAGCAGTAAGTACAACTTTGATTAAAACTTAAAAATTAAGGGTAACAATTCTTTTTACAATACAGTGCTTAGTGGGTGTTCTGCACCTCCAGAACATCATACTTGAGCGAGCTAACGGATTCATTCCTGATTGTATCTATCGTTGTCACTCCCAAAGAGAGCCTCAACATTTTAACCTCTTTTCTATCTGCCTCCTGTATCTAACCCAAAAACATGGCTGCTCTCATCGCAGTCTTCTACACCTTTCTTTCACCTTTAAGTCGCTCTCATTTCCTGCAGCTGACCTTCACTCTCTTTTCCAGAAGAAGCCTCCACCTCTCTAGATGAGAAAAATATCAAACATTCATTGCAAATTCACTAATTATATCACATTGTGCAAGAAAACTGAATAAAGCTTTATACATTTAATATGTAAATGTACAGAAAAAATGAACAAGATAACCAAAGGCAGATTAAATATGATCATCTGTTGCAAGTCATTGAAAAGTGAAAGTATGCCGAAGTATAAAACTAAAGTTCTTGATTATTTTAATTAAACCTAAACCATGACAAATATTTTTGTGTCACATTTAGGGATCTTTTGTGGAGAAGGTTAACTGTTAATGGCAGAAGCTCCATCTACTGTCAAAACTAAAAAGTACAAGAGGACAAACAAGTAAATTGCATATTGTTTTGTTTTTTGATTTGACATCATCGGAGGGGCCACAGCTGGGCTCCGGCTGCAGCTTGATGTAAAATTACAGGCACTTTACTGCGATTTAGAGAAGATCAGAGCAGCTGCACATCTCTTTGTTTTAAGCTGCTTTTATATGAATGTGACCCAAAATGACAAAGGATTCAGCCTCTGTGCTGAAGGAGTTTAATGTACCACACCAATAAGGACACAAATCCCCCTTTTATGCCTTTGTTTACCTGTGAGTGAGTGTGTGTGTTATAGGTGGAGGTGTAAGTCGCAGCATCAGAGGATCAGCTGGTGGAGGTCGAGTCCGCTCAGATTAGAGAGCTTAGACCTCCGTCTCTGTGATTAATGGATGGAACCGGAGAAAGTGCTTTAGTAAAGCACACTCCCACACGCACACACGTGGACGGTGCAGGGGAAGTGTGTTTGTGCAACAGAGAACTCGGCGAGTTTCTCCTGACACCAGACCAGCTCTCTGCATTTCATTTGGGGGCCTGTCGGGCCACGCATTCTACATTTTTTACTTCGTCCAACCAGAAACTGCAGGCTTGCTGCTTCAGTTCTGGTATCCACTTGTTATGGGGTGCTAAATACGCAACCCAAACTTGAGGGAACAAGTGTGTAACGTTGTATTTGTTTCCTAATCGGAGGGGAACATGCCTGCTTCTTTCCCTCTTGTAAATGGTGTATAGTAATGTAGTGCTTTACTGCCCTTTTAGAAGACCCAAAGAGCTTTATTGCTGTTACCAGTTCTAGATTTTAGTAACAACTAGAGCTGTCGACATTTCCGCGCTAACGCACGCGAGTCATTTAGAAGAATTAACGCGTTAATAGTCTTTAACGTAAATTAATCACATGTCAGAAACGACCGCCTGACGCAAAGCGGGAGACAGACGGCTTCCACGGCATGCTTTAATTTCTGAAAATACAAACTCCGTCAGGCGTTATCTTAAAAACCATTTGGAGGTAATCTCTCTTCTATCATTTGGTGCATTCAGGCTCAATTAGCTTTGATTCTGTTTACTCAGCAGGGATGTAAAGGATACAAATATTTAGTACCGAGCGCAGTGACATGCATTCAGGGGAGGCATAATATTGCGTCATTTCTGAAAATGCACAAAGGCATTTTCCCGCTTATACCATGGTCAGTAATAAAGGAAATAAATATTCAATCGAATTTTAGTACTTTATGCTTGTTATTTTTTCGGTTTCGATCGCTTTCTCACATAAAGCGGACTATTTGATATGTGGTGCAGCGCGTTGTCGTGGTAACAAGACAATGCGCCACTGAGCCGGCACCGACCTCGACTGCAGGTTTAATAAAACATCAGTTTAGAGAGAAAGTTCACTTCTTACTGCTTGTTTTTGAAGCAAAAAGTTTGTTTTTAATGAGTCTGAACAGGGATATTGAACATTTGGGCCATGGGCCTGAAACTTCTCTTTTAGGTGTGCATCCACACCCTGCAGCCAATCAGAATCGAGTATTCACCCGGCCCATAGTATAAGCCCGGTATAAATGAAATGACACACTTATTAAACCACCAAAAACACAACGGGCTTGAAGATCCAAAATCGAAGGTTTTAACGTTTGAAGCTGTTATGTGTTATGTTATGTACACACCAGGCATGTGACACGCATTCAAGAACATGCCAAACGGGCAGTCTTGGACTCACTTTTAGCATACCGTATTCACACTGGACTGTCACTACCCGATACCAGAAGTTTGATGCAAAAGAAGGGATGCAGATCTCATCACATCACATCATTCTGACTGGACACAAACCGCAAAATAAAAAGTGCCAGTAAGAATAAAAGATTTTTTGTTAGATGGCATTTTAAATTATTATTTTAAACGGCAAATGAATAATAAATATCTAGATTATGTCCTTTTAGATAAAAAGAATTGGACTGTATTGTATCACCACAAACTTTATTGAATCTTTCATGTATCAATTTATAGACGACGTACAGAGATGCCTATTGAATCATGCCAAAAGGAAAGATACACAACCCTTGGTGAAGTTGTCCTTCAACCTGTATTTTGTTTCTGAATTATTTAGCTGTTACAAACACACAGGATCACATGCTTGAATATTTGCTTCAAAATAAATCTCAAAGGACTCAGGGAATCTCAGGGAAAAAAACAAATATTTTTCCACAGGAGATCCATTACAGGCTGCAGCTGGAGAAAGCAGAATAAACATAAAACTACACCGCAGAACAAACACAGAAACAGAAGCACGGTGGGACTAAAAGGCGCAGTAAATTGAGCAGATGCACGGGAACAGGAGGATAGTGGATATTTGATACAGAGAGACTCCCGTTTGTCGTGACAATCCTCCCGAGATGACTAATATCCGCAAGTCTCCCGTGGCGCCTGAGTTTTTGTGTGTGTCTTGTGCGCAACGTTTCCCTCTCGCACACTGAGTCAGCTGGAAGATTAACTCTCTCTGCATAAATATAAGATGAAGACGGGATTTAAATGCAGGAAGGGAACTTCAATCTTGCAGCTAGAGGGAACCGTTCATGGTAATTCTTCCGTTTGCTTTTCATTCCAAACACATCAGCTCTTTGCTCCCAGCAGCTCTATAACTTCTCAAACAAAACACAAATCAGAGCTGACCTTGGGTCCATCTTTGCCACAACAGGCAGATTGCAAAAAGGATGGGAGGATAAGGACGGGATGAGGAAAAGCCTCAAGATGTGAAAGGATTAAAAGGCTTATATCCATGACACGTCACTAGGGAAAGTCTTGAAAAGAAGAAACGGTTAATATAGGAGGCAGGACCACTTTAGGGAGTGTAGCCTCCCAAAGGTGTGTCCAGATAGAACAGGTATGGGGTTCCTGACAGAGAAATACCTGATGGTAAGACAAAGTTCCCACCAGTGCCTCTTGTCTATCCCTATGGGCCCCATATGAATCGTACCAATCAGGTTATTCTTAGACCTGGTAGGGTTTGTGGATTCACCTTCTAACGCCCACACAGTTAGAGCAGACTGCTATGAGATAAGTTGATGAACATGGAACAGTTTACTAGAAAAACCCCAAACTTAGGCACACGTCACAGGGATCTTAAAACAGTTCTTGTCCAAACCAACATCAGGATCGAGCTAAACATGACAGAGGGGCTGAAGTCCACTCAAAACCTGCCTTATCCAGTTTTGACAAGTAGGTGGCACTGTTTGCTCATTCTGTCTGATAACAGACGCGCCACAGCTCGCTTAAGTCCCTTTTCGGTTTGTCGTCTATTTTCGGCAAGTTGTCCTAACAGTACAACTATCCAAGATCTGTGAGCAGGCCAACCATTAAAATCAAAATTAGAGTCCCATGGAGAATTGTTTCATCTAACTGAAGTTAGGGTTCATGCATACCCTATAACATCCGTTCCTTCATTGATTTATTTATCTGTCTGTCTACTCATCTCTGGCTGTTAAAGAACATTCAATGCTGTGCCTGGGTTTAATCAATGAAAGTGCATGCGATAGAAGTCTAAAAACAGAAAAGAAAACCTGGAAAATCAATAGAAATGGAGGCTGTAAGACCAAAAGAACACATCAGAGTGGTTACACTAATGTGTCAGAGAAAACAACACAACATTACTGAAGGGTGTGTGTGTGTGTGTGGGGGGGTCATCAGGAAACTTCCCTCAGACAGGACGGACAAAGAGAGGAAAATGTCATAAACAGATGCAAAAAACACATGAAATTGACCATTTTGCATTCAACGTGCTACTGAGCAGCTACAACTAGGAGGCCCAACACCTCTGACGTTTTGTTTCTCTCCATCCGAGTTCCTGACAGAACTGCAAGCCAGATGGTGGGTGTGCACGTGCGCGTGCGCGGTCCCTGCTGAATGCGTAAGCATCGACACACAACCTGCAGGTCCAGGGACACAAATGCTTTCAAATGCTTTGAAAACACAAGCTTGTGGCTGTGCCGTGCACACGCAACACGTGCACGCTTAAGCAGGACGAACACATTTAAAACCTGCGACGAGGACAGAGACATTTCAAACATAAGAGTCACTCTTAACCCTGTAAACACACAGACGTGAACATCTCTGCTTCCTTCTGAGTCTTCATTTCATTCATATGAAACAAGCTCAAAAAGCACTTTTAAATTCAAAATGTTCAACTTAATAAATGTTTAAAATAACTGCATTAATATATTCCTTAATTCTAGCTACAAATAATTTATTTCACACTTTTATTTCAGTTCTTTAGAATTCTTAACATTTCCTTTGACTAAATCAATATTTTAGGTGCTTTTTTTAAATACTTTCTTTCAGTTTTTAAAGTTTGCTTCCAAAAATTTTTCAATCTAAGATAGCTAAACAACGAATCTAATAATGAATTACAGCTTGTGAATAAACTTCTTTGGAGAAAAAAAAAGTGCTTCATTTTCTCCGTTATTTAAATAAATATAAATATAAATAAAAAACATTTTCTAATCTGTTGTCTGCCTTAGTTGTCCATACGTTCAGTCATGATTTCTTGCTGGACATATTTTCCACCTCAGTCCTAGAAAACAGGATTTCACAAGTTCATGAACGCACACCAGAGGTTTCTGATGGTCCGGAATATACGATCATCACCATGTGTGTTGCCATGGTGATAAGAAACCTCAAAAACTGGAGAAACGGGGCTGCCTCTCAGCCAACAGAAGGTGGCGTTTTGTATGCGCACGGTGTCACCATTGTGTCTGACGACTGTCCTGACTTAGAAGCAAATCTAATGCTCTTCACAGTGACAGAGGAGTACTCACAGAACACTTTGCAGACTCTTTTTCAGGGCCTGACAAATTATTTTGTGGTCAAATCTGGGACCGTCAATATCCCCCTATTTTCAAAGCTTTAGACTTCATAAGCTGGTTTTTGTCTCCTTCTCTATCACCCATGTGAGCCACCTGAGACTCCAAACTACAGCAAAACAACTTTATTTGAGACTCCTCCTCCTCCCCCAAAGATCTTGTTGTGTATTTTTATGAATGAAATGCATGTTTACTAATCTCCTGACGGTCTGTACACATATCTGATGTTTTTTCCTATTGTGTTTGTCAGGTTTGATTACCAGGAGCTTCTTCACAACTCCACCTTCTGCTTGGTGCCTCGAGGCCGCCGCCTGGGCTCCTTCCGCTTCCTAGAGTCTCTGCAGGTAAACAAACGCGTGACGAACACCAACGCTGCCAATAGGCAGGGGAGGATGGCGGTTGTTCAAACTGACAAAACCAGGAGTCTTAACTTGAAATATGCATTCACTGCAGCAGTTATTTCCACGCACTAAGCATGCTCTACATAATACGCAGCAACTGACTAATGTTACAAAGAAAATACTAATAAAGTTTCAAACATGAAGGATTCATGTTTGTTGTTGAATTAGGAAAATACCAGTTTTTGTGACAGTTTTATCGTTTTGTTTAGTTGTGTTAAAGGTTAAGGGTCAAGTTATGGGACAATCTATGTCACATTTTAATACATGAAAGCTAATGTACAAAGAAAGTCTGAACAGACCAGAGGATGAAGATTCAATAAATTAGTTTTTAGAAAGAAGGCTACACAAAATCTGACAAACCTTTCGAACGTCCGACATGAGACCACATACTTCTATTGAGGCATCTGATTGGTCAGTTTATTACTTGATTAACTTGCTCTACAGAAAAAAATCTTGAAAAATGAAGATTATTAAGAACATTTTAAAAAAGACAGAAGTATTAGATCAAGAATTGGTATTCTGACAAATATAAGGACTGAGTAAAAGCTGTTTAGTTTTCTATAGAATTGTGGGATTTTAGCTTCTTGGAACTTCCTTTTCTTCCTATTGGGAATGCAAAGGAGGAGGAGTCACTTAGCCTGGTTCTCTTATCCAGTCAATGGTCATAAGCGACTATGCACTGCTATTATCTTGTACTCCTCATCATTCCTCAGTAAAGATAGTGAACACATAAAACCTCTTTACTCATTAAATAGTGAAGAAGTGTCATTTATTAATCACCATTGTCAGGACTCATCTGTTAAACCAACATGGCGGAACAGCGTTAAACTTGGATCTGGTGAGTGTCTTGGTCTTTTCTTTAGTTTTACCCTTTATAGCTAAACATCAATAAATGCTAAAGAGGTTTTCTGGCAACTGTTCCATTCCAGGGTCCTTAAAGACCCACTCAGATGAAAATATGGACGACATACATAAAAAAATTAAGCTCAAAATTGCATTTTTAAGTATTGTTTTCTTCAAATTGTTGTGAATTCAGAGCAGACAAGTTAGAAAAATGTATTTGTGTCATAGAAAATACACTAGGTTGGCCAATAGCGCTCTGTTCCGATCCATTCTGATGCATCCACTTGTAGACGACTAGATATATGTACGTCTTTATTTTACTTGTCTCAGATGGCAGCTGGCTCAAAACTGAAACTGTGTCCTAGACAATGACACATATAATTAGCATAATCCTAATTAAAAGAGCACATAGATTAATAAATCATCAATACAAGCTTCTTTAAGCATTAGTAATAGTACAGCAGCTAAAAGACCTGCTTTTTAAAATTGATAACAATAATAAATAAGTATTTTTGATCCTTTCATTTGTACTGGCCTTCACACTCTGTTGATCTCTTCTGCCCCTCCATATCAAATATTCTAGCTCCGCCACTGACCCCAGGCCACCTTTTCTGTGTTCCAGTTTGTGCACTGATGTCTTTCAGCATCAGCAGAGCTGGAAGCAAACTCAGATCTGGCTTTAGGAGAGGCAGACGTTCCCTCACTCACAGGCTCCCCTCAGAGAAAACAAACCAGAAACCACACGGCGGCTCTGATGTGACCCAGCAGCCGGCACAGAAGCCAGAGATGTCTGAGGTCCACAATTTCTGGATTTGTGGAGTTCAGTCAGATGTTGTTGGTGGAGTGACCCTGCTGCTGACATTCATGTCCCGCAGACAGAAGAATGTTGAACTGCACAATGTTGGATCACAGCTCCTGGTGACAAAGTGACAGATAGAGACAGGAAGCTGCAAACCACAGAGGAGATATGTGTTTGTGGATGAAACTGTGAAAGAAGGAATCCCACCATCAAACAGCACCCTCCCTGCGGTGCCGATTCCAGATTCTCTGCCAGCCGTTGTAGATTCAGAAACAAGGAGACAGAAGGAGGCCGGTGAAGCACGGGGAAGCAGAACAACATCAAAAAGCTGTCAGTGAAGACGGAGTTCAGGAAACATCAAAGTCGGCTTCAGTTACGCCCTGCGATCTGATGAATTAAGTGTTCTGCTCTGCTTCGCTGCAGGTTTCCCCCTCAGTGGATGTTCCTCATTAGCGAGTGCAGACACACTCGTGCTCGGCTTGCGTGCGGCTGACAGCGATGATCAAACCTCGGGGGCTTCATGGGAACTTGGAGAGGAGCAGCAGGAATGAGTTTTCCCCACTTGATCCTGACAAGCTCCTGTTTTCCGTGTTTGTGTCCAGGCAGCGTGCATCCCCGTGCTGCTGAGCAACGGCTGGGAGCTTCCGTTTTCCGACGTCATCCAGTGGAACCAGGCGGTCATCGAGGGAGACGAGCGGCTGCTGCTGCAGGTAACCAGGGCTTGGGATGGTCAAAAATCCACTTTTACTAAAACTTCCTGAACAACAAAGCGCTTTTGTTTAACTTGAAACAAGTTCTTTCTGAGAAAATGTTGAATACGTTTGAAGCTTTAGATTTGATCTGTGACATAAAAACTGGTGGCTCGTCGGCCACCAGAAGGGACGCCATGAAAATGGATAGTAATCCGTGTCGTGTGTGAGAAGTGTATTTGTAAGAACAATGACGTACCGGTGATGCTGCTATATGGTGCCCTTAAGCCACTCTCTTGTCATTTGAGGTGTGTACAGGCGGCCTGACACGAGGAGGAGGCTGAATAGTCGTGCACACATTTTCTCCTGACACCAGAAGAATTCCGCTACTGCCGATTTTTCGGGATCCTCTAGATCCTGGGGGATCTTCTGGACTGATTAAACCCAAAGCCAATCTCAATTCAGGCTCCTTGCCTTTTCTTTACATGAGGCTTAATGAATCGTGAAAGTTTTAGGATTTCAATTATCCGCAGAACAAAGATAGATTCTATTCAGTTGACGTCACCGTCTTTTCCCTGAAATCCCGGTCAGCTGTGGAAACCTCTGTGGGTCTGCAGGTGCCGTCCACAGTGCGAGCCGTGGGAAACGAGCGAGTCCTGGCGCTTCGACAGAGGACACAGATGCTGTGGGACGCCTACTTCTCCTCTGTGGACAAAATCGTCCTCACCACGCTGGAGGTGAGCCCATCCATTAAACTGAACACTCCACTATGCGCCTCAAAACACACAAACATGTTCAGCTGTAAACGTGGGCGGAGCTACGAGGAAACGGGAGCGGAGGAGAAAACATTTAGCTGGTTGGGATCTGCAGACTTCCCAAACCCGAATAAGTATTTGACCCTTTGAATCTTAGTGTTTCTCATGTCTGTGAATCTAGTTTCGCTCTGTTTTGCAGACACATCTGAAACTTTTGTTTCCCACCACAAACTTCCGTTTAACTCTTTACCACCAGGTTTAGCTCCAGTGTGTCATTCTTTTGACACCCATAACTCTTCAACCGTTTACACGTTTAACATAATTCCAGTGGATTCTGATGCAGAGAAAAGTAGCTTTTCATATTTGCTTTGCGTGGATATCCAACACTTTACTCTTGTGAAATTATATATATAGTATTTAGTATATTATATATTATAATATATGAGCACTAAGCTGGTTTTCTCCGCTTCAGAATCCAGTGGAATTACGTTAAATGCGTAAACGGTTAGAGTTACGGTAGAGTGTGTGTTATTTAAGAGTTGCCGGTGACATTAAAGGGTTATGGTCTTGAAACTGAATGTGTCTGGTTTATTCCAAACTTTCAAGAGATTCCAGAACTTTTAGGTTGACCCGTTTATGGATTTCTGCTGTCATAAACTGATGATTGAGTTTGTCTAATGATTACACTCCCACCACCGTGTTTGACTCTTATTCTGAACGTTTGGTAGTTTTAATCCAGGTTTCTCTGGAAATCAAGTTATTTGGTCTTTCTTGTGGTTTTGTCAACAACAAAAATGAGTCCAGAATTAAAGGACACACAGCTTCCAGAAAGTTCTTTTTCTGCTTTAGCAGAACATTTTCTTTGGAAGTTATGAGAAAACAATCCAAATGTTCCTGGTTGTTTTCTTTCTTCTTTTTTGCACTCAATTGATTTTTCCTAAAACTCTACAATGGATCCAAATTTTGGTCTAAAACTCTCTCGGACTGTTGAATCCTGAACTCTGACCTGAACCGACACCAGTCAGGCCCTCACTTCTGTCTTCTGGCATGTTAGCACCTTCCAATCACTAATGAATCATTTAATTGTAAAGTTTGTCACAAATAAATTGTACATCAGTCAAAATGGGGGTAAAAACGTTTCCCTCAGTGCTCAGTATTCAGGTTTTCATGTAATCATATCTTTGCTGCCCCCTGCTGGTGTAAAAGCTACAACTGCCGTTTGCAGATCATCAAGGACCGCGTGTTTTCTCACACATCAAGGAACAAGTTCATGTGGAACTCACTGCCTGGAGGCCTCCTCGCCTTACCGGAGTACTCCTCTCACCTGGAGCACTTCCCCTTCTACTACCTGGGGTTAGGTGAGCAGAAATCTTGCGTTCAAAGCTTCGTATTCATGTTCAAATGTGAATCCAATGGTTTCTTCTCAAGACTTGTATTAGAAAAGCTGCTGTGAAAGTATGTCCCTCGTCTGTCCTCTCAGGCCTCAGTCCTTCTCAGGAGTTCACCGCCGTCATCCACGCCGTCTCGCCACTGGTGTCCCAGTCCCAGCCAATCATGAAGCTGCTGCAGGTGGTGTCCAAGTCCAAGTACTGCTCACAGGTGAGCTGGGTCACCGGAGCCAGAATGTGACGAAATCCTTTAAAAAAACGCACTTTAGGAGCTAAAGATTTGATGTGTTTCCTGATAGAGGACTCAAACTCACACCAGATTACTTTTAATCTGTGCTTCATCTTTTAGGATTCTCAGAAAATCTTATTGTCAATTGAAAATGTAATCATAAAGGAAGTTTACGCCAAATTCCACAAAGTCAACCAACATAATACAAAGTTATTCTTCTTTCCCGTACTTTTTATACGATTTTAGGATTTAGGAAGAAAATTATGAACATGTTAAAGATTCTGGAGTTTTAATCTGTAATCCATGAAGGTCAGCAGGTGTTTTTCCTCCCACATTTATACATGTTCAGGGGAATAAATAAAAACACAACTTTACTTTTTAAAGTTGTTCTTTAAAAGTTTTTGTTTGTAGCAAATATGCTCTTTGGTTAAAGATGCTCATTGATCTGATGAATTTGGTCTGATTCCATTCTGAAATGGGCTTCTGAGCTGGCAAAGTACTTCCTGTTTGATTTGTTTGATTTTAAAACCATAAAGGTTGAAGATTCTTTTTATTTGTTATTACTTTAAGAGCAATCGCATCTTTAAAAAATACAAAAACAAACAAACTGCACTTTAAAGCCAGTCTTGCTGGCTGTAGTACCTTTCCAGGCAGTCGTCTTAATGTATCAGCGTTCCTGATGCCCCATCCCCATCCTCTTCCAGATCATAATTGTGTGGAACAGTGAGAAGCCGCAGCCCAGCCGGAGTAAGTGGCCCCCCATGCCCGTTCCCCTCACCGTGACAGACGGCAGGAGGAAGGTAAGAGCGGCTATTCGCTGCTGCATGGTCACACCTTTTCTGATTTTCTGACTCTCACAGCTACTTCTCTTCCAGACCACCAGTCGGTTTCTACCTCACGTTGCCATAGAAACAGAGGCAGTATTGAGTCTGGATGAGGACACAGTTCTTCTGACCAGTGAGGTGGGTGCTGCTGCACATAAATTCCAGCGCAGCGGCTGATCGGTACACCAGACAAATGCGTTTGCCGTGTGCACACAGGTGAACTTTGCCTTCCTGGTGTGGAGGAGCTTCCCAGATCGGATCGTGGGGTACCCATCCCGAAGCCACTTCTGGGACCCCCTGAGGCATGCCTGGGGCTACACCTCCAAATGGACCAATGAGTACTCCATCGTCCTGACGGGGGCAGCCTTCTACCACAGGTAACTCTGGGGAAAAGTGGTCCGAATCTTAAAGGAGGCCTTGTGGTCAAATCTGAATCCCGCTTTTCCACCAATTTATTTGAGAGTTTTAGCTTTTTTTAATCTCAAGCCACTAAAAAGGACATAATAGAAGCATAAATCTAATAGTCTTTAACTTTCTTCATTCAGTACTATTAACAGTAACTCACTACAGAAATAAAACTCAGATTAATTTCTGATGGACTCCTGCTGCTCTGCAGAAACTAGAAAACAGATTTTTTTCATTTTGGCTAAAAACAGCATTATTGTAATTAAAGACCACTGGGAACGCGTTACAATACATAGATGATCGGAGTGGGACTTACTGGGTGGGACAACCCGGGTTGTCTTTAAATGCACAAAGTTGAAAGCACTTTGACCAACAGAGGGACAGATCATCTGGATCAGATGTGGGGAAAGATAACTTCAGTTGAAAATCTTTGAAACTTTCCTGCAATCAACTCTCCTCACACGCCGACTCTTGGTTTGGATGATGGTGGATGAAGATGGGATTTTCACAATTCTGAAATTGCATCTGCCCTGCAGGTACTACCACCACCTGTTCTCCCACTACCTGCCCCAGTCCCTCCGCATCCTGGTGGACCGCACCTCCAACTGCGAGGACATCCTGATGAACTTCCTCGTGTCTTCTGTGACTCACCTGCCGCCCATCAAGGTGGCTCAACGGAAGCAGTACAAGGAGCTCCCTGGCCTGCAGGTAAGCTCCACCCCTTCTTTTAGTAGCCCGTGTTGATTTGAAGGCTCAGTGACACTGTCTGGTTTGACCCAACAGGGTACAAAAAGCGCTCCCTGGGCGAGCTCGGAGCACTTCAACCAGAGGCAGGAGTGCGTCAACACCTTCGCCAGCTGGTTTGGCTACATGCCTCTGGTCCACTCTCAGCTCCGCCTGGACCCGGTGCTCTTCAAAGACCAGGTCTCCGTCTTCCGCAAGAAGTACAAAGACCTTGAGCGGATCTAATGACACTGGACTTCAAGAAAGAGGAAACACTCATCTAGTGGCCTTTAGGACGGACAATGGAACGGTCCACAGAGGACTGACTTGAAGGGTCCATTTGTGCCTGGTGGTCTTTTCAGGAGGAAGAGGACGGGGGTGTATGAAAAACTTCTAGAAGATCCAGAGTCCAGACAGGCGACAAATCAAGTAAAATGAAGGAGTTTCCTCAAACAGAGAAGTGATGATTCCATTCAACGGACTCAAGCTGAGCAGAGACTGGAAACACACCATTCCAGCTGACATGCTGGCAGTGAAAACAAATAAAATGGTTTTATCTGCACCATCGCTCTTTTTTGGGGGTTTGACAAACTTAACCAAAACAAAACAAACCAGCTTTTATTTCAACATTTTTTTGTGAAACCACCATTTTAATCCCAACTCCATGCTAAGTAGGGTGAAGAGCAAGGAAGATAAAAACAATTCTTTTTAAAAAATTATACCGACTGCAAAATGCTGAGGAATAAAAAAAAAAAAAAAAAAACACTCATTCTTCAATTTGGGGCCAAAAGCTGCAGAACGTTTATAAAGTAGTTGTTTCCAACCATGAAACAATCACTTAAATTTGACTGTTAAATTATTTAAAGATTTTTTTTTCCTGATATGTACGCCATCAGACAGAGGATTTACAAAACTCCAATGTTTGTAGTTTTATAGAAAAGTATTCCGTCAAGTCTTGATTTAATTTGAAAAGAAAGCATTGTGCAAATAAGAAACTGGAGTTACATGCAGATCAAAACGTTTTCTAAGCTTTTATTTCATTAAAGTAGGGCATTTTTACAGATAAAACAGCCAGAGTCCCAATATTCTAACCTCTCATGTCTTCAGGTGGTTCTGGTAGAGCTGAAATTCATGTTTTGGCTCACATCACATCTAAAACAGCCCCATACCATTACACTCCCTCACCCATATTTGACTGTTAATGTCACACACTAGGGCCATCCTTTCATATTTTAGATGACTTGAAATCAAAAATTCTCATTTTGATGTCTATAACAGTTTCTTCCAGTGATCCCTTCTCTAGGAAAACCTCCTCGTCTTATACTCACATTTTAATAAGGGTCTTCATGCTGAAAATTGTCCTGTCAAAGAATTCAGACTGGCTTTCTCCAAACATGTTACTGAAGCTGTTGTCCCATGAGCGACCACGCAGCTGTTCACTTCACAAACTGCTTCAGCCACATTCACCAACATCTTTCTCTATACGGTCCTACATTCTTAAGAATTATGATGGTCGGTCTCTCCTCCTTTCTAAGTTGCCTTTGTGTTGCCATTAAACAAACAACACTTTCAGCTCTACAATACTGTTTACTAAAGCTCAGAAGGGTTTGGTGTTGCAGTGTTACCCATCCAAGGCTGTGGGTAACCAGATAAAATTGAAACACCTGTAAGAATAATTTTAAGGCTGACAAGCCTCGATTGCACAAAAACAGATTTGAATTACTCATTTATTATACATAAATAGGTGGTGTAATCTTAAAATAGGAGTTTTTTAGTTTCACTAAGATGAACCTTTTTGAAAAAAATCAAATAGTTCATAACTTAATTTAGTACCATTTCAAGATTTCAATCCTTTCACTTAGTTTTCCATCCCTGGCATGAACTAGAGATAATTCACTTTAATAAATGAATTGATTTACAATATTTGACCAGTAGTGCAGATAAAAGAAGTTAGTATTAAAGCAAGTAGTTTGTAAGGACTTCTAATTATTTTTTTCACTTTTTTTATGTATTGATTTTAAAAATATTTCCAAATCAATAGGTAACACAAGAAGCCAAAAAATGTATGAAAAGACAAAAAAATTTAAGAGGGGCCAAGAAAAGTGAGAAACAGCCAAAAAAAAGTTCTGAAAAATAGCTGAACAATCTGAAAAACATAAATTTTCTATCAATCTGAAAAAGAGAAGATACAATTTTTCAGAAATTAACATTTTCAGAAATAGAACAGATTTTTCTGAAAAAGAGCTGAATAATGTGAAAAAGAAGCCAAAGAATCTAAAAAAAGAGCCAACATTTTCTGAAATTACCAATGAACCTAAAAAAAGAGAATTTTTTTTGAAAAGCTAAAAACTTTCTGAAACAGAGCTGAGAATTTTCTGAAAAAGAGCCCAACAATACAAAAATGAGGAAAAAAAAATAAACTTTCTAAAATGGAAATAAAATATTTCTGAAAAACATGTCAGAAATTTTATTTTAAAAGCTAAACAATCTGAAAAATGGAAAACAAAAATTTTAAATAAAAAAACTGAACATTTTAAAGTGGCTAAAGAAAAAAAAAAAACAAGACTAAAAAATTCTGAAAGAGCAAAATAATCTCAAAATTAGCTGAATTGTTTAAAAAAGGGCTGTAAATGCGCAGAAAAAAAGAGCAAAACAATCTTAAGTCTCGATTTTTTTTTCTTGGTGCAGCTCCTTAAAAAAAGTCTATAAAAATGTTTCACAAAAACAGTTTTCTTGTGTCATCACCGTCACGAGAATAACCAAAATAAAGGCAGATTTTTTTTTGTCAAAATGTGACTTCACTCTGACACTTTTTCCACTCTTTGGTGGCATCAACATTGTTTCTACTATGAGGAAAAACGTTTTGTCATTTAGGAGCAGTGAGTTCTCGGAAGATATGTGTTTTTATTACAAATAACGTATTTATTTATTTTTTTAATGGACAAAGAAAGGTTTGTTTCAAAGGAAACAGCTTCAGCTTAGTGTGCATTGTGACAGAATAAGAAAATAAAAGAGTCAAACAGAAACCGCATCAAGTTTTAGGACGTTGATCATTAAAAACAGAATTCCACACAGGAAACCTGAGATCCAGAGCTGCCAAGATTCGCACAGTGCTGTAGAGATGTTTGTAAACAGGAATATCTGAGCTGCCTCAGCTTTACCTGCAAGGACTCACCTGTATCTGGCGTCATGGAGAGAAACGCATCAAAAAATTGAACTAAATTTAGCTCATCTGCACCTTGGTGAAGTAAACAGTTACAGTCCAGTTGTCCTTGTCACCTAATGCATTTTTTGTTGCTAGAAATGTTTTTTTTTTTTAAAGATCAGTAACAGCAGTCAATGTGGAGCAGTGAATAGGAGGCGGGACTTCCTGTCTTTGTCCTCTGACAAAGGGAGTGGCGCGTCACCTGCTCTGTTAGCCGTCACTTCCTGAGCGTCAGCATGGCGTTGACGTCCCACAGCAGGTTTCTCATCTGGTCCATCAGAACTTTCATCTCCTGGTTCTTCTGGCGCACCTTCTGCAAGGCAGCATGGGAGCTCATCAGAGCACACCGAGCATGTGCAGCACCTCACAACACATGTAGGTTTGTTGCAAATCCTTTTTCAGACAAAAAAATGTCAATAAAGCTCAGCACAGCAACACACCCACCTCCAGGACTTCCTGTCTCTCCTGACTGACAGGCAGGCTGCAGGGCTCTACTCGAACAGAAACTAGGTCCTCTCCTACGTACGGCACAAGCTGCAGATACGGCGCAGACGGGGTCACCACAGAGGTCTTCCCTTCACCAATTTGTAAATCAGCCTTACGCCTCACCTCTGCCGGCTCCTCCTGCAAGTCAGAGGTCATCTCCACGCAGCGCTCGTACAGTAGACGGAGCTTCCGGAAGAGCAAGGCCAGCTGGCGGAGGTGCTCCTGCAGCTTCCCGAAGCGATCCTGGTACATGGCATGGCTCTGAGTCACACCGTTTGGCAGCTGAATCCAAGACAAATAAATAAATAACTCAAAAACAACAAAATCAAAGTCACAATGATGTCACAACACATCAAAGTAAGAAAAAGCTAAACAAAAGGATGTTTTCTTTTTATTTTTTAAGGAGTAAACAAACCAAAGTAAACTTCAAATAGCCTTTACAATTGTTGTCTTTCATTTTTGGACTCTGACTTTTGCATGTTCACTTCGGTAAATGGAACGTATCGTTGTTTTGTGTGTGGTATTGTGAAGTATTTTCAAGGATAATGTAAATTACACTAACTTGTGACAGTGTACAGGTGATAGTGTGGTATAGTTACCTTACGCCACACTCTAGTGGTTTGTAAGGTGTAAGTACTGGCTCCTTACTGACTGCACACACATTTTAATATAGGGGGACAAACTATAGTTTGGGGGGATTGCAAAAAAGGAAAAAAAATCGGTACAACCTACTTGACTCTTAACGTGTTGTACAAGTGAACACTTGTTCACGACAACCAGTCGCCTCCAGCAAGCCCATAAAAACCGTGCACAAACATTTTCAACTATGGGCTCACAGAGAGGTCTCCAACTCTAAAATGTGCTGCGAACCACCCGTGTGCACCATACAGGTTTGCCTATTTTAGTGCCACAGACAGTCCGTATTCACCTATAAGGGTAGTTGTGACTAACGTTTAATTTTTAGATCCTCAGACCTATGCATTTTCACTTTGAATTGTAAATAACAAGACAGTAGAAGCACCAATTTACTTTCCCCATGATTTGGTTCAAACGTGTATTTTGGGGACACTGTTTTGTTTTGGTTTTATATATGATACGGGCATTAAAAAAACAACAAAAAGGAAAATAGTTTATAAAATTAGTTATCAAACAAGTAACAATGAAGACAAATCTGTTAGCTTATACTAAACCTGGTGTAATGTAATACTACAATAAATGATAAAATCCTTCTTAAATTAGCACACTTCTGACATTTCCATCGCTAACAACTTTGTATGGAGTAGCGATGCTACAGTTTACTCTGACAAAATTTGGTATTTATTGGTTTAAATACGGGTCATTTTTAAACCTAGATTTGAGGCATCCCAATAAGACAGCATTATTTAACTTAAAATAAATTTAGGAGAAAAAAAACTGAAGTGAATGAAGTTCTGAACTGAAAAGAGAAAAAAAATTAATCTACAAAAATTAAAAAAACAATAAATAAATCAGAATTATAGCGGTTTTGAGGTAAAAATAGCCTCTGGTTTGAAAGATTTTAGTTAGAAATGTAAACAAAATATTTTTTGTCTTAAAAAAAAAGTAAATAAAAGAATCACTAAAGTTCCCTTTAGCTTAGCAACACACCCACCTCCAACCAGGTTCTGGATTTAGATCAAATGACTTCATGTGGCGGGAAGCACGCGCACAGATTCAATTTCTAATGCAGACCACTACTGCTGACAAATGAGGTCTGTAGTCTCCATTTTTGAAAGCTTAATTTATTTTTGTCTTCTAATTATCTTGTCTCGTAAATGAATTATTTCAGGTATGTTGCTGTTTTGTGGTTGTTTGCTCGGAAACGGGTTACCTGCGTGGCCCGCGTGATCTGAAAGATCTCCATGGTGCGCGTGACGATGTCCTGCACGGTCTCCTGTCCTATCCTGCACAGGAACACCGGGGAGATCTCTCTGAGAGCTCCCTGAGGGGGCTGCTGACCCGGAGCCGCCGAGGCGCCGGGGGGCATCCCTGCCATGCCCGGCTTCTGAGGCAAGGATGCCGCCATGAACCGGCGGAGCAACAAAGGAGGGAATGAAGAAGCCGGAAGACAGCTCGGTTAATTGTCTAAAACAATAAATTTAAAAATATATATAAAAGGAAAAAGATTCCAGTGTAGCAACTGAAGCTTCTTCTCTGTTAACAGAATATTTGAGTCTTCCGAATCCAGAATTGGAAATCCTGTTTTGTCTCCTAAACAGCTAGTTTACCTCTTACTACCCGCGGCCTTTAAAGGACAAAGTCTTCCGACTGGATTCGACTAGTTCGGGCTCGATTCGCGGTGTAGCGCGGTATCTTATTTCAAAAACAATGCACATCAAACAAGCAAAGCCACAGCGGGTTTATGTCCGTTTTACTGTCGCGCGGCTGTGACGTCATTTCCTCATAAAGCCCGCCCTTTCCGCAACTAGGTGGCGACAAAATGCAGTACAAAAAAATCACACATAATCCGAAAATATAACCAAATGGAGGGAATAGCTCATTACAGATTGAATGTTTTAAAAATGTAAAAACGCATTCTAAGGAAGTACAAATGAATTTGGGCTAATATTTTTCTCATTCCATTCTCATAAACATGAATTCCATCAGATTTGTTGCTGAAATGTGACTGTTTAAAGAGGCAAGAAGATAATGCCCCAAATAAAATCTGTTTTATTTGTTGTCAGTCACTTATTTTTTTAATCATACACCCAAACAGTGGAGGCCCTACAGGGACATTGAAGGGGAAAAAAATGGTTTCTTATGCCACTTACTATCCAGTGCGCACAAGAAACTAGCTTTCTTTTTCTTTTTTCTTTTTTTACTTCAGTGTCCCTTAGGGGCTTCGTACAATCACTTTAATGTCTATCTAAATTTTTTAAAAAGTTTTTTTTTTTTAAAGTTTGTTAAGCTTTTTTTCTGTCTTCAATATTTTTTTGTTTTTCCAAGGCACACCAGACTCCCATTTTCTGTCTGCTTTGTTCTAAAATAGATAGCCATTTGTTTTTCTTAAAGCTGAGGGTTGCTTCTCTAGATGTGCTTCAGTTTCCCTTCATCAAAAGTAAACAAAATTCTATTCATAATTATTACATCATACATCCATCATATAGGCTAACTCTGAAATACTTGTTTACTTGTTCTTTTTTACATAATACTTGTTTTATGTGATACAATTTTAAATTATTATGTTTCAATTTTGCATGTGTTATTAAAAATAACTAAGAAATACATTACTTTTGTAATGCATTACAATATTGTCGCCTAAAATAAGCAGTTACTGTTGTAGAACAACATGTAATCTGGATTTCTGAAGAAACTTGCACGTCACTGATCATAACACTATCACCAAAGACATTTACCAAAACTTCACTTTCTTTTTTTTTTTTTTTTTTTTTAGCTCTGACTTAGCTTGAAAACAGCTGAGGGAAAAGAATAAAATACTGTGTAAAGTGAGCTAAATTCAGCACCATTTGACTAAACTATCCAAAGAAAGAGTTCAACACAAACAATGACTTAGCAGAGTTGTTGAAAACAATAAGTTTTTGAGCTTCCAGGTTTTTGTTTTTTTTTTTACAAATCCCAAACATTTTACAGAGAAGTTGCTTTATTTGAAACAACAAGCAACTACAGGGAAATGTCAGGATCATATTTTACAATAAAATATTCAGAAAGGAAACTAAAGAATGATGTTGTGTGACAGTTAGGCTATGTCCGAATTCATTCACTACTCACTATATAGTGCCTTCACCATTTTCTAGAATAACAAAATCAAGTGCACTAGAAATGTCCCAGAATCCTCTGCGAAAAACAAGTGTGCATCGATGGTCATTACATTGGAAAAGATAGACCACAATGTATTGCATTTGAATTATTTTTCAAAATGGCAGAAGCAAGTCGCTCAAGGAAGACATTAGTTTCTGTTTTGGAAACTACCAGAAAACATCAGCACCTAAGTGAAATATTTCCACAATTATTCTCATTTTATAATCAATCTGTTTTGAAATTGGTTAATTGTGGACTCAGATCCAAATGATTGAGGTCTGAGAGTGGACATAAAGGTTTGTTTTGTGCCTCAGAGGAACATGACTCAATATGACATAATGTTATCTGCACTTTTAAATCCCTGACACCTGAATAGATGGTGGGCAGATAAGCTGGAACAAAGAACCGCCTGTGATATCGGACAGGAAGTTGAGCAGCAGGAAGTAGTCAGGTTCTTCCTTAGAGGCGACCAAAATGGATGTTCAGGTGACTGTCATATCTGAACAGCTGGCTGATCACTCTTCCACTGAATCATTGTGTCCAAGTATTTTGTTAAACACAAGTCAACAATTAGACAAACCTTTTTATTTCACTAATTTGGAACAGAAAAAAATAAAAAAAAAGGTTCTGAAAATGTTTAGAAGGGACCAGAGCCAAGAAACACAGAACAAAACATGATAATTGAAAAGCTAAAACTAACACAATGACAGAAACATTCCTGTAGCCAACATGCCGCATTAGCTTCTCGCCACAGTTTTGTCAGAAATATGAAAAGTGCAAAAGTACAATTCTCCTGTTATCAAAGTCACCTTGGGTTCCTGGGGTTTGATACCATTTCAGGTTCAAGACTTTATCACATCAGTAATTCTCTGCTGGCTTCCTCCTCACCATCCCTTTTGACCAAAAGGTAAATATGAACATGGAAACTGATTACAGAGCAGGAAGTTTCAGACCAAAGCTTTGTTTTCTAACCATGGTGTGTTGAAACCAGCCCTGACAGAGGAATTTTTTGTCAAATTTTAATGTACATACCTTTTACAGGCTTGAAATCAAGCTCAGAATCCCCAAAATGGGAAAGCTGCCAAAAGCAAGCGACAGTATCCATCTTCAAACATGTCATTTAACTCAAATTTCATTACAGCTCAAAATGAAAAAGCACTGCAACCAACATCCCAGTTAGAGTTCAGAAAAGCAACTACCTGTGATTTTTTTTTCATAAATTTGTTGGCAGTTTTAGGCTGTTGTTCACCTTTAAGGGTTACTATGTGAACTTGTCCTGTTAAATTTGAATCTGGTAAGATTAATTTATAACGGATCCTTGGGTTTGAATGTTACATCCACAAAACACCAACTCAGTTTGTCTTCTCAGTTTGTGTGGGGTTTGACACATCCCAGCATCCTCTCCCTTACTAGCATGTTTGCTATGATTTTCATTTGATCAGATTGTTAGCTTCTCTGTCATGGCAGATCCTTTTTTTTTTTTTAGCTCTGACTTTAGCCCTTAAAATTGTTTGTAGGGACAATCACTCATTTTCTAATGAGATGATTCTTGACTATGGCATTGTTCAAAAACCCAACATGTTAGCACTGATTTTCACTCATACCTATCAGATTAGCAATGCTATTTCTGTATCTTTCGGAAAGTTTTTAGGTGTGAGATAAAGCTCTGTTTTAATTTACTGAATTAAAAAAAAAGACTTAAGAAGTAAGACAAGATCAAAGGAGGAAAGAATTGTCGAGGAACCCTCAACCCGATCGTCATGACAAATTTCAAATCACAGTATCTCTACGGGCAGCAACGGCAGACAGAGAATTTGTTTATGTGCACACCGTGTTTTAAATAAAAATATTTTGAATGAGGTCATTCCCAATGATGTGTTTAATGTTTGCTGAAAAAATAGAAATAACAAGGCTGCCCAAGCCTAAGCTTTTGGAGAAGGACCAGAGCCAGAGTTGTAGAAAGAAACAAAATAATAGTCCAATGATTCAGCCACGCTGATTCCAACTAGGGGAAGTTATCCTTGTCGTAGTCAGAATGTGGTGCTTCTTTCTTTCAGCAACTCTGCACTGACATTTTTTGTGCTATATAAGTATAGGCCATTTCCCATTTTCTGACAACATGAAAACACAAAGGCAATAGTATCTACAAAGCTTGGTGACATGACAATAAATGTGCCAAAAATTGACCAGGTATTGGCGAAAAATGTTCAAATCAAGTTAGGAATTTCACTTTTGTGTTGTCTGGGGTAAGTCTTAGGTAGATACTGTCTCCAATGTGTTGTTTGTTCCAGCATCACAAACTGGCAAACTGAATACAAGCTTTTGAAATGTTTTTCTTGCTACTGTAGACATTACTGTTGCCAATGGTCCAGTGGGTAAAGTTTCTTTCAAATTTCTGTCCAAAGCTGAGGATAAAAAGTGAATACACAATTTAAAACATTTTTTTATCGTTTAATGTTATATTTTGCAAACTTGATTTATTTTAGGTTGAATTCATGCAGCAAAATCATTTGCAAGTTCTAAATGAGCATTGAACCTGTCTGGTTCTTTGCTTGTACCTTTTTCATTTTCTATTTTCTGGCCCACCGTGCATTGAGTATGATGCTCCCTAATCTCGTCCAGCTTCCTCCTGGTCAGCACTCTCAAGAAAGATCTGGATGTGAACATGGACGCAAACGTATTCAGTATTTGTTCATTTCTCTTCCTATATTTAAGATGGAAATAGAATGAGTTCAGGCTTTCAAGCTTGGACTCAGGCTGAACTAAAGGCCTAAAAACCGCACGGAAAAATGTTCTGTTGCTTCAGCTCAGGTGTGTTGTTTGCATTACTTGTCAGAGTATAAAAAAAGACTGCAGAGAATCAGTCCATTAACGTGAGGAGGTACGGCTGCTTTGGATATAGGCTGCAAACAGGTTTTGTGTGTTTCCAACTTGAATGTAAAAGTTATAAAACATAGTTTGATGAACTTTGTGTGTAGGCGTCACATAGTTCTTCTCCACTCTTTTCTGTTATCAGCATCAGGGCTGTGCAGAACAGGCAGGTATATAAAAGGTAACCCTGACAACCAACCAGCAGAATCAGAGGCCATGGAGAGAGCAAGGATCTTTGTTCTGTGCGTCTTTCTGAGTGTCCTTTTACCGGACGGCACTAAGGTAAGACACAATTAAAAAAAACAAAAAAACTCTCAAGTTCCGACTTCCATGACAGTCAAGCAGGATTTTTGTTGCATGTAAAGCCATCCGAGCAGCTGACCTTGTTTTTCTACTGTAAGTGTGGTTGCAGTCAAATCAGAGCAAGCGATTTACATGGAACTCAGTCAAAAACAAATGCCGGCACGGGCAAAGAGAGGCTTCTTCTTAAAATACTCCCAGTGTGTTTGTTGGAACTGATTGATGTTGTGTTAAGAGCTTAAAAAAAACCACAGGACTGATGTTTGCTAACAGAGTTGAAATCACTGGTTCTTCATAAAACTCCCATATCATCCCTTTTTTCTTATGTTTTACTTTCAACATATTTTTGTCCTCCAAACTGGTTTGAATTCGTGGTTTTACACAACAAAGTATAATTTTGAGTAGTTGCAATGGCAACAGAGGAAAAATATTTTACATTTTTTTTCCACATTTGCTGACAGTTTTGGTGATTATAGATAGATAGATGGATTATAAGGCACAGCATGAATGAAACAGACGGTATTGCGGCTATGCCAACTCTCAAACCTGTTAGAAAAAAAAAACATACTCTCTAACAACACAACACGTTAGCGTATTCAGAATTCCTGTAACTTCCAGCCTTGTTTGCAACATATAAATAAACAAACTGATTGAGCCAAAACAAGCGTTATTGTGACTACGCTAACTTCCAACCTTGTTTGCAACTCATACAAAAATAAACAGACATAACAACAGCACCCTCAAAATGGCTTTGACATCAGTAAGCACAACTAGAATTGATCCAAATACAAGGTGCTGCAGATTATTAAAACACACTGTCATTTTCCTGAAAAACAGAAAGACCCCTAAGTGTTCCTCACAGTGCAAAACATACATTAGCTGTGACTTTTATAAACTTTTTATCTTCCTCCTCTATAATAAAATCAGACTATTATATTAACTTTAGCTTGAAATGTAGCTTGAATTAAATTTGCCGCCAGAGCCTTGTAGTGTGTTCCAGACATTAAAAAAAAATTAAGAGTTCATAAATCTTTTTTTCCTGAGTTTCTAATTGCGGCTCTCAGTGTGCATCGGCTCCAGTGTGGGTCCCCGGCATGGTTGTGTAACACACAAATTTAGCTCCCAGCAATCTAAAAGTAATGCAGATTTGCAGACCGCAGCCGCATGCAAAGTTTCTCTAATGTGTTCATGGTTCATGAGGGAGCTGAAACAGCAGGTGCCTGGCTTTTGCATGTGTGCAAAAAAGATGCCTCACACACACATTTGCACACCAAGCAACAGGATCCAGGATCATATAAAACCATTGTGTGCAGCAGGAAGCTCATTCAGCTGCATGATTTGATGTAAAAAAATCACAGATCTGCAGTAGATCTGTATGTAGACATGTCAGTCATGAGAAATACTCCTTATTATTACATTCATTATAAAGCAACTAAAAGACCATCTTGTTTTTAGTTTCCTGACAGCCAGAATACTAACCTTTGCAAACCCCGTTTTTAGGGAATGATGGGAAAAAAACAGGTGCATTTTTTCAAACAAAGAAAGAAGGAAAAGTAACATCCACTTTTGTGCTGCTGAGCTGTAAACAACAGCATTACTGTACGTAGTCTTATTGAAGTTTAATGAATATTTAGCTTTGTGTCTTATTCTAAAAAATCCCTCTGCTGCTTAGTCTAGGATGAAGGAAGGTCAGCTGGGTTTATGGTCAAGTCCTCTCTTTAAGGTCTGCACCAGAAAGCCAAAAAGTCTCATGGATTTAGTCACAACTCCCTTTACAGTTAGGAACACGCTGAAAATGTTCATGCATAATTTTTCTACAGTGATTATATAAGCAACAGGTTGTAGCAAACACTTTAACAACACATAAGGGGGGGTAAGTGGGAAGCACGTGTGTTATGCGGATTTTTACATTAATCCTGCGAACTGTGCAAGCGGCCCTTAAGTTCTAATAAGCGGGCTCTCCTTGTAAAGTTTCACTAAAGTTTCAAATTTCCTTTTCAACGGTGGCCACACGAGCCACAAGGGAACTGCAAGACACACCTGTGCTCCTCTGAAGATTCACCTTGAACCAGCTGCTCTTCTCTACAACCTCCCAAGGGCCCAGACAACCCAAAAAACCAGCAGCACGTCAACCCCCGTACACTTTCAAGATAAAAGAACTCCACTGTCAAAGTAGATTTTTGTGTCTTCAGCGACCAGCATCAGCTGTCAGCGTTCACCATTACATGTATCATTTAAGGTGAAATCTAGGATTTGTGCAATTTTTTTAACCTTTCCAGTGCCACACAAACAAACCTTTTACGCAGTCCAACAGGATAAAACGTCAGATACTTCTTCTTCATACGTCCTCTAAACTTTGTAGCTGAAAAATAAGCAATTAGTTCTATTTTGGATTTTTAAACACGGCTGAGTCAGAAGAAAGGTTCTTGTTCAGGTTTCATCTTCAACTTCTTTTGTTTTCAGGCAACAAACCCAACCACATGCAGCTCCTGCTCAAGCTTTACAGACACAACTAAATCTGAAAACGGCCCCCAATCCTCAGGTACCGCTGGGCCCGCAGAGACCACGCCGCTGGTCGACCACAGCGCTGGCCCAGCTACCTCCGGCTTCCACAGCACCGAAGGTCTGCCTCCAACCTCATCCGTCTTCCCCTCAAGCTTTCCTCAGACAAACATAGTGACTTCAGCGGCGACCAGGACCTCCACGATTGGGAAGGAGACCTCAACCCCTCTGGCAACCTCCACCCCAGGCTCCACGCCATCGGGCAGCTCCTCCTGCACTCCTGGAGGCTGCCGCTCAGTGCTGCTGTGTGTCATCTGCATGCTGCTGCTCTCCAGTATGAACTGAATCTTTGTCTCCACAAAAAAACCATAATTTCTGTTAATTTTTTTTAACGTTTTGGAAGCTTTCTGACAACACGAATGATCAAAAACAGCTACAAGTCACCTGTTGGCGCCACTTGGACGTCAAACTGTTTCTGATGTTAGCAGGTACCACTGGTCACTCCATCAACTGACCAAGAGCCCACTTTCCCCAAGTCTTCTCTGCAGTTCGCAGCACTCTTCTTCAAACAAACATTAACACGTGAGCCTCAGCTGCAGTGTTGACATTCTTTGAATCACTGTAACTCTTCAACTGTTGACACAATAATTTGAAGAAAAGCAGCTTTGCACTGGTACCCTGTGCTTCTCAGCTAAGTTACGTCGACCGCGTAAACAGTCGAAAAGATTCTGTAGGTCAAAGAGTGTGGGTTATTTGGGTGTTGCCGGTGACATCTCTGATGTTAAAGGGTTAATACTAGAGATATCGCTGGGGACATGAAATAATACAAAATCTTCAAACTTCTGTAAATCTAGACAGTCTACGCAATTCCAACGGATTCAGAGGGGAGGAGATTGCGCTAAAATGTAACGCTACAGTAGCAACATGCTAACGCAGTCAATGTAAATCAACAGACTCTGAAAATCAGTTTTGTACAAAAATGCTACACTTTATATCAGAATGAAATGATTCCCGTCGATTGGGGAAACAGTTGAAGAGCTATGGTGAGTCAAAAAGCGTGGGTTTTTTAGGTGTCACCAGTAACATCGGTAGTGTTAAATGGCTAAAACAAGGGATGTCGCTGCGACATGGAGTAACACTCTCTTTATACTACCGTGACTTTTTGACCATTTGGCCAATTGACCTCGTTCTAACGAATTTTGCGATAGGCGATATCGGTGCACAGACCTATTTACCAGAAACGTCTCATATTTACCATAAAGTCTTTCTTTTCCTTTGCTTTTAACAATCTTTAAGCATTCAACTTCATGAAATACACCCGGCCAGCACACCAAACAGGCAAACATTGGTTAATTAATGTGAGAACAGAAAAACAATGACAGCCTGATTGATTTAACACTCTACCTTTAAAATAATTAATTAATAACTAAAAATAGTTAAACTAGCATTTATAAGACAAAAGAGAAGCATTTTTACCATGCATAACCTAAATAGAATTGGTTTAAACTTTGTTGTTTCTCCATCAGCATTTTCACCCATTTATTTACAAAATCTATAATGTGCAACTCCTTAATTACAAATCTCCTTTTTTATTTTAAATATTTTGATTGAATTTTATGATTAGATATAGAATTATGTGAATGAATATGTTATAGTTAATTTTTTTATTTTTATTTTAAGGAACAGATATGTGTGTAATTCCTTCCCTTCTGTGGTTTAACAAATACACACAGGAGTTGAACAGGGCACCAAGCTTTAACGATTATGTTCAAATTTGATTACATTTATTAAGAAATGATTCTAGAGATGCAGGAATTAAAAATAAAACTATTTTTGGCATCTAAATGACCTTAAATGAACTTTGAAAAGTGGCTTTTTAAAATCCATTCCCCTTTAAAAGACATCACTCAAAAATGGAAACTTTTTTCAGTTTAGATTATAATGATACATAAAGTTGTCTAAACCTTGAAGTTTGCATAATTCCTAAATGAAATTGTTTCTTTCTGTTAATGTAATTTTTTTTAATCCAGATGCCATGAATCAATTTCAGGAGTCACCTAAAAAATGAGAACTTTCATCAACAACTTTTTTATTGCTTCACTATTTACTTTTTCATAAAATGAGAGCCTATATTTACACATTTCATCCCTTTTTTGGTAAAATCTACACTGTAATTGCTGAGATGTACTCATTATTATATGAACGGCCTAAAAGTGATCTTTTTTGATGAATAAAACTGTGACAAAATTGAGTTTGTTCTCTTTTATTGATGGTAATTGAACTGACCCTGCAGGAGCTTTGGTAAACCGAGCTCGGCCACTCCCTGCTTTGCATTGTGGGTTTGGCGTTACAAAGTACTTTGCTCAAGGAAAACAACATTCAAATGTTTGTTGCTTGAGAGCTGGGTTTCCATTTGTGCTGCATGGCGGGTGTTTCCTCTGCAAACAGGGGGTGGGGACAGCAGCTGGTCTACAAAAAAAAAAAAAAAAAAAAAAATTGAAATCACACCCAAATTGGATGAAAAGCTCCACATTTTTAATCTAACTTTCATGAGAATTCAGCATCTTCCACCTTGTACAGTCACCTAATGTTAAATGTAGAAATAAGATATCTGAGAGCGTCAAGGTGATTCACAAAAGAAGGATTCAAGGGAGAAGCCCTGAGGGTTCAGGACCTCCACCTTGGGTGGAGACTCGAGTCAGGCGCTCTCAAAGCTATAAAAAGGTCCGCTCCCTGCTGGACATTTTCTACAGACGAGTACGAGGATACGAAGCTGGATCTCACCTGAAGGTCACCCAATCACCGTTCAGCATGAAGCCCGTCGCCTTGGAGCTGCTGCTGCTCACTCTGTTGGGATGGAGGATGTGCTGGATGCAGGTAAAACCAACTCCTCGTGCACTCAGAGGGGGAAAAACGTACATGGATGCTACCTGCAGAGATTACAACACTTGATGTTGAAAACTTGATGGAAAAATCCTAAAAAAAACCCACATTTTACAAAAGATTTGCAAGCTGAGGCATTAAAATGTTTTTCTTTCATTTCCCAAACTTAAGTCAGTGTCAGTGTCATGTATCAAACAATAAAATGCTTCCAGGTGAGTTAATGTTTTTCAAAACAAAACAGTGCATTGATTTTTACAGTTTTTTTCAAATCAGGCCTAAAAATGCTGCAACTTTAGCCTCTAAGGGGTAAAAAAAATATGGATTGAGGTAATCTGTTATGGAGGTTAATATTATGCCCTGAAAATGTATGTATTTTCTTTTAAAATGCTGTTCAACCTCCTGGATTCTAAAGAGCACTGTCAATGACTGCTCTATTTGTAGACTTACGTCCTACATGAGGCGTATCAAGCTATAAGACAAACTTCCAGTTTTGTCAAATTGTAGATTTCAGATCATTAATGAATAATTGTCAGTTAAAATAGCCGCTCCACTTTAATTTTTTCTTCTTAAGGGTGATATTACACAGAAAAAAGGAAAAAGTACCGGCATTACTAAAGTACATACTAAATCTATTGAGATTTTGAATATTTTTTACCCTAAAATTTTGGACTTTTAGTTCATGTTGATTGAATCCCCATAAACAAAAGTGCAGTTTCTTTAACTTTTAACATTGAACTGTTAGCTCCTGTGTTGATGTTTTTTGAAATGTCGCAATTCTTTTGACCACTTATGCAATTAAGATAATTCTAATGGATTGTGAGTGTGACAGTGAATCAATTTCTATTCCTACGGTCCAACCAGACCCATCTGTCAAAAGCAGAATGGAGTCAAATATCTATATTATCAAAAAATTGTTTCAAAATGAGATACGTTTATAATTGAATGTAGAAAATACCATTCGTATTGGGACATTGTAGGTTTATTTCGCTGTGACATAAAAATTTGTGGAAACACAGAATTTTCCAAAGACATGACCGTACAGTATGGTATGACGTTCTAACAATGTTCCGTTTGTATTATTTTAATGTGGAAAACAACAGTTGGCTGAACTTTATGAAACTAAAATGTAAATGGATTCACTATTAATTCCTGTTTACTTGTTTGTTGGTACACATATTTAATTTTGACCTGACAAACAAAGTATGCAGTCATAGCAATGAGGAGAACTTTACGGCTAAGAACGGCTGTTAATCAGGCAGCCAGAGAAGAAATACCGTCTAATACCGTCTTGGACAAAGACTCTAATCAAAATACTTGACTTGGTTCCCTAAAAGTGTGATTCATGACTAAGAATCTTTCTAATGAAAATAATATGCATATATTTTTTCATTTTTATTCCTGATTTAAGCAAACTGCTTTTCTGAGGAAAATAATCTGCATATATTTTGGATTTTTTTTACTGACTTATATAAATGATTTTTTTTCAGATGTCTGAAACTTACATCACTGATTCTTTTTTTCTGCATACTAAGAAGTTTAAAATAGTTTTATATTTACATACAAAGCACAGCAATTCATAGTTACTTGAAAATGATTACTGACCTAAATCAATGTTAGCACAGTATTAATAATATCTGATCATAAGACCTGAACCGGATGTTGATAACAAATTTTAAGTAATTAGTGTGGTCGAGTCTGGGTGGGATTTTATACGTTTGCTTCCTTCCACTCCCTTTCAAGCAATCTATAATTTGATGCCTAGTTATCCAATGTTTGACATGTTTCATATGAATGTAAACCTTGGTTGATTGTGTTACACACGTGTTATTCTTGCCTAATTGCTTGAAATAAACCATTTCCAAATCCAAATTTTAGGAAGTGACTCTTTGCACTTCATTTTTGAAAAATGTGCAGCCAGTGCTGAACTTCTGGTTAAAGTCAATATTTTTAAAATGTGGACATCTTTATCAATCATACGGTAATATTAAGCTGAAAATGCAACAACAATGGAGAACAATCCAGGACTTTTGCGTGCCAGTCTTAATTCCAGGACATCTATGAAAGCTGTAAGACAATTGTGAGATGGGCTGGTGTGACAGAAGAGAGCCTCTTCTTGTTTCCTGTGGTGATGGACAAACTAACAGATGAGGTTGGACAGGAATCTATGTGGATCAGAATGTTTGCAGATGACATTGTGATCTCTAGTGAGAGCAGGGAGCAGTTGAAGGAGAGGCTAGAGAGGTGGAAAAGACAGGAATAAATGTTTCAAGTGGAACGAAGGTGGAGGACTTTAAGCAGAGTCAATGGTCCAGAACAACAGAGAGTGTAGGAATAAAGGTAAAGAGTTTAGCTCAAAACAGTGTTTAAGACTGTGGTGAGAGCAGAAATCTTGTTGGTTTAGAAGCTTAGAAGAAAGAGACAGGAGGTAGAACTGGAAGTAACAGAACAGAAGCTGTTGAGGTTCCCTTTGGGAATGATGAGGATGGATAGTATCAGGAATGAATCCATCAGAAGAATAGCTTATGTTGAGTCTTAGACACATGCCCAGGATTTTGGGTTGTCAAAGCCCATGGAAGGTCGTAGAAAAGAGTGGCTATGTCTTAAGGGGATGTGTGTCTTGCAGTTCCATTGAGGTTCATGCAACCACCTCAAGGAACGTCTGGAAAATGGAACGTAATACCATGTGTGTAGAAAGTGTATCGTAAAGTATTTGCAAGGTTAATAAAAGTTCCGCGCTCTTTTGACATAGAGGTGGTGTCGTCATGATCTGTGATCCAGATGACAAAGTTCTAAACTGTGCTCAAGTATGGAACAAAGCAATCACACCAAGGTTTAGGTTTTAGATGTGTAAGTGCCACCATAGTTAAGGAAAGATTCCGTGGAAGCAACTTCAAATGTTGTGCATTGATAAGACAAGATACAATGATGATTGTTTCACTGTCTGTTCTCCTTTCCTGTTCAACAGGTTTCCTTGACAACGGTGACAAACAGCAGCACAACTGATAACAACAATACTGTGGCCTGCACCACCAATATGACCAAAGCAGACCAAAACATGACCATAGTGGTCAGCTGTGATTGGAGTACCAACAGCAGCAACACGACCACCAGCAGTGGTGGTGGAAGTAGCAGCAGCAATGCTGGAAGCACCGGCAGCGGAAGTGGTATAACTGGTGGAGGTAGCAGCAGCGGAGGAGGAGCAGGCAGCAGCGGAGGAAGTAGCAACAGTGGAGGAGGAGGTAGCAGCAGCGGCAGCAGTGGCAGCAGTGGTACCAGCAGCGGCAGTGGTACTAGCACCAGTGACAGTAGTGGAGGCGCCAACAGTGGAGGGACCAGCGGCCGCGGAAGTACCAGCAGTGATATCCTCTCCAAAAGTCTTTTTCTCAGCTTTATTCTTCTTAAGGTGGTTTGAAGGTCAAGCAAAACCATTGACCGCCAAGCACTTTTGCAGAGTACGCTAACATATACTACTGCTATGGGATTGTCACTATTTTAAAGTAAAGCTAAATAAAATTGTATAAACAGAATGCTCACTCTGAAGGTCAATAATGTCCTTTTTACTGGAAAAATGACACGTAATAAACAGATCGACTATTAAACAATCAAAAAACATAAACATGTCTGATATTCAATAATTAATGTCTGTAAAACTAGCTTAATGGAAAATTAATAATGTATTTGTCAGCAGATTGTCAATTTTTTTTGTCAAAGAAAATGAGTGACATTAGAAGTTTGTTACCAAATTAGAATTTAAAGATGTCCAGAATTACAATCGTAACAATATATTTTCAATGTGGTTGAGGTTTAAAGATGACTTTTAAAAAACGTATTTGGAATGTTGTGATGTGGAAGTTTAAAGCACAGGTAGTTTGTTGTTGAATATACGTTAATGCGCCATCAGGGGTTTTCCAAATGACGACTATAATTGTTTTTTTGCAAAAATATTCAGTGGTTCTGTTAGTTTTGTGAATGAAACATGTGTGAAAATGTATACGATGCATATTTATTAATAAATTATGTTTGTTGGGTCAAGTTTGTCATGTCGAAACAATGAAAGGAGGAAAAGTTGCTTTGGGATGTGTACTGTACATGATGGGCCAGTCAGAAACGGTTTCTCTGCGTATGAATCTGTAGAAATTAAGTTAATTGCAAAAACAATTAAAAATTAATGGTAGATGAAAGAATGTACTTTATGTTTTTATGGAGAGTAATGTATGTTTCTTCAAGCGAGGCCCTAGAAGCGAACACTTCACGCAGTAGAGTTACAACTCGTAAAATGGGACCACGGCGGAAAATGAAGAGCAACTCGTGGCTGAGCAAATGTCCTGGATGGAAACTCTTTTTGTAAGGAGTCTGGAAAATAGTCAAGTTCATGTAAACCAATGCAAGTTGTGTCCACAGCTGGTGGAAGGATGACCCATCTGCCATCTACCAAAATCCAGACATGCATAAGAGATCCAACATGACAAGGAAAGAAATAACCGATTTTTGCTTTACTGAAAAATCTTAGAAAATATCTTCTACCGGTAGATAAAGCGTTAAACAAAACTGAGCACTTAGAAAAAAAAAAAAAATGTTAATGTTTGTTTGTTGTTTTTTTTGGGGGGGGCATATTTTGAGGGGGCCTAGCCAAATCTGTTAAAAGCTCATTTGAACTAGCTAAACTTTGACTCCATGCTTTTCCTGTGGTAGTGGATGGTCGACCAGCAGGTTTGGTTTGGATCGTCTGCTGTGAGTTCGCCTGGTTTTGTCCCTCCACCCTCACTGGATTCTGTATGAGCATTTGCTGGTTTTGTTTTCCTGTCACGTCTATGTTCTGCCAGCTGTTCTATCTGTTTAAGACTGACTTCTACAGGTGGTCAACGTAAGTGCACACAAACCAGAGGAGAATCAGCCGCAGCTTATTCACTGCTCACCTTTCACTGGACTAAACCATCTGCTGGGGGGATGAAGAGACACAGAGAATAAATAATCTTCTGCTGTTTACGTGTTGTATGTAGCTTTCTTCTGTTATGACTACAGCCATTTTAATATTTGTTTTTGAAGCATGATTAGTTATATTTGTATCTGTTTAGCCCATTTGATTTAACCAGCATTTTGTTTTCAAGTCAACTTTTAATTGAGTTTTAACTTAGCAAATAACATCCACATATGTGACATGTACAGAATTTAACAGGTCAGATTCCTGAAACAAAACAAAAAAAGCAAAACAAAATAAACAAAACAAAACAGGGGACTATTGTATATATATGTATATGTATGTCACCCTATAAACATAAACTTGGACAGCGTGGCATAGTCTTTCCCAACCAATCACTAAGAATGCCCAGCCCCTTTGACCAAAAACGTTTAACAAATGGTCATTCCCATTGGCAGTGTACAGAAGTGCAGCCTCTTTTTGACATTTCCAACACAATCAGTTGTTCATAAGACCCATTCTATGTAATATACCTCTGCAGCATCTTGTATTGTGTAAGTTGACCTTTACATTCTCTAACAAATTTCCCATTTTCAGATCAAATTTGTGACCATTCTTCATCTTTTAACAGAGAACCAATGTCCTTTTCCCACAATATTCTCAGTGCATGACAGTTATTGCTGAGTACATCTTTGATTCTTCTATAAAGAACTTAAGCACTACACGGTCAAGAAGTCCAGAATAGGGTTGTCTCCTGAATGTTGGGACAGTGACCTGCAGTTCTTTATCTGGAGACATTTCCAAAAATATTTTCTCTCTCAGATAATATTTATGAATTACATCATTGTGAGACATGAACACATCATCCTTATAAAGATTACTCAGCGTACATATTTTATGATTGTAACAGTTTTTCCAATACACTGTTGTCTTCCCAATACAAATTGCTGGATTTTTCCATATAGATGAGTATGGCTGTTTATAATGGCACAGCTTGAACAACTTATGTGTCTTTATCCAGATTTCCTTTGAATGCAGCATAACAGGATTATGTAATTTATCTAAAGATCAAGTGAAGCATACAGGTGTAACTGGGTGGGGTGGCGATTTTTCAATCATGACCCAACCCAGCTGATCTTGTCCCATCCAATGTCGGGCAATCTTTGACATCTCAAAAGAAATGTAATACAACCTGGGGTCAGGTAAACCCCGCCCCCCTTATCCTGAGGTGAACATAATTTAGACAGTTTAGCTCTAGCCCATTTCCCTCCCAAAAAGATTGCTTCCAGTAGATTATAATGAGTGAATATAGATGGAGGTACTGTTATTGGCAGCATCATCAAAAGATAATTAAACTGTGGTGAAATCACCATTAACTTTGCCAAAAAGGGAAAGATTAATTTTTTTCCCCATTTATTCAGATTAGTGTTGATTTTATGTAAAACTGACTCAAAGTTGAATGCTTTCATTTCCTCTACTTGTCATGGATCTGTCAGGAGCTCCAACCTCTGACCACCAGAGGGAGCCCTCGCCTGAGTATTGAGCGCCCAGCTCCTTACTTCAACTCTCGTCAGCCATTGCCTCAGTTTACTTCCTGCTCAGCTGGTTTCCATCGCTGTCATTAGCCACTAGCATATATTCCAGCTTCTGCCTTCACTTCTTTGCAAAGTCTTGTTTAGCCTTACTGACAGTCTGAGCATTTCATCCTAGTTTGTCGTCCTGGTATTCTGACTCCTTGCTTGTTTTATCATTCTCCTTCCTCTCTCATTTGTCTTGACCTTGGCCTGAACTTTGACCACGTTTTTGTCTTGCTCCTGATCCACTTCATTAAAACGTTTGCATATGGATCCAAACACCCCAGTTTCCTCATTACACCACTTCTCTGCTCAGTTTAATACCCAACTATTTCATCCCCTTTGGAAACCATTTACAAACTAAAATATGTCCTCATGTTTCCACTACAAATACCGGATATACTGTAGGTATTGCATCTGATTTATTCCAGTTAATTTTAAATCCTGAGATGCTGGAGTGAGATTGTACTACAGTCATTGACCAATTTGGATCATTTATTGGATTAATCTATCATCAGCGTAAAGTAGCATTTGGAGTGTCCTCTTATGGCGACCGCCAATAAATTAAATAATAAAGGTGAGAGAAGAAGGAAGAAATAACACCATTAGTTATTACAGATGCTTTTGGACTATTATATAACATTTTAACCCATGTGATGAATGATGCAGAAATTCCAAAATTTAAGAGTCAAAAATAAAAACTCCCACTGAACAGGATCGAAAGCCTTCCCGCATCAAGGGAGAGGGCAACAATGGGATCAGTTTCCTCACGTTTCATTGCTTATTGCTCATTAAATGCAACAGTCTTCTCACGTTGCCTGTTGACGAACTATTTTTTCATAAATCCTACTTGGTCTGAGTGGATGTTTATTGTTAAAACTTTCTCCAAACCAGTTTCTAATATTTTGGTCAGAATTTTAAAATAGACACTCAGTAAGCTTATGGGCTGATGATTAGATAGCTGAAACAGATCCCTACTCTTTTTGGTATCACTGAGATTAAAGCCTCATCACACCGCTCAACACACTATGGTGTGCTACAAAAAAAAAAAAAAAGAAAAGAAAACACCAACAAACACAAAAGAAAAAACTGCCTTGATCTAGTTTCTCGTCACCCTCCATTTCCTTTTATAGCTCCTACCCCACCAACACCTGGTCATTCTCCATAAAGGACGCAGGTCAAGTCACAAGAGTTCTCAGTGCAACAGAATCATCTCCCCATCATGAAGTCATCACCTGTGGGGTTTCTTTTTCTGTTTCTGCTCCTTATGCAGGTATGTACTCCAGATTATTTCATGTGATCAAACCTAAATCAATAAAATACCTCGAGTTTGTTCAAATGTGCTCTTCAAGTTCAATACTATTTCTACTTCTTGTGTTCTGTTGTCTCAAAAAAACACTGATTTGAAAAATGCAGATGTATGTGGAACATGTAGAATGATGATCAGTGTTAGCAATAATAATAAGAATGTATTACAAGAACACAGTACTTTTTGCTGAAACACAGTACTGGTGATGCTTAATGTGGACTGAACTGAATAAGGCTGAGGGTTGCTCCTCCAGTCCTTCCCTTGCTCTCAATTCAGCAAATATAAACAACACTAATACTGTAGTAATAGTTAGTACACTATACTTTCCTCACACGAATCAGAAATACTTTGGTGTTCCTTTGTCAGTTCAGATGTTACATTCTGTTTTTCACCTAAAACTAATGCAAGACTTGTGCATTGCAAGTTTGGGAGCGTAATACTGTATAGTTAACAACAACAACTAATCTCTTTTGTTTGAAAGTAACTTGTTTAATATTGATGATGATAACTCAAACAGGAACATTCGACTTACTGTAAGGGCAGCCAAAAGTTGATGGTGACGCTGGTTTCAAGGTTATTAAAACATTTTGCGTCACCACCAGAACATTGATTCATGTGTGCTGAAACACGAGGCATGCTAAAATTAATCAAAAGCCAATGTTTGTTCAAAGCTCATTAATCTCAAGTCTCAAAGTCATTGTGAGTCATTCATCAGTGAATCATTTATTCACTCTCACTGAACTGCTTTTTTCCTCCTAAGAATGAAGTCAACTTCCAGACTTTTGCTGAACCTGCAAAGTCACCATTTACCAATTCAAGCTCAACATTTTCAACCAAATCATCTCTACAGTCTTCTGAGTCATCTCCACCACCGATAGACTCACCTCCAACATCTACCAACTCATCTCCATCATCTACCAATTCATCTCTAACATCTACCAACTCAGACCCAACATCTTCAACCGACACAGACCCTCTACAGTCTTCTGAGTCATCTCCACCACAGATAGACTCACCTCCAAAATCTACCAACTCATCTCCAACATCTACCAACTCATCTCCAACATCTACCAACTCATCTCCATCATCTAACAACTCATCTCCACCATCTACCAACTCATCTCCATCATCTATCAGCTCAGCTCCAAAATCTAACAACTCATCTCCAACATCTACCAACTCATCTCCAACATCTACCAACTCATCTCCAAAATCTACCAACTCATCTCCACCATCTACCAACTCATCTCCAACATCTACCAACTCATCTCCAAAATCTACCAACTCATCTCCATCATCTACCAACTCATCTCCAAAATCTACCAACTCATCTCCAAAATCTACCAACTCATCTCCAAAATCTACCAACTCATCTCCAAAATCTACCAACTCATCTCCAAAATCTACCAACTCATCTCCAACATCTACCAACTCATCTCCATCATCTACCAACTCATCTCCACCATCTACCAACTCATCTCCATCATCTACCAACTCATATCCAACATATACCAACTCATCTCTAACATCTACCAACTCATCTCCAACATCTACCAACTCAAACCCAACACCTTCAACCGACCCAGACCCTACACCAGCAACACCAAGCGTCTTTACATTTTCATCAATGGGCTCAACAATGAAATCAGCAAAGTCTACAACTTTATCAATTCACACAACCACCCCCAGAGCTACAATTAAATCTTCAGCTTTGGTTCCAAGAGCTCCAATGTTTCTGCCTGCAGTTCTAATCATCATCAAAGTCCTGATATATTAGATCGACTTTGAGAAAACCATGTAAATGTTACGGATAAGTATGATTGTTAAAAGGGCAGATCAGATTCTTTTGAAGATACAATTTTTGGTATTTGAACTTGTTTTTTTAAGTAGTGAAGATCAGACTGTATGACCAAATTTTTACAAAATGTTAAGCTGCAATTGTGTCCAATGTGTGTTGATCACCATTAAATGCTTAATACATTCTTGAAGTTTATTTGTTTAGACACCAGAGACATGCAGACAGGGACTCATTACGAGATGTCTGGTAATGATGAAATAAATATTTGTCCACCAATCTGTGCTATATATCCACTTTCAGTAGAATTTAAATTATTTCATAACTAAACTTGTTGTATTTTGTGTACTTTTTGCTCCTACAGTGTAGGGAATCAGTGAAGGCAGCAACAAGCTCTGCTTTACTTTAGATGACACATTCTTTTGCAAACATTGTAATATCTAACCTCTACCTTTGCACCATGGTTACCCATTTTGTACACGTCTTCCAAATGTGCAAAACTACTGTATGTGAGAGTTTTAAATATGTAATCCTGAAATGCACATTTACATAGACCTTTCATTGCTGAGGGCAGCTTGAACGTAGCTTAAGTGGAGTTTGTCTGGTGTGAGTGGGCCTGGTTTTTGCAATAAGCCAGGAGTGATGTCAAATAATGTTCCCAACAGAACCTGCACAGAAATAGAACTACTGTTTGTTGCTTTTGAAGCCAAATGTTGTCAAGATAATTTTAATAAGCTTAGTCATGCAGAAGGAGGAACTAAAACCTTTTTTTCCCCATTTTGTTAATAGTTGACATGAACAGGAAGTGCATTAAAACCAATATTGAAAGAACTATGTAAAGCTCTGCTCCAGTTAAAAGTTAAACCAGCATAATCGTCTTTCCATCAAGAACTCATTGTTTCGTGGTCTTCTCTGTCTGTTTTTACTCTTTATGCAGGCATTTACTCAGGATTAGTTAATGTCATTAAACCCCAAGTTTTTGGCGGGTTTTGTATTTTACAGGATGGAAATTGTGTTTTTTTGCAAACACCTTGAGTTGAACAATAGAGACCTAGGTCTAGCAATTCTCTCTACGCAGGAGGGGGATCCCAAAGATCTTTGGGTATGCCATGAGCCGGGGCTAATGTGACTTCTGATGCAATCACCTGTGGTGCTGGTTCTTGTCCTCATATATGCGCTGGACCTCCTTACCTTTTTCAACATCACAATCATTGGGTTGCCTGGTTGTTCCTTCCTGAGGGTTCTGGTTGATGACCTCCACAGCCATGTGATTAGTCACTGCCTTTACTCTTTTGTGGACTCTGACGGGTTGGGTGGTGGTTGCATGAATTAGGATGTAGGTGTTTCTAGGGGTGTGTGTCCTAATTTGTATCTGGGGTTGCGGAGGGGAAGGCTCAGATGGTGCAAGGCCTCTTGCCTGCAGCTGAGGGGGTGATTTCCAGGTGTGGCCCCTCACTGGATCCCAGACACAGCAGGGTAACAGTTCTCTGGCTGGGTAGAGACTTGTGTTCTCTGTACGCCAGGAGCCCATGCTCTTTGATGCTGGGACATCCTGGGGTGTTCCCCTTACTCGTCTGTGAGGCTGATATTGGGTTACCTGGGGGGACCCGACCTGTTTGTCCACATAAGAGTCCAGGGGGCTCTGGCTGCCACTAATGCCAGGTGCTTCCCTACACCAATCCAGGTTTTTGGTGTGGGGAAGACTGGGCACTCTCCCTCGTTTCTTTCACTTTCTACAGTGGCTTGAAAAAGTATTCACACCCCTTGAACTTCTCCATATTTTCTCACATTATGACCACAAACATAAATATATTTATTGGAATTTTATGTGAAAGACCAACACAAAGTGGCACACACTTGTGAAGTGGAAAGACAATTATACACGAGCTCAGTTTTTTTATACAAATAAAACTGGAAATTGCAGTGTGCAAAAGTATTCAGACCCCTTGAGTCAATACTTTGTGGAACCCCCTTTTGCTGGAATTCCAGCTGCAAGTCTTTTGGGGTTTGTCTCTACCAGCTTTGCACGTCTAGAGACACTGAAATTTTTGTCCATTCTTCCTTGCAAAACAGTTCAAGCTGAGTTGATTAGATGGAGAGCGTTTGTGAACAGCAGATTTCAGATCTTGTCACAGATTCTGGATTGGATTTAGGTCTGGACTTTGACTGGGCCATTCCAACACATCACTGAGACAACTGTCTCAGTGTGCGTGTTTCACACAGCACAACCATAAATTGTGGATTTTCTGTCTTTTTTTAATTGGATGCAAAACCTTTAGAAGTTAAATCTACCTTCAGAAGTGAAAAAAACAATGTCTGACCCAAAGTGGAAGTATTATTTTCTACATCAGTTTTAACTATTCTGACAGGCGTGACTCTAAAATAAGTCACCTCGTGGTTACTCTGTGAAGTGCAGTTCAATTTTCAACTCATTTTAAGAAGGAAATAAACTTCAACCAGATGACAGAAACCGCATTTCTGGTTTAAATATTTAGTTCCTCTTTTTCTTAATATATGTTGATTTTACCAAATGTAACTGATAGTTGGTTTAGACTTTCCAGAATTTTTCTGATGATAAAATAGAACACTTAAAAAGAGCAAACAAGATTTGTTTGGTGCTATAAAGAATTGTAAATAAAATGGGTTACCACAGCAATCTATAAAATGTTGCATGATATCGGCCCTTTATGGTTCCAGAGTGGCCGTCTCAGTCTCCTGACCTCAATATCACTGCCTCACTCTGGGGAGATCTCAAACGGGCAGTTCAAGCAAGACAGCCCAAGAATTTAAAGTAACTTCAGGTTTACTACCAAGAAGAATGGGCACTTTACCGTTAAAGAAAATAAAGAAGCTCATCAACAATGACCACAAGAGACTGCAAGCTGTTATTGATGCCAAAGGCGGCAATACAAGGTATCAAGAGCTGGGGTGTGTATATTTTTGAACAGGGTTATTTGGGAAGTTTCTGTTGTCATCATGATTTGAAAAGTGTTAACACTGTTGTTTAAAAATAATTGGCTTAATCCAACCACTAACCACGAATAGGGAAAATGTTTTTGTGTTGTCAGTTATATTCTCTAAAAATAGCCAAGAATTCACATTTTCTTCCAGTATATGTAAACTTATGAGCATAACTGTATAAACAATTATCTGTCTTTTGCAACACTGAGATTTGGGCGGTGATTTTTGTTTTGGGGCTGTTTTTTAAAAACAGCAGTTTCTCCTAAATCTCCAAACTCTCACCGACCACAACTCTCCATCAAACACCTGCATTTTGATTGGAGTCGTAGGGATCTATATCAAGGGTCAAAACAACTGACTTCATACGGCAGGCTCCCCTAAATGAACCAAGTCTTGATACCCCGGAAACACCCCCTCCACTTTTTGGCACACACCTCAAAGCCTCAATACGGAGCGTCGCATCACAAATAAGACATGTTGAGAGGTCTGAAAAGTGCTGCAACACAGATAATTCATTCACTCGCGGATTCATTCTATCTTTGGGTTCATTTACCACTTTCTGGGTTTTCATCCGGGCTGGAAGGTTCAGAACACAGCAAACCTACGGTGACAAATGAAGAAACTATACAGACACAGAACCATCGTTTGTGACTGTTGAAACCAAAAGAGACTTTTTTTTAAGCTTAAACTTAGATGTGAAGCGTCTCTCCAGCTGCTAACGAATCGATTTTTGACTGGGAAAATGTCACAAATGACCTTCATGCAGTTCAAGGAAGTAAAACTGAGTTTTTTCCCTTTTAGCCAATCATCCATTTGAACAAAGCATTCAAAGAAACAGAGCTGTGAAACACTCTCCACGTTTGCTCCAGTTATAAATGAATCCAAGGTCTAAATCTTAAACAACACAATATTTAAATGGAATTTAAGCCGCGTTAAAATGCATGTGTATAACACTGTAAACGGTTTTCTTCACGTCACAGCTTTGTGTGGTAAGCAAATAACCCTAATCAAAAGTAAAAAAGAAAAACCGAGTTTAGGTTGGTACACAATGCTCAGTACACTATGGTGTGCTACAAAAAAAAAAGAACAACAAACACAAAAGAAAAAACTGCCTTGATCTAGTTTCTTGTCACCCTCCATTTGCTTTTATAGCTCCTCCCCCACCAACACCTGGTCATTCTCCATAAAGGACGCAGGTCAAGTCACAAGAGTTCTCAGTGCAGCAGAATCATCTCGCCGCCATGGATTCATCACCTGTGAGGTTTCTCTGTCTGTTTCTGCTCCTTATGCAGGTATGTACTCCAGATTATTTCATGTGATCAAACCTAAATCAAAAAAATACCTCGAGTTTGTTCAATGTTATAAAAACATTTTGCGTCACCACCAGAACACTAACATTGATTCATGTGTGCTGAAACACGAGGCATGCTAAAATTAATCAAAAGCCAATGTTTGTTCAGAACTCATTATTCTCAAAAAAGCCTCAAAGTTATTATGGTGAATCATTTATTCACTCTCACTGAACTGCTTTTTTCCTCCTAAGAATTTAAACAACTTGCAGACTTTGGCTGAACCTACCAACTCATCATTTACCAATTCAAGCTCAACATTTTCAACCAAATCGTCTCTACAGTCTTCTGAGTCATCTCCACAACCAACAGACTCACCTCCAACATCTACCAACTCAGCTCCAACATCTACCAACTCATCTCTAACATCTACCAACTCATCTCCACCATCTACCAACTCATCTCCACCATCTACCAACTCATCTCCACCATCTACCAACTCATCTCCACCATCTACCAACTCATCTCCAATATCTACCAACTCAGCTCCAACATCTACCAACTCATCTCCAACATCTACCAACTCAGATCCAACACCTTCAACCGACACAGACCCTACACCAGCAACACCAAGCGTCTTTACATTTTCATCAATGGGCTCAACAATGAAATCAGCAAAGTCTACAACTTTATCAATTCACACAACCACCCCCAGAGCTACCATTACATCTTCAGCTGTGGTTCCAAGAGCTCCAATGTTTCTGCCTGCAGTTCTAATCATCATCAAAGTCCTGATATATTAGATCGACTTTGAGAAAACCACGTAAAAGTTAGGGATAAGTATGATTGTTAAAAGAGCGGATGAGATTCTTCGAAGATACAATTTTTGGTATTTGAACCAAATATATATATATTTTTTTAAAGTAGTGAAGATCAGAAATGAAATGGGATTTTAATGTTGATTTTTAACAGATTGTTGTTAAGTGTAGACATTTAAGATCAGTAAAATCACATAGTCAACATCATTGTAAGTGAGAGAATATTGAGCTGAATTACAACACATTTTACAAAATGTTAAGTTGTGATTGAATTTTTTTTATTCTATAAATCAATGTGTGTTGATCACCATTAAATGCTTAATACATTCTTGAAGTTTATTTGTTTAGACACCAGAGACATGCAGACAGGGACTCATTACGAGATGTCTGGTAATGATGAAATAAATATTTGTCCACCAATCTGTGCTATAAATCCACTTTCAGTAGAGTTCCTGCAGCATACACATGGGGAGGAAACTGTTTTCAACCGAGGAATGTGCTAATGAAATGATGGAGACGGGACTGGAAGAAGCGGATAAAATCATGAACCTTCGGAAGTGGAAAAATACAACTCCCGGGAGGAGATCCAGCCTCTTATTTTGATCCAACCTTCTCTTTTGCATATTGTGTGTAAAACTCTGGGTCAGACAACTGTCTCAGTGTGCGTGTTTCACACAGCACAACCATAAATTGTGGATTTTCTGTCTTTTTTTAATGGGATGCAAAACCTTTAGAAGTTAAATCTACCTTCAGAAGTGAAAAAAACAATGTCTGACCCAAAGTGCAAATATTATTTTCTACATCAGTTTTAACTATTTTTATTGAAGTAAATCTGACAGGTGTGACTCTAAAATAAGTCACCTAGTGGTTACTCTGTGAAGTGCAGCGGCTCCTGCTAATTTCAATTTCCAGCTCGTTTTAAGAAGGAAATAAACTTCAACCAGATGACAGAAACCGCATTTCTGGTTTAAATATTTAGTTCCTCTTTTTCTTAATATTTGTTGATTTTACCAAATGTAACTGATAGTTGGTTTAGACTTTCCAGCATTTTTCTGATGATAAAGTAGAACACTTAAAAAGAGCAAACAAGATTTGTTTGGTGCTATAAAGAATTGTAAATAAAATGTGTTACCACAGCAATCTATACATTTAAAAAAACAACCTTTATTTTGAAGTTACACTTTAATTCAAATAAAAAAAAAACTGTTAGATGATGGCAAACTAAAGGTGTTTTGTTGTTGCATGAGCCTGCAGAAAGCTCACAGGTGACATAAAAGCTCATAACAGCCCTGCAATGTCAGAGTAAGTGCTGCTCATATTGATGAATCCGGCAAACCCATTGAGAGTTACAGGACAGATTCAGTCTTCTGATCTGCAGATGCCCTCCAAAGCCTGCCGATGCTCCCCTTTAAAATGTTTCTGTAAAAGGAAAATACACAGCGCAGTTGGTATCCGTTCTTAAGAAGCACTGTAGTAGTGCTCTCAATGTGCTGAAACAGCAGGAAGAGTGAACCTGCAGAGCTGAGTACAGAGAGTTCCCCGTCAGCTTTAGGAAGGCTGCTCGGATGCACAGCAGGTCCTCCTCACTATGAGACACCATGATCCCGTGCACCAGTGACGTCTGCCAGAGAGGTGAGATTCCCGAGTAACTTTTTACGAAATGTCTGTCTAAAGCTACGTTCACACGCGCGTTCAAGATTCCACTTCCAATGAACATGTTATGTAAATGCGTTTGGAGTTTGTGTGTTCAAACTGTCACGTTCACATGCTGGGGGTGGATACACGCTGGTAAACAGTAGAAAAATAACAGGAAGAAGCCCCTCCCAGGGGGTCCAGTGTGATAGCCACAGGCTAAATGCAAGTTCAAGAACTGGTGTTTGGAGCGTTATTGACTTTGTGTCACATGCCTGGTGTGTCCGTAGCTTAAGTGTGACAGTGACTTTTACCTGATGACTGTTTGTGTTTTAATGTCCAAAGGTCTGTGGTCAGAGGTGGTGGGCTAGTCTGAGTTTTTAGTCACATTTGAATTGTCAGTTTTTAGTTTTTCTGCTGTACATTTTTATGCCTAAATATTAAAGTGTTGATTTTAGCTGATTTTAATACTCATATGTGATGCTCTGACAAACAACTTGTCAAAGACTTTTTTAATGTATTGGATTCTTTTAATCTTGTACAGTGGGTTTCTGACCCAACGCACAGTGCTGGACATACACTGGACTTAGCTCTGTCTTTTGGGTCTTCTATAACGTCTGTTGAGACTGTGACAACTGCCTTTTCTGATTACTCAGCAGTATTATTTGACTTCATCTCGCCACTCAGAATTATCAGCAGAAAAGCTGCTGAGTTTTCGGCTTCATTCTTGTTGGAATGGCCGAACTTCTACTCATGCCCGATTACTACCCACTCTTTCCTCCTTCATTTTGAACTGCTATGTGCTCAAATCTTGGATGAGATTGCCCCTTTCACCTGTAAAAAACCAAGGCTCATGACTGAAAGCTGGATATTTGAGGAAATACGTGCCTCGAGAAAGAGCTATCTAGTGGCTTCTTTAGAGCCATTGCTCAGCATTTTTGAGCTTTTCTTTAGCTTCAGTTATAAGTTGGGAGAAGCAGTAATTCAAGCACTGATGTCATGAATTGTTCATGAGCACAAACAACCACAGACAACTGAAGCCACTCCAGAGCTTGAGGTGAAAAAGCAGAAGCTGTCCTGTTCCTGTACATGTGATGCTTTGAAGCTTGAAAGGACTCAACGGGAGATGAAGAGAAGATCCATCAGCTGATGTAAAGATCGCCTAACCTTCATGGTGCTGAGCCTCTTGGCAAGGTAGACCTCAGGGCTCTGGATGCACTGAACTATCATGAAACAAAAACAAGGAGACGTCAGAGCTGTTCCAACACCTCCACGCACCTTCACTTGCAGCGCTTACCTAGAACTTTCAAACCCATTTGAAAATCTCCGCTGAAACGTTTCTCCAACATCTGCTCCACTGCCTGGCCGAGCTGCAGCTCTAGTTCCATCAGCACTGTCAGCCACGTCCAAAAGCAACCAGTCAGCGTGGTTCGAACCGCAACAAGCGTCAGCTAAGCACACCGAAGACTCACCGTTGTTCAGGTGCGCCAAGCTTCTCGAGGTCAAGATCTCGATCCATGGCGCTGAGTTGGCCTTTTTCCCATCTAGAGATGCAGCGAGGGCCTGCAGCCACAGAAGCCGCTTACAGAGACCTGAGGTCAGAATCTACAAATCGGTAATAAATCTGAAAACGATACCTCAACGTCTTTCTGAACCACAGCGGGGGAGTCACCTTTCTGTTGAGACATGAATGTGAAAACATGTTGAGCGAGATGAGGTCTGCCTGTGTGATGAATGGATGAACTATACACATGAACCAAACGGGTTTGTAGAGGGTTCCAATCCCTGACTAGATACTTATAAGTCCTTATTTCAACCCAAAATTGTGTTCAATTGCAAAATAATCTGATCGTTTTTCCAATAAGTGATTTGCCAACAAAGAAATGAGTACTGTAGCATATTTCAGCCATTCATGGAGCTGGCCCAGTGTTGGGGACCATCTGGATGGAAACTCGATTCTTCTCATGAAGGTCAACTCAACACATTGATTTGAATGTGGTCAGGAACCACACCTGAACTGAAAATGGGTGAAAAAGTCTAAAAAAAAACTTCTAAAGTTTCACAAAATTAGAGAACTGCTGCAATCAAATCAAATCAGGCTGAATCTTGTGGATTTCCTTTTGGAAAGTTGAGAGGACAGAGGAGTCCAGTTTACCTTCAGCAGAGCCACGACCAGCTGAGCAAAGTCCCCACTGGTTTCTCCTCTCAGCTCCTTCTCCAAATCCTTTTTAAACCCTGAAAACGGACAGAAAAGCATTTTGTCAATCCAGAATGGAGCTGTCACACCTCAAACGTGAGGACAAACATCTCGTCTCTGCAGCTCACGTTGTTGGAAAGCATTATTGATATTCTGAAGCTGCTCTTTTGACCGGGTACTCAGAATCTCCATGAGCGTTTCCTCATCTGTTCCCAGACCCTACGCAAACACAAACTGAAGGTGTAAACCCAATCAGGGTACCACGTGCTTGCTTTAAGAGGATGGAGACCCACCGCCATGGCATCCTGCAGACGTTGAGCATCAAAGTGCTCCGGCAGCATCAGCAGCCGCGGCAGGAGGTCCTCTAAGTCACCTGACAGAGCCTTCTCCAAAGATGCAATCAGGTCCTGAAACGACACACCATGAGAACTATGAGCTCGCTGGATACTTCAGGGTCGTTCACACACGTGCTGAGTCAGCTGAGATTAACCCCTTTAAATGTGGCTGATGACATCGAGATAACACACGCTTTTTGACATACCGTAAATCAACCATTTACGCAATTGACATGAATCAGCGCATTCTGATGCAGAGAAAAACGGCTTTGTACAGATATTCAACATTTACTAATCTGCTTTTCTCTGCAACAGAATCCGCTGGAATGGAATGAATTGCATAAATGGTTGAATAGTTACGGTAGTCTGAAGAAGGTCAGCACTGGAGATCATCTGAAAGTGTCCAGACTTCTACAGATGCCTGTGGGGTAACATGAAAGTACTAGTTTCCCAGAATACATATTGTTTTGCCTTTGGTTTTATGTAAGGTTAGTTGCAGACTAACTTGAGAACGTGCTCGGTGTATGAAGCTTAAAAGTTTTCAACAGTTCATTTTTTCAAATGCTGCGTTCACACCAAATGCGATTCGAGCGGCCAATTCATGTGCGTGGTTTTGAAGGGCATGGAATTCACTAGTCAAGGCTCCTGAAGCGTGCGGGAGGGGCTACTGTCAAATTTTTTGTCTCATTGCTGCATGAAGTTGTGCCTGTGTTTATCTCATTTACAACGCATGGAAGACACGTATGATGTTGAGAGATCAGTTTGATTCATTTTAAAGAGCTCTGCTAAAGCATCGGTATCTCTATGTCTGGGTTCATGAGATCATTCGGAGACTCTCCCAGTGTGGTGACGTTCACCATCTACTGCAGGAGCTGTGTCTGAATGACGCACGCTTTCATTGGTACTCCCGTGTCTTTGTGACCCAGTTTGATGACTTGCCGTCTCGCATTAGTCCAAGGAGGGAAAAAAAGAAGACAAAAGTAGAGAAACATTTTTTATTGTTGTATTAATGCAAATAAGAAAAACATAAAGTTCAGGAGAGGAATGATTAGATTCTCCTTCATGTTCGCTTTGGACTCCACTCGAATCACATCGTTAACACGTCACGGGCCAAAGAAGAGTCCCTGATTGGTTGACGAGACGAGTCTTATTGAAAACAAAAAAAGTTCAGATATTTGAACCCTGGAAACATGACACTGCGCCTCAATAAGACGCCCCAAACGTGTTGTTACGAGCCTACTGATGCTGTAGCAGTACCTCTCAACGTGTCTGTACATTGACCTAACGCTGAAAGCTTGCAGCGTGAAACACATTTGATGTGAACTTAGCTCTCAAACAGCACAGCTTTCATGTGGGACACCTCAGGGTTCCGTTTTGGGAACGCATCCCACATTTTTAGTGTACATATGGACTGCTGCTCTCACAGATATTTGCTACCAACTATTTACTGATGACAGGCTGCTTTACTTATCATTTCAATTAGGAAAAGTTATGTAAATTATCCTTTTTAACCGGATGTTTTGATCTGCATCACTCAGTAGTTAAGTGCTAATATCCTTCAGGTACACTCAGATATAAAAGACATTAGCCTTTAGCATTAGCATCAGTGTTTACATTCTTTCTACTTCCATTAATCTTCAACCGTTTACGCAATTAACACAATTCCATCAGATTCGGAATTGGAGAAAAGCAGCTTTGCGTCGATATTGAACACTTTACTGTAGTAAAGTGCTTACCGGTACACAAACAACATAAATCAGCTGATTCTGTCACAAAGAAAACTGGCTTTGGACTGTAATGAACAAAGCCGCTTTTGTCTGGGTCAGAATCTGTTGGAATACTGAATATTACGTACATGGTCAAAAAGTTACAGTCATTAAGAGTGTGTGTTATTTAGGTGTTGCTGGCGACTTCTCTGGCATTGCTCCTGAGAAGATCCCTCTGATCGAGCACAACATTGGTTTCAGGAGCCCTTTCTGTCCAATCCAGCTTTTAAAACATCACGTTTGAATCCAAAATGTCACTCAGTCACCATGGTAACCAGGTCAAGAGAAACTGTATCCACCAGCATCTCAAAGTTGAGGTTCCTGGTCACCAAGGCAGAGATAGAAGTGATTCGGCCTGGACTACTGCTATCCAGTAGAGAAGCACTCCACTGACTCCCAGTTCATTTTAGAATCCCTTTATTCCCTTCCTTTTAGAGTTCCCTGGGCTTGCTAAATTCCACAAACCGTCTCGTGGTTCTAGACTATGTTCACTTGGAAACTGAGGGGAAAAAACAAGAAGGGACCGAGTGCTCAAGTGCTCACAAACTCTGGAATGCTCTGCCTCTGTCCCTACATGCCATGGACTCACCTGACCTTCTTACCTCAGGAAGCTTTTAGTTAAGCATGTGCGTTTGTGTGTTTTTGTAATTTCATGTTTTTTGTGTTTTACTTCTCGTTTTATCCTAATTTAGAGCAATTTGTGATTATTTCTGGGAAATGAGCTATGACTAAATATGACTTACTTTGTTGTCATGTCCTTTGAAGGTTCTGGTGCGTGGAGAGACTCCAGCTCCAGAACCGCTTGACCACAACTGAGCTCCTTCTCCACCCAAAAGGCGGTTTCATTCATGTTTACTCAGCAAACAGGAGAGCAATCCCGTGCAGCAGCGCAGCCTTTACCTTGTTTGTTATCTGCTTGTATACCATGGCGATGACTTGCCTCTGGGCGTTGTTACGGTTGGTCAGAATGTTCACCACAGTCACTGTGTCTGAGCAAAGTTCACACCTGATGAAGACAGAGATAAGCACAGCAGGGCGGAGAGATCAGCTCTGCGGGACGCACCTTTACGGTCCAGAGCTGCCTGGATCTCCATCACGTCTCGGTCAGCGTGAAAGTTGGAGAAGGGTCGGACAGTTCCGAGGGTCCCCCACCACATGTCCTGAGGGGCAGACACAGGAAGTAGACAAACACAAGCTGAAGGTGCCATCAAGGAGGAAATGTGGTTGCTCCACCAAATAATGTCAGATATGAGTCCCATGGAAGATCCAGGGTGAAAAACAAGCAGCTTTTTGACTTTTAACCTCTGCTTCCTTCGTCACAAAGAGATAACTTCTTTTTTTAACAAGATGATGCTGTGAAGACTCACATCTGAGGAGTAGTGGATCGGCTCCATGGCTCAGAGTCTGACAGATGAATGACATGAACACACAGATATCAATGCTGATGAACAAAGTCAACACAGCTGTTTTCCTCTCTAAACAACCTCTAAAAATATGATTTCCTTACCTGGATATGATCACCTAAGATGTTAGTTTCTTACAGATCCTCTTCTAAACGCTGCAGTCTCTACACACCTGCTCCAGACACGCCCACCTCCTGCTAGTGAAAACAACTGACCAATCAGAGCTCTGGGCTCTCACAGCCAAGTCAGCCTATCAGCTACTGCAGGAATCCAGGCAGCCAAGTTTGATAACACGGTGAACAGTGAGGAAAGTAAAAAATAAAATAAAGATAGCAGGGAGGAAGTGATGCCAAGTCAAAGATGAATAAAGGGGAGGAGCTGATTTTATCTTCACAAAGCAGACAAACGGGGATTTTATAAAAACCACTCAGTCAACATTCTGCTCGTGTCTGAACGATGAAAAATGATGCGTTCTCGTTCAGCTGTTTTTACTTTGGAAACTAAATCCCAGTTATGAGGAACAGCAGTGCTGACCATCCTGTTAAAAAGTACATACCTAAGATTTTAAAGATGGTTTCATGTAGCTCATAGCGATGATTATGTTTCTTTTAAGGCTTTAATTTTCCATTTTTGCAAAAACCAAAACAGTGGGGCAAAAAAGCATTTAGTTGGCCACCAATTATGCAAGTCCTCCCGCTTAAAACAACGAGTTTGCAACTCAAAAATGTAATTCAACATGGTATCCACCAGGAGTCAGTGTTGCAACAGACAGAGCCGTAAGCAAAGGTTTATATTTCATTCTCTTGTTAAAAGAAAAGGAAAATAAAAAAACTTAAAAATCCAGTTTAAAATGATGGAATTTGGAGAATACAAAAGGTTGGATTCAAACAACGGAGATTTCAGTACCACAGTACACAGCAGTGCCAGTAAAAAACAAACATTTAATATAAAATAGCTGCTCTCCTGAAGAAGGCGCATAGCAACCATTCCGTTTTTTTCAAGAAACAAGCTAAAGGGTCAACCGTTACCTTTTTCTGCTAAAATTTCAGTGGAAATTTTCTATTTTTCTTTAGCAATTAGTTCTACTCTCCTCATCTCATATTTTCAACAGAACAATGAGATGGAGATTGAATGTTATGTGGAGGAATTCAGCTTTTTAACCTGATCTGAGTGTGTATAAACTATAGGGACTCATTTAGGAATGTTTTTAAAAGCTAAATAGGAAAGTAAATGCATAATAAAAGAAAAAAATACAACATTGCAGAGCAGATTAAATAAGTTTACCAATATGACTGAATTAAAAAAGGTTTTATTGATTCAAATGGATTTTTTTGGCACATCATACAACACTGATTTGCAAATCAGGTAAAACAAGGTGAAAGTGGGACCCTCCACCAAAACCATGAATGGCAGCACAGCTGGATTTTATTTAAAATCTTGGGTTCGTCTTTAAGTCTCAGGATTTGTTTTTGCACTTCAGTGGTTCAGAATTCCTCCTTCACCTCCTCATTAGTCCTTCCAGCTGAGCCCCAAAGTCTCAGCGATGAAGGAGAAGATGTGCGCCTCCTCCAGGATGGCCTTGGTGGTGGGTTTCCCCGCCCCGTGCCCGCTGCGGGTGTCCACCCTCACCATGAGCGGCTGCTTCTGCTGGGGGCTGCTGCCCACGCCGTGCTGCAGGGCGGCGCAGAACTTCAGCGTGTGCAGGGGCACCACGCGGTCATCGTGATCCGCCGTCAGCAGCAGGACGGCCGGGTAGGGCGGGCCGGTGTACGGGGGCTGAGGCAGATTGTGGAGAGGAGAATATCTGCGAGGAGGACAGAAGAATGAGGGAGGAGGCGCGTCTCAAACTTCACCTTCACTCAGAGCAGCGTTTGTACTTGATGAGCCACTGGAACTGCTGCGGGTCATCGGAGCAGCCGTAATCGGTGGTCCAGGCGTGGCCGATGGTGAACTTGTGGAATTTAAGCATGTCCATCACGCCCACTTCTGCAACCACACAACCAAACAGGTCCGGGCGCTGGATCATGCAGGCCGCTGTGGATGAGGACCAGACGTTAGCAACTAGAAAAGCCTCAAATGTGATGTGACGTATAAAAGAGACAAAAATTTACATTTGAAAAAGAAAAACTGTCTGACAGTTTAAAAATGTGAAATAACTTTTTTAATTACTTGGTGAGTGACCTGTTTTCATTATGCTGTCCTACATTGCATTAATATTTACACCAATATTGGCTGAGGAGGAGGAAAAGACTTTAAGGATGAAAGAAAGAAAAACATGAAAGGCAGGCTCAAATAAGCCACGCCCACTCTGACCTTAATGATCAAGTCTTAGCAGTGAAGTGTTAATTAAGTCACTAAATATTTTCCTTACAAACAAGAAATGAGGACAGCTCTTGGAAAGTTCTGAAATCAAACTGGTATACCAATTAAAAAACTGAAAATTGAAAGGGAGGGAAAATTAAAGGATATTTAAGCAAAAATTACAATAAATTTAAAAGTACAGAGTAAATTCAGTAGCCAAGTGCGTCGCTAAAAATGATCCTACAGGAAACATTTATTTTGCTCCAGCAAGCACCATCCTGTTATGAGATCATTGCTGATGTTTCTGAATTGCTACAGCCAAGTGCAGCGCCACCCTGTGGTGAAGTCGATGGAGTGCAGCTACACCTCCCTGAGAAGTTTTTCTGAGTTTTTCTCAGCCACCATAAGAAGACACGGTTTGAGGATTTGATGGTAGCGTGTGGTTTAACATGAGTTTGGCTGCTGTGCTTTTCCTTATCTAATGTTTTCAATAATAAATCAACATTAATTTGATATTTTCATTAATTCAGCTGTGTTTTGTTAATTATACAATTACCCTGAAATGTATCCAATCATCCCCTTCATTACTTTTTATATAATATTTACATATTTTGAGCCACAATAGAATAAAATTCAACAGCCTATTACATATGAAAGCGATGGAGAACTTAAAGACTCAGTGCAGTGATCCTCACCCACAAGCAGGCCTCCGTTGGACGCGCCGTTGATGGCGAGACGGCTGGCGGTGGTGTACTTCTCCTGGATCAGGTACTCGGCGGCACTCTGGAAGTCATCAAAGCAGTTCTGTTTGTTCTCCAGCGTCCCCGCTGCAGACACACAACAGTCAAGAAACAGGGGAATTGACGCCACTACATGGTGAAAGAGAGAGACCAAACACGTACCTTTGTGCCAGGTGAGGCCGTACTCCCCACCGCCTCTGATGTTGGCAACAGCCAGGATCCCACCCAGGTGCCTCACAAACAGCAGATAGGCAACACTGAGAGCAAAAAAAAAAAAAGATGAACATCAGCCAATAGCATGACAGCGACACCTTTGTGCTGAACAGTTGACCTGTGGTTGGACTCACTTGTAGTACGGCTGTATGGAAGCCTCAAAGCCTCCGTATCCGTACAGGAAGACTGGATTGGTCCCGTCTCTCTTCAGGTCCTTGGAGTGAACCAGGAACATGGGGATGCTGGTTCCATCTTTGCTGGGATAGAAAACCTGAAAATATGGATTGCAAAAAGGCACAAACTGAACTCAAATATTCTGGATAGACTAAACTCCCAAGATGGAGGACAAGCAACGAAACTTAGACAAAAACGACCCTTTGATTTGATCCTTTATTTCTGTACAACTGTAACAGCTTTGAGAAATCTAATGGTTTCAATCCAATTTAAAAAATGAGCTCAGTAGTGGAAAGTCTGCCAGGGAGGAGGGACTTGTAGGTTCCACCGTTGTGTCACTGGAACCATACTGTACAAGGTGTTGTTAATAATCCTGGCCATGGCATGACCGGGACTCCTTCTGTGTGTGTTTATGTGTCCATAAGCAGGTGCGTTGAATTAGTGACTTTTTAGTGACCCAACACTGATGACATCCACGCCATTGACTGTATGAGAGAACTGGACCAAGTGAGTGTCACATGACCCACAGAAAACGAATGACTTTCGGCTCCAACCAAACGAAGTCAATTCAGTGACTATTTTTTGGTGATGCGGATACCACCATGCTGGAACCAGAAGTCATCAGAAACCAACGATTCCTCAGAGGCGGACATTTATATTATGTTTCCACTTCTTTCCCCTTTCTGTGGTTGTAACATTTCTCCACTGAAGTCTAATCAATCTCTCTGTGTGTTTTTTTATCCTCTTTAGCAGTCAGTGTTCTCAGAGATTTAGATGGTATTTTAGATGTGACTGAGTTATTTTTAGGCACAGAAGGAGGAGCAACCAGACATCATTCCCCTTAAGTAAGACGGTTTCTCCTGAGTGAGTTTTTTCTTTTAAAAGAGGTCTGATAGTTATCACGTCTGGTAAGATAAACAGGCAGGTCTGGGCAGCTTTGTTCCTTTTTAACTGAATTCATTTAAATTGTGCCTTTTGTTTTGGATGGACTTATCTAGCGTGATGATGTAAATCACCAAAGTGATTTGCTCGCTTGGCTGTTCCCTGTCAGGTTTATGTGTTCTTTGCATTCTCTCTCTCACCATGGTTACCGTATGTCTTCCGACTGTAGCCCTGACCCTTATTCGAACGTTGAGCTGGCATTTAAGAGTAAATATTTCACCTCACAGACAAAATGGTGATGGGTAAACGAGGTTCATTTGACAGTAAAGTACGGTGTATATACGGCCTCAAAATGTATACAACGATGGCGGATGAACATTAAACATACATATCAATTCAGCCATTTTAACTAAAGTAGTATACAGTTTTACCATAAGCATGAAGAACAGGTACGGTAAATGTCTATGGAATTCATTTGCCAGCGATGCCAAGAGCTCATAAGCCTGACAAGTCCTCGACGGAACATAAGGAAATCCAATAAGCTCCAAATTTGCGCATTTATATGACGTCATAAGATAAGATACTCTGAAGTACACCGTTTACTTAAAAAAATAAAAATGAAAGGGAAATGGGGTCTGCTTGTCGCATTCATTCATTTAATTTAATTTCCAAATCTCTTAATCCCTTTCGCGGTCACGGGGCTGCCGGAGCCTAACCCGGCCTCTTCATCTCCCTCTTTCTTGCCAAACCTTTTCCATCAATCCAGCCTGAGTTTATGGCGATACACAGCGGTGACTCCGACCTCACCTGTGTGGTCTGGAAGTCTTCTTGCTTGATGCCCTTCACCTCCACCTCCCTGAAGACTTTGGGTTCGGGGTTCGGCTTGCTCAGGTCGCAGTGGTAAATGATGCCTGGTTCCCACAAAGAACAAGTGGTCATCTGTAATATCTTCTGAAACCAGCAGTGAATTTGGAACGGCGAGGTTACCAGGCGTCGTGAAGGATGTAAACTTGTAGAAGAAGTCAGAGTGCTTCTTCTTGCAGCTCACTCCGGCCACGGTCCCCACATCGAGAGGCAGATCTTGGATCAGCCGACCGCTCGACAGCTCATACAGCTGCAGAATGTCTTTCACGTCGTGGACATAGTTGACCAGCAAATGATGCTGATTGACACAGGAGACAAATCCTACAGAAGAGGAAGCAGAGATGTGTCTATTCTTTTTGTTTTATATACTGTTGAAGTTTCCCCATGACCGGGCCCTTCATTTTTTCTGTTCATCCAGGCAGTGGCTGCAGTTCTCACGAGGAGCCAGCAGAGGGTGGCCCAGCACTCTGGATGCTTCTCAAGATTATTTTCACTCAAAAGTGCACAGCACACGTCCCTCAACTTTGTTATAATGGATGATAGGACCACCCACAGCTTGGAGAGCGCCCAAGCTCTGCCTCATATACGGGTGACACAAAGAGCTAACAGAAACGATGATGGATGTCGGTTACCGCAGCAACCACAAAGTTGGTGTCAGTTCAGATGTTTGCAGATGATACTCTCATAACATCTAATCTTTCATGGCCCGTTTTTGTGACACTAACTGATTTTTAACAGTTGAATCTGGGAAAGAACATCTATTGTTGGTGTATTTTCCTCTAAAGGAGTCTTTCATTTCATTCCTGTGAATTCTTTGTGTTTGTTTTGTTTTCTTCAATATCCTCCTCAATCCTAACCCGTTAAAGAGAGAATTATTACATTTTCCACTTCTACTTAAAACGAAGATTCTTGTTTAGAGGGGAGCCACTACCCACTCATACTTTCTAAATGAGGGGAATTAAATCCAGAACTGGATTTTTTTTAACCAAAATACTGTTATTACAACTTTGGCTGAATAACTTTGGAATTAATTATTCAATTTTGAGTATTATAATTCCAGCTGTTTTTAAAAGAAGCTTTCAAGTTTAGCATTTTTAGCGTTGATCTACAATAATAACCTGTTTTAGTTGATTTAGCATTTTGGAGGTACTTTCAGTTCTTTCAGGCATTTTCAGTCATTTCCATCTATCATAAATGATTCCATTGCACTTTCTGCTACAGTTGTTTATCAGCTTTTATACACTTTGCTCAGCTATTTATGTTTCCTTTCATTTAGCATTTCTTTTGTATTTCTACTCTCTTACCCTTTAACATCGGCACTTTAGCTCCACTGTTGGCATTTTTTCAACAGCTGTAACTCTTCCACCGCAATAAATGCAATTCCCACAGATTCTGAGGCTAAGAAAAAGCAGCTTTGCGCTGATACTCAACAGTATAAAGTGTTTACGGACTCAATGCAAACCAGCAGATTCTCACTCAAAGCGGTTTTTCTCCATGTCAAAATCTGATGAAATTACATTCATTGTGGAAGCAGTCAAAGAGCTTTGGTTAAAAAAGCACAGCTTGGGTTTTAAAGGGTTAAAGCAAAAAAAAAAAAAAAAAACTTTGCTTAACAAGAAATTTAGCACAGTTAGCATCTCATCCACATTGTCAGAATTATTTAGCAACTTTCATAATGTTAAATGAATTTAGCTATTTGGCTTTTCAGATGGTATTTTGTACATTTTTATCATTTTTAAAATGCTTTTTGAGAAATAAAAAGATCCTGGTTTCTTTTTTGGCGCAAAAATCCCTGTCTAGCATTGTTCCATTGTATTTTTTACTTTACTAAAGCTAACGTAGTTTGACCTCAATGTATTTAATGTTTTATTTGGAAAGCATTTTTTTCAAATAATAATATTGGTTCAGTGTCTGGAGTTTGCTTTGATTTGTACATTTCCCAGACAGAAACAGTGATGTGCACAGAGGGGGATGACCAAAGAAACCTTCTCGTACACAGTTACCATCATTCCAGTGACTCAGAGGAAAAGTCAAAGCAAAGTGCTTCTAAAGCACGTTTACACCTTCTAAATGACAAAGATTTACAATCACAGACACACAACTTCCCAGTTTTTGTGGTTGAATGTCGTCAAAACACCAAGACAGAAAATTCAGAGGAAATGAAGGACTTTTGCAACATTTAAAAACGGTAAAATCTGAAACTGTGGTTCCACGATGGATTTCCAGCACATTCTGAAGGTTATGGAGGTTCACAACCTGTGACTGCCACTGCCCTAAAACCACTCAACACCCTTCCAACAGCCCTCACCCAGGACGTCCTTATCGTGCTGCGGGATCAGGGTGGTCCAGTGTTGCCGGTCTGGGTTCTGGATGTCGATGTTTATGAGGCGGTATCGAGGGGCGTCGAGGTTGGAGCGGAACGTGAAAACACTTCCCTCATTGGTGATGTACGAGTACTGAGCCTCAAAGTTGTCCACAAGTTTGACCCACGGGAGCAGACCTGTAGGATAAAAGGTGACTTTAGACTAAAGTCGACCCCAACTTCACATCCAGTCACAAACTAATGCAACAATGAATTCAAAACTCTCAGGAAGTTTTGTTGTTCCGCTCAGCTGCAAAGGCTTTAAAAATCAGTGATGATAGTTTTATTGTTTTGGGATTTTTACCAAAACCCATGAAGTTCAGCTGCTTTCTCCTGAACACCGTTTATACAGCTCTGATCACAGCAGCTGGTTTAGGGGGTCAAAGTTAGCTCCAGCAGTAAAATCAATTCCTTAAGGAATGAAAGGCAAAAAAACGGAGGTGGGATTATTTAACCCTTCTTCACCTGAGTTATTACCGGTATGAAGTGTTAGACAAAGACTGCTGCTTAAAATCATACATTGTTGCTTAATAATCTACAGATTTTTGAAACACGATCATCACAATATCCTGGTCCACGTGTTTTAGTCAGGAGTATTTTCAGGGGATCTTCGTACAGAATAATAAAAGTTTGAAGCTTCCTGTTACTTTCACAACTTCTGCTGCTTTATACTTTGCTAATGTAACAAAATGTGGAAACTAATATGCCTGCAGAAACAACAACATGCTCCTCTAAAAGTCCAACAGGAATAGGAATGGACGGTCACCTCAGTTATTCCAAACCCATAGTCTTTTTTGACATTTGGTTGTTTTGTTTACACATGTGAAGACGAACAAAAGAGAACACCTGCCAGTAAATACCATCTTTTCAGAAAGGCAGCAACAAGCGTTAATCCAATTTCTTTGTATGAAATAACCATTTATTTTTTCAGGAATGTGATAGTGGATTAAATTGAGCAACTCAAAGTATCAGCTAATGATTTGACACCCAACAGGGCGTGGTGACTGACAGGTTGTGGTAACATACAGACCTTTGATCCCATCAGGCAGCTGTTGTAGGTCACAGTACCACAGCTGGTTGACCGGCTCACAGCCTTCGGTGATGGACAGGACGGCGTAGCGGCCATCGTCTGATATCTGGACAGAGATTAGAGGAAAAAACAAAAATGTTGAGACACATTAATTCAATTCAAGACACGTTAACAGCAACTGCTTTCCAAAAAATAAAAGAACCACCACCCCCAAATAATGATAAAATCTGTACTGATCGTTCAGCTGATGCTACACACTTACAGTTACTGAACTGTGCCACTTGGGATGATCTACAAACTCTGCCACCAAGACGTCTGCAGACTGCTCAGTGCCGATCACATGGTAGTAGAGCTTCTGGTTGATGTTGGAGGTGGTCTCTGTGCCTTCAGAGAGACAAAAGGTTTCAAACGTTTTCATTGTTTTAGGACAGGGGTCAGCAACGCTTACGAGTGCCAATTTGAAATTTTCTCCTTAACTGTGCCATCACCAACTATAATGCCAACTCCGTTGTTGTTAGATGGTTGTTTGGAAGATAGTTTCAAGCCGGATGCCCTTCCTGACACAACTATGTAATTTTAAGGAAGTTCCAATGCAAAGTCTTACAGCCTAAGGTCATAATATTATTCCTTCAGCTAGGTTCACAGCGGCGACGTCCACTTGCGTTCAAGGGGCCACTTCCCATGAAAAGTCGATCTAAGTGCATGTTAGCCTGAATTTCAGCTTCCATGTCCAAAACTCTCGTGTTCAGGCACCGCTACTGTTGACATATGTAGAAATGGACAAACGCTTGTGACGTCAGCAATAGAAAATGCCTTACCTCCAGTTCAAACGAAATTAAGTCATTTCAGTAGCCATTTTTCTGCTGTATGAACATTTTGGAACTAGACGACATTAGTGAGCACTGATTGGTGCAAGTTGGTCTAAGTTGTCATTTCCATGGCAACCACTCTTGCTAATCAGGAGTGATCTTGCTGGAAAGCCACACCCCCTCCACTGAAAGCAGGCTCAGGAGAATCGCTTAATGAAACGCTTTAAAAGTTCCAGGTGGAGGCCAGCAGGCACCACAAGCCTTTACTGCGCCCTCTGGTCGATTTAGAACTTGAATGACTTACGATAAAGAAAATATATCACAAAAAAATAGGTTTAACAAGAAGATTTTACAATGAGATTTCAGAACAAGAATGGTTATTCTGACAAATAGAACGACTTGGTAACGGCCATTTATTTCTCAATAGAAGTCTACGGGATTTTAGCTTTCTGAGACCAGCAGGGAACGTCCTATTTGGAATGCAAGGGGGAAGGGAATAATGTGTCCAGTTCTAATAGATAGTCAATGGTCGCTACGCACATTTTTAGGTCCAGTCGCAGGTTCTACGTACAAAATGAGCGTTCATTGATCCCGCGCTGGAGTTTAATCAGTTGAACTTCTTGATTGCTAAATCATGAAAAAAGCTGATCAATCAGGGACTCTGATTTGGTAGTGACGTGTGGGTAGCATCCTTTTTAAAACATGGAAGTCCCAATCATTGTAACGAAAAACAAAAAATTTAGGTTTTTGCCCAGCCGGAATTACACAACACCAAGTCTTCCATGTATCAAATTAGAACTGTGAAAAGAAAAGAAACCCTAGAGCAAGATTTGCAGGGTTTACATCACTTTGACTTCGCTCTTCCAATTGGAGGTGGTTAACAAGCACTAGGAAACAGTAAAAAAAAAAAACACAAAAGAAGAAAAATTCCCTCATTGCCACCCCCTGCTGGCCCAGCACCTCTGCCTGGCTGCATGTTTTTGAAAAGTCGGCGTGTGCACACCTTCACAGTGACATTAATTTCCTTTAAGCTCATGCTAAGGGCCATAATATAAACTACTTTACTTCAGCAGCAGAAACCTCTGAAATGCAGGCCCATCCAGGCGTAGCAAAAAAATTAAGGGGCTCAATTTTATTTTAAACTTTTGTTTTATTATTTTTTGCTTAAAAAGCTTTTATACATTTTTTCTTAACTGTTTCTAATTATTATTGTTATATTTTAATTTCTAAATATTGGTGGTGGGGCAAAGCTGTTTTATGGGTTTTATAAGTCCTGGTTGGGCTGCTTTTTTAATGCTTACTTATATTTTAAATAGATTTTCTTTACCCAACCAATGAGGAATAAGGTCTTAGGAGGCCCCAACATACTAGGCTCCTAATAATATTAGAGTTTCATTCATTTGTTGACGGGTTGGGACATATTAATCTTAAAAGTTACAATATGGCCTAATAAGTCTGAATCTTGAGTACAACCTGCTCTTAGACGTATATTTGAGCTGTATAGTCCTAACCATCTGTTTTGCCGTCCTGACGGGGGTAACAGTTGTAGAAGATTCCTTTGGCGTCGTGGGTCCAGGCCAGGCAGCTGAATTTGACCCTTTCCAGCACATCGGGCAGCTTCGTGAGGTTGTCCGCCTTCATAAAGTGGACAGTCACCCAGTCTGAGCCACTGCTGCTCAAACCGTACGCAAAATACTCGCAGTCCTCAGACAGACGGCCCACTGGACACACAGGGACACGAGAAGAGGAGAAAGTTAGTTTGCTGGAGCAGATTTCCCGTTCCAGCTTCAGCGTGTGTTTTGCCTAACTCTTCAAAGCTACGGTTCCATCTTCAGACAGCTTATTCGGATCAAAGAATATGGAGGCAGGAGCATCCAGAGCATCCTGCACATAAAGCACATCCTGGTTCTGCAGGCCTTCGTTGTGAAAATAAAAATACCTGGAAAACACAGCAGAAGATTAGATGTTTGCTGGAGCTGTCAGGATGGCTCCTCTGCACGCTACGACCATACCTGGTCCCCCGTTTGTAGGGGCAGCTGTACTTGGGATGGTCGTAAAGCTCAGTCAGCCTCTTCTGGAATTGGGGACAGACTGCACACCCCTCCAGGTATGGCATTGTCAGTTTGTTCTGCGCCTCGACAAACGCCTGCACAGCAACAGGAAACTGTATGAAATCTCAGAGGCATTCTGGCACCTTCGTGCAGGAATCGCAACGCACCTTTGTTTCTGCACCGTCGGGGTCCTCAAGCCATGCGTACGAATCACAGATTTTTGTTCCATGGTAATCATCCACCTGATGAGAGATGTGCGTGCAACAAAGAAACAAACAAACACATTCTTTCAGTCAAACTGGATTTTCTTGAAAGATCTTTATCTTTCGACTTCTTTTAGAATGCGTTTTTCTGCAGAAGTCAGGAGCACACGACCTGCTTTCAAAACATTTCCTCCATAACCAGAAGGATGCAAGAACTTAGCAAACAAAAGCGCTCTCAAAAGCTTCTGAAGCAGAACCAGGGACTTTCTGACCAAACTGTAAGTGAGAAACTCACTGAAACACTTAAAGCTGAAACATATTAAGTTTTTCCACAGACCTCTAACTCAAACTATTTGATCATGAAAAAAAAAAAAAAAAACTCAATAACTACAGGGATCAAGTGGGTTTTAGTGGCCAAAGTAAAAAAAAAAAAAGTTTTCAAGTATGATTATCTAATTTAAATAAAAAAAATCAGTGTCCTCTTCTGGAACATCGTTTCTGCAGAGCAGCAGTTGTTCTTTAGAAATTCCCCTCTGAGTTCTGAGCAGGACTGTTGGCATAATAAGCCCACGACCCAACTTAGCATTTACCGCTGGAACTCAAAATTCTACGACTGGGTAGCTCCAATATTGTTCGCCCTTTTTTGCACAGATAATTTAAATTTTTGTTTGGGGGTGTAAACAGAGAGCTCTCTCTCAGCAGCAGAGAGAATGTGTGCTCTGCAGCAATAGTGTCGTTCATGACTCAGAGGCAAATTCCTACTACCAGTTGCAGCTCTGCAGCAACCATGTTCTCGAAAAATGACACAGGTATCTGTATTTTGGCTAAAAACAGTAACATCATGATTAAAAGACCACAGGAATGCTTTGAAAATATTTCAAAAGATGATCGGAGTGTGTCTTCCAGAAAGTTCAAGACAGGAAAAAATAAGCCAAGTAATAGCTTAATAATGTCAAACAACTTCAAGCAAATTATAACTATAGTTTTTAAGTGTAAAGTTTAAAGTGTACTCTTTAGTTGCAAATTCTGTACACATTTAGCACAGTACTACAACCTCAAACAACGTATTTCTGCGCAAAGTATTGAAATATTTCAGTTGTCTGACTTCTGCTTTAAAGTGATTTTTGCTGAAAGTTCTCCAAAGTCTCAAAGGCTGAATTATTTCAGTTATTTTGAGTGTTTCCATTGAACCCTGAGGATTTATCTTTTACGTTTGGTGCACACACGGCAGGTTCAACTTTACGTCATAGTTCAGGTTTGAATCATGAGAACGTCGGAGTTTATGAGGGTGGAAGACCTAAATTATATGATATCATACATCGACCGGCGACTATGGGACCTCAGACGAGAAGAAAAAGAGCTGAAGAAGGAAGTTTTGTGGAGAGCAGTAGGAATGTCGGGAAAACTCTGTACATGCTTTTTCCAGGATCTTTCGTGTTTGTTCGAGCAGTTCGGGTGGGGGGGCGTGGCCAAAGTGCTTCCAATAATTATGAGTGATATTACTAGTCTCGTGTGTACATGTAAATTCGGATCACACGGAACCCAAACCCGAATGAAAAACTCTTTAACTTTCGCTTCAACCCCCCCTCCCCTTAGCTGACTTCTTCCCGCCCGCCCCGCGTGCACCGTCCTGCTCAAGCTCCAGCAGAAGAGCTAACCGGCACGCGGGCAGCGCACTCACCTTGCTATCGTCCCTGAGGGCGGCGGGATACGTGAACACCATGGCGGCACAGTTAACAGAACCGAGCTGAGCGAGTCCACGGAGTCAGTGGAGTTCCGGGTGAAAGCGAAAGTAAACACTCACGTACGCACGCACACACACACACACACACACACACACTGCTACTCCGAGTGTGTGACGTCTTACTTTGCTAGCTGTCCAATGACGCTGCAAAAAAAAAAAAAATCAAAAATCAATCAGAAGTTATGATATTGAGACACGTTCAAATTAACCAGGATTTTAACTGGACCAAACCAAATCTAGCAAGAAAGTATTTTTAAAAAGTGAATTATAAATGAAAATATTTATTTTAAAAATAACGTAGAAAAAAATACTAATTACATTTTGATTAACAACTCAACTGCTTACTCAATATTCATTTGATTCTGCATTTAATCCTTTTTCATGATATATTTTTTTGCAAGTTATAAGTCATAAACTGACCAATCAGATGCCTCAATAAAAGCATGTGATGCCGCTGGCCCCCAGCTCGATTGTTTCATTAGTCGTGTTTCCACAAACTATTAAATTATGCAAACTGCATTTGCGATAACAAATTGGCTTAATGGAAACACAATAATTTTGAAAAAAACTCGCATTTATCAAGAAAAAGTTTTTGCGCTTGGAGGAGTTGGTTTTTGGGGTGTATCGAAATGGACATTTTTTGCAAAACTGCAATGGAAACACTTTTTTCAAATCAAATGCTCTTCTTGGAAGGAAGGGGCTGAGGCCCTCGCAGTAAATGATCAAATCCTAGGATATCCATCAAGTTGTGGCCAATAGTTGCCACTAATAATGATTCAAATCAATAAAAACAAGTGAGATAGAGAAGAAGAAAAAGAAAGACAGTTTCAGACAACTAATCTGTCTAATCCACAAAGCTGTGAAAACGACTGCGAGGAAAAGGGGGCGAGAATAGAGGCCAGGGGCAGGGAGACGGCTAATTTCAAACTAATTTAGCTAAGGTGATTAAGCCCATGAGCATCTGCTATCCTTGTTTGTTTACACAGATGCCGTCACATGAGTGTCACCTCTGAGGCTGCAAACAGATAAAGTGAGAAACATGAACACAGTAACACCACCTACCCCACCAAAAGGAAAAAAAATAATTGTAAAATAATTTGATTTAACAACTTCATCATAGTTTCATAGTTTAAACTCTTAGAAAAATAAAAGACTTTGATTTCCTTTATTTGGACTACAGAGTTGAACACACTTCGTTATTTAAATGTTTACGTTAGTTGTGAAGAAAATATTTGACACTATGGTAAATGGTGTACGGCTATATAGTGCTATACTGTTAAGCTACATACACACCCGGCAGTACCATTTACCATGCACAAACATTCACACACTGATGGTGGCTCCGCTGCCTATCACTGGTGCCAACCTATGACCACCAGGAACAATGTGGGAATTCAGTGTCTGGCCCAACGACACATGAGCGGGCAGGGTGGGAACCGGTCCTGGGATCTTTGGATCAGAGGTTGATCGCTCTACCTCTGCACCACAGGCGCCCCATAGTCCTTGTGCAAAACACTCAAGCCCCACATCACTCTTAGGGACTTGGCTAATACCCATCCATGGCAGCTCTGGCTCCATGTTGGATACATTTGTATGGTTTGGTAATGGAGATGTCTAATTATATTTAAGAAATATTTAAGTATACAAAGTTTACCATGTTCTTTTTTATTTTAGCTAACACGTTTTAAAATATCAAAGTCCAGTGCCTTCATGTGCCGGCCACTAGTCCGGATAAATGCAGAGGGTTGTGTCAGGAAGGGCATCTGACTAAAACCAAAGCCAAATAATTACTCTTTACCTCCCCTTCTAAAAAATGTTAGATGCTTTTTTCATTACACTGTAAAATAGTTTTTCTATAAACAAAAATGTTTTTTTATTCCATAAATACTAGAGATAAGTTAAGTGGGGTTTTTTTGCATTACACAGTAAAGCTGTTTTTTGTTTAACAAAACATTTCTTTTAATTTATTTGATTAAACAGATTAGTGCTTTATTGTATTTTACTTGAAAGCTGTTTTTCTTACAACATAATTTTCTCTGTTTGACTAAATAGTTTTTTTTGCAGTATATAGTAAAACAGTTTATCTTTAAATTTTTTAAAAAACTTTTATCTTACATTTTTCTTTGCTTTTTTATGCCTGTATAAAAAACAATTTTTGAAACAATTTTATTTTTTAAAAATATTCAAACCACGGTAACAATTCAACTCAGCGTCTTTGCTGGACTTTGGCTCTGATGATTACCTAACCGTTTAACCCGTGCGGTAACTGACTGATAATCTGTAGAGCTGCTGGGAAGAAAGTGGACCAGGCCACGACAGATGGGCTGTTACGAGCTTCAAAATGCAGGGCCCCAGACAGGCTGAGCCGAAGAAAGCTGACTGGGCCCCCATTGAGGGCGACTCTGGCCCCTCCTGCACGCCTTTCTGTGTAGATGGGCTGGTAAGGGAGACCCAGGTAGTTCTGCGTTAAAGGCGGGGAGATGAGATTAGCTTGTCAGATTACAGAAAAGCACAGTCAGACGGTGTCTTCTGACAGCAGACCGAGGGATAGGGGTAGGGGGTGGTGGAAGGCGAAGATAATTCTTTGAAAACAAGTTAGTGGTGAAGCAGCTTTCTGTGCAGAGGTGACTTTCTGTGGTTACATCTGCGGAGGCAAACAAAAACACACACGAAGAGAGCAACACTGTGAACAGATGGTGTTGCACTGAGCAATAATCTCTCATTGTTCCTGACTGTTTTCAGCACCATCGTCTCAAAAACTCAGACGCCAATCAGCCCGTAACCTCCGCCTGATGCCCAGCCACTCCGCAGTTAAAGGGCCTCTGCAGAGGTTCCTACGGTCACACACAGTTACCTTCACTTCTTTGCATGTCGGGTTTTCTTGGGCAGAAAAACACACAAACATCATCCACCCACCCCCATTACAATCAATGGAAGGCCTTGGTCATGATGCCACAAATGGATCTGCTGGCAATGTTGCTGTTCACCCCCCACAATCCCTTGGGACAATAAAAGACCAATGAGATTAAGACAATTAGGGGTTGATTGCTTGCGAGAAGACGAACAGAAGAAGAAGATTAAATGAAGAGATTTAGGTCAAACTCCAGAGGAAGGACAGAAAAGAGGTGTGTGTGAGTGGGGGGGGGTAGAGGAAAGGTAGGAGGCGGAAGAGGCAGGATTGGGGTCAAGGAAACTGATCGCTATTGCAGGGGAGGAGAGTGATGGCAGGAGGCGGAACGAAGGCACGCCTGATCCTTGACCGGCACCTGCCCTACTTCACCTGACTCCCAGTCCACCCTCACACCCCCGCCCCACCCCCCGACCTTCTGCCTGGGATTCTCCTGATCTGTCTAGACTCCTGAATCAGCTGCTTTTCCGTCTTCACTCTCATCCCCCCCCACCACCACCTTTCCATCCTGCTCGTCCTCGCCAGCCTAATTAGCAGACATTTTTATTGATCCACTGGATTTGGTGCTGAAATCCCCTTCTCTGTCTGCCAGACAGATCTTAGATAAAGTCCTTCTTGGAGGAGGTGGGGGTACACGGGCCCACCTGTTAACCACAAGCCAAAAGTGTGCAGACTCAATTGTCCCCCCCTTGAAGTCAGCCCTTTCTTACCCCTCTCCCCCCACGGCTGGATAATAACTGCATGTGCTGCAGAGAACAGCTCGAGTTGCAATAATTAGGCTCTTATAGGCTTCTGCAGACTGATGAGCTCAGAGAGCAGCCGACTGAGATATCCTCTCTGCTAATTAAAGATTACTGGAGCAATCTGAATGGCAAAACTAGCCACCATGAGCGCTTACGCACGCGCACTGAGACTGCGTCCCTGACTCAACAAGTCTGCACCGCCCTGACACTTTCAGCCCTTTCGGAGACACCGCCAAATTTTTAAAAAGCAATCACATAAAATCCACAAGATCGTCATCTTATGAAAACAGGAACAGGTTTTAGAAAATGGTTTAAAAAGTTGCAGCTGTTTAGGAGCTGTTGCTGTGTCCCTCTGAGTTTTAGAAAGTTAGAGTTTCTTTGAGCTCTGATGATGTTGAAAATGTTTTGTTAAAAAAAGGGTTTATTTGCTAAAGCTGAATAATGCTAAACATGTTTGTCAAAAACTAACTGCAAACGGAAATGTGAATATTTTCTTGCAGACAGATAGTTAGCAACTAAAGCAAGGCCGAACTGAAACCAAAGCTGTAAAAGGAAAAAGTTATTTGTTTTGAAAGAGTAATGTGGTCAGATATCAAATGCTAAATCAGCACAAAAAAGGAAAACGTGGAATTACACAGAAGTTAGTTTACTAAAATTGCTGAACAATGTTAACCCTTTAGCTCCAGTGTTGGCATTCTTTGTATTACTCTTCAACCAAAACACATAATTCCAATGGATACTGAAACTGAGAAAAGCAGCTTTGCTCTGATATGCAAAACTTTCCAGTAGTATCGTTTTCAACATGAACAAGTTGACTTTGATTCTTTTGGAATTACGTCAAATGCATAAACGATCTAAGAGTTATGGTAGGTCAAAGAGCGTGTGTTATTAGCTGTCACCGGCGACGGATTGTGGTGTTAAAGGGTTCAATAACATATTAAAACACAACATTTGACCAAATAGAAGACAGGGTTAGTGTTTTGAGATAGGCGAGGCTGAGTAATGTTGTAATTTTCTCGTAAACACATGCTAAAATTCCATTTTATGCTTAACTAGACAAATAAAATATTAGTAATCTAATGCTTTAGTTACATGTCCCCATACCAGGGTTGAGCTGTACGGATGTTGTGGGTTTGGGTTGTCCAGGGCAACCCACCCAAACAACTTAAGATGTATTGTCATATGGTGCTCTTAAGATAGAGCCCTTACTCTAGTAATTTCTTAGGTGCACTTATTGTGTTCAAATGCTTCATGCACAAGCTGTGCACGTGATACACAAGTGCCCATAGGACGTCTACACACAATTCCTCAGTTTGTAACAGACTTCACGCAAGGGATGCACACTTACAACGTGAACAGCACTAACGGGCTCAGTGCGCAGGTTTCTGGGCCACTTAAAAAATGAAAAATCCTTATGGCATGCCTGCGTCTAACCTAATTCACCATTACTTACACTTAGTGTTCACTAAGACCTGTTGCCTGCGGCATGTCTGTAGAAAAAGTTGTGCATGGATCTTTTTACAGTCTTAGAATTTTGTGCAGGTCACATGTGTGCCCCGTACAGGTTTTCACCCGCAGACAGGGCAATTCTGATTAAGACACACGACAAGACTGACACCAATTTATTGTGAAAAATATGTCATTAGACAAACAACACGCTTTTTTTTATTACACTCTTGATAATACTTTATGATTATCAATGATCTTACATTTGTATACTTGTTGTTTTTGTGTTGAGCAGCAGCTAAACTGCCTTTCTGCTTCTGCTTCCACACCACACATTGAGTTTAATTCCATGCCGATACATTCCTGAAACTTAACAATTTTGATGAAAAACACGTTTGAAACTGTTGCATGCAAAAGTGTGATGCTCCTAAAGCCTTTTAGTGTTCTTTGGAGAAGTAGAACTGATGATGTCTGATGTTTTTCCAGAACACACAAAGACTCTACGGGGACGCTGTCCACGCTGCCTCTGATGAAGTTTGTTAAAACAGAAACACAGCTCTTTCTCAGACTATAAACAGAAGCTTTGACACATCCCTGAAAGTGTGTCTACATGTGGTTGAGAGTCACTCTGCATGATGGCAACTGTGAAGATGATGCAGATAAGGAGGAGGTTGTTTAGGTCCATGGCTCATCGTTTTCTTCCTTCCTCTTCAGTAATGGCACACAAGCCAGAAAAGGTGTGAAAACAAGAGGAGTTATTTCAGTCTGAGAAAGACGGAGAGAAACTTAAGCTTTTAACTACAGAAATATGTGAAAAAGTGTGAACTCTCACTTTAGGCCTTGCGAGGCAAAGCTGACATGTGAGGGGTCGTAAAAATACCAGATTTATCAAAAGACAGCTAAAAGTTACAAATCTGCAGCTTAGATGCAGATCAGTTTTCACACAAGATCAAACTAGAACTTTCCTGTCTTCAGTTCCTCACAGTTGTCTCTGTTTCAGTTAATTGATCCTCAGTGTATTTATTGGTATGGGTTTCAGTTAGGTCATCTGTTTGAAGAGACTCCTGCTCCTCTCTGTTTTACGTTTTTTTTTCAGTTTTGTTTTCAGTTTTGTTTTCATTTTAATAGTTTTGTTGGTTTTATGATCAGTTATTAAAGGTTTAGCTCTCCTATTTCAAATAAAACCTCCCATTTTTTATTTTTATTTTTTTACAAAACCATTTCATGTTAACAGGACAGGAGTGGCAATCAGCTGTAGTATTCACTTTAAAACATGTTCATGTTTCGTATTGACTTTTGGCAGAACAGAAAGAAAGTTTGGGGATAATCTGACCTTCGTGATTATTATTTAACAATTTTAACTTATCAATCAATCAAGTTTTACTTATAAAAAGCACTTTTCATGTGTGAAGCACAAACAACAAAATACAAAAAGCAAAAAAAACCTAAAATCAACCCCTCAATTCACACATACACTCAAAGACCCCGCACACAATGCATACAGGCAGGAATAAATGACTTTCATTTTAAAAGACGTAAAGTTACAAGTAAGAAACTAAAGTTTCAATTCTAGCTCCATAGACGTGTAGCTTAGCTCTGCTGTGAGGAAGCAGTACATCGGGAATCTCTTGCATCAGGAACCAGATCAGCCACAGAACATCACCACAGTGCCCACCCACACCAGACAGTAACAGGGCCAACCGAGCCGCTCTGATGCCAAAAGCATGACCAAAAAACCAGCTGTGCAGTCATAAACCTGTGCAACAGCTCGCAGATAAGCTTTGCACTTTTCCTACATGTCCTCACATTCCATCCATCCTCGCTCATATCGCCTCACCTGTCATCTCAGCGGCAACAGTTTGAAAACACAGTCATTTTTACAATGTTTTCATTTCACCATAGCAAACTTGTTTTTTTTTTTTTTTTTTTTGCTACTGTGCACATTAATTGAAATTGCTCGTTAATGAAGACTGACGTGGAAAGTAATGTACATTACATGAAACCATAATATTTTATTGAATGAAAATCTGAAGTATTTATACAGGTGGCGAGGCCACAGTAACAGTATTGAGTCAATGGACTCTTTCCTTATGACACCATATGGGAAAAAAATCCCATTGTGAATAGAGATTGCCACTCAAATCTGTTTTTGTTTTTTTTTTTCAAATACAAACTGACGACACTTCTGCGCGTTAACTGTGGCGTGCGTGCCCCAGGTTGCCGACCCTGTGCTAGACTCTCCTACGAAAATCACTTTGGAGCCTCATCTCTTGCTTGGCTGCTGTAAGAAGTTCGCCTGGTATGCAACTCTTCTGCATACCTGACCTAAGAAAATGACCTTGCACATGCCTATTCTCCTCACCTGTTGTTAGAAAATCATTTGGAAAGCCTCTCTTCTGCTAGATCGTCCAAAGAAAATCCCCAGAGACGCTCCTCTTCTGCTCACTGTAATAAGAAAATCTAATGGGATGCCCATCTTCTGCTTGACTGCCCAAAGAAGATCATCTGGGATCATCTGTTCTTTAAGGGAACCCTGGAAAAGACTTTTTTTTTTGCTTTTCCCTGAAGGGGTTATTAACATGCTCCTGTTTGGCATTCCCAATGGGTTTTCCTTAACCCCTTTTTCTGCTTGCTTGTTTTCTGGAAGGGAGATGTCATAGTTGTTACTCTTCCACTTGGGTGTCCAGTAGGGGTGGGGGGTGGTCAGCAGAAAGGCTTTAACCTGGTATGACTGTGACCTCACGGACTGTTTGTTTTGATTTTGCTTGTGGCCCTCGTCCAGGCACTCTCCTCCACCAGGTTTGGTGTCCTGTTGAAGGCACCTGGGATGTGTCCTTGAAGACGGTTGGTGGTAGTACCGCAGGAGTGGGGATTTTTAGCTGGTGTGACCACGTGTTTTGGTTTACTGGCACCCTACCACAATAAACAGATAAATATTTGGTTTTGGTAAATCACTCATCTGGCTTTGACTCAGAACTCTATGTATGGAATGTGGATCAACGGGTAAATACACATATATTTTTTTTGGCTATTGCAGGTACACAAATGGTCTCATTAAAAAGTTACAGTTGAGTGTTTGAATAATTTAATTCACTTTTTTAAAATGTTGGTGACATTTCTTTAAACTTTTTTCAGTTTCTTGTTGATGCAAAAATCACAACATCATCTGCAAAAAAAAGCAAGAAAAACAAAACCATCTGGTGCTTAAAGGCCCACTCTGAGGAAAATTGTGTTTTTGGTGTTAAGAGAGCTCTCAGCAACAGAGAAATGCAGGGGGGGGGGGCTTGCTGTGCGCCAACAGTTAAGCCCACAACTCAGAGGTGAATTTCGAATGAACCCCTGCTGTTCTGCAGAAACTATGTTTTACGATGAAGAAAAGGGTTCATTTTTTTAGGTATGGTTGCTGGTACAAGTTCATACACTCTAAATCAAGTTGGCTGTTGAGCTGTGGTTATGAAAAAGAAACACGGAATATAATGAGACAAGTCAATGCCTCAAACAGGTTTGGGCAGGGATCAATCCTCCAGAGCTACCGTGTTAGCGTACACTATGTGATTCTTATGTAAGCTTCTTTTTGGCATCTCCTTCCGTGTGCGGTTTTTCTGGGCACGCTCCTAATATTCAAATAACTGCCGGCCTGCTGACAGAATTCATTGGAAGTGGGTAGAGTGTTGACATGCTAATTATCTTTAATTTATCTGGAAATATGCATTCAGAGGACTGAGTAATTTTCTTTAGTATCATAAGAGAGGCAAACACAAGTGAAACAAAAAGTTTCTAAGCAGTAGAAGCTTCAAAGTGTTGAAACAGCAATGTGACCCATCTCCACATCCAACCTCAGCTGTCTGACCACGACACCTTTCTGAGTCACAGATGTTCCATCTAAAAAGCATCAAAAACAAGGGTGCTTCAAGAAAACAATTGCTTTTCATATTTATGCTTAAATCTGGGGGGTGGCTGGTTCTAATCCTCTAGCTTAAATGGATCTGAGGGAAGCATAAGCTTCCCAGATCCCAGATTCAGTAAACAACTGCCTCCCCCCCAAATCTATTCTCCCTTCACCCCAAAAAAGTGCTATTCTTCATTTCCCTGTCGTTGATCAAGTGTTTATGAGCTTGAAAATGAATTAAAGGACAAATAATCCTCTTTCTTGTCCCAAATCAGCTGTTTACTGTTTACCAAAAGTACAGGGGGACAAATACAAAGGAGAGGGAAAAGCTTTATTGAGAGGCGAGCGGGGACGCGCCCCATTTTGGCTGAGTGACTCATGGCTGTGCGAGGTAGGCTGTTTCCAGTTTCCTTCCTAAAGGAGATGTAAGTCTGCCCCCCCCTCCTGCTGTCAATAATGAAACACAAACACTCCTGTGTGTTCAGGTGACTCATCCCATTGTCAGGTGTTTTCTTGTAAATTTGGTCATCAGGTCATAACTGGATGAAGTCAGCAAACCTTGGTAGCAACTTGCGGTTTCTTTAAATGAATAACAGTTTTGAAAGGGCAGGACGAGATAAGTAGGTCTACTTATTTAGCGGCGGGGTACCTCATTCCCTTTCAAGCATATAATAGTTGAAATGGATGTTTTTTCATGAATTGTTACATGGCTGAGTTAGGGCTCTACAAGCTCATATTATTACCCGTTTTTTTTTTGGTTGTGTAAATTACTTCCATGCCAGAAACAAAATCCAATAAATAAAAAAAAAGTTTAAAATAAAATAGATTAAAGAAAACTGTTATCCTTAGAAGCACACACAGTGTTGTCAAATCTGCCTCACTGTCAGTATTTCATGTGTCATAAAGAAACTCTGATTAACCTCCTTGTTTGGGGCTTGGTTTCCCTTCCTGGAAAAGCTTTTAAAAAGAAACTGATCAAGCTGCCATCTGAAGAAGTTCAAGAACAGAAGAAGACCAACTTTTTTTTTTATCGTGTTTCAGTTTGAAAGGGTCACAAACACATTTCTGCTGTTTTGGAACTCCAAACAACCACAGTGACATTCATGCACACGTGAATACCTGGAACAGTAGCGAACCTTCCTGGAATGGTCAACCAAATGAGTCAGAACGAGGATTGGAGAGCCATGAGGATGGAAACTTGACTCAGTTATGGTCAAAGTTCATGACTCAACAGTCAAAAAGACTTTAGGACCAAAATTTGGATCCATGAAAGGGTAAAAAAGAGAAAGATTTTACAGCTGAACAAAACAGTGAAATAGATCACCAACTCATTCAAGTAGTTTAAGAAAATATAAAATTTTGAAGAAGCTTAACAATCCCCAAGAATATCAAACGTATTGAAAGTAAATGTTGAACATGTTTAAAGAGAAATTAGACTTGTATATTCAAAAAACTGTTTTAAAATTGGTTGAACACAAGTATAAATGTGCCCATGTTAAATCCTGAGGCTAAATTAGCAAAAATGTTCAAATGAACAGTGGGGATCGAAAGTCTGTGCACCCCAGGTAAAATGTTATTATTGTCCATAAAGAACTCAAGGAAAGATTGAAAAATCTTCTAAAGGCATCAGTTTACAGATGAGACATTCTTTTAATGTTAAAAAAATATGACTCATTTCCATCATTTACCATTTCAAAATAACAGAAAACAAAAAAAATGCTTGTGTAAAAGTTTGGGCACCCTGCAGAGTTAGAACCTTGTACTGCCCCACTTGGCAAGTATCACAGCTTGAAAAGACTTTTTGTAGCCAGTCCCTCAATTCTTGTTTGAGGAATTTTCATCTTCATCAATTCTTTTTTCCAAAAGTCTTCCAGTTCCTTGAGATTCCTGGGATGTCTGTTAGACACTGTTCTTTTCAGGTCTATCCATAGATTTTCAATGATGTTGAGGTCAGCAAAACTGCAAAACCTTCAGTTTCTGTCTCTTAATGTAAACCAGTGTGGATTTTGAGGTGTGTTTAGGATCATTATCCATTTGTAAAAGCCATCCTCTCTTCAACTTCAACTTTTTCACAGATGGCATCAAGTTAGTGTCCAAAATTTACTGAAATTTTATGGAATTAATTCTTCCTTCTACTGGTGAAATGTTTCCTGTGTTGCTGGCTGCAATCCAAGCCCAAAGAATGATTGATCCACCCCCATGCTTAACAGTCTGAATAGAAGTTCTTTTCATCAAACTCTGAACTCTTTCTTCTCACTGATCAAGAAAGTTTCATTTGAACCTCGTCAGTCCATGCATGCACCATTGTTTAGTGTTCTGTTATTTTGAAAGGGTAAATGATGGAAATAAAACCGAATTTTTTGACATATTAAAACTATGCCTTATCTGTAAACAGATGTCTTTGGGAGATTTTTCAATCCTTCCTTTGGGGTCTTTATACACAATAATATAACATTTACCTGGGATGCCTAAACTTTCTATCACTGCATCAATAGCTAATAAGATCATTCAATTTCTGGTAAATTCTATTTGATTAATCTTTAAATACATAACCACACTTGTAAAACTCTTTTTTTAAAAACGCTTATTAACTCGTTAAAGTATAAGACAGCTGAAAATATATATTTTTTTAAGCTAACTATGCTAAAACAGCTAAACGTTATCGGCAGCCAAAATGTAACTCTAGAAGATGCTAACATTATTTTAACATATGCTAAATGCTAACTGACAAAATACGTCATGTAAAACTATAAGTTTAAATGCTTAACATACATGTCAAAGTAACAAAAAGAAAGTCAAATAGATATTCTAGAAAAAGATATTGTTTGCATTAGCTTAATAAGCCGGAAAAGAAGATATTGATAACTGTGGAGAAAAAAGATACAGGGGTGAGAAGACTGGATAAAAATGATTTAATATAAGAGTAGCACTATTAATTACTTAAATAGAACTAAAATGTAATGTTTCCGGCATGCTATTGCTTTGATTGGTCAAATCCTGTGGATTAAAATCAATAAAAACACATTATCTAAAAAAGTTCGGAATTTTAAAAACAAAAAAATGCTTTAATAAAAATTAATGTCCACTTTTACTTTTTCATTGATGTGAATTAATGTTAAGATTCTATTGCTTTTAAGTTAATAAAAATAAAGAGGAAAAATACATTTTACTGCCATCTAATTAGAAGTTTTGCGATTGTTTTGACCTTTGGGCTAATATTTACACTTTTTGTGTAGAAGATGCTGCCAAGTGGTTTTTATAAAAAATACTCAGGTTGAACTTTTGTCGACCTGCTTTCCTTGCATATCACCCACAGCTCCCACCTCCACAGGTGTTTGCAGAGCGGTTGTCTGGGGTCACATCATTTCGGCTCTCGCTCTTTGTTTCAGACAGATCCAGGAAAGCTGACCTCCCCTGATCCTTTGCGTCGCGTCTGCTGCCCTCCCGCCTTCTTTAAAGTCCCAGTTTCCTCAGCCCCGCCGGATTCCCTGCCTGGAAAAAGTACATGTCTGAAACCTTGGGTGTCCTGGATGTGTGTCGAGGAGCGAGATGAGTCGTCTAACCTGCTGTCCTGGAGTGCTGGGCCTTTAGCCTCTGAGCCACAGCCCAGACTGTCTGCAAATTAGAGAAATTAGCCCAGCGGGCCAGTGAAAGAGTTTAATCTTTCTTACACGCTGTCCAGCCAACTCCAGCCCCCCACACCACACTGGGCAGTAAATCTCCACTCTTGCAAGAGCAGTTGTGACATATGGCAGCCAATTCAACTTTTTAGCAGGCGAGTTTTAGAAATGTGTGGCTGTCCGAGAGGGATTTTCACAGAAAAGTTCAAAACAAAGCACAACAAAAGAAGCTTTTAGTCAATTTATTATTTGCTAACTGTTGTATATTAATTGATCTCTTGCTATCAAATTAATACATTTTGCTCAAATCACACTCATTTTAACAACCTCTAAAGTTACATTTTAAAGTTTTAATTTGTAAATTATATTCACTTAAATGGAAAATGATTAAGTCTTATATATATCTTATTTTAGTATAATTTTTACGATTTAAAATTAATTTGAACAAATTTGGCCACAATATAACACGACAAAAACAAAAAAACAAAAAAACAAAACCTCAATGATAAATACAAGTAATTCAGCAACAGGCTTCTACACATTTAGAATTACATTTTTGGGGTCAGTATTGTTCAGATATTGAAATAATGCAGAGTTCACAGCAGATAATTTAAAGTTTTTGTCAGCATTTCACTATTTTAGGCTCTAGCTAGCATTAGCCCATTCTTACCTGCTGTTGGCATTTTCTTTAAGCTAAATTGCTATAAATGTTAGCATTTACCTTAATCAAAGTTACTGTTAGAATTGATTCAGCATTTGATCTTTGAAGTAATTTTGTTTTCTTTAAATATTTATTAGTATTTTATTTATTTTTTTCTCAAAGATTTTTCACATAATTTACCAGAATATTAAGCAGTGTTTATTGGTGACATTGTACATATTTGCACACAACTGAGAATTCAGTATATATTTTTTCATGTGTTTCATGTGGTGTTTCTTTTCTAACATTGTGTAATGTTTGCCTTTTTCTGACTTTTTACAGTTTTTAAACAAGTCTGAAGACTATTTAGCAAATTCTACAATTTTCAGTTTTTTAGTTTATGAAACCTTTACATATTTTTAGTTAGCACTTAAAATTTTATTACTTATTATTTTACATTATTAAACTTTTTTTTTTTGTATATTTTTTTTGTCAAAATCCATAGCGTTTTGTGCCTTAAATATAAACTCTGGAAAAACTTTCAGCTGTTTTTAACACAAAGTGGCAGGTTCCTTTTTTTTTAGATTTCTGTCTTGCATCTTATCTGCGTCTCATCTTATGCTTTGTTATGTTGTGGGGTCGGGGTGACAGTGTGTGTGTGATGGGGGCATTGTGTGTGTCTTGTAATTTCTGTTTTTATCTTACATTTTGGTTTTAAATTTTTGAAAATTTGTTTAACGTGAATCACTTTGATCTACTTTTATCGGAAACAAATAAAGTTTGATTTTTGCTTTAAATCTTTTTTAGGTCATCTGTCTTGTAGGCTTTCTTTTTTATTTCCTTTTTGTCTTTTCTTCTTCTGAGTGTCCTTACCACACTCCCTGTTCAGTTATCCCGCTGAAGGATTTCTGTGTGACAGCACTGTTGCTGGAGCTCTTAATAAACACGCCCTAGTTTCACATGTGCAAAAAGTAGCCTATTTAAGTGTACTACAAATATACTTAGTCTGTGCTAAGAGTAAGGCAGTATATCTGAAGTTTACTTTTTATGTACTATATATACAAAGGTCTGTAGGTTTACAGACTTACAGATATTTGTTTCACGTCTTTGATTTCTTTTCACTGAAAGGAAACCGCTGGATGAATGTCATCAGAAAGTGGGGTTTCCTCATGCGCTGCCAGCTCTGATACCACATCAGGTTGTGTTTCTGTTTTGTTTGTGGACAGGGGTGTCCGGGCTTGAACGCGCTCTACAGTGAGATGTAGGTCAAGATGATACAGTGGCAGCAGATTGCTCATTAGGGACAAAAAACCAAGCAAAAGTCTATGAGTGTGTTTTTCAAGGCAACAGGCCGACCATCTGCTGCTCCTTTATTCATTCATTAAGATGTCTTCTTTGTGTGCTCGCGCATGTGTAAGCGCTCGCCGGTCAAGTGTACCACGTCACCGTGTTGTTGTCCAAAGCCTGTGGCGATGTGTCAGAGAGCTTGGTCACATGACGGCAGCGGCTTCTGATTGGACGGTGATTGGAGCTGAAAAAGCCTGGCATGGTCCTGACTCAAGAGTTTGTGGTGAGGCTGGCAGAGGAGCAGAGCGGATACCTGAAAGAGCTAAAAGGAGCGAGGAGCGGACGGTCAGGAGATGACAAACCAAAGACACGATGGTTAAGAAACTCAATGAATGATTGGCAGTAAGTGGACAGGGTTCTCTTGGAAACGACTTGACAGAAAAGTTCTTAGTGCCTCAACTTCCTGACACCTTTGTTTTCTGGATTCCAATATTTTTTCTTCAAACGAACTTTCTGAATTCTTCATGTCTGTCCTGCTGTTCTTCCCAGACTTCAAAGCTTTAAGCCAGAGAACCAAAGCGCGCCAATACCAAAGCAACCCATCCCAAACCCTTAGCCTGGAACACGTCCGGTCCCAACCATGAAGCTGGAGAGCACACCGGGAGACATGAGCAGCTGGAGGGAGGTGGACTTCGCTCTCAACTGCACCTACATTGTCCCAGACCAAGTGTCGGACCCAAGTTTTAGCCTGCCCAAAGCCACGACCTCCATCCCCCGAAACCTCACCTTCAGCTACAACACGGACAACGAGGTAAGGAATCCCAGCAAACACTGCTTCAGGTGCTCTTTGGATCTCAACTTGAGGTTACTCACAGTTGCACTTTGCGCCCTGAAAGACAGCTACTAGTTGAGCTGAAAGGTAGCTTGTTTTTGGGCTGTGGGATGATGGGAAGTAGCTGACTGATCCTGCCTTCTCGTTCCATGGGCAGCCCTGCACAGTTGCACAGGCTGGAGTGACTTTTCTCATCTTAGGAAGAGGAGGAGGTGTCGCACTCTGCTTTCGTAGAGCCTAACACTTCGCTTGAGGTTGCCCTCTGCTTCCTCTTTCTGTTCTCCGACTTGACACTTTCTGCCAGCGTTCCTCTTCTGCAGCTTCTCTCCTCCCCTCTGTTCCTCAACTGAAGCTCTGCTGAGAAAACACCCCTAGACATCTGGCACGCTCTGCCCTGCAGTTTGAGAGTGTTTGTTTAGCACTCGTGTGGAGTTTTGAGGCAGTCGCTCTCTGCCGGGTGCTTGTGCCCCCACCACGCCACTCCAGGAGCGTGCCAGAACAGCCATGAGGGGTGAAAGCCACGTGGCAGATGGAGCGTCAGCCCAAACGAAGGGGGCAGCTAAGGAGATAGGAGGAGGCGGGTGGTAATTTGGGTTAAAACCAGATGATGAACTTTCGTTGGGGGTGGGTGGCCGGGTCCCGGGGGCTTCACGCGGGTGAGCGTGGGTCTAATTACAAATGCGTGCAACACCCGCCCAAAGCGAGCGGTTGAGCCGCAGCAGTAGAGGCAGCGACGGCGGCGGTCCACAGTAACTTGTTACTCACGCAACACCAGCATAGCACAATGTCCCTGTCAGGCCAGTTTATCGCAACATGGACACACACACATGCGCACACACATGGATGCGCATGCACGCACACTCATCAGAATTCTGACCTGTGTGACGGTTTTTATGGCCTTCAATGAGAACGTCATAGAAACAAGGAGGAATGATCTCTAGTTGGTTTTTGTTGCATGACGGGTGTTTGGACTCATAGACAAACAAATACATGTCATATTTTATGCTTAAAAGGTAATTTCTGAATTTTGGACAGAACCTGTCCATTTTCATGGATAACCACCATATCCATACAAAGACACCCCAACTTCGTCAACTCATTGGACGCTCTAGGAACCGTGACGTAGAGATTTTAGGGTCAGGAAAAGATGTATCCTCATTTTGAGGTTTATTTTTTCATCATTTTATTGTGAAAATCTATGTTTCCTGTATCTCTGTTGGACACCCTGTCGCAAAAAGTAGTAGTTTATTTTATGAAGTATATTAGACTATAGTATAGACCATGTACAAGTAGTGTAGGAATACTCACCTAAAACCTCTTCACACTAAATTGGAACAATTTAAGTTTAGAGAACATAGATACTACATAAAAAGTACATTTCAAGTATTCTGCTCCACTTTTAGTATACTTTTAGTACACTTAAATGCACTACTTTTTGTTATGGGACATGACAGGTTGTTTTCATATGCTAAGGCTATTTGTCATTGAGCTAACTTTCCTTCAAGCTGCAAAAATCACCCAAAGAAAAAGCGGAGTGATTGATTGACTTGCGTAGCAGGTTTTTCTCTGTGCTTTCCATGCAAGTAAACGCTTGCCTGCTAATGTGACTCAGCTCATTTTGTAACTATGGAGTTTAGCCTATGAAGCAAGCTGTCCAAGAAGCAGGACAGCAGATCGAGACCGCACCTTCTAATCCAAGAGTTTCAGCCACAGGTCACTGATTTAGCTTGTTAGTGTCCAAGTGGGTCACGCCTGAGGTTTACTTCCCGTAAATAGGTCAGTGGGTTAAAAAAAGTAAAAGCTTTTCTTTTGTGTGGGGTTTGTTTCTGTTCCAGGTGACAGGGGTGTTCAGTAAAGAGTACATCCCTCAGGGCACTCGCTTCGGACCCCTGCAGGGAGACATCTACACCAAAGACAACGTCCCCAAAGAGGCCAACAGAAAATACTTCTGGAGGGTGAGGTTCCACTTGTTTGTTTCCAGTCCAATACGCTTTGGCAGGTGTGAAAAGCTCACCTGAACTCGGGCGCAGATTAAAATCAAAAAGCTCAGTTTGACTCCAGAAGTGAACTGTACCAGAGTATGGATCACTTCAGTGTAAATGCGAGCAGACTCTCCACAGATCAAAGAGAAGAAAAAACAAACAAAACATGAAAATAAAAGAAGGGAGTGGTCTACCCTAAATACATTTCTGTCTACCAGAGAAAAAACTATAATTCCTCTAACAAACACGCACAAAAAATACGCAGTTTTTACCTTAAATTTAGATTAATATTACCCACATTTTCTACTAATGCTAAAATGCAAACAAACATAATTACCAAATCATTTGAATTCAGATTTAGCTCAGATTTCAACATTTTAACAGAAATCGTCTTAATTTTTATGTTAGTTTTTACCTCCTGTTTTTCCACACACCTGAGATCACGGTTATGTTCTCTTCTTATGTTCTTTGGCAAAATGTTTTTTAGCTTAATGCATTACAAGAGAAGTATCAAGATTAACAAAAATCATACAACTTTACAGCTTTACATTAAATAAACTTGTTTTGTATTAACTTGAATTTTTCCCCCTATAATTCATCACACTAAGTGGCATAAAGTTAAGGTTTACCTAAAAAAAAAAAAAAACTTTAAATTGATGTAGTATAGCAATTAATTTTGACTTTTTTGTTTTTTAATCAGTTATTTGAGATTTGAAGACAAAAAAATCTAAAGATTTAAAACTAAAGTCGTTTGGATAAACGGATTGACTTTAGGGTTAATTTTTCTTTGTCCCTTCATGATTGGGCCCCATTCTGGGGTGATAACCCCTTCCAAAAAGTAGTTGCTGGAGTTGTGGTGGTTGGGTCAGAAGTGAGAAAGTAAACCAAAGAAGGAGAAGGATGAAAATGTGGGGGACATTTTTCAGCTTTTTCCGCTCATCTAGGGACTGACCCCACGGGGCCGTCCTGGTGTGGAAGCAACCTGAAAGATTCCAATGGTCTTCAGTGGGTGAGGATCCTGGTGAAAAACTTCCTCGCCGCCAGCTTGTGCTGCGCAGGGCTTTTGCTGTACATTTTAGAGGAAGTGGTAAACGCAACGGCGGGTCATCGCAGATTTCCTGGTTCTCTGTGCAACAATGCCAAACGCACGTTCAGGAAGTTTACACAGCAGGACTTGGAGTGTTTCCTTCTTGTTCAGCTTGTGTCACTCTCTCCTGTTGAGTCAATTCCCTGCAGGAGTTTCTGTCACCTGCTCCTTCCCTTCCGTTTCCTGTAAACTCGTCTTGATAGCAGCTGTGAAAGTCGGCCCTGGCTGGCTGCTCCTGTCAGCAGGAAGGCGTGCCGCAGCAGGTCCTGAACATCCACTTTCACCATTGCCTACTCTCCCAGGCAGCTCGCAGGCCTCCTCTGCTTTCTCTTTAGAGGCAATCGAGTGGCCCTGCGTGCGCCCTGGCAGTGAGTCAGCAAGCCACGCCTCTGTGAGAATCAAAAACAAAAGAGGAGGCGTGAGGGCAGAGCAGAACAGTGAGGAGACTGGCACAGATAACAGAGCATGATACAGGACAGCTCTCCGTACATGGCACAGGTGATGCCGCTAACCCGTGCTTCAGTTTGGATTCACCGGGAATTTCAGGATTTGACTCCAACTTCAAGACACCAAATAACCATTTTTAAAAAATCTTCTTCCTCTTCTTCTGCAGATCTATAACGGCGGCCAGCTGCAGCACTTCATCGATGGTTATGATGTCTACAAGAGCAATTGGATGCGGTACGTGAACCCGGCACGCTCCCCGATGGAGCAGAACACAGTGGCGTGCCAGAATGGCCGGGACATCTACTTCTACACCATCCAGCCTGTGGAGCCCAAACAAGAGCTGCTGGTGTGGTACAGCCAGGAGTTCAGCCAGCGGCTGTGCAGCCAGCAGGACCAGCTGACCCACAGTGAGTCCCGGGAATCCTTTGAAGAGAAAACATCTGTCTAGGAGGCATGCTCACCGGATGGAAGTTTTTTTTAATTTGAAGTTAACAGAAAATCCAGAATGTTGATCAGACCTGGGTCACGTCATTCCAAACGCTTCATTTTCTTTGAAGAACAGCTGATCAGCAGTTATTTTTAGCGGCAGTGACTCACAGATTGAGATCTGTGGTCATGCCTGAACATGTGCCTTCTAGTCTGGGATGATTGCTGCTATCAGGGACCCCCACCCCTCCTCAAACGGCGGAGGGTGATTGGATGCTGCTCATACCGGTGGGGGTCAGGAAGCGTGCTCTGCAGCCGGTCTGTCTGGATTGGGTGCCAAAGGTCGCTGGGTTAAACGTGAAGTCAGGGGAATAACAGCCGGTCAAAGTGCCTGTGTGACTCACTTCATTTCAGTTCTTGATCGGGAAAGTTGCGTTCTTGTTGCCCAGGAAGGTTTGACTGAAACGAACACCGTTCACTGGTTGCCAGTCATCAATCTTTCTCTATCAGATTTGGCAATCTCATGAGTCTGAGATCCATGTCGGCCTCCACGGATTCAGTTTCCCCGTCTTGTAAAGCAGTTACACTGCAAAACAGGCCTCTCAACCAAAAAATGCAGACTGATACCCCTAAAACTAACGTTTTAATCTCGTTGGTAACCCTAAAAGTCATACCGAGTTATACAAAACACTCTAAAATGGGACCCAGGGCCTCCCTGCTTGATACTCTGCATTTAACCATCAAATGGTTTCTGAGCGCGGCTGTGACTGCAGCTCACTGCTCCCCCGGGGGATGGGTCAAATGCGGAGAACAAATTTCACACACCGAGGTGCGTGACAACTGATGGGACTATGCTAACGTGTAGCAACTGACATTGCTACACGTTAGCGGTGCAGGAGTATTTACAATAACACTCAACATTGATTGCAACATGTAAAAAACAGACTGATATCACTAAAACAAATGTTACTGTGACTATGCTAACTCCTAACCTTGTTAGTAACATGTAAAAAAGAAACTGTCTGACATTGCTACTCATTGGCCATATTAGAAAGCCTTAACCACTTTAGCCTATTGACAATATTTATAAATCCTAGCCTTGTTTTAAAACAGACTGATACTGCTAAAACAAGCGTTACAGTGACATGTTAGCCTATTCACAATAACCCCTAACCAAACATTTTAAGAGCATTGTGTAGCTCTCAAAATCACTTCGACATCATTAATCACAGCCAAAATTAGTCATAGGGGCACTGGCTTATAAAGCCCACTGTTTTTTGTAAGCTTTTAAGTGCGCATAATAGTGTGAAACTAAGGTAAGCAAAAAATCTGTCGATTGGATGAGAAAAATAGTCTTACCAAAAATTCTTGTTTTAGGGAAAACAATTCTCATCATTAAGACATGTTTTCTCAAACTAACATTATTTTGCTGTTGTAAAACTTCCTTAATATTATTATTATTTTTTTTTTTTTTTGTTTTCCAAGACAACATACAAGAGAATTGTTGCTGAAACAAGAGTCTCTTTACTTCCTTAAGATTCCTTTTTTGCAGTGTAAAAAAACAGTTTCAGCTCCTTTGGCCAAAGATCAGAGCTAAGACTGTATTTTAGGAGGAAAAGTATAAGAAATGAGTCTTTAGAAGTTCTTGGGCATGTTTAGATGGTAAAAACCCACGATGGAGTGGCAGAACCAGAAGTAAGCACCACAGCTGTGCGCTGACTTCAGAGTCTCTCCCTCAAACACAGAGAAGGGAGAGGGGTGTGCTTGTTTTCTGCCTGCTGTCAGCAGAGGAAGAGATTTCACACCCAACAGTCAGAGTAAAACTACAGTAATGCGTGAACACACAGTGACACACGGACTCCCACACACAAATGAGCTCAAAAACACAGAAACCTGTGATCGAAGTCAGAACTGAAACTATTACAGTTTACCAGAAAAAGGTGTGCCTCTTGTGGGTGGATGGATGAAGCGCGGTCTTATGGTTTGCTGTCCTCTGTCCCCACAGAACCGTCCTCTGAAGAAGAAGTGGAGGAGGAGTGCGCCAAAGGGGACCTACCTCGGCTGGCGTGGACGACAGAGAAGGAGCAGAAGGCAGATGAGGAGAAGATAGACGTGGAGATGCTGGATAGAGACACTCCTCCAGACACCCCCGATGACCAAATTATGGACTTCAGCAAAAAGGTGGAGATGAAGGATGCAGAGACCTGGGGGGTCCTCTCCTCCTCCCAGCTGGGACACAGGGACTTGGGTCAAACGTATTTGTCAGAGCAGCAGCTGCAAAGTGCGCCCGGGAACCTTCCCCTGCACCTCCATGGGCTCTACGGCAACAGGGAGGGCCTTGTCTCCTCTTACCCCCTTTACCCCCAGTCCAGACCCCTCCAGCCCTCCTACCAGTTCCTGTCCCCGTACCACTATCCCCGCCTCTTCCTGCCCTCCTGTTCTCCACCCTTCCCTGGGATGCTCCCCTCAAGAGGGGCCCTCCAATACAGCGGGTACCTGAGCGCCGACAGACTGCCGTACCCGCCTATCGTCCCCCGACCCTGCTCCCCATGTCCATCCCCTACGCTCCGTCCTCGCAAGGAGGCCTGAAAGAACAGACGCCCAACATCTCGCCGCCAAGAGGCTCCCCAGCCACACCAGAGCTGTCCCCTGCTGCCAAACCCGGCAGCCACCTGCTGACCCCCGAGCCTTCGCCCTCCGGCTGTGAGGAGGCCATGAACCTCAGCGTGACCAAGGGGGCACAGCTCCGCGTAACGGACCGGGCCACAAATCCCTGCCCTACCCACTAAAGAAGCAGAATGGGAAGATCAAGTACGAGTGCAACATCTGCTCCAAGACCTTTGGACAGCTATCCAACCTCAAGGTAGCACCTCCACCTCCGGAGCTCACCCTTCTGTTCCAAAAGCTCACCTAACAGGCTTTTTTTCTCTCTGAATGTGAAGGTCCACCTGCGTGTGCACAGCGGCGAGCGGCCGTTCCAATGCGACCTTTGCAAAAAGAGCTTCACTCAACTTGCTCACCTACAAAAGCACCACCTAGTCCACACGGGGGAAAAGCCGCATGAATGCCAGGTATGCTGCAGCTCTTCTTGTAAATTTTTTTTGGCAGTAAGACAAACATGACTCATGTTGGCTGTGTGCCGACCTTGATTCTCCGAACTGTTACCCTCCTGTCATGTGACTTCGATGTTAGATTGAGTGGGAGTATGAAACAACTCAACCAGATTTTGTTTCTTGTTTTGAGGTTTCAGTTTAAAAAAAGACATCCTGTTTTTTAAGGAGAGCTCCTGAATATGTTTTTTCTTTTTTCTCAGGTGTGCCATAAACGCTTTAGCAGCACCAGCAACCTGAAAACGCACCTGCGGCTGCACTCTGGAGAGAAGCCTTACCAATGCAAGCTGTGCAACACCAAGTTCACGCAGTACATCCACCTCAAGCTGCACCGCCGCCTCCACAGCAGCCGCGACCACCCCTACCGCTGTCAGCTCTGCAACCAGGCCTTCTTCCACCGCTTCTCTCTCTGCATCCACCAGACCAACTGCTGTTCGGCCGGCCCCGGCACCAACGCTCGCACCAGCGAGATGGTAGAGCGCTTTGATGCCAGCATGGAGGCTGCCACGCTGCCCGAAACTGTGTCACCATCTCAGCTGGGGGACGCCGTGGAGCGCTGGCTGGCACGCACCCTGGAGGGAGAGGGGAAGGAGGACCAGAAGGACTCTGGCGTGCTGCTGAGAGCCCTGACAGCCGTCATCAGCCCGCCACCACTCTATCAGGAGCGGGCCAGCGTCGTCCGCCTTCACAAACGGCCAACCGTGAAAGCAGAGGGCCAGTGAAGAGCGTTTCTTAGAGAAACCAAAGGAAAAGCGTTCCAAAGACTGGGCAATGGTAACGCCCCAGAAATGACCCGCTGTGAAGTATTTAAAATCTGTTCACTCAGGTAGAAAATTGTTTGTTTTCTTGTGCTTTAACTTATTACCCTTTTAAAGGAATTATATTTATTTTGTTAATTCATAGTTTTCTGTTAGTTTTACATTTTTTATACCTTTTCCAGTGGAATAAAAAACTGGAATTAGACTCAGGAAAAATCTGTATCTGTACGCCTGGTTTTCTGTCGGGGAAAAAAACAAAACAAAACAAATCTGGTGTCATCTTTTTGCCAAAACGAACAACCAAAATGATGTGAATGTGTTGTTGAGTTCCACTTTACAGGGAATGAAAACAGATTGAGACGGACCATCGTTTTTCTCGCCTGTTGTTACCAAAAAAGACAAACCGCTCAGGTTCACTGTGAAAAACAACAAACCACACTCATGCTCTTCTTCTTGAATATTCTAAAAAGCTTTAACACAAATGTCTGTAGCTTCATCCAAATCTTAGCTGGACATCAGTACCTCAAAAAAAGCACAACTTGATAGGTTTTTTACACAAAGTTGTCAAGTAGCATCAAGTCTTCCTTTTACCACAGATTTCCATTTGTAGCTTTTATTTTTGTACAGGATGTTTGTTGATGTAGTTTATTTTTGCTAACAGGTTGTGACATGTCAAAAATTTATATGTGAGAGACTATTTTGATTATACTTTTATATTTCCATGATGTAGCGCATTAAAGATATGGTTTCTACAAGTGTTGTTGTTTGTGATTTGTCGTGTGTGATCCTAATTTTTTTTACAATTCAATTTATCCAACTTTTAAACTGACTAATTAGATGCCTCTAAAAAAGTACATGGTCTTCAGGACAGATTCATCCACTTTCAAGTGTTGGGGGTGTGGACTTCCAACAGCCTTCCAACTTAATTGGGAGAGTGGTTGCCATAGAAATGTGATTCAAACCAATTTGGACTAACCACTACTTACTGAAAATTTCTAGTTCTAGCATGGCAGCATTCATGTTGCAAAAAAATGGCAACTGAGTTGACTCAATTTCACTGGAGCCGGAAGTAAGTAGTTCTTTTGCAAATGAACTCTAGTATGGTTCCCTTCAGAGTGAATGCAAGTAGACTGCCCATACAAAGGGAGGAAATTATGCAAACTGTGTGTATTATGAGTAGATTTGAAAGAAAATAGACCAAATTTGTAGAAGTTTTAATTAGAAAAAGGAGGAAAATGTCTCAACAATTCCCTTGTTGTTGAAGGACAAGGAGGAGCTGGTTTTCTTGTTTGTGCCAAATTGCTATTGAGCCAAGCACTCCCAAAATAAAGGCAGTCAGGACTGTGCGATTTTTCTAGTAATTGTAGTCTTTTTTAGTTGTTGGTTCTAAACTGAGAGTGCTATGTTTGAAAGCAAACCAAACCATATCAAGATGTTACATTTCCTATGTTTCCTCCAATCATGGGAATCCACGAGAGTGTCCGAGTGTGAATAACCATGGTGACATCAAATATTTATAGGAGCAGGTCATTTATGACCTCAGCTTCTAGAGGAAAATTTCAAAGTCCAGCTGCTGATGTTCCTCTGGATGACTAATCCTGATCTCCATTAAAAACCAGCAGACATCCCGCCACAACCAGATATTTGTCATTCTAAATTCGTCAGATTGAAGCTCCTAATGATGAAGTTTTAGCTATTTGGAGGCTTTTTTTTCCCCTACAATCCATTTAATAAAACTAACCACAAACATCTAGACACACTAAACCTCCTGTAATGGACCAGCAGAAGCCAGTATATTTCCTGGAAGTTTCTCAAAGTTCTCACACACATTTGGGTCAACTTTCAAGAATTTTCACAAAAGTGAGGTGATCTGAACATTAGCAAGCTGGTAGACCTTGTAAAGCTATTAGCTAGCTTGTAGTTTTGTTAACACTTCAAACGAATCATTATTAAACTGTTAGTTATTGAGTTAGAAATGATTATAACAGTTAACAGTTTGTAAAGGATTTATAATTGTAGGGTTAGGATTAAAATTAGGGTTAGGGTCAGGAGTAGGATTAGGGTTAGTTGGAAATGTTCCTCATTTACCAACAGTTACTTTACAGTTATTTTACCAAGTAAAATAATAGCTACAACTTAAAAAAAAGTCCCAGCAACATGTATAAAACATCAACCTACTCCTAACAAGTCATTAGTAAGTAATTTAGTAACAGCTTCTTCATGATGTTACTAATTAATAAGGTGCAGTTAGAAATCAATAATATACAGGTAATAGGCCATTCATAACTCGCTAACTAAAAGCTTGCTAGTTATCTGCTGTCTATCTATAAGGTACATTTATAAATCCTTCACAAACTGTAAACTGTTATTTAACAAGTCATTTATAACTCAATAACTAAAACAGTTTACTGATGACTTGTTAACTAGCTATAATGGGTAGTTATTATAACGTGTTACCATAGTGTTTAATGTACATTAGCCTATTTTGAGTTATGGTGTACTGCAGGGATCTATGCTTGGTTCCATACTTTTTCAGTTTTTGTAAGTTTTCTTTAACCCTTCAACTCTGGAGCATTAGCTCCGGTGTTTACATTCTGTCAACTACTGTAACTCTTCAACTGTTTCCATGTCAGAGTCAGCTCATTGATGTTGGTTGCGTGAATGGTCAAAGAGTTAAAAAACTTCAAAAAGCATGCATTATTTAGGTGTTGTTGGCGAAATCTGCAGTGTTAAAGGTCATGGAACATTAGAAGTCATTTGATTGACCTAAAACTACTTCACAAACTAGACAACTATAGAACTACGTAAGAAAGGTTTGAATGGTTTTTAATTTTTTTCTGCCAAATTACGAAAACGCTTTTGGGTTTTTTTTTGTGGTACGTGCACTTGTGTTGGCTATGCTACGATTATTTTAGTACTGCTGATTTGTTCCTCTAAATCTGATTTTTGTTTTTTATTGATATGTTAGTGTTTATGTCAACATGGAAGTGACAGCAGCAGGTTGACAGGTTTGAAAATCCTAAAACTCTATAAAAGTCATGAATACACAGCATAAGCTGGGGAATAAAGTTTAAGTCAAAAATTAAGTTTTGACTCGGTAGGAAACTTGCCTAGTGGCGTGCACTTAAATCAAATGTTGGTCTGTTTTTCTCCTTCCAGAACATCAATTGTTCATCAGCTGATCAAGGTTAAGCTGCGTTTGCCAACACAAAGCCAATAATTGACTTCCTAATTCCTCTGCTGTTCCATTGTTGTGGGTTTCGCTGCGCTACCTGTGTGTGCAACTCTGCGTCACTAAAGCTGCAGTGGAGACTCCTTTGAAGCTCAAACCCTTCAGGTTCTTCGTTCTTTTAGAAGTGTTTCTACTCCAACTTTTCCTCTTTATGTTCTTTAATGCTTCTCTTCAGCTGCTAAGTCATTATTTCTGCTTTATGAGAACTTCTGCCTTTGAATTTCCCATTGAGGCACCAATGAGCCATGCAGCTAAAAAAAACACAGTCATGGTGTCTGTTGGTGAAGTGGTCCCCCCATCGTCATCATCATCATGCAGCTTCCTGTTGATCTGCTCTTCCTTGCTGGTAACAAGCACACACGCTGTGTCCCGCCGCCTCAGTCTGTGTCCTGGAAAGCGCGGGAAACGAAACCAGCTCGTCCCGCGAGGGAACTCCAGACAAAGACGTGCGTGCAGCACCTTCTTCCACAAAATTGCACGATGACAAAGCAGATTTTCTCGTGAACATCTGCTTTCGTTGTCAACAGAAAGAACTATTAAAAACAAAAGGGAGGGCTGATTGATCAACGTGACTCCTGTAGATGACCTGGTAAAAGACAGAGCAGCATTTGATTATCTTACTTAAGAGCTACTTTCCCAGAACAAGTAAAACCACATTTGTATCATAACTTCACAAACCACAAAACATTATACTTTCAGAAAGGAGCAAAACATTGAATCATATGATGATACAGCTTATGCTAAATAAAATGAAGTTAAGTAAAGAACTTTAAAGAGGGCGGCACGGTGGAGTAGTGGCTAGCTTCTGCTCACAGTGCGTATGGTTCAAATACTGGATGGTATTTGGTTAGTACCCTAGCTTCCTACACAGTCAAAACTTTAATTAAAAAAAGTTTTGTTGGTTAATTGGTGACTCTAAAGTGTGCATTTGATTCGAATGTAAGTGTGTGTGTGTGTTTGTGTGGATTAGTGAACCATTTAGTGCGTCCCTGAATGGATATCTGGTGGGTTGAGAAACGATAGATGATGGGTGGGATAGATGGATGAATGAATGAATTGACAGACTGATGGATAAAGAAATCACAGCAGTTGAACAGAACCATCAGGACTGGAACCGGTTGTAGCAGCAGCAGTCATCCTGTCCATTCACTCCCATCCTTCACCAGTGGGCCGTTGCCAGTGAACCCCTCCACATCCCCACAAAATCATGAAACTGAGAATAATCAGTTCAGAGTGCACAGTCACTCTGAAGAAGAGATCACCAGAAATATTTGTAGACATGACAGGATTCAGTCGGTGGATTTGTGACAGAGAATTGCCGAAGTGATGAAACAACTTTGGAATTTCTTGTTACAGAACTTGTTACATTTTTTTTCAGTGTGTAGCAGAACTGCAGGTTTCAGTATTTTCAGTTTGGCTCCAGTGCTGCAGGGAAAAGTCGGCTTTTCACTCTGTCGTAGTTGCATTTTGTTACGTCTTACTTTGACCGCTGTGGTTCTGCATGACAAATTTAGGTCTCAAGCAGACCTCTTGACCTCTTCTTGAAAACTCATTTTACCAAACAAGGTCCCCAGGCCCAGACCATAATGCTTCCACCGACAGAGGCTTCACAATTCATCCTCCAATCAGACTGTTCATTTAAAGATGAAAGTTTTGTTTTTAGCTTTTATTTTCTTCGTCCGAGCTGGAATCTGTCTCAAAAGTGTATGGCTGGATAGCTCCAATAATGCTTGCTGTTTTAGTTGCACTGGCTATGTTAGGTTGAGGGTGTGAGTGGCTGTAAGCTAGCAGGAGAGAGTGTAAACCGAGAGCTCTCAGCAATAGAGAGAGGAAGGTTGACAGGGTTGCTCGGCGTCATCATTACTGCCCACAACTCCGATTTAAATTTCTAATGAACTCCTGCTGCTTTGCAGAAAATATTTCCTAGAAAACGACACAGGTTTTTTGATTTGGCAAAAAAACGGCAAAATCCTAATTAAAAATCACTTGGAACGCTTTTATAATAGATCAAAAGGGGATCGGAGTGGGTCTTTAGACTTCTAAAAGCACGTCAGATACGTATTTGCTCTCATTTTATTTCCCTTGAAGGAGCAAACGTGAACCTAACAAACAAGAAACTCTCAGAGTGAGATTCTTACTCAAATGCGGTCGCAACAAGACCCACTTTCAGTCAACGCAGCAACCATCAAAGTTTCTGTAAGCAGACTTTGCTCTTTACTGTAATTATGTCGGAGCCTCTCAGGTTTTCTCTCGTAACCACGATCTTCCTGATACTCTGTAGTATTTCCTCCTCTGTGTAGGGGGGTTCACCCGCCCAAAAAACACCCACACATGGCTGACCAGCACAAAACATTGCACGTTTGTGCCTGAAAGTGATGGGAAACCCTCGTCTGTGGCAAATCACCAGCCGCTCTGCCTCTGCATTACCAAAGTCACCTGCAGTCGATGTGTTACTTCTACTGCTGTCAGCTGACGCCTGAAAATATTGGTATAAATTATGCTTGATATTGTTTTCTTTATTTCATAGGTTTTCATAAATTTCATTTAGAGTTTTTTTATTTTTCAGAATGTTTAAAAATCCTAACTTCATTTTATTTATTTTTTTTAGACGAATACGGGAAATATTGGTTCAAATGTGCAGGAACTTGTTGTGGTTTGTGTGGTTTCTGTCATCGTTTTGACAGTGGAAAGATGTGCGATGTAAATGTGCGAGAAGAGGTGTGACGCTGTGTAGACTTTCAAAATAAAAGTTCCTTTGCAGAAATATGATCAAATGGAGAAGTGAAGCTGAAACACATGAACGATTACTTTTTCCAACCAGCACAAAGCTGAGTCAGCAGGACTGCAGTCATGGCTCCCATTGGTTTGTAAAGAAAAGTTTCAGATTTAAAACAATTACATTTTACTTTCCTCAGCTGCCATATGCCAACACTTCCACTTCCCCTTTGAGGCTGGTTCAAAGCTAATGTTGCAAGTGTCCATTTACTTCAATAGATCACATGATCACAAGGGTTATCTGTCTCTTATGCTGCATTCATGTGCTGGAGGTGTTCATTCTCAATGCTAAGTCACTGTGAAGATACGATGAAAGGTCTTCTGGCAGGATTTGAGCAGCCGACACAGTGCAATTTGCAATGCAGAGTGTGGCATACATTTTCAAGTGTCCAAAAATCTGAACTCAGGAGGATGTTTGCATTAACCAATCAGGAAGTCTGCTTTGGTAGTGATCAGTCGGTGAAGTCAAAATCAAACATGGAAAAGCTCATTGTTGCAGTTTCTGCTCCTCCTGAGCTTGATGATGTTTTCTCTTATTCATATTGGGACACGACGAAAAAGCCATTTTTTTTGTTGTTTTTATTAAAAAAAAATTTCTTCTGTGGCCCAGTGTGGGATAGTTAGTCATCAAACCGGGTCAAAGAGAGACAGAAGTACCGCTAAGAGTTGCTTTCATCATGCTGTAGATGGTGATAGTGAGAAGCATTACCGTATACAGTGTATCAATTAATAAAGGCTCCAACAGTGGGAAAGTGGTAAAACTGACCTTGGGTCGATTACGCAAAATTACCCACTTCTCTGTGATCAAATGAACAGTCTGTATCAAACATGACTTTAAGCACCAGAGAAGACAATGAAGCAAGTAGTCAGAGTAAAATCTTTGCAGGTTTGTCTATGCAATGGCATCCAGCAGCTTGTTTGTGCAACATCAGAAAAAACAGCAACCTGATCCAAGAGGAAGTGTGCATAGGCTGATGTCAGTGGCATGCAATAAGGTAAAGGTTAAACTAATAATGTGGATACAACACTCTTAGGAATTCAATTTGCATAATTACGGTTACCTGTTACAACAAACAAGCTCCCGCAAGCCAACATGGAACATCCTCAACAAACTTGTTCAACCTGCTTCCTATGCCAGAATCTGTTTACTTCTGACAACAAACTCTGTTAAACTGAGCTGTCACATGTTTCCTTCACTTAGCTATAAAAGTTATCTTTACTTAGCTTAACAAGTTAAATATGCAAACAGCAACACAAGTGAGCAATAAAAATTAGTCACGGTATACACGTGTGATGCATAACAGCTCAACAAGTTAACAGTGTTGGGTTAGCTACTTCTAAAAAGTAATTGATTACTTTATACTTAGATACTGGATTGAATTATAATTAAATTACTTTACTCATTACCTGTTTGAAAAAGTAATTCACTACTCATTACTTTACTTTTTTCCATTCATCTACAAATTTTCAAGGGAAGAACAGCTTCGCACAAACAAGATCCTCTTGTCTTTCAGCTAACAGGGCTCCTTTGAAAAAGAGATTTTTAATCTCAGTAGGACCTCTGTGGTTAAATAAAGGTAAATAAATAAAATAAAACTAAATTAAACTATATTTTTAAAGCAGTAACCATGTGCAAGGTATGAACATGGTTCCAGACATAACCTGGCTTCATTTGAATTCAGACAACAGTGTGAAAAACGACACCAAAATAAGTCACAATGTATGTGGTCTATGCTACAGCTCAAAGTCAGATGTGGAAAATACTGTCACGTCATATTTATCTCTATCAAATCTGCAACCAAAGCCAGTTTTTTTAAAACACAAAGAACTATTAAATGCATCCATGCTCATTTTGGCCAACTTTATGTCTTCCATTGCAATGAGTTGCACCCAATGGCTAAGTCTCTCTGTTTTTCTCTTCATCTGTCTTTTGTGCACAGTTCTGCACGATTGTGAGTCTACCAAACTGGAAACGCATTGAGCGGGAACTCATATTGACCAGTCGCACACAGCTTAGAGAGAAAAAGAAAGAAAGAAAGGGTGAGTGAATATGAGAAAAAAATTGGCTCTGAGTACCAGGAAGGGGCGGACTCTTCTCTTTCACTCCAAAGAGCCGCTTTAGAATCGCTTTATTTGTAACAGACACATCAGTACAGGGCGGATCTCTGCTCTACCACTCACCTGCAGCCAGTTTGGAAAGCACCTTGACTGCAGCAATGAGGGCATGTCTATACTATGACCGATCCCCGACTCTGCCCACGCATGCGTGCGCGTATGCCCTAATTACTCCGTTTTGTTGTAAATTAATCAGCGTTTTTGTTTGAATCGAATCAAATCGAAAGAAAATGTCAGAGCCTACAAAACCTAAATAACGAAGTAACGAGGGTTTCTATAGTCCAGTAACTGTAATTTATTACTGAACTATTAATACTGAACTGCATTTTATTACGTTACTCCATTACTGACTAAAGTAATTAAATTACAGTATTTTTTTACTTTGTAATCCGTTACCCCCAACACTGCAAGTTAGTTATGTAATGGCATGTATGTGGTAGTTACACATATTAGCTATACAAGTTAGTTATATAAATTAACTATGCAAGTGTGCTATTACTGTTAGCTATACAAGTTAGCGGCGTAAAAGTGCAATAAAAGTTAGCAATATAAGTTAGCTATGCAAATGGACCATATCACTTAGCTATACAAGGTAATTATACAAGTTAGCTATATATTAGTTCAACGAGTTAGTTATATAATTTAGATATGCAAGTGTGCGAGATAGGTTAGCTATGCAAGTGTGATACACAGCTTAGCTCTACACATTAGTTACGACATAACTATATCAGTTAGTTATACAAGTTAGTTATAGGCCTAGAAGTTAGCCATACAAATTTGATACATACTGTAAGTTAGCAAGGGTACACAAGTACTACCTCACTTAGTTTTAAAAGTTAGTTATGCAAGTTAGGTACCGGTTTATAAATTAGTATCAGTATTTAAGTTAGCCTTTGGCCTACAAGTTAGCTAGTTTAACCAGTTTGCCAAAGAAGTTAGATATAAAATTAATACAAGTTACCTGTATAAGTGTGCTATTTAAGTTCACAATATAAGTGTGGTATACAAGTTAGATTTTGTGAAAGTTAACACATTAGCAATAAAAATGTGCTTTTATCACAAAGAAAGATTTATTTAAGCAACAGATGTTTGACTGATCTTAGCCAAAGAATCGTCAAGGCTCTGGAACTGCTTCAAAATGTCAGAATCTTCATCAAAACTTAAAAATGCAACCAAAAAGGTAAAACCTGCAGTATAATTGAAGTCCCCAATTTGTTTTAAGCTTTACTCATTTTTAAATGTTTTTTACTATTCAATTTTTAGCTGTGGGGACATCTGGAAACATTCACACTCACGAGATCCTCTTTTCTTTCTCTTTTATGGCTTTAACCTAGAGTGATTTAGCAGTTATTTGTTTACTTAATTCTAGCAAATTTAGATTTTAATAATTAACTTGGTAAGTTTTGCACTTCATATCAGATTTTTTGCAATATTTACATTTGTTAGCTAATTTTGAATAAAAAAAGGCCCTGTAAAAGATATTATTTTCCTTTATTTAGTGTTACAGTTTTATACTTAATGTTTGCACTTAAAATTTCCTTAAAATTGTCAATTTTAAATCTTTAACAACTCAAATCACGTGTGGTGTGTGTCAGGGGCCAGTAACTAAATCTATTCATGTACATGTTTCTGATCTCCTTCAGTACAACATTAACTTTCACTTCAAAATAATGCAAGAATTTCTGAAATATATAAATCGCACACATTCTTTAAAAAAGAATTTCATACGGATTTCATTTCCTGCTTTTGATGCCATCTCACTTCCTGTATTCATTAAGCAGAAACAAATTTGTAAAAATAGTAACAAAACTTTTTTTATGAATTTAAAAAAAAAATCACGTTATTTTGATAGTTCCTGGACTTTGCAGTTTCCTTCCAACTTTGGGTTAAAGCCATCATGTTGGCACTAATGTCCTTCTTTCAGAACCTATTTTTTCACATTTTGTCTCCATTTGGTCCCTCTAACCCCTCAACATTTGACCACATTTCGTTTCCTTCGCAGAAACTAAGCAGAGAACCGACTTCATGTTTAATTTGATATATGTGTTACTCATTTAGGAAAATCCAGGACCAACATAAATGTTTTGAAAATTTGTGGAACTTGCATGAGAACTTTGGTCATGGCAAACTGTCACAGTTGACTTGTTCTGTTTCTCTTACCTCCCCCCCCCCCAAGCCCTTTGCAAAATTTTCTGTGTGAAAATTAAAGTTATTATTTGGTCTTTTTTTTTTGTCTCCAAATTTGGTTCTTGAGGTCATAAAAAGGGCTTGAATCTGTGCAAGTGAAAATCCAATCCTTTTTTTTGTCATTTTATATACTATTTTAACAAAGAACTTGTGTTTAATTGGTTTATGTTTTTCGTAGACCTGGTTTTTGACTCAGTGTACTTTTTAACGCTATGGAATTTTGCTGATGCGGATCACTGAATCCACTCTCACACAGCTACAGAAAACCCTTTGATGGTTTGGCTTTAGCTGCTGGATCCAACTTCTGCAGGAAACTGGATCTTTTGTTTTACGAAGGGAACTTTGTTTATTCTAACTGGAACTGACTGGACAGACGCAGGGGTGATGGTTACTGTCAGTGATATCCGGAAGGCATGCATTTGAACAGTGCATGGCTAAATTATGCAGAACTGAAGGGAAGTTTTGAGTCACTTTCAAGAACACCGCAAGTATGACATTGGTATTCAAAGTCGGTTATGTGACAAGCTGCCTAACTGGAAATATTGGAGGATCAGGACTTTGTCCTCACTGGAAGCGGTTTATGAGTTCCACAGAAGTGAAGCTTGGGGTAAAAGAAAATAAAAAAATAAGAGTAATAAAAGTCCTTCAAGAATTTCTATGTTTTTGTAGTTTTGAGCACAGGAGGAGGAGAGCACAACATCCTGGATGACATTTTCTGTTAAATAAATCAACAAACCAAACTAACTGAGATCCAAAGATCGGCAGAGAAGGAAAAGAAGCAAACAACAATGCTGGAAGCATAAAACCGTGTTTGTCGAAACACGCAATAAACTAAATATTAGCTTTAGTTTCATGCAAGTAGAAAAGACAAAGGCGTCCAAATTCATGCAAACATTTGAAAAGCTCTAGTGGATGAACTGTGCAGAAAGAAGCTGCATCTATATGGTTTTAACAAAAAATCTATCTAGCAAAATAGAATATAGCAGAAAATGAACAAAATGACCAATCGCTGCTTATTGATGGTTTCTGGTTCCAACATGGCAGCATCCGTTTCACAAAAAAGTCCAGTCAATGGGAACACCTCAAAGGAGTCAGCAGCATAAAACCAGCTGTCTAGGTCCTGGAGTAGCAAAGGAACCCCTTACCATTACCCTCCCAACACCGTATTTAATTTTTTTTTCCAGAAACACGTATTTTGAAGCAGACACTTCCAATAAAAGACCTGTAAACACGCGTGACAGGCTCCCATGTTAAAAACGTGCTTTCGTGCATAGCTACAGTACGCAAGTTTTCAAGAATTAGGTATGAAACATGTGGCCATCAGACGCGCATTGCAAGGTAATGGGTCAAACTCTGACCAATCAGGGACTCCAATTTGGTAGTGACATGGTTAAACTCACCAAACTAAAGCGTAGCTGGTTTATCTGGTAAACCTAAACATGGCAACAAGCCTGACGAATTTGAACCAAACCATTTCCGCTTCGTTCCCAAAACGCAAGATTTCTACTGCTTCAACATTTCACACCAAGCCTCTTCCAACTGCGGTAAACAGTAGAAGAAGAAAAAGAAGAAGCCCCTCCCTGCTTGTCCAGTGTGAAGACCATAAGCTAAATGAGAATTCAAGAAAGCAGGTCAAATGCCCGCTGTGTATGTGTCTTTTCTCAAACTCTCATGTATCCATTTTGTCATAAAGTCTTTCTGACTGTTGAATCGTGAACTCTAAACGTTACTGACTCAGGTGAGGTCTGCACTTCTTTCCAAGTTCTTCTGCTTTTTTATGACTTCATGGAGGAGTCCTCATTGTGTTCTTGGACCCATTGTTGGGTTGATAACTCCTGAGAAGGTTAGTCAGGTATTCTCCATGATGTCCACGCATGAATGACCCTTTCAAACATGATAGAGACTTTGATTCTCATCTGTTCTTTAAAAGACTTTATGTTTGAAATCATGCTTTTCTCTTTTTAGTATTTTTCGTTTATGTCTGTAATCTACACGCGGCAAAGTCACAGAAAAATGACTCAGTGTCACAGAGTGAGCTCATCTGAGGTTGGATGCTCTTCGTTGTAAGTGCTGATAAAAATTCCTCTCTCTTTTTTCCTGGTACACCTCAGCACTCCTCCCACCTGTCAGGACTGTAAAAATGTCATTACAGTCATTGTACAATCAACCGTCATGATAAAACTGTGACTAAGAGCCATAGAAATAGTGGCTCCAGCTGACTGAGCAGCTCAAACAGAAGCCTCTGCTTATCACATGCTTGTCGTAAAAAAGACATGAGTTTCTGTTTCTGTCTGACAGAAAGATGGCAGGAAGATTATATGTTTGTGTGTCTGTTATTGTTTTTTTTTTTTCTTTTACCATCAAATGTTTTTCAAAACGCTGACATTTTGTCATGTCTTCCAGCTGTACCGCTAGCCTCTCGGTGTGGGGGCACATATTGTGTTCAACTGTGCTGTGGTTGGCGGTGGAGGCCGTGTTTGTGGCTGTGGGGCACAGAGCGAGACGACAAGACGGCAGCAGAAATCTGAAAGGTTCAAAGGTTCATCTGTGGAGACTTTACATGGAAGCTGACATGGCAGTCAGCAGGTTCACATCACAACGTCGATTAAAACCTCACAGAAGAAGGAACTCACAGCCCGGAAGTTTCAGCTCATTCTGAGGAAAAGTGTTTTAATAGTTAAACATGACACACCTAAATGATGTATTTTTAGCCACAACCGAGAATTCAGTTGCAAAACATTGTCAATAGGCCTAAATATACCATTTAAAAATACTAAAGCAGCCTCTCAAAATAATAGATAACATTTTATTGTAGATAAGTCTTCACACAAATTTGATCATTTAAATACTAATTTAAATTAAACAGCCTAATCAGCAGGTTAAAGTCATTTGGCTAACTTAAATGTTGCACAAAATGCTAAAAATTTTCTTAAAAATTAAAATAAATTAACTTAATAAAAAGGTAAGCAACCTTGATCATAATAATTATTCCTAAAAGTTTTGTGTAAAGCTGCTATGATGTTTTATTCTAAATGATCACTGGTTAGGCCACTCACATTTTGAAAGGTTGCAAGAGAAATTGATTTTATTTTTGTTTATTTATTGTAAAATACCAGATGACAAGGCCACATAATGTACTAAATTGGTTAAACACATTTTAATACAACAAAAATGTGGTCAATTTTAATTAAACTCTGTAGGAAGTGAAAAATTATAAGAGAGGTGTTAAAAAAAGAAAGAGACATAAGCTAGCTAAATTTAAACCCTTACGGCTTCTCCCTGCCCCTACATTTACCATTATTTTCGAAATCGGGCGGCACTAACCTGCACTAAGCCTCAATGACGTCATCAGCACTCGCCGGTTATCTACTTTGGCGCGAAGCTGCCAGCGCTCAGAAAACACACAACAACGTCGGTTTCATAACTTTTAAAATTGGTGATAAAACAACAAGTCTTTACCTACATTTAAACATAAACGTCTATGCCTCAAAGCACACTCACGTGAAGAAATGCGTTTCTCCTCCGCGGCACCGCGCGACCCGGCTCCCCGTACTGGCGGAGGGATTCAAAATTCGAGGCCACTTCACTTTAGATGCCCCTACACGCGGAGGGGTAGGGAGAAGCCGGAGGGGCAGGGTAAGAATTCTGATTAAAAGTTAAATGGTTTTTATTGGAAGAAAAATTAAGGCATTTAAAATGGAGCTGAAATTTAACCAGCAACAGAAAGATTAAAGACTGCTGAAATTGCTGAAATATGTGCAACTCTATAGTAAACGCTGTATATGAACATTTTTCAGATTAGCTAAAAGTAATCCTTTTTTTCACAGATTAATTTCTTAACAAAATCTGTATAAAATTGAATAGTTGCAAAAGAAAAAAAACGTTTCATATAAAAGGGTTAGGCATGATTTAATGAATTACTTTAATCACTTTTACGGGAATCTTCAGTTACTTGTTATGGAAAATGTGTTCTTTTTCCTCCATATTTCAAGACACTGCGATTAAAACTTGCCAAAACTGGAAAAGCTGAGGACATTTTCTGTAGCTACAACCCAGAAATTCTTAGCTTTCCACTTGTTTCAGCCTGTCTTCAAAGAAAAATAAGCTTTAGAATAAAACTGATGGTAAAAAGGTAAAAACCTTTGAATTTAAATGATATTTTTTATATTTTGGAAAATAAAGTCAGGCACAAAGGGATCAATGTGATTATGTTTTGCTTATTTTGATATTGTTGGTATTTTTTAAATAGGACTTTGCAATTCCTTTCAGACATGGATGCTGCCAGTCATCTGTGCGTAACGCTTAAAAAAACGTTTTACCTTCTTTGTCAATCTCAACGTCTGCTCTGTTTAACAACTAAAAGTATTTGATATGCAATGGCGCCCCCTGGCGGATCAAGAGGCTCCCACAGTGCAGCTGCTGTCTCCACTCTGACCGCACGGGGTCGCTGCAGACCACAGAAGGGTAGATCTCACTGTGGAGCCTCATTCTGCGGAGCCTGGCCATGAGAAATGATTAATTTATGGCCAAAAATTCGCATTTTGTGCAGAATAATAAGTATTTTGTGTGTGCAAATTAATATTTTATTTGCACATTATATTATTTTGCTTGAACAAATTAGTATGTGTGCAAAAAAAATATTTTGTACAAAAATGAACATTGTGTGGCCACAATTTATTGTTTTGTGTGCACAAATTAGTATTTTTGTGCACAATTTAGTATTTTTGTATCTTGAATGACCACGAATTTGTACACACAAAATAGGGTAGTAATTTATACACATTGCGCTAATTAAATGCTAATCTTTGCTCACTAAATGTTATTAAAACACCAAATTGTACCAAATTGATGCCACAAATAAGTCATTTGAGGGAAGATTTTTAATGTAATGTTCAGGGGTTCGTATCAAACATCATAAAAGGTTAAACATGTTCTTTAACTTCGTGTGTTTAATGAATGGGAAACATCAGCTGTGCTTCAGCAGAGGGCGGTTTCTGAGAGAGGGGCGTGGCTTCCTGAGGGCGTGTCGCCACACCTGAGCGCCGTGTGCTGCCTACTAATGAGAGGCGGCGCGCGCACCCTGAGGGGGGCCGGATGGGCACGAGCAGAAGCCGCGGGAGGAAGCCGTGACCCCGACCAGCACCGAGATGGCGAAGAAGAGCTCCGGCAGAACCACTCTGAAGACGCTGTTCTCCAGGGGCGACGGCGGCCGAAACGCGCCTGCGCGGACGGCGGATGGAGAGCAGAAGAAGTCAAAGCTGTTGAAGTTCAGGATCAAAACGAAGAACTCCCAGAGGACAGCTGACGAGGGCCGGCACGCGGGCAGGTAAGCGAGGCTCGCGCGCGCAGGTGCTATAGAGTTGTGATGCTAGCGCGCTGATGGTACTCTCCTCTGTCATGGAGATGCTGCTGATCTCTGAGGGCTGAAAAAAAGGAGTTTGTTTCGAAATTATAAACAGAAAAATACACAAAAAAAAGTTTTACTCATTAAAGAAATGGTTGTAAGGAGAACCAACCCCCTTTTCCCTATAACTCTGTTAATATCTATTCACTTTAATATTCATAAACATGCATAAACACAGAAATAATCTTAAACCTTCTTAATCTTTGCAGACATTTAACCTTTAAATACACAAATACGACATTTTTCATATGTTTTGGCCTCATCCTTAAAGACCTATTCGGATGAAAATCAGGTTTTTGGTGTTTTTAAAACATTCTTGTAGCATTTTGCTCATAATGGAGGACATGTGTAAAGAACAAAAAGCTTAAAGTTGCATTTTTGAGTATTTATTCAGATCTCTTTGAATCAGAAACAAATGAAAACATGCAGTTTGGAAAAGATCGTCTTTGTTAAAATTCCATGGTCCAGTCCACAATTAAGAGGTGAATTTGTAGTAAACCCCTGCAGAAACCCTGTCCTGGTAAATGACACCGATTTTTTTGATTTTGGCTAAAAATGGCTAAATAATAATTAAAATACCACTGGAACAATTTAAAGAAAGTGTGGGTAGATCCTTACCCATCAAGAAAAAAAAAATGTTGTCAGACTCTTATCATCATCCTCAACATGGGAATGTCGCTTGATTTGTATTTATGCACATAAATATGAACATTTCATATGATCCCATGTGATTTTATTGAGTGTGTGTAGAAATACACACAGAAAAGTGTGGACACGGCTGCTATATATTGCAATAATGTGTTGAATGGGATGTTTGCCACCTCAGCTTGTACCGCCTACCTGACTCCTGCGTCCCCGAGGCCAAAGGCTTCACAATAACAGGTGGAGCTCAAAGTGGCTTCAATTACCTAAAAGCTCAAAAATTTAAGGCATCAGGATCCTATTTTTACCCCAAAAGACAACTCTAGGTTCATAACATCCTTAAGTTTTTTACATAGTTTTAGAAAATGTAGGAAAAGAATTGCTGTTATACTGTGGAGAAGGTTTTAGCCTCCAATACAGTCATAACTCTAAAATTAAGATATACACAACCATTTTTGATCATTTATTGAATTTATGCCATTGACTGTCGCCCACAGAAAATGGTTTACTTCCGGCTCCAACAAAATGAAAATTCAGTCGCCATTTTTTTTTTTTTTGCGATTATGGACGCGACTGATTTGGAGCCAGTCGTAGTCAGTAAGCAATGATTGGTCAGAATTCGTCTGAGTCAATATTTCTATGGTGACCACTCTCTCCAATCAGTAGTGAGCTTGTTGGAAGGCCACACCCCTACCACTTGAAACTGTCACAAGTTTCAAATGTTTGATGTGAGAACACATACTTTTATTGAAGCATCCAATTGATCAGCAATAACTCGAATAAATTACTGAAAAAAAATATTAGGGATTTTTTTTTTTATGTAGCAAATATAATGACTAATAGTCATGTATTTCTCTATAGAAGTCTATGGGATTTTGGCTTCCTGGAACCAGCTGGTGCCTCCTGTTTGGAATGCAAAGGGTGAAGGGTCACTCAGTCCAGTTCTGATGTGCAGTCAATGCTGCGCTTTCACTGAGGCGTCATGTTATACTACCCGGCTAGAACTTCCTGCCCTGCTAACGTTCCTAGATCTATGACGGACTCCCTTTTAAGATATTCAAAGTATATCTTTATTTTCATGCCAGTAGAACTTTTTTTCTCTCTTTACAGAGTTTGAAATGTACAAATGAGCATTTGCAAAGTTTGATTTAGTCTTTTTTTTTTTTATTATTATAATTTTCAGTTCACTTTTGAGTTTGTTTCTTGCAAAAGTGGCGTTTGTAAACGTGGTTATACCTGGGTGAAGGTCAAGATAAGGTAAAGAGGAGGTGTCTATTTACTGATGGCAGCTTTATGCTGTACACTGACCCTTCATGTAAAAGGAGCATATGGTCAATGGAGATCGGCTTCTCTGTGCTGGAGCAAAGTCTGACCCAACCCAGAGTTTCTGTTAAAAAAAAGAAAAAAGAAACCGCCGTCTGTTGTGATTATAAGTTTTTACAGCCCATTGTGAACTTTCGCAGTCATAAAATGCAGTGAGGTGTTGAAGACAAGCAGCCACACCCCCTTGGAGGTGGTATGGAGTTCACCTGAGGTTCAAAAGTAAAAGTCTCAATGCAGTAAACCTCCAAGTCGGCGCAACTGTGTCACAGTGTTTGCATAGAAGGTTGAACTAAAAAGTGAACCAGGACTGCCTCGGCAACAAGAACAAACACAGGACACACAACCCTGTCCTCCTGAGGTCAACACATCTGCAGGAACAGATTAAATCCAGGATTAAGGCTAAACCTGTTTGTGTTGGTTTTAAATTGTGTACAGAACTGAAGGTTTTGGGCTCTAAGAAAGAAAAACGTTCAGGTACTTTGTCTGTTTGGGAGTCCAAGTTGATCTCAGTCACCTTTTAAAAAGTTTGAAACCTCCTTAGGTTGTGTGCAAAATGACAGCAGGAAGTTCTTTGTGGGAGGGGGGTCTGGGGAAACGCCCTTGTCTTGAGTTTATGCTTTTGTTCAGCTAAGGGGTTCATTGATGGAGTAATGGTCTAGAAAACCTGCCTCACTGCATGCCTGACATGTCGTCAGTCTGTACGTGAAATGGACAAAGGTGCTGTTGTGGAGACTGTTTGGTAACATCTTTGGAGCCCAGCTGAGACTCAATGCTGAGGAATGTTTCAGCCAAAGGCCTTAAGGCTCAAGAAATCTTGAAACTTCAACTGTAGTCTCTATGATAGGGGTAAGAAATAGACAGTGGACAAAGGGGTCATAAGTATATGTTAGTCACAGATTCTGCAAGTTGTTTCACTTAAAAGGATGAAAGGTCTGAAATGTTTATCATAGATGCACTCCAATTGGGAGAGACAAAATACAAGCCAAAAAATATATAAAAATACAGGAAATCACAATGTATGATTTATTAATTTATTTCACCATGGGGAACACCCCAAAGATCAGTGCTTGGCCCAGCTGTGTAAGAACTTTCACTTTTTTTGTTTGTTTGTTTGCATTGCTTATGATTTTTCACCTGTTATATAATTTTCCTATCATATGTAGACTTGAGGGTTTTATTTTATTTTTTCAACAGGTTATACCTGTAATTTATCTTTTTTAGGTAACTTGCTTTTCTTTAACTTTTATGATTTTAGCAGAATTGCCAAACACAATTGCAAAGACAAAGAAAACAGCCACTTGTAGCTTCGTTTTAGCGCCTCTATATTTTTTGGCTAAAGCTTTAACATCAGCGCTTTAGCTTTGGTGCTGATGTTCTTTGAATTATCGTAAATTTTTGACCATTCGCGCAGTAAACATATTTCCAATAGGTTCCGAAAGCTGAGAAAAGTGGCTTTGCACTGCCATGCAACACTGCTGTAGTAAATGCAAATAATTCCAAGTAATTCCAACGGATTGTGACGAAAAGAAAAGTGGCTTTAATTTTCACAATGGAGCGAAATTTGTGTCAAACGTAACAAAGAAGATACAGGACAGAATAATTTATAGCCTATTTTTTTGCTTTTTATATTTTCCTTGAGTTGAGCCTTCAACAGACGGTCTTTGAATTACTTTAACTCTTCCAACAGATTCTATAAGCTGAGAAAAGTGGCTTTGCGCTGACATGCAATAATTTCTCAGCTTCAAAATTCTGTGGAATTTCATAAATGGTCAAGAGTTTTGTGTAAATCAAAGAATGTGGTGTTAATTCATTCTGCTGGTTTAAAGGGTTCAATTATTGTTTTGGCTTTTATTTTCATAGTTTTTGTTAAGTCCTATGCTTTTATCAAACATTGTGTGGTACTAAACTTAGCAAATGTTGCACTGGTTAGCATCATCAACAAGTCTTTTTCACTACTGTTATTTTGCAAAACTAGCATTTAGCATAGGAGAGTAATTTATTAGCTTTGATTTTATTTTTCAATTGCGTTTTCTTTGTAATTTTTTTTGTTGCTAATTTAGCATTGTTCAAAAATGAAGTTCCCATTTTATAATTGCTAAAAGCTAAGCTTTATATGTATGGTAATCATTATTTTAGCTAATGTAACATTCGCATCTTAGAATTTAATTTAAGTATTTTTAGGTAAGTGATCCTCTACATTTTTTTACCGATGTTTTGCTAACAGAGTTTAAATATTTAAGGTTTTAGAATTTATTTTTTTTAAAAAGGCCTGCTTTTTTTAAATTAATTATTAAAAGTTATATAAAGTTAAAAAAAAATGGGCAAGTTATATTATTATTGTCCATGAAGAAACCCAAGGAAAGATTGACAAATCTTCTGAAAACATCAGTTTACAGATGAGACATTCTTTTAATGTGTAAAAAAATATGCTTTATTCCACTTTCAAAATAACAGAAGACAAAATAATGGTGTGTAAAAGTTTGGGCACCCTGCAGAGTTAGTACATTGTACTTCTTAGACAGTAGAACGGTTGACATTGTTCTACTGTCCAGAGATACTTAACAGTAGAACAGTGTAAAACAACTTCAGAGTCTGCAGGTCTTTCTGGAGGGATGCTGCAGTCAAACGTGGGTTTTGACTTGCTTTTCTCACAATTCTGAGAGCTGCTCTGTCGGAGATTTTTCTTGGTTTTCCAGATCTTGCTTCAACTTCCACTGTTCCTGTTGACTGCTATTTCTTAATGACATACCGAACAGACCAGAAAATTTCCAAAGGTGGTGATGGATACTATGAATTCTGCAGGGTGCCCAAGACGCTGGAAATAAAGCCTTTTTTTTAACTTATTAAAATGTTTCATCTGGGAACTGATGCCTTTAGGATATTTTTCAATCTTTCCTTGGGTTCTCTGTGCACAATAATATAACATTTTACCTGGGGGGCCCAAACTTTCGATCCAGAATGTACACAGGTTAATAAAAAAAAAAACAAAAACAGAAATATAGTAAACGGCGAATGCAAAATGGCTCCTCTTGGTCTGCAAATGTGTCGGATGTGTTTGAATTTTTCTATGAGATTACACCAGTCCTGAGAGGATGCTGGACTTTGGAGCCATGGACATTCAGAAACAACTGCTCTCTGCAGATGGCAAGTGTCTGTGTTTGCATACAGATTACCCAGACTGAACGCTGAAGTTTGAGCGCATTTTCATTATTTTGAATACAACAGCAAAAAGTTGTGCAAGGTAATGCAACACATTACTAATTTGAAGCCACTTTTCACCTCCACAGAATCAGTTTACTTTATGTTGACTTCGTAAACACTTCACTACTGTAAAGTTTTACATATCACATAAAGCTGCTTTTCTCTGAATCTGCTGGAATTACGTTAAATGCGTGAACTGTTAGTTACAGTAGTCGAAAGAATGTCAACACTGGAGCTAAGGCTCTGGTGTAAAAGGGTTAGTATCAGAGTAACGTGACATCACGTGAGATGTTCAGTGACGTTGGCATCAGATGGATACATCACTAACCGTTTAAGAAGTTCGTTTATAACAAGAGAATGTTAAAGAGATGAGTTTGTTTTAGAACACCTTCAGAGGAAAGCATGGTCCTTCCTGAACTGCATCCAGAAGAGAAGATGGACTGCTCAAAGTTCATGACATGTAAACACACATCACATGGAACAGAGCGGTGACTCATCCTCTTATCTCCTCCACTGACAACTGTCTCCTCTACCCACACCTGTGTTTGTTCCGTCTCTGAGTTGGATGGGGCTCTGTGAGGTTTGTTGCCTCTGTCCTTGACATCATGGAACATCACCAGCTCACCGGGCTGATGATGTATTGACTTTCCTGATGTGAAAAGAAGAAAAAAAAGATCTGGAAATTCCTTATGAGAATCATAGGAATGAATTCTGGTTTCCAGGCTGTTAATGAGAACAAAAATCATGAAAATGTCTGAAGAACTGCAGCAAAGCACTTCTCCATCTCTGGTCCCACTTCTGACACCAAAACACTGAATGACTTGCGTTCAAGTTTTTTGAAGGCCTAATAAAATGATCTGAAATCTGTTTTGATCTGGATTAAAGCAGCGGTCCCTTTACCTCAGGGATGTCTAATTCTAGGCCTCGAGGGCTGGTGTCCTACAGGTTTTCCAACCAACCAACCAACCATTTATTCTCATCATTGGCTAAACACACCTGATCCAGGTTATCAACAGCATATAAGGCAGGGTTTCTGGAAAATATGACCAGGAGGCTGACCTTTGAAGCCTGGATTTGGACACCTCTGCTCTAACTACTTACTCTTCCCCACCCCCCAGTAAGGTCTAGGTTAGATCATCTTAAAACCGTACAGTTTTAAGCCAGATGCCAGCTCAGACAAGGAAAATTAGACTTTATTACACAAATCTATTGCTGTGAGTGGATGCGTCATAGGTCTGGGCGATGGGGAATTTCTTATATCACGATTGTTGTAAATTCGCACCGTTTTGCGTATTTTGTTCAGGAATATTTGTGGACGGCAGGGGTCCTACTGGGGGATTCTGTGGTGGGGGGTAAGGCGAGGCGGAAAAGAGGCAAAAGAAATGAAGGGAGAGAATCGTTAGCTCCATGTTTGGTTGATAAAATGAAAAATCCTTATATGCCTCCATCTCACCTACTTCACCCTTACTGATTCTTATGTTGTAAAAGTGTTTGCTACAACCAGTTGCCCGCAGCATGCCCGTACAAAATATGTGCGTGAACCTTAGTACTTCATGGGTTCATCAACTGGTCTACAACCTAGATATTTCCTTTGAGTCCTGTGCAGATTTGTCTGTTTTTTTGTCCACTAACGGCACGTATCCACTCGTAAGGGCAGTTGCGACTTCTGCCTAACGTTGAGATTTTTTTTTTAAATATCTCCATCAGTGCTTCAGCGTCCAAGAGTCCTGCAGAACCCGTGGAGGTTGACCACATTGTCTCGCTAAAGAAGTCTGCTTCTGTTTACGGGACCACGCCCAGATCAAAGGTCAGTGGGACTGAGAACACAAAACAAAAGAACTTTGTCAGAACTCAGTAAACATCAAAGAAAACTGAGTTCATGTGAAAGCTTCACCAGCTCAAACCGAACAGCTGGTAGAGACATTGGTTCTTCTGAAGCTTTATTTCACAGAAAGTGATTCTAAATTGAGTTTTCTGTGAGAAATGACAAAATATGTCAGAAATGACATTGAAATCAGGCTTAAAGGCCATTCCTGACATCTCTTTGACTCACAAACTTTTCTCATGAAGGTTTATGATCTACCATTTTATGGAGGAGCTTTTGCTTTTTTTTTAACCATTTTGTTCTAGTTCCTCTGAAAGTTAATGAGGATATATAATGTTTGAGCTCATCTCTATCTCCCTAAAGGAAGTTAAGAGGATCTTCCAAAAAAAATACAAATTTTATCATCTGAAGTTTTTTTCCGTGAAAGTAAAGGCTCCCTCATTCCTGGTTTTGCTCTTCAGTTGTTGCCCAGATGTTGAAAGTTATTGCTTCCACCAGAGGGCACTATTGCTCTTGTGTTGTAGAAGTGATGCTCAGCAGAACCAGGTTTATAAGTGTGCTGTAGCTGGATCCAGATGAACTACAGTTCACGGAAGATGCAGGAAGAGGACACAGCTCTGATCAAATGAGCTGCTGCTTCACCAGAACCATTAGAACCAAAAACTGAACACCATCCAAACACGTTTTCAGGTGCTCTTACTCTGACAGCTGGTTATCTGGATCAGGTGTGATCACTTGATCACAATGTGGACTCATAATATCCTGCAGTGTGTATGGACGGCTACAAAACAAGTAGCTTTTCAGGACCAGGTTGGACTTAAAATTGCCTCTCATCCATAAAGCTTTGAATGAAAGCCATTGACGATGTTGGATGTTGTTCACGGAAGATGCTCCATCACAAGGAAGTTTGGCTCAATCTGCAGATATTTCTGAAATGCTCTAGAGAAGGCTCATGGTTGACGAGCAAACTGTTGGGTTCTCTTCAGTTCAGTTTTGCCGCTCAGATGATTTCAAAAAAGCTGTTTTTCCTGAAGACTCAGGTTTGGTGTTTCCTCAGGGTGGAGCAGCTTTGAATGCGAGGAATGACATTTGATTACAAGCTTCTGTGCCAGGAGGCCACCAATAAAAACAAAGCAGTTATTTTCTCTGGAAAATCTTTGAGATACCAGCTGTCGATCACCTCACTGTGGTTTTCACAGGTAAAGAAAGGTACTGACGGACACACACCTGTGTATATTTTTCTTCTAGGACAAAGAGTTCAGCTACTCCGAGTCAGATCTCCGGAAGCCCAAAAGATTTGCTACTTTCTCTTTTGGCTTGAAAAAGAGGAAGAAGAAGAACGAGGAGATGTTCTCAAAGAGCACATCTGGCCTTGATGAACAAGAGGTGATAACTTCCTAATGCCTTCCAAACCTTGTCCTCATGATTCATCATCTGTGTGTTTTCTGTACAGATCAGTGATCTCTACAGAGGTCATTTATTAAGTAAAACTCAAAGCATGCTGGGAAACAAGATTCCAAAAATCAAACGAACTGTAAGATTATTGGATGAAAATTATTTTAGGAGATTAAGTGCATGTCTGGGAATGACTATGTCCACAGATTGTTGTGTTTGTAGGACATACCAAACATGTCAACATGTCACATAAACTTACAGACTGGAATGTTCTGCCTCGGACTTTCTTCTATGGATTTTCTATAAGTTGGTTAGATATTGGTCAACATTCTTATATTAACGGACTAAAGGATAAAACTGTGGTCGTGGACATGTTGGGGGGAAAAATGTTTCAGGATGGTGTCATCCACATAAATAATTGTCTCAGTAAACGGTCCATTTCTCCAGTTCAAAGCACTTTTACACTTCATATCTTCCAACTTCCAACATGAAACAATGTGACTGCTGATCAAACAGATCACTAAAAATGTAAATTTTCATGTTTATCGTGGTGACATGATACCAGTCATTTTGATACCAGTTTTTCCTTATGACCTGAAGATTGACCTACTTTTAATGGCAGTTTAAGTTTTAAACTCTGTACACACCGCGCTTCAAAGAACCCGTATTCTTGAACATGCATTTAGACCCTGGTATTCACACTGGACCGTCGCTACCCGATACTACAGCATCTCTGCTTGAGGCTTTGTGCAAAATTCAGAAACGGTACAAATCTTGCTCCAGGTTTTTTCTTTTGTAGCTTCATTCCAATATATGAAAGACTTGGTGTCAAATAAATCCGGCTGGGCACAAACTACAATTATTATTTTTTTCCCCCATGATCAATTTTCAAATGGTTGGCCCTACCATGAAGTAAAAGACATTACACATATGTCGCTACCAAATCCAAGTCCCTGATCGGTTAAAGTTCGACCTGGTCTGATGTGTTCAATGACTGTGTGTTTTGAATGAAGGGCCCAGAAAATGGTCTTAAAAATGTGCATAGCAACACGTGAACGTTCAGAGTTTTGAACACGGAAGCCCAAAACGCACATTTATGTGCGTTGATGCAGACTTTTCATTGAACGTGTGTGAACGTCGTCTTATAAGCAGTTTTTTGTTGCTGCTATAAAGTCAGTTTCTTTTTTGACTCTTCTAAGAACATCAGGCTGAGTTCCTGACAGGAGAATCAGGTGGAGCTGTTTTTCTGTGTTCTAAATTCTTCCTCAAAGTTGAAACTGTGGATCTTCTTACAGAGTCTCATGGACCTCGCTGGGAAAAATCTTGGCCAGACTGGCTCGAACCGGCAGTTCAGTTTCTCTCAACCAGAATTGCATTCCAGCTTTGACATCCCATCTCCTCCACCTTTGGCCAAAAACCTCTCTGAATCGTACTTTGCTCTCCCCGACCGTCCGTCTTCCTTGCTCCGTAGCCGACCGCAGTCTGAGGAGCTTCTTACTGACCGTTTCATTGAAGAAACGGTGACGGCGCCCATCGCCTTCATCCCCGAGCTGCAGCTGGAGACTTCCAGCTCAGAAGAAACTTCAAGTTCATCCGGTACCTCTCTAAGGCAAATTCCTGCAAAGCGGCACTCTGCAACATGCACCATTAGTCAGGTTTCCACGGCAACTGAGAAGCCCATCTGTGGTACTTCTGATTGGCCAAAGGCTCCTGGCAGAGAAGGCTCACTTTCTCCAATCTCTGAAAGTGTTGAACAGAATTCCTGTTTGTTCAGTCCAGAAGAAGTTTATGAGGCTCTGTACGACTCACTTTTCCCAAAAAAGTTAAAGCCCCTCCTCTCCACCCCCCCTACCTCCACAGTTGACCTTGCCACAGCCCGGGTTCAAACCGGACTGCATGTGGAACCGGCGTTTGATGACTCTGCACCTCCTAGGAGCCAAGACTCTCTCAGAAATGTGACTTCTACCGAGGAAACCGCAGAGATCTGTCGCTTTGCACCTGCTGAAGATACGAGCACCTCCTATTCAGATCCCAAACTTCACACCGGCAAAGTTGTTTCCCGCAGCGCCATGGTGGTCTCTGCTGGTCGTGGCTCTGCTGCTGCTCCTGTTTCAGACTGCGTCACGTCCCAGAAGACGGGGGCTCGGGTTGCAGTTCCCATTACACAAGCCGAAAAGCGCTCTCCTGACCAGGTTCCTGCTCCGAAGGCTCCAAGGAGGCTTCCGGGCTTGTTGGCGCCAATGGACACGAGCGACAGACCTCTGAGTCCGGTGTACCTGAGCGTGGGATCGGACGAGGGAAGCGCTGCGGAGGTTTACTACAGCGCTCAGGAGGACAACATAGAGGAGAGCGGCGATGAGATGTTCACCGTAAGCGAGAGGCAGGAAAGTTTTCAGGGTGGAAGCATGGAGGACGTGGAAACCAACTCCAGCAGGATTGTTGGTAGGAATCAGGAGAAGGTAGAAGGTCAGAGGTCACAGAATCCTCTGCTGAGTGAAGGAGAGTTTCTTTTAGAACATAAAGAAGGAACTGCAGTAGAAGGAGGAGGAGGGAGGGAGTTAGTGGCGCCTCCTGTTCTGCAGGTAAGCATGATGGAATGCGAGAGTGCCCCGCCCCCCGCTGAGCTCACGGGGGAAGGGTCCATCCCTGAAACAGGAGATCTCGATGCTGAAGAAGCGGCGAGCCTGCAGGGCCCGTTTGTGACTATTATACGAAGAAGCAACCATGACGATGCACCGACCGGTTCTGTGAGCGAGGAAGAGACTGAGATCCTGTCCGCACCGCCACACGGCGAGCTGCCGACTTTGTTGACGGCAGAAGACAACAACGCAGGCTTAGAAGCACGTGTATTGTCAGACACACCTGCTGAGACCCCTCCACTGCATCCAAAGTGGACCTCGGATTGCAGGGCCAGCGTGCAGCAACAGGTGCCAGTAGAGGTGCTTGCTTCACAGGAGGGCTCCAGAGAGGCTGCAGAACAGAACGCAGAGGAGGTCCGAGATCAGCTGGATGACAGGTTAGTCATGACGTCCCGACGGAGGACTGGAGTCCTGTGGTTCTGCAGAGCTGCCAGCTTTAATCATGACTTCAGACTTCACGATTGTGTTGTCATTTTCAATGTTTAGCTCAGAGCCTTTTGGAAACCCAACAAATGCAAAACGATTTCATCTAACGGTGTTATATTTTGGGTTTTTCAAGCATGGGTGTGTTTTTGTGACGTCACAAGCTCCTGGATTAAATTCAACTTAAAAAGCAGCTGATGTTTACAAAAAACATGTATCTAATGAGTCTAGGAAAAAATTAAGACTCAGTTACGTAAAAAAAGATATTCTGCAGGCAGTGAAAATGTAATGTTAGTCTGAATGACTTCCTTTGAACAAATTATTTACAGATTGGTCACAAATAATTGTATTTTAACCAATATCACCACTTTTACCTCCACCTTTTTTAAAAAGTTAGAGTAATAAATTACTAAAATGTTCTTCAGAATCAAACCTGGTTCATTTAAAAGACGAAATGCAGCATTTTTAGCAATGATTCGGTTTCATTACACAAGTTTTAAAGCTGAGCATTTTTAAGCTAATTTAGCGTTTATAATATCACTTTGGACTTGATTAGCATCTTTTAGCAAAGTCTCTTTCTGCTTTTTTCAGTTAACGTTTTTCTACCCTTTTAGCCTCATTAAGTAAATATTTGATTTTTATGACTTCTTTTTGTGCCTGTTTTTACATTTATTTTGATAAGACAAATTCTTGACCTAAATTAGCATTGCACATCATACATTTTTTTGTACTTATTTAGCCTAATTCATAGGATTATGAGCATTTTAAACTCATTTTTATTCCTAAAATCTGGTTTAGCCTTTTTTGAGTCCACATTTTTAGCAACATTTAACTTTCCCGTTGCTGTTTTGTAGGCTACATTTTTTTCAAAAATATTAACTTGTAGCTCTTTTGGCAACCAAACTTTTTGTCTTTTCTATTTAATACATGTTTGTAGCCTGCGTGTTTCAACATGTTATGCTTCACCTCTACATTGTGGCACCTTCTTTAGCTAGTTTAGCATTTGTTGACAACATTTCAACTTCTCTAAGCTTAGCTACTTTAGCATTTATCCTGTAATGGAATATTTTTAGCATTTTTTGTTAGCAATCTTTTTATAACAACTTGCTCTATGTGTTATAAACTTTAATTCGGAGCCAGAAATGAATTTAGCTTTTTGCTTGCACCTTTTTTATTTTATAAATACCGATTTTTGTTAATGTATAAACTTTACCAGCTGAAAAAACACAATATTGAATATCCAGGTATTCTTTTACTATTTATTTTTAACATTATCAAATAACAAACGAATTGGTTTTAGTGTTAAAACGCTTGGTTTTATTACAGTTGTATCACAAGCCCACAATTTATGTTTATTTTAACACAAAACTTCCAACTTAGGAAAAAGATGAACTTGTTTGCGGCCTTGAAAGGTTTTTCAGGCTGCTACAGTAAGGTTTAACACATTACTGTTGCTTTTTACTCCTGAGAAGATCTGATGAAGTAGCTGTGGGAAAATTCTGCTTTTAGTTTCAAAAACTCCTCCGGGCTTCACGATCGGCCTCTACCAGTCCTGTTTTGAGTTCTTCTGCGCAGTACACATTTTAAAACGCTGGATATGACCCAACTGTTCAGATTCACTAAGGGTAAAGCTCCAGGCAGAAGTGAAAAAGTGTGAGGAATGTGCAGCTTGTGATCACACCTTGTGTCGACACACCTGCAGCAAACCAGAAAAGGCGTAAAGTTTGACTTACCACTGCTGTTGTAATGTGCCCCAAATTTGACCCTAAAGTGCTTAAATTGACCCTTCTGAAGAGATCCCAAACCCTATCAAATGCAGTTTGCAGCTTTGATCGTCGGTATCTAAAAGATTTCAAAGTACTGGGGTACAAAGTAATGAAAACTAAAAGACAAATAGCATTGCATTTACTTGGACGTTTGTTTCCAGGAGCAATAAATGTGTCACCATGAAAAACCTGACTTCTTCAGATCAAAACAGCAGGATTTCTGATTTATATTTCTCCTAAATGTTGATTGATTTGATCTGAATTAGAATTGCAATCTTACTAGTCTGTTTTTGTATTTGTTTTAGTATTTTTTTGCTGCTTTTGCTTCCAAAATTTCCACTAGAGTGCAGCAGAGAGGTGTGTCATGTGGGTTGCATAAACTTGCTGTGGCCTCTGAACCTCAAACAGCTTCGGATGCTTGTTGAAAGACGAAGAAAGCCTTTGAAACAACCATGCCTGCCTCCACATTTTTTCAGCTGAGGACACTAAGGCAGGCTTTCATCGCTGAGGATGTTGACGTTACGCTTTGAAGCATCTGATCACAGCTTAGGTCGAGAACCTCCATTCTACCTAAATTCTGCTAAATGTCTTTCTTGTTCGTGGAAAGCAAAATGTATTTATTTTTTAAAATTATAACAAAGAGAAATGGTCCAAAGATCGAGCCTTGATGAACTCCTTTGCAGTGATGAGCTGCAGGTTTTCTTGATTAAACAAGCTCAAGCTCATCAAACATGCTGGAAAAAGCTAATGAGATGATTAGATTCAGAAAAGACATCAATGGTTAAATTCAACAATTCAGTTTTTCTTATATGGTGAGATTAAGCTCTGAAAAAAAAATCTTCATTGAACTGAAAATTGCGTAAAACAAATAACTAGAATAAGGATTTTAACAAGTCTATTAGATACTAATCAAAATGTGATAATGGCTACATAGGATAAAATAAGAGGTTTAAACTAAAGAAAAAATTAAATCACACCTTAAAAAAGCTATGAAATTAGTTTAAAGTTGCTGAAAAATTCTAAAAGGGCTAAATGCTAAATGTTTATTAAGCTTTAAGATTTTGAATTAAAAAGATAGCTTTGATGCTTAAAAATGTTATGAAACTGTAAACAAATGCAAAGTTAGCTGACGAAAGTGTACTGTGATAAGACTGTGTTAAGAGTAATATTTAAGTTTAAATTTATTTAACTAAAACTTTGGCAGTGACATGGTAATGATGCACGTGTTTTCTCTTTTGTTGCATCATCATCGCAATATTGATCACTTATTTTGCACAATCTTCTTTTTTTTCCTCATATTTTCTTATATCGTTCAAAGTCTGATTAAAGTGCAGATTTGATCAGAACTCTTCCAAAACACTCACGTCGACTCGTTCAGAAGCAGAGCTGTTGGGACAATTTTTCTGCTACAGAACGCGAATTGTCATGAATGCGAGAATCGTCACACCATCACGCTCGACGCGTTTTTTACATTCTTTTCTAAAAGTCTCTTTTAGTTTCGAGTCCTGCATGTTCCTCTTTTGTTCTGCTGTTCTGCAAAATAAAACATAAAATAAAACAACAAGTCTTTTTTTTTCTATGTCAAATGTCAGGTTTGAGCAGTTATTTACCCTTAAGGAATAAAATCATTATCTATACGCCGTTAGATATACATTTTAGAGACGGTTTGTTCATTAGTGCAGTTGTCACCTGCTGGCTCCGCCCTCATTTCTACCACCTTTGCTCAGGTTTCCTTTGGAAAGCCTCCTGACATCGGAGTCTGAATCTGCAGCCATGATGAGCAGAGATGTCAGCAACCCCAACACCCCGCTGAGCGCCGGGAGCGTAGAGGACGCCCCCAGCCATGACTTGAACAAAGCGTCCCTGATGAATGAAGTGGATTCTGAGCCGGACTTTAGGTGGAAGAACAGATTTTATGGAGTGACTCCGTATAAACCCAGCAGCATAGACGACTACTCGACTCCCTTCCCGTCTGCAACAGTTGCTATTGGCAACAGTGACTCAGAGGAATGGAGGAGGAGTTCTGAGTGGGAGGAGGAGCCTCCTCCTCCTGCAGGTAAAGGAGACGAGCAGAGGGAGGGGGAGGCAGAGAGCGAGCAGATGCACAGGAACTCGGAGCAGCCAGAGCTCTCCTGCAGCAGCCGAGGTGACTCTCCTTACAGCGGAGTCTTCAGAGCCATCCTGGTGGACCTGGTCCCTGACCCCCCAACCACCCCGGAGTCCCCCGACACAGAGCCTCACATCCAGCAGGACATGGACACCCTAGTGGACACTCTCAGGAGCATGGAGGCCCCTCTGAAGAGGGGGAGCGTGGCTCCCCGTCCACAGGTACCTCCTCCCCAGCATATCTCCTTTCTGCCTCCCATCAAGGAGGACACGACCACAGATGCCCTCCCAAAAAAGCCAGAGGGAAACCTGAACATCCCTGTTGACCTGGGTTTGGGGAACAGCTGCCCTCGTGACGTTCGATCCCCGCTGGAGCTGATGAAGAGTCAGGTACCCTCCTTCAAATTTCTGGTTCTGCATCTCCTGCAGATGTTTGGTGATTTTCTGCAGAAACGCTGGTGTCTTAAATCTACTTTAAAAGTGTTTGTTTATATTTGTTTGGGATGTTTTTTTTTTTTTTTTTTAAAGCCTCTATGACGTCTCTTTTTAGGACCTTCACTCTACAGATGTGAACGGAAATGGACCGTCCACACTGACCACAAGGTCGTCCCGCCTCAATAGCAGCGTTCTGTTCGGTAGCCTAATGTCTACAGAGACCGACAACAAGAAACCTCCCCTTCTTTCCAACCGCAGAAGGTCTCTGCCGGAGACCCGCCCCCTTCTGGGCAATCACGTCGGCTTGGGATCAAAGGAGCAGAGCGAGGGCCAGGCGAACCCGCCCGGGTCCCGGTTGGAGCGCCTCTCCCTCCTCGTGAACCCTTCATCACTTACAAATGGAGGTTACGACTTGAACGCTCCACGAATGAGCATCGGCTCCCCTCCCCTTAATGGAAGCCCCACCCACCTGCTGAGCCCCACCCACCTGTTTAGCCCCACCCACCTGCTGAGCCCCACCAGCCCCATGGACTTCCACAGGCCGCTTGGCATCTCAGACCCTTCGATGTCTGTGCTGGGCCAGAGTTCGAGGGTCTCCAGTGGGGGCCAGACCCCGTTGTTTGGCAAAGTTCCCGCCGTACCTCAGTTCCAGCAACCTGAACCCGAGCAGAACCTACTGTCCAAGTACCGCGCCTTCCCTGATGCCTACGTAAGTTCTTTCATTTTGAAGATGGTTCCCTTTTCACGTCATGTCTTAACCCCCCTGTTTGGATAAAACGCCCCCTCCTCAGGTCAGCCACTGTAACTACGGGTCACCTGCCCCCCTCTTTGGGTCTACTGTCCCCTCTTCAGCTCAGCGATTGTCCTATTTAGTCACTGAAGCAAAGCTGAATCTGATCCTCCAAACCTAAAGTCCTGATGGTTTTGAACTGAGGATCACTTGATCAACTGAACTGTGTGTGTGTTTGTGTGTGTGTTTGTGGTTGTGTGTTTCTGAGAAGTAAATTCAAATCCACTAATTATTTTCTACAGAACTGTGATCTTGTTTAGACTTGCAGCAGCTTTTGTTGACACAAGTTTAATGTCTTTATGTTGTTAGCTTAGTTTACTTCTTAGCTGCTAATATAAAACTTAAGTGTTTTTATTGCCATGTTTTTGCCTCACTAGCTGTGCTTTTATTTTGGCAGACTTAATTTTTTTTTTTTTTCGTTTTTTTTTTCCTACTTTCAACATTTTCACCCTGCGCTGGTTAAATGATGGTTTATTTCAATGTTTTTAGCTTTTTTAACGCAGTTTTAAGGCTAAATTTCCGTCATAAACCTTCATTTATGCTGTATTATGGTCTGATTTAGGGTTTTTATCTTTTAGCATTTGATATGCTCTTCAGGATTGGAGCTGTCCTTCATCACCTTGAGTTCATTGATCATTTAGAGGATTTTTAAAAACAATTCTTAGCTATTAAGTATAATTTTTAAAATGTTAAAATCTTTAACTAGCTTAACATTTGTTTTGAGCATTAAAAGCATTGCTTTTTTTTTGAAGTTATATCTCAGTTTCTTTTCTTGCAGAGCGGTTGCAGTTTGTTGTCACATTTTTGTCTTGAACCTGAACGCAGCATCTTCAGGAATTTGTACTAACCTGAGAACGAAAGAAATGATTCAGTCATACCTGGGGAAGGCAGGAGATTCAAACAAAAGACGTTGATCAACAGCGTTGACAGAGCAGCATCGCAGTCAGTTTGGAGCTGCAGTCATGCGCGATGACAGACTTACGCCTTCATTACACAGCATCACCTCCAGGCGCTCAGCACCTCACCCAGAAATAAATACTTGAGGGGGGGTGTGCCCACACAACAAGGAAGTGTCTATCAGCACCTTCCTCTGCTTCTCTTTTGCTGAGCTTTGTTGTGATTTACCACCTAAAACTCAAAGATGAAAAGAAACCCCTTCAAATTTCATGTTTTCTCTAAAACATACTCATTCAAACTAGCCCATATCATCAACATTCTACCACCTTGCTTAACAGTTAGTTAATGAGATTTAAGGCCAATCAATATCCTTGAGAGAATATTTCTGCCGAGATTCTGTTGCCAAGTGGTGTCATTCTAAACTAAGTGTTTTCCGCACTATAAGGCACACGTAAAATCTTTAGTCTAGCTTAATGTCCCTTAAATGTGTCATTAATTTGAAAATAGACCATCGTTGACAATGCGTCCTATAATACAGAAAATACAGTAATACGCTTGTGTCACCACCCAATCTGTAATGGCTGATCCAATGCTCGAAGCATTTTGCAGCTCATACCGGTTAGAGTATCTCTTGAGACGTTAGCAATAATAGAAACATCTTCAACTGCTTACAATAAAAGGAAAAGTTTATTTTAATATTCACAAAAATGGGGGGAAAAGTATCCGATGATCAACGTACAGCTGAGGCCTAATCTAATTCAAATTGCTTAACTGTTGCAATGTTGCTGACAAGAAGGAAGTGATGTAAAATGTGTGCATGTGGAGTACCAAATGGGTTTTTGGTACATATTAAAACAAATGTTTTATGGAAAAGATCTTAAGGCAGTTTGGGAAAATAAGTTTGTAAATTAATGTTTACATTTAATTACAATTTAATTCTGGATTTTGCTACTTTTTATGATATTTTTTCATTTCTTGTATGTTTTTAAGCTACCTTAACTTGTGGCTACTTTGTGGTAAAACTCTGGACACTTGCTGCTCTTCTGCAGCTTCTGCATTTATCTCTGGCTCATTTCTTTTTCATGTGGCCGCAGCAGTTGTTTTTTTTTCTGCAGTTCTAAAGGTTAGCTGCGTAAAGGAAGCCGTCCTCATTGCAATCTTGTTGCTGCAGGCGTCTTTTGGCGCCCGCCCTTTACCTCATTTGCATGAAAGAGTTTGGCATGTCTGACATTTGTTTTCTCATCGCAGAGGCATGTTCTTTCAACAACATGACAAAGTGGCAAACCAGACCTGCAGGACGGTCATTCTCTTTTATGAACAAATGTCAAATGTGAAAGGGAAAAAAAAAACAACCAAAGCAAAGCGTGAACCAGAACAAGCACGCTTTGCCAAGGCAGTGAAACTGGAGCTGCGGGTATCTGTAGATGGAAACATGATCTCGATTGTGGTTGTGTCCTGCGGAGCCCACACAAGGCAAAGACATTTGAGACACACAATCACGAAGAAAAAACTGTCTTTAGGCAGCCGTGATGTCTGTCTGGGAAACGTTTCACTTGAAGTTGACAGAGAAAGATGCTCCCATTTTCCTTCGCCTGGTCAAACTGCTGCATCCGACAGTGTTGGAGAAACAAAGTTGCATTTTTATGTGAAGGATGACTCAACCTTTATCCTTTAAACCAGTGGTCCCCAACCACTAGTACTGATCTGTGGAAGAAATAATACATGATTTTGTTTTAAATCCCAAAAATCTTTTATTTTGAAAAATAACTGGGTTCTCTCAGCTACACCTTCGATCACTGGAGTGTGGTCACGGTCTGAACGAGCTCTTATTCTGACAAATCTTTTGGTTTGAAAATTGACCAGATTCACTTGAGTCTAAAAGCAGTCCAGATGATTCCCACATACCGTACCTGTCTGCATAGAGATGTGACTTTCATGAACGAATCTAATCTTTTGAACGGGTCAGTAATAGACTCCTGATCTGCTGGGAACCGTTCTTTATCTCGTTCTTTTGTCCTCTCTCCCCTCAGTTTGACACGTTCACATAAAAATTCAAACAAGCTCATCCATTCAGATGCACATTTCACAAAAGTTTCATAAAAGTCATGCAAGTACCTCCACGAAAAAAGAAAAGGGGAGCAGAACATGCAGCGAGTGGGGCGGAGTTGGGGGGTGAAGGAGGAGAGAAAGGGGGAGGTGGGGGTGGGGGGCTCAGGCTTGTTTTTGAGGTGCAGTCATGAGTTTGAATAGTTTCTTATTGAGTATTAACAATAGTTTTTTTGGTTACATCTTGTTACTATAGTTACGTTTTTTTTTTTTTTTTTTAAATGAGATGATCTTATAATAGTAAAATAAACTTGTTTTAACCACTCATGACACGACACTAAATTAAGGGGTTTAATTATGTTTTTTCATCAGTCCTACAAAATGCACATGTCAGATGATTGAGACAAATGATCAAATCTATTGTCAGAACTGTTTATTATTAAGTTTACAGCACATCTTCTTGCTCAAGTATACTGTTGCTTTGTGATTGCACCCCTCCAACACATACAACCCGATGTTTTCCAACAAAGTTTAATCAGAAAAAATGTTTGTTTGTTGACATTTCTGAAGATTTCCTGAGTTTATCTTCGGCATCTTGCGACCATATCTGAACTGCTCTCTCTGCACTGATGCTATATAAACTAAGCTGAGAGATTTAGAAGATGAAATCCTCAGGTTTGAGATGTTTCTTTTGTGATTGCAGCTCACCAAAGAGAAGGAGCACGGAAAGCTTAACCCCCGTCCTGGAAAGGTGAGTCTCCACGCAGATCGACCAATAGCATAGGACACGCACCAAACCAACACCAAACACTGTACACCCCATCTTTAATTTTAAATTAATCCAAGAAATGTAATGACGTGTAAATCCATCTTAATTAATTCTAAAGATGCTAAATTATATACGTAGGAAAACAATATTTAAAATATTTGGTTTCAAATTTGGTAAAAATGTTAAGCCTAATGTTGCTAAGTGCTGCTAATATGATAGCTTACATGCTAGCCATGCTAAACTTGATGTAAGATGCTAACATAAATACTTTTGAAATGGATATCAATGTTTTGATTTCTGAATTAAAAAAAAAAAAAAGTAAAGCTTTATGTTGCTAAGTGCTAGTGTTAAAAGTTTACATGCTAATCTAAGAATAAGATTCAAAATTTAATACTTCAGAAAACAAAATAAATTCTTTGAGCTTCAGAATTTACATATAATATAAAGTTTCCTAATGTTCCTAATTCATAATTTTAAAATCTTAAAAGTAATGTTGCTATACACTGCTAATTTGTAAGCATTTATGTTTGTCATGCTAAACTAAGATGCTAGTTTATACACTGTAAAAAATGTTTGTGATCAGAAATTCCAAGAAACTTTAAGTCTAATGTTGCTAGGTGTTTCTAATTTGATAACTGGGATGGTAGTTATGCTCATTTAAGTTTAAGGTTCAAGATGCTCAATAGAACATTTTTTTTTATTTCATAAATTGTGTAAAACCTAAAGTTCTGCTAAAATGATAGCCTACATGCTCATCAAGTTTAAATCACTCAAAGAAAAACGGAAGAGCTTTTTCTGCTAAAGTGTAAATAGCTGAAGAATCCTCAACAGATCAGGTTCTGAAGTTTGATCACATTGACTCTAAGAAGCTTCCTTTTTCCTGCCAGTGTTTATAACTGCATTCAAAAACGAGACTTGAATTTCACTGCAGAAGCTCCTCAGATAGTCTACCATTAGTAAACAGGTGCATAGATAGTGAATCTTCATGATGTAGTACTCCCAGGAACCTCTTCTGAAGCTCTGAAAGCTGCTTGTACAGAGTTCTGCTGCATTGCTTCTCTCAAAAACCTAAAATAGTTCAAAGCCCGTTGTTCATAGGAGCTTCTGAAATCATTTTCTCCCTTCCAATGTCAAAAAGGGCACACTTTTATTTGTTTCCTGTATATGATTATCTTTAAAATGTCAGGCCTGCTTGGTCTTGCTGCTGCACAGCACGTTCCTGTGGAGCAGTTTGAAGGTAGATGCCTCCCTGGCTGCAGGGCCTTAATGCTCTTTGCATGTTTGCACTCAGGCTGCTTCATTAGTGCCAAAAGCCTGGCGCTCTCAATCCAGCAGGTTTGTGAGCTGCTCTGACACTGCAAATGGCTGAGTAGACGATGTAGCTCAAGCAGTTTGACCTCAATCAGCTTCAAACTCCCACCCCGATCATCATTATTTTGAAAGCGTTCGCAGTGCTCTTTTTATTAGGATTTTGCACCATTGGTGCAGAGCAACCCCGCCCCCTCTTTTCCTTTTTCATCACATTGGGTCTTTTATAATCACAATCTTAACTTTCTTTTCCTCTTTCTTCCACTAGATGTTCATCTATGACCGGCCGGGGATGTGCGGCGAGCGGTGGGAGGTTCGTGGTGATGTCTGTGATGCTACATCCTGGGAACTGCAAGAAACCATCTCCATCAGGGTGGTCCGTGGAGGGTGAGGATCCTCACTCCAGTTTGTTTTTCTGTTTACTCGGCTGTTAGGGAGGAACCAAATCCTCTAGAATGGTTATTCTGACAAATGCAAAAGCTGTTTATTTTATGTCTGTGATTTTGGCTTCATGGAGCCAGCAGGTACTTACTGTTTTGACGCCAGTGGAGAGCAGTCAAGCTGTTCAGTGACAGACTGTCTAATCGTCAGCACAGAGGTTGCTGAAAAAAACAGCAGAATGCCGGCCCTCAAGGCCTGCAGTCCGCCTCCTCTGCCTTATCTGATGGCTTACATGCTAGCGGTGCTAAACTTAGCCTAAGATGCTAAATAATACTCTCCCACTAGCTTACAGCCTCTCACACCTCCAACCTAACATTGCTGACGCACATTTAAAAACACATGATTCTGGTTGGTGGTGTTGATCTCAGACAACATGAAACCTGATTTATTCCAGTTTAAAACCATCTCCAGATGTAATCCCCACGAAGGAAACTATTCCCGTCTTTGTCCTTAAGCCTCGGAAGCTTCACTGCAGGAGTACTTTTCTTCAATTGGAAGAGTTCCAACACTAATCAAATTTAGCCTGGGGATTTTTTTCCCTCAAATTTTGATCCACCTTTATTCAGACATAACACCACCTCGCCCAGTTTCCATCAAAGTCAAACTCAGAGCCTGAAGAGCCGTTCCTGAGAGCTGGAGTCAGGTCAAAACAGGCCGGAACGCACGCAGCCTCCTCCGGTGACGAGCACGGACGCTCGGAATCTCCATAACAATGGCTGGGATACAAAACCACCTCTCTGAAAAAGTGCCTTTTTCCAGGAAATGAGGAAAATGTTTGAAATATTCCAGTTAATGCTGATGGGAGTCTTTTGTCATGTGACCTTTATATCTTAAAAAGGGCAGGATTTTCCTGCAGATTCACGTAAAATGTAGAGTTATCCTTGTTCCCACCATTTAATGTCAAATCTAAAACTTTTCAGACAGGTTTTGGCCATCGTTAAGCTCCAGGTCTTCTGAGAGGTTTTTTCCAGTCGTTGGTGGTCGCTGAGTTCCTTCCTGATCTTCACTGAAGCTGAACATTTTTCTTTTAGGTGGGTGCTGTACGAGGAACCCAACTTCAAAGGGGAGAAAATTGCCCTGGATGAGGGCGACGTCGAGCTCACCTGCCCCTTCGACCCCCTAGAAGAGCCGCAGGAGAACGGCGTTGAGGACAAAGAGAATGACGGAGAAACGGACGGGCCGATGGAGAGCACGCCGGCGCGGAGATTCATCATCGGATCCATACGCAGAGCTGTTAGGGTGAGACGGCGCTATGCATCCCCCTCTTCAGAAAATGTGGGCAAAAACATGCTGACAATCTCAGTGATGGAGCTTTTAGAATTTGAATTTATAAAAGAAAAAAGCAGTTTACATGAAAATTAATGGTTAGCACTTTGGACTTTGATCCAGTGATCTGAGTTTGGCTGCATGGTGGTGCAGTGGTTAGCGCTCTTGCCTCACAGCAAGAAGGTTCCCGGTTCAAGTCCTGGCTGAGAGACTTGAAACAGTGTCACCAATGGGGGACCTTTCTGTGTGGAGTTTGCATGTTCTCCCCGTGCATGCGTGGGTTTTCTACTGCTTCCTCCCACCGTCCAAAAACATGCTTCAATATTGGTTACTCTAAATTGTCCCTAGGTGTGGACGTGAGTATGCATGAGTGTGTGACTGTGGCCCCTGCAACAGACTGGCGACCAGTCCAGGGGTGTCCCCTGCCTTCGCCCATGAGTAGCCGGGTTAGGCTCCGGCAGCCCCGTGACCCCGAAAGGGATTAAGCGGTTCAGAAAAAAATGAATACATGAAAAATAGAAACATTTGGTTTTCTTTTATTTACAAGAAGTGTTTTCTCCTAGAAGGATGGACAAGACTTTCTTTTAATCCTAAAAAGGAGAAGGTGGAATTAAATACCAGCAGAAATGGGTGTGGTTTTATCTAGAACATTTTCTCCAACACGAGCACATGTACTTTTGTAGTACTAGAGCCTTCAAAGCAGGAATGAATGTAAAAAAGGTTTAAAATATTATTAAGAACAGAAGGTTTAATCCAGAAGATTTTTCTACTTTTGTCTTGAGGTCAGTTTTTTCTTCTCTAGAACAGAGTTGGCTCAAAATATTGTGATGTAAGATACTGAAGTGTTAGCTAATCTCATTTACCTGAACTCTGATGGCAGGTTTGCCATGTTCAAAAGGAGACTTTAGTGTCTTGAAAAATCCTCCAGCGAATGACAGGATGTGTTGGTGTTCTCTTCAGGACTACAGCGTTCCTCAAATCAGCCTGTTTCCTGAGGAGAACGCTGAGGGGAAGAAGGTGGTCTTCAGGGACACGTCAGAGGACGCCAGGATTTTTGGGTTTCCCATCAAGGCCACCTCCATCATCGTCAACGCCGGGCTGTGAGTGACCCCACAGAGTAGTTTGTGTGTTTAGCCGCTCAGAGAATGACCACTCTTCTCTTCTGCTCCTCAGCTGGCTTGTGTTTCCTGAACCTTTTTTCCAGGGCATCCCGCGGATCCTGGAAGTGGGGGGGTATACCAACCCAGCAGCCTGGGGAGTAGAAAAGCCTTATGTAGGTTCAGTCCATCCATTGAAAGTGGTAAGAGGCTCAAACACGAACAAAATTACTTTTTTTTTTTTTTTTTTGTGGGATACAGGGCTGATGAATGTATTTCTTTGTTCCCGTCAACAGGGGGAGCCGAGAGTAGAAAACATGACAGAACCAAAGGTGAGAACGGCAGACCGTCTCTCTGCAGCAGCAGAATCTCTGGAGGGGTTCTGATTGTTGCGCTCCGTTTGCAGATGGTCATCTTCGATAAACCATACTTCAGTGGAAAGTCTCGCACCATCACTGCCAGCCTGAGAGACTTCATCTCCAGAACCGACAGTCAGCAGACCGTCTTCATGGGCAGCGTGGGGTCACTCAAGGTCCTAGGAGGAATGTGAGTCCGGTGCAGGTTAGATGCAGACAGGGGGCGCCGCAGCAACAGGACTCATCTGTGTGTCCTGTGCTGCTGCAGCTGGGTGGGCTTCCAGAAGGAGGGCTTCCGCGGCCACCAGTACCTGCTGGAGGAGGGCGACTACCAGGACTGGAGAGTGTGGGGCGGCTGTGACTCGGAGCTGCGCTCCGCCAGGATCATCCGTGCTGTAAGTTACCAAAGGAACGCTACGCGCACTGTAAACACTGCGGCTAACAGAATTACGGCTGCAACAGAAGAGAGAAAATCTATATGTCTAACTGCGTAATATTACAAAAGTAAAAGTTCCGATTTTAGATATCATTATAGAATTAAACCCCATATGATCATAAACCATGCAGGGCACGACAGAAGGACCAAATGAACAACATCTGTTCTGCAGTTTTATTACTTTTACAAATCCAGAACATCATGTCACTGAACCTGAACCTTATGTAGAAAAAACCAGAACTGATTCCAGGTGTTTCATTGCTCAACTTTTCTTTTATCATTTGTTATTTGTATGATATTTCCCAAGAAAATGTTTAGTTTTTACATTGTTTTCAAGGAAGTGTTTCCAAAAAATGATCTGATTGGAAGGACTCTATACCAATCAGGTTTGAGCACCTTGTCTGTGATTGGCTGGTTTTGTGGCACATTTCTGATGCTAAGCTCAGAGTGGAGACCATCGACTGTAAATGAGAACTGGACTGAGAAAGTGACGTCATTGATAGAAACGACTTGCTTCCAGATTATGTTAGAAAATAGAGTTGCTCTCTCTTTAAAAAATCTGGGTGATGTCTAACAAAGAATCTGTCAAGAATTTCTCGTGATTCTGTTAGGGGTAAAGTCTTCCCAAAATAGAGCAGGAAGGGACATCTGAATAACCAGTGTCAGAACCTGCAGTCATTAACGCTGCCCGTTAAAAACAAAACCAGCCAAAGTTTAAGAATAACTTTTTGATAAGGGAAACGGGTGGGCTGATAGCCTCCTCTCTGGGAATTGGGATGTGTGACAGGTCACGTACACAAACCTATAAGAACTGAGACTAACAGAGGTTCGGGGGCTTCTTCCATCTGACTGGGTTAACTCAGTTTGGGCTCCGATTGATGATCAATTCTGAAAATGAAGATCTTCTGAATTTATTCTTGAATAAACAGACCCTTTAAGCAGACAGCAGATTCCAGTTTTTTCTTGATTCAGAGTTCACTTTTTTCCTCAACATTTCAACATAAAGTCAGTTCAGTTGCCATTGGTTTTGCGATGCGGACGCCGCCATGTTGGAACCTAACTATGTAAGTGAACAGTGACTGCGAAGCCGCTTACGACGTGAGACCGCCGACTTTCGAGCCATCTTTTTGGTCCGTTTTTAACTATCACTACAGAAAGAAAGATCGTGAGAATTAGCAAGAACGTTTTGAAGAACGGCAGGAGAAATAGTCCTATGGGGAGGGTCCAGTCAGTCCAGTTCTCACATACAGTCGATGATTGAGAATGCGAAGAAGAGAGCCGGAGGTCACCACTGATGCAAAAAAAAAACAAACCATGAAACATGCCTTCAGCTCTGTGAGATTTGAAGTCTGTACATGAAGTTTATGTAGCAGGACTCAATGTTATCACCTCATTTAAAAGCATGGTGGTGACGCCATCATCATAAGTAACTTCAGGTATTTTAATGACTTACTGCAGGACCTCACAGACCCCATGATTTTGTTGTACGAGCTACCTGAGGAGGAGGAGGAAGAGGAGGAGGGTATGCTTGAAAACACCCTTGAAGGCGTGGAGGCCATTCCAGACGTGGAGTTGCTTGGTTTCAAAACCTCAACGCGCTCTATCCACGTCATCAACGGGGCGTGAGTTCTCGTTTTGATGGTTTGTACGGAGGCGTCGGAGGCGGTCAGGTATCCTCACAAATGTCCTTCCTCCTCTCAGCTGGGTGGCTTACTCCCACGTGGACTTCTCTGGGAACCAGTACATCCTTGAGAAAGGTTTCTATAGCAACTGCGCAGACTGGGGATCTCAGGACTCGCGGATCTGCTCGATCCAGCCCATCCGGCTAGTAAGGAACAGTCGGATCCTCAGAACATCTGAATATATTTACAGAAAATTCACCATCACGTTGTTGTGTTTTTAGACCCCACCGAGAAAGATGTTGAAGATGGAGGTAAGAGCAGAGTCTTTTACTCCAAGTTGTCCTAAAATGTGTGGCTTTGAAGCCCAATGTGGAATTTCCATACCAAAGATGATGCATGTGGTACTTTCACAACGTTGTACGTGGAAGACTGGGTCAGAACAAAGTCTAGAAGGTAAAATGACATCTGAAGGATCAGAATTGAGATCCACACAACAGGAGAGAAAAAACACCTAAGAACATGAGATGATACTCACCAATCCAGACTGACCGTCTCTTCTTTGTCAGATCATCCTCTACTCTGAGCCAGACTTCCTGGGTGAGTGTCACATCCTGGACAAGAACCGTGAAGTTCTGCCTCAGAAGTTCCAGGCCAAGTCCTGTCGAGTGTTAGGAGCAAGGTGAGCAGCACAGTTAGAGGTGGACAGGTCAGGCGTGTGGAAGGTTTGAACTCTTTCACGTATGATGGTCACAAATGTTCTTGCGTTCCAGCTGGGGGCTTTATGACCAACCACACTTCACTGGAGACTTGTATGTTGTATCTGAAGGAGACTACCCCAATTTATTTAGCATGGGCTGCCCTCCTAACTTCTGCCTCCGCTCCGTCAAGCTGGTGCCCCTAGTAAGGAACCGGTTGGATGTTTGGATGAAAAGCGGCGTGGTCTGACCTTCAGCTGAACGTTCTTGTCTCCGTGTTCAGGTGTTCTCGGTACCCTCCATATCTCTGTTCAGCCTGGAGTGTCACGAGGGCCGGGAGATTACCCTGGACTCTGAGATCTTCAGCCTGGTCCAGGAGGGCTTCAACAGCCACATCCTCTCTGTCAGGGTCAACAGCGGCTGGTCAGTATGACGGTGAGGGTGTCCAGGTGTCGGTTGATGGAAGCTCACCCTCCTAACTTCCTGTGTTTTGCAGTTGGGTTGTATGTGAACACAGCGGCTACAGAGGGCGCCAGTTCCTGTTGGAACAGATCGAAATCACCAACTGGCCAAAGTTCAGCTCCCTGGACACCATTGGCTCCATGTTCCCCATCAAACAGGTCCGTCCACTGGTTCATTTGTCAGCAAGCGCTTCTTGTCTGGACACAAGTCACACCCTCCTCTTTTTTTCTGTCAACTTTAGTCAGGTCTTCACTAAAGCTCTGGTAGACGGTCCTCTAGCACACAAAGACGAGGTTCTGCTCTTCTAGACGAGTCCAGACTTTACTTAAAATTAAAAAAATCAACGAGCGATAAAAACATTGACAGTATCAGTGTTGCCGGTCGTCTGAAGGCATATTAACTAAACGGTGGAGCGTTGCACCTTATCTCTCACCCTAAATGTGATGTTGACCCACAGCAGGTTCTCAAAGCTGACCATAGATTGCTAGTAGGAGTCCACATGACTGTAGATCTGGGAAATCTCTCCCTCCAGTCCTCAGAAAACAGGTGTTTTGGGAAGTGAATTGCTTTGATGATTGACGTATTTCCTCCTTCAGAGGCGATACTTCTTCAGATTGAAAAACGTGGAGAGCGGACACTTCCTGTCCATCCAGGGAGGCGTGGACAAAATGAAATCCGGTCGTGTGGTGGCGGCGCCAGAGGTGGAGCCTCTGACCAGCATCTGGTATTACGAAGACGGGCTGCTCAAGAACAAAGTGAGGACACTGGAGGCAACACGATATTCACATAAACTTCACCCAAGAGTCACACAAAGTTCCGTATGGATCCACTTTTGTTTTGCAGTTGGCGCCGTCCATGAGCCTACAGGTCATGGGTAACGTGGAACCAGCAGCTAAGGTGGTTCTGTGGAGCGAAACTCGAGAACCGATCCAGACATGGACCGCTAAGATGAAAGGACTCATCCGCAGCCTCACATTCCCCGGCTTTGTGCTGGATGTTAAAGGTAAAGGTTAAAGAATGACCAGACAAGGAAACGCTCAACGTTTTGTCTTTGTCCTTTAAGAAAAATCTTAATTTCGAAAGCGCCGCTCACAAGCTAAAAGGACAAAGATTTATAAACCGTAAAGCACAGAAACATGAAAATGACATTCAAACCCAGACGTTAAGATGGGAGCTTCAAACGAGTCTCATTGAGTTTTGGTTTTATCTTAGCGTTTCCTTTAGCATTTTGCTAGGTTTTTTTTTAAAGCATAGTTATTTGTTTTTGGTAAAATGGTTAATGCTGAATTCACACTGGACTACATCTACCGGCCAGCAAAGCGAGCTCTGCCGGACCCTGGGTGGCGCACTGTCCACCGGTGATTTCCCGCCGATTGAGTCACTGAAAACATCACATGCCCAAAGCTGACTCCCTGATTGGTTCTGCGTTTGCTGCCTAAATCGCACTGCTGCTAGACTAACGTGTCGCGCCGCAGGACCCGTCTTAACATTGAAACTCGACGGCCCTGCAGTGCGAATCGCATCCTGTGTAAATACAGCTTTAGAATTGTAGTCGATGTTTTAATTAACACTTTGAATCAGTGTTATTCTCATTAACGCCGTACACAGTGACAAATTTGAGAAATAATACTGACTGCCTAATTTATTTTTTAACGGTTTGTTGTTGTTTTTGGTGCTAACCAGCGATTTAGCATTTAATTCCTTTTACAATAGTAGCTCCATTAATATAGTTAGCATCTTTAGCATTGTTACATTATTTTTTTTTAGCGGTGCTAAATACTAAAGTAGTTGAACCTTCAACCCCCGAGCTTTAGCTTTAGTGTTCACGTTCTTTAAACTAGCGTAACCGTAAGCCATTTTCACAATGAACAAAAGTTCAGTGGTTTTTTAAAGTGGAGAAAATCAGCTAGTTTTACTAACTTTAAATTTGACTAACTTTGCTAACGTAATGTGAAGCATAAACTGGAAAAAAACTGTCAGAATCAGCCGATGGTGTGAACGGTTGAAGAGTTCCGGTAGTTCAAAGAGCGTGTTTAGGTGTCGCCGGTGACATCCCCGGTGTGAAAGAGTTAAAGACTCACTCCAGTAAAAATTGGGTTTTTAACATGTTCTTGTAGCATTTTCCCACGATGGACAGATATAAAATAATTTAGGATTAAAACTGCATTTCTGAGTATGACTTTTTCAAATTGTGTTTGATCAAAGGCAGATGAAAATTCGTGGTTTGAAAAAGCTCGGGTTTGTGATCAGGAACTACCATGGGCAGCCAAAGTCTTTTATCCGTTAAAATTCTGATCACTTACAGACAAATGGATCCACTAACGTCTTCATTTTTCTCACGCGAGCTTCCGTCTGAATCAAAACTGTACGGCTGCATAGCTTCGATATTGGTCGCCATTTTCTTTGCTTTGCTTGAGGTTGTGAGGAGCTGTAAGCTAGCAGTAGAGAGTGCTAACAAAGGAATGATGGGATATCACAGTCCTGCCAACAACTCAGAGGAAAATTTTTGATTTTAGCCAAAAAAAAAAGGTCCTTTCCGGCATTGAATGACGCTATCAAACTGTTTTTTCAGGCGGTAAGAGCTACGATCAGGATCACGCAGTGATTATGCCAGAGAATGAGGAGAGGCCAAGTCAGCAGTGGGAGATCGAGCTGCTGTAAACGTCTACAGGATCGGTGTTCCTCTAAATGCAGGGAGGCTTCATGAACACTGAAGCAGCACAAATGCGGAACGCTCAAGAGAACCGTTTCTAGATCTGCGCTCATTATTTTCACTCGTATGAACATCAAGGAAGCAGTAAATGGATTTGTCAAATCTGGAAATATTCAAAGCAGAATCTGCGTCTGAGGGGTCAGAGCTTCCTGCTTCCCTTAATTCTGCATGAATGAAGCCAAAAAAAATGTGTGTTGATGGGAGGCTGGGTCTCATGTTATCATGCTGCACTTAGTAAACGCTACATGTTGATATTTGCTGATATTCTGTTACAAATTGTATAGAAAATGAGGGGTTTTAAATTTTCAATAAAGTTTATATTCGAGGATTTATCTCTAGTTAGTTTTTCTTTTCCTGTTCGTCTGCTGCTGTTTGAATTCTTTTTTTTGCATTCATAATAATGGGAAGTTAACTTTAACACAATTAGCTCGTAGGACCCAAGAGGGGGTGGGGATGAAGTTTTCCATCACACATTTGATTGTGTTTCATCACCTCCTTACATTTCTGTTGACAGTTTTGGCGATTTGCAGCTAAATAAACATTTCATCAGGTTACTGCTACAGAAGAGCTACGTCTCACATGATCTGATCACTGCAGGTTCAACTTTTTTTTTTTTTACAAATGGTTTCAACCATTTGTGCAAGTACGGTGGGGCAAAAAAAAAAAAACCCCAATTGTGCAAGTTCTTCCACTTAAAAATATGTCATCATTGGTATACCTCAACTGTGAGACAAAAGGATAAAAAAAAGCCAGAGAATCACATTGTCTGATTTTTTTTTTTTTTAAGAATTTGCAAATTATGGTGGAAAATAAATATTTGGTCACCGACAAACAAGGAAAATTTCTGGCTCTCACAGATCTGTCACTTCTGTAAGAGGATCCTCTGTCCTCCAGTTGTTGCCCGTATTAATATCACCTGTTTGAACTTATTAATATAAAAGACTCCCGTCCACAACCTCAAACAGTCACACTTCAAGCTCAACTATGGCCAAGACCAAATAGCTGTCCAAGGACACCCGAAACAAAATTGACCTGCACAAGGCTGGGAAGACTGAATCTGTAATAGATAAACACTTGTGTGAAGAAATCAACTGTGGGAGCAACGATTAGGAAATGGAAGAAATACAAGACCGATGATAATCTCCCTCCATCTGGGGCTCCTCGCAAGATCTCACCTCGTGGGATCAAAATGATCAAAAGAACGTGGAGAGCAAAAATCCCAGAACCACATGGAGGAACCTGAATGACCTGCAAAGATCTGGGACAAAAGTAACCAAGGATACCATCAGAAACGCACTACGCCGCTAGGGACTCAAAATAGCTCAGAGGAGCTTTTTAGTTAGAACTCTACTCGTCATGCTTTGGAGAACAAAGACTGCTGAGTTGCATCCAAAGAACACCCTACCTACTGTAAAGCACGGGGGTGGAAGCACCATGCTTTGAGGCTGCTTTTCAGTAAAGGGACCAGTGCGACTGATCCGGATAAAGGAAATAATTAAATGGAGCCATGTATCGTCAGATTCTGAGTGAAAACCTCCTTCCATCAGCAAGGGCACTGAAGGTGAAACATAGCTGAGTTTCAACGATCCCAAACACACTGCCTTGGTAATGAACGAGTGGCTTGGTCAGAAGCATTTCAAGGTCCTTTAGTGGCCAGTCTACAGATCTCAACCCCATAGGAAATCTTTGGAAGGAATTGAAAGTCTGTTGTCCAGCGACAGCCCCAAAACGCCACTGCTCTAGAGGAGATCTGCATGGAGGAATGGGCCAAAATACCAGCAACAGTTTGAAAACCTTGTGAAGACTTACAGAAAACATTTGACTGCTGTCATTGCCAACAAAGGGTATATAACAAAGTACTGAGTTTAACTTTTGTTATTTCCTTAATACTTATTTTCCACCATATTTACAATAAATTCTTTAAAAATCACACAATATGATTTTCTGGACTTTTTTTTCCCTCTTTTTGTCTCATAGTTGAGGTATACTTATGATGAAAATTACAGGCCTCTTGGTGGCTGACGTAATACTTTTCTGCCCCACTGTGTAGGTATGAAGTGCATTAACCCCTTCATGCCATGTGTTGCTAATTTTGATTTACGTTAAATCCTGGAGTCAATTTAGAATCACTGTGACAGAAAAAAGCATTTAAGTATATTTTTGTAAATAATTGAAAAAATTCCATATTAATGAAGCTTTAAAACCTAATGTAAAATTAGCCAGATTTTAGCCACATCTGCAGTCCCCTGGCAGAGTATTGATTAAATAAAACAGTTTTAAGAAGATTTACGAATAGAAAACATAGCGAAACAACAAACTCCAAGTAGAAATACAGTAAAGAAACTAAATCAAATGTTTTTGAATCAGTGTCTGTTAAGTAACATTCTGAGTTCTGGTCAAATGTGATTACACTTTTGAGAATTCAGAAACCACAGTTTCAATTGTTTTGAAACCGGCATGAAGGAGTTAAATACTTAATGCAATACTGTTGTTCACCATCAGGTGGTGGTGTTGGGCTGTAGTTGTTGCTGCCAAGTCTCACTTCATTTGGACACTTGATGTTCATGTGGCCATAAAACCTTTCCTTTACCAAATGGAGCTTTTAAATATTTACAAAAATGTAATAGTTTTCTATATGTCATCATTTTAACTTCTTAACTTTTGACTGCAGCACATATGTTCCTTTCAAAATAAAGGACCCTAATCAGATCCTGCTGCAGCAGATTTACTTGAATTAAAAATGCAAGAAAACTAAGTCAAACATGACATTTTCTATCATTAGGAGATGCAGCCCCTCCCCAGAATTCAGATTTTTTCTTTTTGGCCAGTCGCGACAGCCGCTCAATTCACATCTAAACCATTGACTGTAGACTGAGCGCCTCCTGCGTGAATCGTGTGGTGTGTAAGCACCTTCAGGTTGCAGAGCTTGATGCGTTTTTGCTCTTCAGCTGCTCTTTTTAGGGGTCACTACATCTGCCTCCATCTCATTCCATCCTCTGCATCCTCCTCACTCACACCAACACAACCTCATGAAGGTCCTGGTAACTCTAAACAGTCTAAAAAAGAAAAAAAAGAAGTACTGCAGAAATTCATTTATTCAAAAAAGTTTGATTTTTTCTTTTTGTGTTAAATAAAAATCTGAATTTGGGACCGAAATGACAATTCCTTACAGGCATGTTGTTTTTAAACTGAAAGTTTGGTCAGTAAAGTTGTGGGGAACGCATGTTCTTCCTCCAGAACTGCTGGTTTTTCAGGTTCTGAGGTTCTACCTGCTGCTCTGCTTCATGATGAAACCGTTCTGTTGGTCAGTCTGCGTTCTTCATCAAAGCTACAGAAACAAATCAAAACATCGATCCTGGAGGCGATCTGTGCTGCAGTTTCACCTCAGATGAACTCTTGAGATGAACTGAAGAGGTTTGGAGTTTTCCGGAGGCCTGAAGCTCTGCTGGATCATTCCGGTTTTCCCAGAGTTCAATCTGAGCTCAGAGGAAGTTGGGATTTGTGGCAGGAAAAGGTGGGAGCGGCGGCGGGCGCACTGGCAGGCGATGAGCGAGCGCCACGGGAATGAAGCTGTGAAAGACAAAGGCAGAGATAAGCCGGACGTCCCGGGGTCGGGCAGCAGCGCTGCTCCTCCCCAGGAGATCCCAGAGGACCTGGAAAGCCTTTAGCTGCTTCATCTCCCTCCTCTTCCTCCTCCAAACGCCTGAGCGCCTCTGGCCTCTCAGGTCCTCCTCCTTGTTTACTCTGGTTCCTGCATAATGCAGGGATTAACTCCTCAAAGCCGCTTTGAGCCACGAGAACAACTTCACCAAGAAGGAACTTTCTCCTTCACACCGATTTGGTGGAGGACCGACTCCCCTTTATGCGGCTTTAGCCTCTGAGGACGGTGGGAGGGGGGCGTCGTTGGCTCCTCTGCCTCCTCTGTGCTCCAGAAGGAGCTGCTGCTCCTCTAAGATTCACCTGGTCTTCTGTTAAAAACCCATAGAAACAGTTTGGTAAATAAAACAGTTTGTTTTCAGCAACCGATACAAATAAAGGCGGAGCCAACGCAGAACCTCAGGTAAGTAGTAATCTGTTCATATTTCTATAGCAACCACTCTGGCCAATCAGGAGTGAGCGTGATGGAAGACCACAGCTCTTCCCCCTGAAAGTGGACGCAGGCTCAAGAGAATCTGTCAAACGTTTCAAACTCAGTCCAGTTCTCATATACAGTCAATAGGCATCACCACCATCCAGATGCTGCCCCCCTCCCCTCCCCTTCAGAGGAGGCCAGTGTGTATGCAGATGAGTGGCGTGGGTGTGTGAGCGCGCTCGCTGGCGGGGTCAGAACCCGTGTGAACGGGGCGTCCATACACAATGAGATCTTTTTATTTATCTCATAACGCCGCAGCGCCGATCCATAGCCTCTATATTACCGTCTTATTGGACTGGAGGATTGGAGCCGCAGACTTAATGAGTTTTATCTCCGAGCGACGAGCCGTGCACCTCCCACGCAGCCAAACATCATCTCCTCCAGCTGCAGCCGGGCGCTGCTTCGCTCCTGCAGGATGCGTCCGCTTCATCAGCTTCAGCACAGACACGAGTCCAGGTTCTAGAGGAGTTCTGGATCTTTTTCTGACATTGAGGAGGTGAAGAGTCCACATTAGCTCAGATCAGACACAGAATCCTGAATCTAGGAAGGGAGAAAAGGTTCAGATTCACATGAACTCAAGTTCCTTTACAGCTTTTCTTCTTTTTAGTCACCTGTAGCAGCAAAAACATCACCCCTTCATGCCTGAATTTAATCCACTTACATTCAAAAATATCTATTATTCAACATTTTTGTGTCTAAAGTGATGGGAAGTGGAGTCAGGTGTGGCGTTAAAAGGAAAACTTAAGAATCCCAAAATGATTTAAAACAGGAACCAAAGTGTTGAGTCATAAAACCAGCATAAATGTCCAGAAATCCTAAATCTGTCATTAGCATTGATTGTTCTATAAGGAAAAAGTAGCAGAAAAAGCTAAAAAAAAGTATAAAAAAATGCAACTTACTTTAGTGTCTAAAGTACTAAAAGTTACACAACAAAATCCTAAATGATGCTTTAAAGAAAATAAGTAAAATCAGAGAGTTTTTGTTTGGAAAATATTGAATAAAACAGGTAAAAAACTTCAGGTTCTGAAAGATCAACTCCAAAAAAGTCATGTTTTTAACAGTGTTTTTGTGACATGTTTCTCATGATGGAGGACATTTGTTATCAAAATGAAGCCTAAAAATTCTCTCGAGTATTTCTATCTTCACATAGTGAATAAGGAGAAGACGAAAAAAAAAAATTTGTTTGAAAGAGGTTGCATTTGTGACGTAGAAAATTCTTTGGACGGGCCATAGGTTCCGCTGCATCTAATGCATCTAAAACTAGATCCATGTACCCCAAACCCCTCCATCTGGATCAGAACTGGACAGCTCCAGCACCGCTCACCATTTCTGTTGCACCAATAATGTTAGGTTGGGGGTGTGAGGATGAAAGCTAGCAGGAGAGAGTGTAAACGGAGAGCTCTCAGTTAAAAATAGATTTTATGATTTATTAGTTAATAGTGTTAAAAGCTAACACCTCTGAGCTAAAGTGGAGCCAAACTTTAGACAGGAAATGTTCAGACAGAAGTTGGAGGAATTTAATCCTCGTCTGTGTTCCCTCCACTGCTGGGATTTGTAGTTTTCTGTCCCATGTCAGGCGTTTCAGGAGAGCCGCTCCGTCTTGATCTTGTCTTCTCCTCGTGGAAGTCACCAGTTTGTCCTTTAACGGTTCTCTGCTGATGTTCCTGGAGGTTTTGAGTTATGAAAACCGTTCTACTGTCAGGGCAATTTTGTTTCTGTAAAAAATATTTTCTAAATCCACACCTAAAAGTGAAACGTTACTGACCTCTACTGGTCTCAGGAGAAATTACACATTTTTACTGAATTTCATTTGTACTTCTGACAAAAAATGCGTCCACATATTTATTTAGAAGGCTCCACATTTTTTTTTTTTCATTACTGATCCTCCATAGATTTTCTGCATTAATGATCATTTTGCTGCAACTTCCTCTTGAAATCATCTGAACGTTTGGAGAACTTTTTTCCTAAAAAAGCACATTTATTAATAATTCAGTCGCAGACTCGTTTCCTCGGATTGAAGATTTTTTTACTAACACGTTTCTGTATTGCAACTGGAATCGTTCTGTCTAACAGGTAAAAATCATCAAAACTAACGAAACAAAGAAAGAAGCTCATATTTCAGCTTCTAATCCCAAACTGGGCCTGAATTTAAACCAATGAAAGCTTCACACGGCCGGCAGATGGAACCACTGTTCTCCCAACAAAATAGAAAAATAGATTTTCATATGTACAATATTAAACATGAGTCACCATGACGACAGCAGTTCATGACAGAAGGATCCGATGTGCTGATGCTCCGCCCACGAACACGTGAACTGCACCGTAAACTCATAAATAAGAAACTAGCATCCATAAACACCGAACAGAAACAAAGCAGCCTGTCAACAGAAATAAATAAGAATTGATATTTACAAAGCAGGTCGTTTTCCGAGGGGGCGGGGCCTCGCTTCTATACAGAGCCGAAGGCGAGGCCCGCAGGACAGAGGGAGAACGCAAAGAAAAAATACCCAGAAGAGAATCTGAGGCGGAGCAAAACCGGCTCCTGAAAACGGAACACTTGTCCACCGGGTCGTCTTGAAACTCCGCCCACCTCAGCTGCTGCAAAACTCGTCATGTGCGGCTCTGAGCGCTTCCTGTCCGTCACAAGTTCTGTGCAAGGACGCTCGAGCCAGGTTGCCGAATCCAGAATTGGACAGAAGAGGCCGTCTCTGGAGGTCAAAGTGCATGTAGATCGCAAAAGGTCACGTGATCAGCGCTCCTCGGCTCTCAGCTCAGATGAGCTGAAAAAAGGAAGAATGAAGGAATGAAGACGAGAAGGAAGGAGGAGTGCCATCGGCTGGAAGAGCTCGCTTCTCTTCTCCTCATCCACCTGCACAGGTGTGCGGCGGCAGCAGCATGAAGCCATGTGGGGGCCCTCCCCTCCCCCCCCGTCAGACCTGCACGCCGCGCCCGTGCATCTGGATAACCTGAGCTCGCAGCGTCTGGATGGCGGCCAGGATGAGCTTCTGATGGTCCAGAGAAGTGATGCCGAGGCTCAACACATCTCTGCGGACAGAGGAGGAGGAAGATCAGCCCCAGCAGACGTCACCGCAACTTTCTCTGTCACAGGGGGTGGGGGCGCAAACCTCAGCTCTGATAAATGCCAAGAAGCTCAAAACATTTCCAGTTAAATACGGAAACTGCTAAATGAACCTAATATAACTATACAAATGCTAAGTTCACTAGAAAACAACTGTAAAAAGGCTAAAAAAATTCCATTAAAAACAAATGTATGAATGTTGAGAATAAGAGCTAAACAAAAAGGTTAAAAATAACAGCAAAAAGTAGTGGAGTAGGAAAACATCGATACAGAAAAATATTGCGATACTTACGGTTTTGCAAGACTATTCTCAATACTCACCCCATGTAAAAATCTAAAGCTAAAAGAAAGAGCCACTTAAATGCTAAAATTTCGTTAACAGCTTAAAAATAGCTAAAAAGACAAAAAAAAACTGAAGCTAAAAACCTAAACTGCAAAAAATTCTCAATTAGGTTGAAAATAATTGAAATAAGGCTGAAAAAGAAGCCAAACGATGCTAATCGTCTGTAAGACCAAAACAAAAACAAACATTCTTTAGCAGAAAATAAATTCTAAAGTGTGTAAAAGTTTGATGCATGGATGGATGCATGACTTTTATTTTGGAGGGGGTGTTCCCCCACATTGGAGACTCACTGCACGGTCATTCGAGCCACAGACTCCAGGTAGCAGTACCCCGCCGCGGTGAAGTTGTCCTTGTACCGGCCCATGTCCACGGCGTCAAGCCACTCCCCCACCGAGCTAAAGGCCGGGAAGGTGGGGAGGGGCCGTTCGGCCAGCGTGATGGAGGAGCTCAGAGTCCTGCGGAAACGCCGCCTTTGTCAGGGGAAAGGAAGACACTCGAAGGACGTCACCACACCTGTTGAGTGACTGTACCTGCGAGCCAGGGTGGAGGAGCCCACACCGTCCGGCGAGCGGATGCTTTTGCTGAGCGCAGAATGGATCTGGCTGAAGCTGGGTCGCTCCGCCCTCTCCTTCTGCCAGCAGTCCAGCATCAGCTGATGGAGATGTGGCGGACAGTTGAGCGGAGCGGGCAGCCGGAAGCCGTCCTCTATGGCCTTGATCACCTGCAAACATCCAGAAAGGTGTTCTGACTTTTCTGTACTGTGGTGGGTTTTAATCAGCTTTACTGCTGCTGTCGTTTCAAAACCTGGTTTGGAGAAAAACTATTAAAAATAGGTTTAAAAGAACAACCTGAGGCTGTTTCTAAAGAGAAACACAGCTGATAATTCAGGTGATCTACAAAAGCCTTTCAGCCCCACATTCTTTGAGCCCCTTTGTGGTCGTTAACATTTAACATCAGGTTTTTTTGTGTAAAAATCCGTTTTTGCACAACTTTACAAAATCTTTTTATGATTGTTGCAGCACAAAAGTCAGACGTTGTGACTTTTTTGTGATAAAGTTGCACTTTTTTCCAATAATTTACTATTAAAGGCTGTAGGAGAATGTAAATATGTCTAAAGCAAGCGGTTTTTTCTTGTCTATTAAAATGTTATTTTGCATAACCTCCCAGGAAATCCACTAGAGTGGTGACATTCGTTATGAAAACCTAATTTACTTTAAAATCAAGCTAACAGACTGGAGTCATTCTCTCTGATCGTTTTTAATCTTCATATGTTGGCGACGGTAAAAGAGGAGAAGTGAGTGCGTTCTGAGAAGATGTCACAGACTGCTGAAGCCGCTTTAGCTGTTAACAATGTTAACAGAGTTAAAGTGTCAGTAAGTGGGGCTGAATCCTCCTAACTTGGAGAGTAAACTGGCCGTCACACAAAGCAGAAGAAGAAGAAAACATTTGTAGTCCGTTTGTAGTCCGGTGTAAGATTGTCCTGATCCTTAACCTTTGTTTTTTTAAACATCAAAGTAAATGTTTTCTTTATAATAAACATTTTCAGTGTTATAAACATTTTAAGAGGTTATTATTGTTGCTAATGTTAGCGGAAGTGACGCAACACCCACTACCCTGTAACATGAGTAACGTAAAGCGTTATAGCGGTTAGCACATGCGGGGTGAGCAGTGAAACAGATGGAGTTCCGCATACAGACAGATAAGGCAGCGACACTGAGAAACTGGAGCTGCACAGCACGAGGACGTAACTTCTGAACCGACGTGGGACTTCCACCAGTTGACCAATCCCAAAATTCAACTGCACTACCTCGTTTCAACCTCTAGGGCAGACAGTTTTAGACTGTTTTCAGGAATTGAACAAGTTTATTTTAATTTGTCAAATATTTGGCAAGAAACAACAGCACTTTTAAAGCCCCGTTTGTACAGGTAAACTGCCAAAAAAAGTTGATTTACTGATGAGTCCCTTTGATTTATCATGTTAGTCAGAGATTTCTGAAAAAAAACTCATGCATGTTTAAATGGTTTTTGACGGTCGGACATATTTAGACGACAGAAACACTTTTTTAAACCATTTCACAGCTCGTAACCTTGTGCCTTTTTTTTTTCTTCAAATAATTTCCATGTGCACATTTTATTTTTCACAAACTCACAGAGAGAGGGGGCAGTAAAGCGGAGGTAAAATCACAAAAATGACTCGCTCTTTCCCCTCCCCCACCCGCAGCTCTTTAAGCTTCTATCTACGTAAAGAGCATTCATGAGATGCTTCTCGGCATTTGACATTTTCCATTTAATCAGTGACGGCAGGAAAAGGCCAAGCGGGATCACAGGTGGACGGGCCGACCAACAATCCTGTTACCATATCATGTTTCAATTTAAAGTGGAATTCGTTTCCAGCTGCTCAACAAGCTCGACCTCTGACCTCGCAATTCAGAAAGTTAGGTAATCCGACTTGGGCTGAGAGCAAACGGTTCCCAGCTTCACAAAAGTGGTCGGAAAACGAGGGACAGGGACTCACATCCTGGTTGCCCATGTCCCAGTACGGCCGCTCTCCGTAGGACATGACCTCCCACATGACGATGCCGAAGCTCCAGACGTCGGAGGCTGAGGAGAAGCGATGGTACTGGATGGCCTCTGGAGCGGTCCACAGCACGACGCTCTTCCCTCCGTGCTGTCGAGGGGCAGAGGAGTTCAAGAAAAACTGTACGATTATGGTGAAGATTTACAAATGTTCCAACTCCGTCTTAAGACACCGCAGACACAAATAAAACGCTAAAGCCACGAAATAAAAAGATGTATGAGAACGTATTTCATAGCCATTAAAATAATTATAATTCTTGCGAATGAAACCACAAAATAATTATAACATGCAAACAAAATACTTCTTTTGTAGCCATGAAATAGTTCAAACCTGCAAATGAAATCCTTTATTTGAAGCTATTAAAAATATATAAAACGTGAGAGCGAAGTATTTAATTTGTAACCACAAACTACTTTGAATGTGCATTTAAAATATTTAAAAGCATGAAATAAATAAGGCGTTCAAACAAAAGGCTAAATTTGAAACCAAGAAATAATTATAACCTGTGAATGAAATACCTCACTTGCAGCCATGAAACATTTAAAACGTTTGAGCAAAATGCTTTTCTTATGGACACAAAATAATTCTAATGTGAAAACTAAATGCTTAATATGTTGCAACAAAATATTTCAAACCTGGAAACAAAAGTTTGCTGTTGCATTAAAACAAATCAGTGATTCCCACAGACATGAAAACAGGATATAAGAGAGCCAAGTTGATTTGCTGGTGAAGTTTTTCTTATTTTTGTTTACCTAACAGGATGGTATTAACATCAATTATGGTATTTTGTGGTTACTAATTACTACAATATCACCATTTCATGTTCACAAATTAGTATTTCGTCAGTATGGAGTATTGGAGTATTTTGTGGTTACAATCTATTAATTGTTTTTATATCACCACATTAGTTAATAACAGACCCCAACGTTTTTTGAGAATTAGATTCATGTAAGACAATTGCTCTGAAAATCCCAAAGAAAGCAACTCAAAACACATCAATGATTATTTTGTCAAAGTTTTTCTGCTACGATCTCAAAAATTCAGGACTTCCTTTCAAATGTACACACTTGTGGGCTTTTATTTTGAAGGTGGAAAAAAAGACTGTTAAACAGGTTTCTAACCTTTGTTGTTGTAACACTTTCCTTCCATTTTTCTCCTCTAAATAGAAACATTTAACTTATTCTCTCCACTTTTGCCATTTGCTTGGCCGTTTATATAGGCATTTATTATACAATTAAAATAATCTTGCTTATTGAAATAATCTGGATTGAGCTGGATTATAACAATCCTAATTACTAAAGACAAAGACTTTAAGACAACCTTAACTGTTACTTTTATAAACCAGTTTTCTAAACATGCTCAGAATCTACAACATCCAGAGATTTTTGCAGATTCTGAGAGCTTTCTTCATGGAGCTTCTCCTCACCAGTGTGGAGTAGATGGCCTCAATCTTGTCCTCCTGTAGAGGCCTGAAGCCCGACACTTTGCAGCCCAGGTTGGAGTTCACCAGAACCTGGGAAGAGGAGGCAAATGGATGAGAGGAAGAGATGAACACATTTAAAAGAAACAGGACGTCAAAAAGATATCAGTCGACTCATTTTAGACTGAGGCTCAGAAAAATGTCAGTGATTTTATTTCAATATACTGATAAAGCTGATGTCATTTTCAGCTTCTATTTGGAGCCAAAAGTTAGCTAAGAAACAGTGGAACACAGAAAGATGCAGCACCAGGTATTTGCTGTAGTGATAGACAAACTGATTGATGAGTTTAGATCGGAATCTTTGTGGATCATCACGTTTTCAGGAACCAAACCTGTGATCTTCCAATCAGAGGTTGACCGTTAACCTCTGCATTATAAACATTAGACCCAACTGTGCTGTTCTGGAGTTGACAAATAAGTGTAAACAAAGTAAAACTGCTGACAAGTCCCAGATCTCAGGTCAAGTCTCTGCATGGGACACTTAAACGTAAAAGTCCAAGTCCCCATTCTCTGGCGAAACCACGCTCCGCCTCACCTTGTGTGCCGCGAGCCGTTTGTGCACAAAGCCCATCTCAGTGAGGTACTTCATCCCGGACGCGACCCCTGTCAGCATGTCCATCAGCTGCATGATACTCAGCTGGCCTTCGTGTTTCTGGGGAGAAAAGACGGCAGCGGATGACACGATGGTTATCTCAAAGGAAGACAAACTTGCTTGTTATCCTCCGAGTGTTCGGCATGTAAAAGCAAAGTTACCATAAGCTTCCATCATTATGAAACAAGCCTGTTCAGAGAAAGCGGAGAAGCACAAAACCTTCCTTTAGCTGTTAATTATGTGACATGTTCCTTATTACTGCAACTCCTGCTGCCCTCAGAGTGTGTGCTAATTACAGCAGATTTAGGTTTTCCGCCACCAAAAGTCGTGCTTATGAAAAAGCCAAGATAATTATGAGCTTTAACTTTCTACTATAATGAGCAAACAGGGCTCTGCACACATTCACAACGAGCGCATTCTCACACGCAGCCTCACCCTGAGGAAGGCATCCAGGGCTCCGTTGGACATGCTCTCCATGATGATCATCATGGTGTTGCCTGCAGAGACGTGAGAACAATCCTGTAGGTGAAGAACATCACACCGCCGCAACACTCCAACTCAAAGTGTTTTTTTCCTTTATGGCTTGCAGCAGTCCTGGACTCCAAAGACCTTGTTGTTTTCACAATTCTTCTTTCTTACTCCCCCTTAGAAACGTAATTTCGCCCATGCCACGCCCTCAAAAACTCACCGAAATTTGCACACACCTAGTACCCCGTCTTGATGACATCACAGCAGGAGAAAGTGTCAAAAAAACAAACAGGCTAAAATCTCAAGTGATATTTCAAAACACGCCAACTAAACTAAAAAAAAAATGGCACCAACAGCTATAACTTTAAATTTCTCCTATAGATTTTGATCTATCGCCTCATAACCTCATGAACATCAGTGGAAAGCTGCTGGGCCAAGATGTTGAAATGAGAAATTGTAGAATTTTAGCGGCGTTAGTGTGGTGTGTGACTCCAGCTGAGCAAAATGATATAACATACGTTTTGGGCATATGAGGCATGTGGGCGAGATGAACCTCTGTTGCTAAGGAAACAAAAAAACTTTACTTTTGCTGATTCTTCTAAAAAAAATTACATAGACGTGTTTGTCACTTCCAGGCGACCAAAACAATAAATTGGTTGCTGTGGAAGTAAAACCGATGAAAAAGCTGCCATTGTTTTTTTTTTTTCTCCAAGCAGTTTGTCACATGCAGCTCTGACCAAGGTGGCTGGAGAAGAAGGAGACAATAAGTCACATAAAGACGCCGTTCAGCCTGTGAAGCCGGGTCAAAGGGGACGGCGGGGGCGGTCAGACAACGCCGCTCATGGCTTTCAGTTGTATTTTTACTCCTCAGAATCAAAGTAACAAACATTTGATTGGAAGTTGAGATATTCCAGACATCAAGGTTTCAAGCTATACAATATTCAACAGCAAATGCAAACTTTAGATGGACTCAAAAATCGACTGTTCGCTTAATGTTTTTGTTTGATGGAGATGTTTAGGTTTGGTGCGTTTACTGCATCTGTGTGTTTCTGTGGATGTGATGAAAAACCCCTTTGGCTCCACGATGACCCATTATTGCACCATCTGCTGCATCCCCGTTAACCACCCAGGACTCCTTAGAACAACTCCTCCAACCAGTCTGCTTCTCGCTCACCTGTGGTGATGACGCCCTCTAGCCTGATGATGTTGCCATGGTCAAATTGTCCCAGGATGGCGGCTTCGCACAGCAAGGAGCGGCGCTGTTTATCCGAGCAGCCGGCCCTAAGAGTCTTTATGGTGACCGGCAGTTCCCTTTTACTTGGTAGCTTTAGGCAGCCGCGACACACCTCCCCGAAGTCGCCTGGAGTGGAGGTAGAGTAAGTAAAAAAAAAAAAAACACAGGCTAGTTTATGGAGACAGGAAATGCAGAGGATTCTGCAGGTAAACCTAAGCAGAAAGACGTACCGTTTCATCAGCATTAAAGACGCATCGTCAACAAATTTCCAAAAGATATCATATTTAAGATGTCCCGAACTATAAGGTGATACCGAAGAGTCAGATGTGTGTCTGGCAGTCAGTCAGACTTTACTGTGTTCATAGTAACTCTAGAAGCTGTTTGTGGAATGTCACACGGTAGCCTGTTCACCATAACACCCAACCTTGTTTGCAACACAAAAAACAGACTGATATCACTAAAATAAACGTTACTGTGACAGCGCTAACTCCCAACCACGTTAGGGACGTCAAAATAACACAGTCGAACACTGCTACACGTTAGCATATTTACAATATCGTCCAAACTCGTTTGCTTTCAAGTGCGCCTCACAGTGCGGAAAATATGGTACTAAAACTGTTTTAGCCCAAAATATCCCAAACCCTGTTGACAAAGGAGAATTTTGTAGCCGTCTTTCCCTCTAGCATTTGTTGAGCTAATTCAACAATGCACTACATCCGTTCATCTTTAAACATTTTTCAGCTACTTAAGCATCTCCAGTAATAGTGATGGCTCGTCAATCTCTTTTTTTTTTTTTTTTTTAGCTGTCTGAACTTTTTAGACAACTTTAAGTTATTTATGACTTGCATTATTACACCTCTCATCTCTCTTACATATTCTTTAACCACTTTAGCTTTAAATTTAGCATTGATTCATTCAATTGTTCAGCTTCTTTTCAGCTCTCACACACTTTCAAAAGATGCCGTAGCAGGTATTTGGTATTTTCAGCACCACAAAATTCTCTTTAGCTTCCGTCAATATTTTTGAGCTACGTTAGCATTAAATTAGCCATTTTTACTACTGTTGTTTATGGTAATTTAAAAGCCAGACAGTTTTATTTGTACATGGAGGCAGTTTGAGTGATTCAGTGACTGGATAACTCAGTTAAGTGCGGGTCTGGGAAATAGCTTCACTTTCCTTACTTTTTCCAAAAACAGTAAGTAGTGTTTTCTTGTTCTTTCATTGCAGAAAGTTTGATCGTGTTCGGGAGGTTATGAGCAGAAAAAGTTTGAGAGCTGTTTGTCTACAGAGTAACATAAGGCGGAGTGTCATCTGCATAACTGCTTTATAAAACACTATTAGCGCGGATTGAACAGCAGAGAGACTGAGGAACTCCACACAACACGGAGATCCTTCCCATCAGAATAAAACCTGAGCCGAGCATGGACTGTACCTGATGATGCTCACTTTTTTGAGCTTCAGACTTATTAAACTCAAGATAGCGGTACCTGTGTGTACGATCCTCTCTATCTTGATGCTCTGGTTATCCAGCTCCTTGGCAAAGGCGTGCACCGCCTGCTGCAGGTCCTCACAAGTTTCTGGGTCGATGTACGTTCTACGAGTTGGAATCTTAACTAGAACAACGGAGGCAAAATAAAAAATACGTTTAGAGAAAAACATCACTGCTAGTGAATAATAAGGTTAGGTGGCACAAAGAAACACAAGATCAAAGTTTGTGAGCACAACCAAACAATACAAAAGTGAACCACACACACTTTCAGGAGGAACTTTCGGCCTTAAGTCAAGCCTTTGATCCCTGGCTGAAATCAAAGTTTATCAGCAGAGAATCCATAAAGTCTCTTCATTGACTCCAGGTAGCTTCTGTAATAACTTCTTTCATTTGAAAGCTGGAAAAGGTTTTGTCATTTCTTCTTTGCGTCTCAGATTTTCTTCTGTGCCGACCTTGTGAAGGGAGAAACGCCGAGATCAAAGACGGCAGGCTCTCCAATCTGACTCTGCTACAGAGAGCTCCTCTAGGAGACCCTTTTTGTATTTTCTACTGGCCTCAGAATGTTATCAGAACGAAACAAAGTCACACACAGACGCACAATCCTCACTCAGAAACTGGGACAAGCTTAGACGACTAAACTGCTGAGACGGAGAAACAGGAAGTCTCTGTCGGTTGCCGTCTTGTCTGGCCCTGAAGTTTCTGGTAAAAATAACAGCAAGAATAATCCAAAGGAAGAAAAAAACTCAGAGGACAAAAAAAAAAAAAATCACTTTTGGGAATTTAGATGAACTAGTTTAAAATAGTTTTCTGATCCCTGAGAAAATACTCGATGAATTTCACTTACAGACACAAGGAACACTGACAGTGGCATTTTTATTCACTTGAAAACCAATTGCTAACTCTACATTGTTACGTTTTTATTGGAAAAAAACAGCATTTTGGTCTTTTTTCATTTATTCTCAACTTTTTAAAGAAAATTTAACATCCATATTTATTACACTTCATATGTTGTAAAAATGACACATAATCAGTGTTCCTTTGGCCCGCAGCATTCCTGATTGTTCTCACTATTCCTCATTCATACTGCACGTCTGAACAAAAACGTTTTCCCTGCCACTTTCTCAAAAAGTCACCAAAATTTGCACTCACCCAGTACCCGGTGAAAAATAACTTTTGACAAAGTGAACAACAACACCCAAAAATGATGACATCATAGCAGGAGAAACAGTAGAAAAAATATAGGACCAAAATCTCTTATGGGGCTAAAAAAAGATCCTCTAACACAGGGGTGTCAAACTCCAGTCCTCAAGGGCCGGCCTCCTGCTGATTTTCCAGAAATCCTGCTCAATTTGCTGGTGATTACCTGGATCAGGTGTGTTTAGCCAATCAGGAGCTTCAATGGCAACATGTAGGACACAGGCCCTGGAGGCCTGGAGTTTGACACCCCTGCTCTAAAAAAACCAAGATATGCGTGTCAGGGATACCCAAAGAAGTTTAAAATTATTATGGGATGGCCACGGACCTATGGGTTGGCGGTCATTTTGTGGCAAAGTGTAGGTGATCTTTGCGTTTTCCTACGGGAAAATAAAACTTTTGTTGAAGTGACGTCACATGGCTAAGTACACAACGACAACCAAAATTTCTAAATGTTGTTGACTCTTGTCGGGAAGAGTGAAGAAAAAATAAAAATAAAAAATCACATCACTTCCTAATTCCTCAACCATTGTTAAGTAGCCATTAGGGAAAATATACTGGTTTAAAGTTTGTAGATTTTGAATGGCGTTAGCATGGCAAGTTTGCAAAAGGGGAATACCCTGCTGCATGCTCATTTTATTTATTTATTTTTTACAGAAATCTTTCAAAAAATTGAATACATGAATCTTTGGCTCAAGCTGAAAGAAATGATATGACATACAATATGAACATATTAGGAATGTGGTCACGATTAACAAAATTATTCGTTGCCAAGTAAATCTCAAAATTTACTTTTGCGGATTCCATTAAAATGACATAAACCTGTTCGTCACCTGTAGGCAACCAAAAATACAATGGTTGCTATGGAAATACAACCAACAGAAAAGCTGCCATTTTGAAAAGAAATGTTATTTTTAATGAATTTGTCACATGCAGCTCTGAACTAGGTGGGATGCAGGGATGCAAGAGATGCAAGGGATTTTTTCTTTGTTTCAGCTTCACTTTTTTCAGAAACGTAAGCCAATTTCAGTTCCAATTAATTTGCTTTATCTTCTGCTGTTTTTACAATGCAGAGCTAAATAAGATCACAAACCTGTTTTTTGAATATTCACATTCTTTTTAGATGCTTTCAATTGTCTATTTAGCTGTTTCTGCATTAATCAGTCATCTGAAAACAAGCAGAGGGGTTTGAAACATTTCACTGCATCATGGATGGATCCTTGTTAACTGGAGGGTGAAATGAAGGATGTGTGGAGCCAGGACTGTTCAAGCCCCAGAAGGAATCAAGGAGTCCTGGAACCAAAGGAAAATAAAATCCCTGTTAGGATTTTAGTCTTTCCAGTGTATTGAACGCGCATTGCCAGACGTGTTCGGGTTTACTGTTTGGGGTCAGTCTGGTCTGAGGATTCATGTCATCACCTTCCCCGAGATTCTGACCTTCAGATCCAGGAACGTGCAATCGGCCCACAATGGAAACAAAGGTGTGTGTTCGCCTGTAAAAATAGGCCAGACCGCGGTGTGTACTGTGTGCTTGTCAGTTGCTGGCGTGTCTTTGTTTGTGCAGATTTAATTCCCCACTGCACGGCTTCGGCTCATTATTCATCAGGCATAGTGCTCCAAACCTCTCCTGAGAGCTCGGCATGCTGGGAGATTAAACCACGCAAATGGGAAAACACACACACACATCCAGCTTTTACTAAATGTATTAATGCTTACACCGGCAAATGCCAAAAACACATATTCTGCGCATCTCTTGTGCACAAACAAGAAGAGAAATAGCCAAACAATTCCGTTTTGTCACATAGATCCCACTGGGATCTGTGTGACCACAAGCATTTACAAGCTTGTTCAACATGACGCACAACATCCAACATCCCGTTTCTGACAGACAATCTCCGCTGCTGCTCCGTTTACTTTTGACTCCCTCCCTTCGTCTTCCCCTCTTTATCCTTCCCTCCTCCTCATTTCAGCCACTACGCCTAATGGAGCGAGACGGTGTGCCCGCAACCGTTCGCGCACGCTTGCAGAATTAGGAAATTATGCCACAGCTCTTCAGAGTCTCCGAAATCATCTCACGCAGAGAAAATGCCAAACTTTGACTTTCTGGGCTAAAAGTCTTTCATTGAATTACACCAAGATTCTTTCCACTGAGCCAGAAAGACTTAGGGGGGCGTCATTTTGGCGTTGGTACCCAAGTTTGACATGTAGACATGACCTTTGATTATGGCAACAGATTCCATTGTTTTCCTGACACACGTCAAATTCTTCTGTTGCTTTTTTTTACCTTCTGCTGAAAAGAATTTATAAGAAGAATTTGCTTTTGTAAAAGACTGTAACGATTCTTAACTGAATCCATACATAGACCTACACTCCAATCATATCAATCTGTCTGAGGCAAGTTGTTAGTCGAATCAACTGAAACATTGGAAAATTGTTTCAAAATGAAATAAATACATTATATTGTTATTGGAAAATGCCATTTGGATTTAGTTTTGGGAAGTTTATTTTAATATTACGTAAAAACGGGCAAGTGCATCACAGCGGACATCACACAAAAAACGATCAATCAAGCCACTGTAGAAACACTTTGAATTTTGAAAAAAATGTCTGGTATGTAAGGAAAATGGCACTGAAGCTACTCGGATGACCAGCTAAGCACGGCTCTGGAAATCCCAAATCCCTGTGTCACAAACGCTAAATTAAAGATTAAAAAGGCAAATTATGCCTTGAACACGAATTCATCTGAGGAAAGATTAGGAGACTTTACAAAAAGCAAAAGCTAGACATTGTTTTGTTGCGTGGCTTTGCTTTTCTGAACGAAATTACATCGTATTTACAACAATTTGGAATGAAAAAAAAAGACTGAAATAACAAGGTAACTGTATAATTTATCATCTAAGAATTTGATTAAATTGAAGCCCAAAAACCACAGCTACTCCCTCTAGTGTCCAAGACAAGTGCAGTAAACTAGTGACGTTTCACATTGGCGTCACCATGCTTCTCACCTCTTTAACACTCCCTAGTGACACCTAAAACATACATGCCCTTTGACCTACCAAAACTCTTTGACTGTTTACATGATCACTGTGAATCAGCTGACTTTGCACTGATATGCAACACATTGATAACAGAAAGTCATGCAAAGCCGCTTTTTTCTGTGTTATAATCAGCTCATGTACACTGATTGTGGTAACGTGTGCTTACCAGCACAAAGCTGCTTCTCTCTGTTTCAGAATGCGCTGGAGTTACGGTAATTGAAAATGTCAACGCTGAAGCCAAAGCTTGAGTGTAAAATGGTTAAAATTCACTGAATGACAGGTAAAATGCATCCGTCTGGATCTCCAGTTGATGATATGAAGAATTAGTGGTCATCATATTACTTACATTGGAAATAAAGTTCCTCGTCTCCCTCCTGAGATGCTTTGCTGTAGCCGCATTGTCTGTGAAAACGAAAAGACACGTCGGACGTCACAAACAGTAGCAGCTGCTTCAGTCAGTCGACAGTAAGGGTGTTACAGAGACGCTCTGATGGAGATCTCTGACCAAAGCTCAAACGAGTGTGCTTGTGTTCCTGCTTCCTTCGTGCTGTGTGCCACGGCGGGAGGCCTGAGAAGGAGAGCGCTCCCCGTGATCGCTCTCTGCTGCTTTTCAACTGAGTCGAGAGCGTCACACAAACACTCTTGGAAAACCAGAGATTAAAAAGTGAAGGAGGCCGTTTGGCACATGCGCTTCACACTGGGATGGATTAAAGGAAGGAGAAAAAACATGACGAATGCTTTCAGACAGACTGCTGCTTCTTTTTGACCATTTACTACAAACGTGTGTACATGTGGACTACAAAGACTCTGTGGGAATGCAACGTGGTGCAAACACAGGATTTAACCCTGGGGTGTACTCTGTTACCATGAACTGTTGTAAATCTCTATACTGATAACACCAGCAAACACTCAATCTAAAGCATCCATTTGGGGGTTAACCCGTTTGGGTGCTGCTGGTTTTTGGGTTGTCAGGCCCCCTGGAGGGTTGTAGAGAGGAGTGGCCACATTGTAAAGTAACCTTGGGAGGGGGTTGAAAAAAATGGAAAAATCCAAAGGTTACCTCACCTCCATCACACGTTGTCTAAGTATTCTCTACAACCTATAGTAGGCAGCATGCCCTTACAAAAATGCGCACGAACATTTTTGCTCTCCAGATTCACCGTGCGATCTTAACATTTTGTGGGGTTTTCAATTTTCAAACAAAATACTGCATGTTCAGAAGAAGAGCCAACCACGCTAACAATTTGAACATCACTGGATAGCAAAGTTGGTGTGGAAAAATCATTTCCACTACAACCTTTACAGACCTGTATCTACATTAAGTGCTCCACACTATTTTCCTGACCTCTGTGGCTCCCCTGTTGAACCCATCTTTACAGGCCAGAGCATCGCTGCCACCATGAAATGTGCCTTGACTTTCATTTCCTGCTTCTTCTTGGTTTTCTCTCCATCTTCAGCTTTCGAGAACTCTCACAAAAACTCACAGCGAAGCGTGTTGATTTGGTCGGTGAGCAGTAAACAATTGCTGCTCTGCGCAGTCAAGCCTGGACTTCCTGCAGACTGTCTGAGCAGAAACTGTGGCTCAATCAAACTCTGCCAGGCTTCAATGCTCTCTGTGCAGGTCTGTTTCAGTGGATCAGGAGAAGAAAACATATTTTCATCGTTTCTTCTCAAAACCGCTTTTACTCCAATAATGCCCTCCCGAGGGTTCTGAAAAGTCTTGTTTTTACATACTCCTATCAATAAAGACTACAGATATTTAAAAAAAAAGTATTTCAACACTGTCTAATATTTTTAATTTTTAGACTTAACCTTGATTTTATTTACTAAAGCACTGTTACTGCTAACCATTATTCACTTTTTTTAAATAAAATAACATCTAACCAATAATTTAGCATTTGAAGTGCTTATTAGCATCTTTAAGCTGAGTCTACTCTCAGAATTATTTGGTAACTGTAGAATTTGGTATTTAACGTTTGTCATTTCTAAAAATAATTCAGCATATTTTCAGCTGTTTTACAGTGTTTTCAGTTAAGTGAACCCACAGCTCTTAATTTAGCGTACTTAGTGAAGTTAGCTAATATTTAGCTTCATTACTTTAGCATTTATAATGTCTCCTAGCTTCTGTGATCTTACTTATGATTTTTCAGCTGTCTGAAATATAATGTTACTTGAACTCATTTGTGTTTAGTTCTTTTTCATCTGTTTACGATTCCTTCAATTTATGTATCAGTGTTACGGCCCTGAGCCGCGTGGCTGTGCGCGTGACCCGTTTCTCCTCCTAGTAAGTAACTTAGCTCACTTTTATTTAGCATAATTAATTTAATATTTCTTGCATATCTAAGTAACAAACAAAATTTCAGTTAAACTCATTCCTGTTCCTTTTTTTCACCTTCATCACACTTTTTTAGCTAAATTAGTTGTCCACTGCTCTCCTTCAGTAAACTGCAGTGAAGCATCCTGATATTATTTATGGAATAGTTGCTGCTGTGATCGCTCATTTTTTCATGAGACACAGATCCACAACCTGGGCTGAAATAAATCAGACTGCTGTGATCCCATGACCGCAAAAAATCAAAGAAGCCCTGAAAGTTTCCATCAGTCTCAAAGTGACAGGATTTACAAAGAGAGTTTGATGAATGATCTTGTCATTTTGTTGTTGTCTCATGCTGGATTGGGAATCAATCAGTTTTGGGTCAGACGTACCTTCTCCAGACGAGAAGCCCGACTCCCATGGAGAGCAGCATGATGAGGGCAGCCACAGACACAATGACGATGATCACCACTGGGCTCTGCTCGCTGGACGCCAGCGCCACTGGAAGCAGCAAAACACAGCGAGAGATTTCAGGCACAAACATGGATCAGCGCTCACATCAACATCCACTCAGTTTATGGAGCGAGAAGAACATCATGAGGGGGAAAGAACCCAACAGCAGTGAACTCCAAGACGGCATCAGCGGATTCATTCTTGTTTCCTCATGTGACCTTTTCACAAATCATCCTCCCTCTTATTTTTACTCTTATGCAACACTTCTTTACAAAACAAGTCTGCTTCTTTATACGTTTGAAAGTTTTTCCCAATTGTATTTTTCTTACTGCAAACAAAACTTTGCAGTCACTTTTGTAGATTTTTGTCAGCTTTAAAATGTTAAGCAGTGGACAATAAGCTGAAAAAAATCCACTCGCATTGGGGGAAGAAAACTAGTTTCTCAGGGATCAATTGTGGAAACACTGCTCTTTTATAATTCCTATTCCTAATTTGTCAATTTCATCACCATGGCAACCGTGCATATTCTTTGCATCTGGATGGGGTACAAAACTGACTGTAACAACATTTACGGGCATTAACTTACAAGCAACGGCACATTTTCTCATAAGAACTTCCACGGACAAACTCGTCTTCTGGCCACTTGAGGCCAAAAATATGAAAAACTAGCAGGGTCAAAACATTCACGTTATTTAAAGACCCACTCTGATCATTTTTTGATCTTTTGACCTGAAGTTTCACCTGAGAAGTTTTCCGGTTTTTGTATTTCATGTCTGAAGAAGAGGAACAGCAGAGGAGGAAAAGTTACTCACACTCTCCAAGTGTCTGCAGCTCCAGCGGGGCGCTGTATGCTCCAAAATCTATGGCTGGTGGGGTTGAAGAGGCTGAAGATGAAGGTGATGAGGAAGAGATGGAGGAAGAAGAGGCGGACAGTGAAGAGGAAGACAAAGGCGAGGAGGGGGCCTGAGTCCAGAAGGGGCGAATGAGGAAGACGTATGTGGTTCCGGGCTTCAGGTTGTTGACGTTGATCCGAGTGGTGGCGGTCTTCATGGTGGAGTAACTCTGGTCTTTCTGCTCCTGGAGAAGGTAGAGGAGGAAGAAGAAGAGGACTTGTCTGTTAACGAGGTCACAGGTTTGATCTCCTGCTGGAGTTCAACATCAAAAGTGACGGAGCAAACCGCTGATGAGGCGAGTCGCTCCGTCTGCAAGCACAAAGCCGATGAAGGAGGGGATACAGGCAGGGACAGCAGCAGAATAAAAGAGAGCGCCTGAGATGAAGTGGATGTGAGGGTTTAATAAGCGTCTCCTGTGGAGAACGCTAACGTGCAGAGTCACACACGAGAGGTGGACTGCAGTGAACCCTGCGGCGGCACTCAGACTCCAGTCAACATTCAGCTGTGAGCAAACTCCATTTATTATTAACCATTAATGGCAGGAAAGTACTTCCTTTCTGTCTTATTCTAGGACTGAAATACATTTTTCACTGCAGTGTAAGAGAAAAAAAAACTGTTTTACATCTTACTAAAACTCCAATACTCATGTAAAAGTAAAGTTTGTTCTAATTCTTGACTTAAAACATGACATTTTTAATTAATTAAACTTCTAAGATATAATATTTGCCCTGTCTCACCTCTATCGCAAAGTGGTTTCTTTTTTAAATTAACTTTAATATAATTTATACGATTATTTTAATTTCAGCAATTCAGCAACAAAATCAATATTTTTACGGTTGTTTCAATTAATTTTGATCACTGCTGTTCAAGCTTTTTGTTGCTGAGAAACACAAAAGTAAAAGTAATATCATTATTGTTGGCTTGTGAAAGAAATATTTTCGTTGACCTTTTGCTGAAAAAAATGACTATTATTACTGTTATTAATTGCCATTATTAAAGTTTTTGGAAAAGCTTTATTGAAAGACGGTAAAAAGCTGAAAATACAGGAAACAAGTTTTAAAATTTCGAACAATGCAAAAACTTTGAAAGAAGCTAAAATTAAATTAAATTAAGCTTAAGGTTGACATAGTAGAAAAAAAAGAAAAAGCCTAAAAGTAAAATGGATTAGCAATAAAATGCTAAACAAGAAAAAATGTGTAAAAAGTTTAAAAAAATAGGATAAAACATTAAAATAAACCAGTATTTTTTAACATTTATAAAATTGAATGTCACTTTAGGGAATAAAATACCATCAAACTGTGAAAGAAATTTAGCATAATGTGGTGAAAAGCTAATTTTAAACTAAATGCTATAAAATCCTAAAAAGGTGATAGTGAAAAAAACCCCAAAAAACTAGACAATGTGAAAACTACATCAAGTGTAAGAAAATCACACCCTGAAGAATGGTCAACATTTATTTTAAAATCTCTAAATCAATACGTAAAAATTATTAGAACAAGCTGAGGAAGAGCAAAATGCCAAAAACCGCTAGTAATTCTAAGTTAGCATGCTAATTTATGTCTTATGCTGTACGTTTCATGCATTTTTAAAAGGTTTCATTAAACAATATATGAAAAAAACATGTTTGGAATACAAGAAGCAGATTTTGAAAATATTCTACTGTATTTTCGCACTATAAGGAGACCTGATATGGAGAGAAAATGGACTCAGTAGATTTGCGTAATTCTTAGTTGGTAACTGATACAATGCATTTTGTATGAATACAATACGAGTTGCTGATATTCTCCACAGAACCTGCAGAAAGAGAAGCAGAGGATTTACCTTCTCGTAGTACTTGACTTCGTATTCGGTACGGCTGCTGTTCGGGGAGGACGGCTCTCTCCACACCAAGGTGATGCTCTTCTCTTCGATCTTCTCCGCTCTCAGCTCGCTGATCAGAGACGGCGCTACAGAGGAAAAAGAAGATGAACTTAAGCTTCCTCAGATCAGGTCAGAAACATCTAGAAGAGTGTAATGATGAACATTAGAAACAATAGAACTTTCCTGTGCGACAGTAGATGTGTTTTAGAGGAAGACGTTGATATTCTTCTACACATTACAAGTCTATTCACGCACTGCGTGTTGTCGCCACAGCCAAACCTTTGTTCAGGCTCTTAATGGTTCAACTGTCTGTTCATCTTTTCTCCACATTCATACTTTTGTGATTCTCCAGTTTACCAGCGTCAAGTCCTCAGTTTCTTGGTTATGGTGCTGAGTTTAACTAAAAGATGTTCTCATTGATCGCATCGGTGTACGACCACGGATGAACGATTTCGACCAAGCTTTTCTAATTAGATGCGATGTGTAATGACCGGCAGAACAAACTAGTTCATTACTGGTGGAGGACTGATGCTTTGATTTCGTGTCAGCCGGTTGACAGCTTGCATGCCGTACAATAATCGGGAGGCACCGCCCACGTGAGCTATGCTGCTAATTAAACCACGTTTAATGCAGCATCAGAGAAAAACCGACGGCTGTAAATCATCTCTGATTATTTCTGACCCTCATTTACCCAAAACCAGAGGTGTTTAAACAGCAGTGTGTGGTTTGATTTAATAGTTTCGTAAAGTCTATATGTCATACATTATAACTTCATAATTTTAAGTTTCTTTGGTTGTTTTATCCAGCGGTTCATTGGTTAAATACACAAAGTGCATTTAAGCAGTGTTGGAAATAAATAGCACCATATCTTCTTAACCATACTTATAGAACCTTATTGGTTACAGCACATTTATGCTTTTAAAAAATGTTTTTATGCTGAAAACGTTGAGGGTTGAAACATTCTTTCTAAACCCTTTAACACCTGAGCTATCACAGAAAATAACAGACTCTCTTTGAACTACCATAACTCCTCGACTGTTTGTGCTATCAACATAATTTCAACAGATTCTGAAAGCTGAGAAAAAACAGCAAATATAACACTTCATGGTGGTCATGGCACTTCCTGTGGTGTGTCGAGTTTATCTGCGTTGTCTTTCAGAGGATCAGCTGAGCAGAGTTGATAGCTGTCTTTTTAGCAGTGTTTCATTAGAATTGTTGTACTGAAAAGATTATTAGTGTTGGAAAAAATACGTTGAGGCACTCATCCTGGAAGAGGAGAGAGATGCATGGAGAAGGAAGAGGAGTTTGAAAAACAGGAGGTCTTCATCCTAGATGCAGCAAATAAAACATTTTTGTCCAAAAAAGTGCTGATGATTAGATTAACCATAACATTTTTGCAGTTTTTACTGTTAGTGTCAATATAAGTGATGCATCAACGTTTTATTGACATTTTTTGCATTGTTGATTAACTGTTCCTTACATTCTTTCTGTTTTACATAAACTATACAGATATGTCAGTGATTCACATCATTCGGTCTGCAGTCAGAGTTTCTGATGAGTGGAAAAGGAGCGTTTTCAATAAAAGATGCACCCCTTGGATGTGTGAAAAATAACTGGACGCTGCTCAAAAATCTACACGAGATCAAAAAACGTTCCTTTTGTTATTGCAGTTCAAGAAGCTGGAGAACCAAAAGTGTGATCATCCAGACAAACAAAGCTTGTGCTGTTTGATTGTAGTTCAAATTCATCTTTTGTTAACTCAAATCTTTGGATCGTTCATCCAGAGTTTTATGAGGAAAAAAACTTGCTGAAAACACATTTTTGTTATTGTTATTTTACACAATTTTAGCATCTCAAACTTAAAAAAAACTCTTGGGTGATTTTAAAAGGTAAAGATTTCACTCAATAAACATGTTTTGAGAGATGAAATGAAAAATAGATTCAGTAGGATTCTTACTATTAAATCGACCAAAATAAAAGCTCCTGAAATTTGCTTACTGCTCTGATAAGCAAATCAAATGTATTTTATAACTTTCATTCACTTGAAAGGTGCATTACATTCAGAAAGTATTTTCTCTGGAAATATCAATGTATAAATAGCAGCTTGACATGTGTATGGTGGTAACACTACCATAATGTCCACTCATCCACTCATATTCCATGTTTCTGTTGTTCTGTTTACCAACTGGTGTTTGGGCTGATAATAATACAGAATATTCAGGCTATGTTACCGAAACCTCACTTTTTAACGGGCACCCTGCAGCCAATCACAATCGAGTATTCTCTTGTTATGATTATATTGATTCAAATAGTTTTTTAGGATAAATATTTTCTTAATGTTTTTTAATACTTTTCTCACATTTTTTTATGAGAAAACGAGAAGTCTTAAAGTACAAAACTGAAAGTTAAGTGCAAAAATGTCAGAGTTGAGCTGAATGTTGTAAAGAAAGCTGCAACCTTTTCGCCTGATCGCCACTAAAATACATTTTTTTCTATTTAGCCGGGGTCAGGAGTTTACTAGTTTTGGGTTTCATTCAAAAAGTCCATCTCTGACCTCTGTCCGAGTTCCTACAGATTCGGATGCTCGTGTGACGGAGGTCATGGAGTTTCTGTGCTCAGCTCCTCTGTAGCTGCGAGCTACGTGGCTGCTTCCTGTGCGCAGCTCGGCTCAGGTGGCATCTCTGTGCTGTTATCAGAACCGGCAGACGGAGGAGCCGCTGTCCCCAGAGGCGGCCAAAGCCTGAACATTTTTGCAGTCATTGAAACCGCTGCAGGTCTCCTCCTTATCTGCGCTCGTCCTGACACAGCTCCACCTGCACCGCCGCTCCCCGAGGGGACTCCGTCAGCCGCCGCGGGCTCCGCTGACACCCATCTTGTCAGGGGAGGTTTTGTCACTCAGCTTCTTACTGTCTCTGCAACCTGTGCACCCCCTTCCATTTGCTTGCATGACATATTCAAGACAGCGCGGGTGTAATGAAGACAAGGCGCGGTGGAAAAGTTGTAGACAGGAGTGAATGAGAAAAAGCTAATCTGTCAGGCGTTCAGATGGAAATGAGGAACCACCGTGACCATCCTCCTGGGCCCGGAGCTGCCGAGCTCTCACTCCTGCTAAAAGCCTAGTTGGAGTCGAACTCCTCGCCTGCTTTCAGCTCGCTGTCCTGGGACTTCAGGCGGGTATTTCTATCAGCGTCCCGGAGGGGAAAACTCTGAAAGTATGTGACTTAAAAAAAACATGTTTTAGCTCAACTCTGAAAGAATGGTCGCTAATTGAAGTGCATTTAGCAAAAAATTAATTATTCAAGAAGTCTATGAAACACTTCCTGAGGAATTAGTCTTTTTACAGTTTCAGGCGAAAGTTGGGGGGAAAAAAAAAGTCGAATCTGAACGTGGGAGCCAGACGATATATTTTAAAGCTACAGACACATTTTGGATCTTCTTTTCATTTATTTCTAAGTGTTTCCAGTGGTCTTTTAATTATGAATGTTGATTTCAGTAAAGCAAAAAAAAACTTGTGTCGTTTTCTAGGACATAGTTTCTGCAGAATGGCAGGAGTTCCTTAGAAATTCACCTCTGAGTTAAGGGGACTGTTGACTAGGAGTAATCATCCCTCCCTCTCCCCATTGCTGAGAGCTCTCCGTTTACATGCTCACCTGTGAGCCTACAGCCCCTCACACCCCCTAACATAACAATAGCGGTACAACAAATATGGCGATCTATCTTTTTCAAACTAGATTTTTTTTTTTTTAAATCGGCATTTTTTTGTTTCAATTTGTAACTTCTCGGTAGGACATGTGGTTTCTACGTTAAACCAGAAATGTTTTTTATGGCATCAATGTCCCTAAAGACATCTCCCATCAATAGATCCATCCATCCATCCATCAATCCACTGACTCATTTCTGAGGCAACTTTTAGTGGCGCCCTCCACAAGTTAGGATTATCATCTATGACTATCTTGGTGAGAAAGACGTGAAGTAATTGTGATTTAAAATAAATGCTTCAGGTGCAGTCATCAACTCAATTAAAGTCCCTTTTTTTTTTTTTTTCCAAATCAAGCCTGAGGTCTTGCAGTTCTGAGAGTTTCAGAATCACTCCAAGAGTTTTACGACCTGAAAGAAACTTTTAAAAAGGCAATTAGAGGCTTGTATGCTTTGTTAGTCAGTGGAGAAGTGCTGGTTATCTGGGCTTGTTTGGTTTCAAATGTGAGGCTGTCATCTTCAACGTCCAAAGAACTGCAGCAAATCTACAACAGATCATCTCCATCCGGGTCCCCAAATCCTGGGCCGCAAACTGGAACCGCACCGCCAATGAAAAAAAAAAACAAAACCTACACTTTTTCCTGTTTGAATTATAATCTGATTCAGAAGGAAGTTTTATTTTGGAAATCTACTGGATTCTCTCCACCACATTCGACTCAATCCAGTCGCTCGGTCACGTGTTGAAAAGCCGTCCGCTACTTTTTTAAAGCGGCTGCACTGACAACTAAATTGAAACCCTCGGGAAAGTTTCTTTTGCAGAAAAGATCCAGTGAAGAAACAGAAGAAGAGTCTTTGACTTCAAAATTAAAGAAAGCTGCATTTGGCAGACAAAAAAAAACTACGGATTTAGCTGTTCCCATAGACCAAAATAATGCATAAAAATTCAGCAACCGGGTGTCTAATGTTATAAGGATACTGCCAATAAAATAAAGATCATGTTCATTATTTTATTATGAAAATACCAGTTTTTTAGCTTCCATTTTGACAGTTATGGGTTAAAGGGAATCTATATCACATTTTAATGGTTCCTACATGAAATGTAGAGTAAAAATAAAGCTGAAAACAGATATTTTATATAGGATGAAGATAAACTTTAAGGGACATTGGAAGCAAAGTCAGCCTGATCATGCCAATGTTGTCTATCCTTAACTGCTCCATGGCTTGAAAAAGGTTGGAGACCACTGATCTCTAGTAATTAAAAAATGTTGAGACGTTCTAGATTTCATAAACTTTTTTTTTTCATTTAAAAACTCCAGGAAAAGTGAGCTTGTATAGGGAATGTAATGAGGGGAGGAAAACGGCAGCAAAGCAGGTGGTGGAAAAGAAAAAGGGGAATGAGGATGGCGGGAAATGGGACCATTAATTGGATATTAGCTTAAGGAAATGGAGTGCATAATGAACTGCAGATGCCGGGTCGTGTACTGGCGGAGAAGTGACTCACATTTATTGTGAAAAATAAGCTCCTTCTACTATTAAAGACACTTAAAAAAGTTGCAGGTAAAGGAAAAACAAGACATTTTTAAATTGGAGTATTTATTAGATTTTTTTTTCTTTTTCTTTAAGAAGTTAGAACAGATGTTTCATGTGTTTAAGTCCATGACCTTTTAACTAGAGATGAGTACCAACACTCGGTACCGGTACCAACCTGGCAAAAACAAAAATGCAGATTTTGGTGCTTCATTTCATATCATTTGGTTTTGCTGTACACTTCTAGCCAATCATTTGCCTTTTCCAGCGATTGTGGGCGGGCTCACAAAAGAATGGACGAGGCTGGGCGGGCTTCACTAAAAATGATGAAGGTCAAGTGAGCCAAAGTTTGGCTCAGTGGCTCTAATTTAGTGACCTGATGGATAAGAATGACGTATACAACGCTGCGAACAAAGACAAATGTCATAGCGATGACGTGTGTGAAGTGTGTGCAATTTAGTCAGAAAGAATGAAATAATCTTAAGAACATTAAAGTGTTCCCCTTCACCCTGTGATGCTGTTTCATCACACTTGAAGGTTTTTGGATTGAATTGGTGCTTTTTTTATTTTTGAGCACAATTTGAGCACAGTTTAGCTTCAAATACACCAGTTTGGCACTGGTAGTGAATAAAATCCAAACAGGACTTTTAGCCAAAGCCGTGGTTCAGTGTAATGCTGCGTTCACATCAAACACTTCCAATGAAAAATCTATGGAAACATGTTTGTGCGCATTTCAAGCTTCCATGTTCAAAACTATCTTGTTCACGCGTGGCTACGCAAGTTTCTACAACTATTTTTGTCCAAAATGGGAGGCCATTCAACACACGTTAAACCAGGTTGAACTTGAACCAATATGGATCTGGTAGTGACGCATGAATGACGTCCCTTTTAGTTGACGGAAGTGACATCCGTTTGAAAATTTGATCGTGGAGGAGACATTAAAAATTGCAGCTTGAACCAGAATTCTAAGATACCAAGTCTTTCATTTATCGTAATAGAGCTGTGAAAGAAAAAGCCTGGAGCGAGGTTCACGAGATTTGAACAGACCGGTCATTTCGCAGTAAGTCTCTTCCAACTGTAGGGGGCGGACATGAGCTAGTAAACGAAGAAGAAGCAGAATCCTCTCCGTGCTCATCCAACCTTAACACCATGAGCTCAGTGTGTCCGCCTGAGGTTGACAGACTGCTACTGTACCACTTAACCTTTAAGCAAAGACATGCAGCTTTAAAAAATAATAATTTCCTTCAATGGGAAAACCTTCCTGGCATCACAGTGGAAGATGAGTGGACATCTTGGTAAAAATTCAGTCCAAACTATGCTCAAAATCCTGCAGAACCTTTGTGATATTCATGTGATTGGGTCATAGTTTTGTACCAGAACATTGTCGCTCTTGAGCTTTTGCTCTTGAAGTGACGGAGGGCATTCAGCTCCAAACCATCACACTGCCACTACCATGTTTAGAGGGATTAACAGGGGTAAGTTTGTATTTAAACAAACTGTTTGAGGGAGAAAAAAAAGGAACAACCAGAGGAGCGTCTTCAGATTGCTGTTGGGATTAAAATTTCTCATAAAGCCTCTGTGATTCCTGGAGAAGGAACGCTAGATCAGGAAAAACACAATCTCACAGAGAGATTATTTTGCTCCTCCTCACATCCTTCTCATCGTCGTCTTCAGCTACCGTGGAGTCGGTGTGTGATTACCGGGTTTGAGAGTGTGAGCCGCTCTGCTCTCCGTGTCATCCCAGAGGACTGGATGGGCGGGGGGTTAGGAGAGAGTCTTTCAGAAGTCTCTTAGTGCCAGCGAGGATTTAGACCGCCGCTGTGCGTGTCTGAAATGGAGGTGGCTCCGGAAATGTCAGCACTGCTGGTGGACATAAAGCACTTTGGGATGGACGATCTCAAGAAGATCCGAATGGAAATGCAATAAATGTTTGTAGAGATGTTTAGAAGTTTAGAATGGTAATTTACCTCTTAGGATGTATTCAGACGGAAGAGATTATTGGAAAAACTTAATTCTGGTACATTTAAAGTGTCCAGTCTGAATACACCTGAAGGTCAAGTTATCCATCTATTCCAGACCAAGAGAAAACTACAAGTTTTTATTCTAAGACAAAAAAATGACTAACCTGGGCTTTTAACCTGACCAATACTCAGAGAATGTGTTCAACCCACTGACCTACAGCCTTCCTCTAAGTCATGAAATCTGCTTAGCACAAGACCAAAACTTAAACCTCTTTGGCAACATGCAAACCTCCCTGCCTTTATTGTTGCAGATTACCTGGGACAGGTGGGTTCGGTCAGTAGGAGTTAGAAGTCACCAGTCCTGATTAATCAGCAACAAGTGAGGAAAAAATGTCATGAAAACAGGCAGGATCAAACATCTGAAGGACCAACATGAGGAGCTCTGTCTTAGCTGAGACGTTTGATCTACATCAGGGGTTTCCAGCTTGAACCCCGGACCGTACTGACAAAAACAAAAACTCACTTAAGTTTATTATGTTGAAGCTCAGTGCATGTCGTTCCGTCAGCCATAAACGTGGCTGACATATATTTTTGAGAGCTGTTTCACAGAAAGTAGGTTTTAGGTCAGTAAGCACAACAAGAGTTCACAAACATAAACTGTTGATTTATGAGAAAACGAAAAGAGAAGTGGGTCTTACGTTCGAAAAATATGGGACATAATTAAGTGGATACTTTAGTGGTGCTGTTTGCAAAATAGTGGTCTTACTGCAATAGAATCCACTATTCTGTGCCAGGTATGCTTTGTTGTTCTTGTGACGATATGCACACGTAAGGTTGATTACCAGTGAAGATTGGGATTTTAGTTTTGATGCAGACTCAAACTGTCACGCACATTTGTCATCATCAGACCTGAAAATTGTGTATGATTGCAAAGAACCACACTTGAATGAAGAGTGACGTTTTAAACCCAGTTGTGATCCGACTCTCATTGTAGTGAGATACAGTATGAAGACATTTTTAGACTTCAGCCTCACAGCGGTTTCACCAGTGGCGAGGTTGGCAGTGTACTCCTGTTTTTGACAAACAGAAGCATGTCCACATTTCTCCAGAAACAGTCACAGGTTATGATAAAATGACCTCCGTTTCAGGCAGAGTTTTCAATGCTTACTCTTTAAACCAAAAGGCATCTTTCATCACGAAAGACAATAAAATGCAGGATTGTTTCTTTGACTGACTCTAAGACATGAGTTTTTTTATTTTTAGATGAATAACAACAGAGGCGTTTTCTTCATTGGCTTGTGCATTTCTCCATGAGAACATCTCCATAAAAACTCCTTGACCTTTATAAATACTGCAGCAAGGATTCGAGAGCTCCATGCACCGTTCCCTCCGTGGCCACCTCATCATCTCTTTATTACTTTGTGGTTTTCATTCACCCCTCCTCCCATGTCCAGATGCCTTCATTTTTTTAACCTCCTATTTCCTTCCCCATTTCCCCTCCATATCCGTTCCAGCTCTATATAAACTCACTATTCTTAGACAGCCATTTCTCCCCATCATCATCCAGCTTTCCTCCATACAATCACCCCCCCCCGCACCTTTTCATGCAGGACTATATTTGTTTCTCTGGGCGCAGTAAGCTTGTTAGTAACGGGTTAATTCTGAGGTGCCTGGAGGATCGGGTCTTAGCTGGGAAAAGGGAGGGAAGGTGGGAACGCGTAACGGAGTCACCAGGGGTCAGTTTGCAACCATTACTTTCTTTTAATGCTATTAAAAGCTAATGTAAACTAAATTCTTTATGGAGTCCAACTGAGCTGGGTGGCTGCACGTGCACCACGGATTCCTCTCCGGAAGACGGGGTTGTTATCAAGGCCTTACAGGCTACTGGAGAGGCGGTTGGGGTTTTACATGACGTGTCGAGAAAGGGCAGGCATGCTCCAGGTCCTGTGGAAGTGGTGCTCTTTGCACACTGATCCATGCTAGAGTCAAAAAAGGATGCACAAATGACATTCTGCATCAGAGGGGCTCTTTTTGTTTGGCTAGAAACGGAATGCCCCCGCCCCACCCAGCCGGCTGTGCATCCAAAGCTCTTTAACCAAGGCGGGGAAAAGGAGACAGAGATGCAGGGAAGCTGCAGAGATCAGGTGGAAGCACGGGTCAGGAAAGAGAGGGGATTGGCATTTCAATATCCTGAGAGGATTACTGTCCGTGCTTTGGAGGGCCGATCCCTGCAGAGTTTCTGGGGCCTCAGAGATGGATGCATAAAGGGGTGGGTGTGGGGGGGTGAATGTGGAGATGGAGGGGGACGGTGATGTGAGGTGGCTGCCTTTTGAGCTGAATGCCTTCAGGGTTCAAAAAGAAAAAAATAAAATTGCAATGGATTTGTTTAGGTTTATGGTTCATTTGATTAAATAAATAATTTATCTTGTTTTAGTGTTTGACGTCTTCTACACTCTTCAAATGTTTTTGTTTGTCAAGTGACAAACTAGAAGCCATTCATGCGTGAAATCTCCCTCTAAAGTCTTTTAGTGCATCTGTTTACCTTTATTTTAATTTCCACTGCTGACACCAATGGGATAGGACTTAAATAGCTAGCTAACTTTTGATAGCAGTGAAGTAAACACAAACAATGGCAAGATCCCACTAATTTCAAATCATAAAAGATAGTGCATTCAATTTTCAACACAGAAGAAATAGAAAAAGTCATGGCCAGTTACAGAACCTAACAGCATTTTTGTTCAAGAAACTACCATAAAGTTTGATGAGATTGACATATCAAATGATTAAGAGCCATTTACGTGTCCACATAACTAAGTAATTAGAAACAAATTGACGGTGAAAATGTGGTTGGTACCAAGTCCTGGTCAAAACGGTAGTCCATTATTGGCTTTATTTTAAAGAACTTATGGAAAACATAATGCAGTGACTTTTGAACTTCCAATTACCTTCAAAACTCTCACTCCTGTATTGATTGCGAACATGATGTCAATGACATAGGAACTACAATGTAAGGAAATGAAAAACACATTGACCGTTTGTACTCCACAATAAAGAAACAGAGGTTGCTTTGGATGTGCAAATGAGCAATGCTTCTCAGACATATGACTTGATTTCCATCTTGTTTTGTTTACGTGCAGATATATCAGATAAAGGTGGATACATGAAATATGGGTTAGTGGCTGAACCACACAGTAGCTGCAGGTTTTATCAGCCATTATCCTAAGAAAAGCGCAGGGGTGTCTTGCAGCTCCCACTGAAAGTAGAGTGTTTAATTGTTGTGCATGTGTGTGCCCAACTGTCGTCTGCTTTTATCACATAACGAGCATCTAATTTCTTGAAAAATCTTGTTTGAAAAATCAGTTGATTTAGGAAATTCGGTCATGATCAAACAGTTGAAGTAAACACGCTAACTTGACATCACATTTACACACTAAATACCCTTAGAAGAAAAAAGATTGTCGGGTTTATGAATCTTTGAGGTGAAGCAGGATTGTCTGGACCGATCTCACACACCTGCATAAATATCTACATCCAACTTAAACTTAATCAAGCATCAAAGAAGAGCCAAAAAGGGCATCGTTTTTATTTTCTTTCCTTCACCGAGCGAGCCCCTAAAGTGTCAGAGAACAAATCTCTCCTTCACCGTCATTAAGTTTCCAAAAGCCCACCCCCGCCTGGCACCCCGCCTGCAGCCCTCTGCTGGGAGCCGTTTGGATCCTTTTGCCTCCTTAATTAGAAGTGATGGGAAGGTGAGGCTTCAGCAGGCACCAAATGAATAGAGTCATCAAGCTACTTTTCAGGGCTATAGCCCAGCCACTTAAAACGCTTTGTCACCTTGTGATGGGAATTTTAATTGCCTACCTCTTGGCTTATAATTGGAGTCTATGAAGAGTCTTTAGATTGTGGGCTGTCTGCACAGATTTTTACCGGCTGCTTGTTATTTAGAGAGGAGGAAGAGTGAGGCCTGTTAAAGGTTGACGACACAAAGCTGTCATCGTAATCGAAGACTCTTCGAAACGAAGTCACGTTTTTTTTTTTTTCTGTCAAAGCTCACGGGGGGAACCAGATGGAGGGAAGATCAGCAGTGTAACCCACTGGTTCAAAACCGAGACAGAAGATGTCACAAGTTCAAAGGAACTGAGTGGACAAAAACCCTTTGAAACTTTTTCAAAAAGTGGTGTTACAGATGACTATGCAATTCCTCAGGTTGTTTCCTATTAAAGACATAACCTTAGAAGAAAAAAAAATGCATGCTTTCTTCTAAAATTAAATACAATATTTCCACACTAAAAGGTGCAATTCTGGTTGTGTTGACTGATGTTGAAGCAGTTTTGAAAGGGATTCTCCACTCTGTCAAAATGGCTGTGGGTTGTTTTTGTAAGTTCCAAACAAGGTTTGTGGCTAACGTGGCTAACGTGTAGTCGTGTCACAGTGTGGTTTTTTTTCCGTATTACTAACATGGTTGGGAGTATGCGTAGTCACAGTAACATTTGTTTTTTAAGTGTTGTAAACAAAGTTGAGAGTTACATGGATTGAAACTATGCTAACCCGTCTAGCTAACCCTTCTAACACTTCAAACATTGCTAGTGTGCAGCATGTCAAACAAGTTAAAGAGTTACTGTGAACACAGTTAAAAAAGCCTAACTAACAAGTGTACTTATCTCTGACTCTTATATGTCGCTTAATGCGCCTTATAGTTCAATTCGCCTTATAATGACATAAGTTCAGGACAGATTAGACAGTCTTTTAATATGTAAATAAAATAGGCTTTACTTCCATTATTTACCCTTTAAAAATAACAGAAAACAGAACAATGGCAAGTTAAAAGTTTAGGCACCCTGCAGAATTTCTAGTATGCACCGCCCCCTTTGGAAAAGCTAAGACCTGACAGTGCAAACCATGATTGTGAACAATCTGTGACAAAGAACAGGTGATTTCAATCTCAAAGATTGTAAATAATCTGAGTCATCTGATCTTGCTCGAACAATCAGCATCGTGGGTTCTTCCAAGTAGTTGTTCAGAACAATGAAGCTGAGAATAGTTGATGGTCACAAAGCAGGAGAAGGATAGAAGAAGATAGCAAAGCGTTTTCAGATTCCAATTTGCTCTGTTCAGAATGTCAGGAAGAAATAGCAGTCAACAGGAACAGTGGAAGTTAAAGCGAGATCTGGAAAAACAAGAAAAATCTCAGACAGAGCAGCTCTCAGGATTGTGAGAAAAGCAAATCAAAACCCACGTTTGACTGCATGATCCCTCCAGAAAGACCTGCAGACTCTGGAGTTGTGCTACACTGTTCTACTGTCAAGAGAAACTTGTACATATATGATCTTCATGGAAGAGTCATCAGAAGAAAACCTCTTCTACGTCCTCACCACAAAATTCAAAGTTTGAAGTTCACAAACGAACATATAAACAAACTTGATGCATTTTGCAATCAAGTTCTGTGGACCGACGAGGTTCAAAAGAAACTTTCTTGATCAAAGAGAAGAAATAAAAAAGTTGACGTTGAAGAGAGGATGGCTTCTACAAATGGTTAATGATCCTAAACACACCTCAAAATCCACACTGGTTTACATTAATAGACAGAAACTGCAGGTTTTGCAGTTTCCTAATCCCCTGACCTCAGCATCATTGAACATCTATGGATAGACCTGAAAAGAGCAGTGAATAACAGACATCGCAGAAATCTCAAAGAACTGGAAGACTTTTAGAAATAAAAATTGATGGAACCTCAAACAAGAATTGAGAGACTCTTTTCTGCCTACAAAAAGCATTTTCAAGCTGTGATACTTGCCAAGGAGGGCAGTAGGTACTAACTCTACAGAGTGCCTTAACTTTTGCACGTCACTGTTTTGTTTCCTGTTATTTTGAAAGGGTAAATGATGGAAATAAAGCCTCGTTTTTTGACATATTAAAAATAATGTCTCATCTGTAAACTGATGCCTTTAGAAGATTTTCAGTCTTTTCTTGAGTTCTTTATGGACAATAACAAAACATTTTACCTGGGGTTCCCAGACTTTCGATCCCCACTGTACATGTGGACAATGGTCAGATGTTTTTTAACCCTAACCTTGCCTTAATTATGTGCATACGATCACTTCCAAAATAAATGTTAACATAAGTGCTTTTATAAATAAAAAATTTGCAGTAAGCAACACAAATAGTTATCAAGTTAAGAATTTAAAAAATGGTGACAATCGTAAATGTATTATTTATTATTTCATTATTATTTATTAATTACTGCCATCAGATACAATTCTCTGATACCTCCCGACTGTCCTATTATTACCTTATCTCAGCCCCCCTTAAAAAAAACATTTTCTATTGATTTTGTTTTTTTTAAATTATATTTTTACATCTAGTGGTGGCACCAATCCACAGCACAGAAAATGTTTTTTTTTTTTTTTTTTTTAATCATTCAGCGCACACAGAGGACTGGCTTATCCCTCCAGTTCTGTGCCTCTTATGTGAAAACATTTCAGCGTGTGTTAAGTAGAGTAAATCCCCCTGAAACTGTTTGGGGAAATCAATAAACAGGAAAATCTAGAGAGGTGGAAAGATTGCGATAAAGTCTGAATACAAAGCAACAATTCTAAAAATGTTGAATTCTTGGATTTTTCCTTAATGAGAGATCTGGAAGACACTAAATGTATTCCTGTTAGAAGACATAAGGGAATTTTTTTGATGAAATTTTGTACCCAGTTTGTTAAAATGTGGTGCATCTTGGATATTTAGGCTACAAACCATCTATATTCTAATGAGAGCTGTTTCTCCGTCTTACAGTTGACAGACATCAAATCAGACGGAGACACAATCATCAGGACCAACAGTCCCTGCAACACATCCCTTAGTAGCTTAGATGGAAATGTGCCTGATCTAGATGTCTCCCTGCGAAGCTTCTCCCACTCACAGACAGAAATAGCCTTTGTGTGGATTCTTTTATAAACACATCTTAGGTCTTCTTCCTGCAGAGATGTGAATGATGATACCTGTCTGACTGCAGCTGCTCGCCTGCCTGTCAAACCTCAATTGCATGTTATTTTCCCGTCGTCGCTCATTTCTCTGTTCTGGCTTTCTCCTCCTGACGGTAAACTTCTGCTTCGGGCATGTCAGCGCCGACGCAGCCCACTAACAGAGAGCCGAGGGTGCGGAGGCTCACCAGGCAGACTCGTGGACACGTTGACCTGGGTGTAGAACCTCTTCTTGGGCAGCAGCTCGGACACGCCGTTCAGGGCCTCCACGGCAAAGGAATAGTTGGTGTTGGGGAGCAGGTTGACCACTGTCACTGTCCTCTCCGTCAGCCCCACCTGCTGGGGCACAAAGCCAACGCTGGCGCCGCATGGCTCCCACTGCCGCCCAACGCTCCGGCGACAGCTCACGCTGTAGGTCAGGTCCACTCTGCCCCCGCTGTCAGACGGCGCCGACCACTCCAAGATCAGAGTGGATTGTTTGAGGGTGTAGACCAGGTCTCTGGGTGGGGAGGGGGGGCCTGTAGGGAATAAAGAACGTTAACACTTTAGCTTCAACATTTACGGTTTTCATCAAGGAGCCAAAAACTATTCTAAGGTTGTTTTCTTTAAGGGTCAGTCAAATCAAATCCTATTTAAGACCCCGACCCGTTCATCTAGTTTGGTTTGCTTTCGCACAGAAACCAGAAACTGAAACCACCAGGAAACCATGCAGTTTCAAAGGTGCTCCTTTGGGGTTGCCATTTCCCCAACTTTGACAAAGATAAAAACAAACAAAAAATTTGTCTTCTGACTGTTTTGTTTCTATTTGATTCTTTTATTTAACGCTTGAACCTCCTCACCGCATGTTTATCCTGCGAACATTTTAACCTGTTATCAGCGGAGCTGGACAACACTAAAATAACACATGCTAATTAGTAACTCTTCAACCACGAACGCGATTCTAACGAATTCCTAAGTGGAGAAAAGCTGCCTCCTGCAAAGCTTCTCATTTCTGTATCAGAATCACAGGATTTACATCGACTGCGTAAACACTTCTCTACTGTAACAAGCAGATTTCATCCACGTCAGAATTGGCTGGTTTATGTTTATTGCATAAACACTTTGCTACTATAAAGTGATGCGTGTTCGCATAAAAGTCTCTACTCTCCGAGTTGAAATCTAATTGTTTACATTGATTTCGTAAACACTTTGCTAATGTAAAGTATTGGACATCAGCGCAAAGATACTTTTCTCAGAATCTGAATTACACAAATTGTGTAAACTGTTGAAAAGTTATGCTAGTTCGAAGAAACTCAACACTACACTAGAGCTAAAGCTTTGGTGTTAAAGGGTTAAAACATTTGTAGAACAAAAAAATAAATGACACTATGGGGGGAGGGGCTATAGAGGTACAAATACAGGTACAGTCGATGCCCCGACTGCCGCTGAGAGGTTCCGCTGATTGAAGATGTGATAAAATCTGCAATAACACCAGAAAAAGTCTATTAATTTGTATCTGGTCCTTTTTTCATTTCAACTCAGAAGAACTTTATTATGTCCCAAGAGGGAAATTCATTAAGTAGTACTTCAGTAGTAAAACATTTTCTCTGATTCTTCAGAGCCGTTGTAGAAAGTTACAGTTGTGGACAAAGGATCTTCCCAGAATCAATATCAGAAGAACCCGTCCATGACAATACCGTGACATTGAATCGCTAATGGCTTAAAAAAGGTTGAGAACCATACTGAATATTCTATTCATGTAAGGATTTTGCCTCAAGATCTCTTCGGTTTTGGCATAGGGGTTAGTAATCTTTAGATCTGGGGTCTGTTTGGACCTTGGCTTTAAATGGGCTCTTAAAAACGAACAAAATTTAAAACTGTTAGGTTTTTGCTGATGTAAATCAGTCCCCAAAAGTGTCCGTGAGGCTTCGTTTACTGTTTCACTCTGGCAACATGACCGCTGTGTGACCGCCGTCCTGCTGGGGATAAAGCGGACCCCTGCTTCACTCCTGACTGCATTCAGCTCACAATTTTTCTCCTAATTTTTCAGGTTTAGCTGGTTAAGCTCCCGGGGTTTATGTAACCTCTTCAATTTAATGTAGTCACACATTTGACCTCAGTTGTTGTGGACTGGCAGCGTTTTAAATTTATCTTTAACAATAGACAAAAATAGAAAAAAAACGCTAATCACCTTAAATCTCTGCTGTCAGCAAACATGACAAGAGGATAATGATTACTGCAGTGTTCATTAAAAACACACCATTTATGAACTTTTATTGCCTCTTAACAGTGCAGCTGCATTTGTGGCAAACTGAAGGTCCTGACAATCTCGTTTTCATCCACTGAGCAGCACAGATCTGAGCTGAAACATTCATGACTTTTACCAACAGGATCCACTAAAATATCTGGAAATCGACTTTTCCGTCTGTTAAAAGGTGGAGCTCAATCACAACTTTATTTTTTTTTTGTATTTCTAAATTTTCTATAGAAGAGCTTGTAAGTGACCAGATCAAAAGAGTACCTTGCTTCAGTCTGTTTTTTCCGGTGATAATGGAAAGCCTTAGATTCTGGTAATGACCAATATTATGTTAAAATTTTAGATGGTGATATTTCTATGGGGTAGTTTTCCAATTATCTCTTAGGTTTGTTCTGGTGCTGGTGCACCACAGGGCGAGATCTTAGAGCCTATACTCTTTTTAATCTACTTCAATAAGATGGATATAACTATTTGCAGTCCATCTGTTCATCATTACACAACTGAAACTTTTATTTTCCGTCACGATACAGCAATATTTCAGGTTTTCAGAAGCATTTTTGGACTTTATCCAAACAACTGTTCATCTGAAGTTGGAAGAGTGATATGTCTTATAAAGGTTTTTCCCTTATTTATATTTTTCAAATTAAATATTATGACAACATTCTTTCACTCCATCATGCAGACTGCTCCTGAGTTTGACTCCACAGGCGGAGATGAAAAGAAGCTGCATGATTTTGATCAACCCCAAAAATGCTTCATTAACTATTTAATGCTTATTTAGCCTATTGGGAAATAATGAAATAAGACATTAAAACACTGCAAGCTATTTGTTATACAAACGGAGCGTTTAGAAATCCATAGAAAGTGGCAAAGCTGAAAGGTTTGATTCATTTAAAGGGTTTTATTTTGATCAAGCTTAATGAAAGCAGCCTGCAAATATTCACAAAACACTGGAGGGTTTTCAAAAGCAGAAGATCCTTTTAAGAATTTTATCTATAATGTCATTTGAATGGTTAAAAGATTTAATAATTTATTGAGCTGAAGCTCTCAGATGTACAAAAACTAAATATTTATGAACAAAAAAGGAAAAACGAGGAAAAGTTTCAGTTCTGATCTGATCCTTTTCACGTTTTTCTGGATGTCCCAGCAATCTGATGGTTATCTTTTCAGACACCTTCCTCTTTTAACCCCTCCCTCAGTAAATCTGAGTTTGACTCTCACAACGAGGCCAAATACATTAGAAACAAAATCCCAGCATCGCTTCTGCTGCTCACAGATCCCACAGTTCAATATTCGTTATGAGAAAAAAAGAATTGTTTTTTTTAAAACCAAAATCCAGGATAAAACAGGATTATGCTGGCATTGTGGGCAAACTGAACTCATGTAATCTGAAGCGTTCCACTGTTCTACCAAACGAGAAGGTCAGGCAACCTTTTAGCGCGCAGATGAATTACTTCGGCCGCCTCATTTGTTAAAGTTGAAGTGCAGATGAAGCTGCTGCTCGTGTGGCATTTGAAGCTTAGAGACAGACATAAAGACAAAAACATGCCAACAAATGTAAAGGCAAACCGCTTAAATCTGACACTAGAGCCACGATACGGGCCGGCTTTTCCACCCAGAGACGTGAATTTCATTTGCCTCGTGTAAAACAACTGTACTCTCAGCATCCAGCCCTCATCTCATCCCATCGATCTCTCACAGATCCAATCTTCCTTCCAATCTCTGAGGAGCATTTTTCGGATTAGCAGTGAAATATGTCGGCCATCAACACATTTCAGTTACAATTACAAAGATAAGACAAAACCCCAAAGGATTGAAGCTACTTCTTCATCCTTTGAACACAGAGTTTGGATCAGCACTTTTAAATGATTAAGGTGTTACTATGGAAACGCGGCGTTTCTGAAGTGATGCTGGCTTTTTAATAAGTATTTGCTTACACAAGGATTTATCTGAATCAAAGTTACTAAAAAAACTGATAGATGGATTTTACTTTTTAAGGGAAGACTCAGTTTTTAGGATTTTTACTAAAATTGGAAATACACTCATTCCCGAAGGTGAAGTTGAGATATTCTAAATGCACAATATATAATAACAATACAATAACATACAGTGTATATATATATATATATATATATATATATATATATTTAAAATGCAACATATTAGAGAGTTTTGGCCTGAAAATTAGAAATAATCTGAAAATGCCTGTTCTAGGGCTCAGAATTCTATTTATTTTCAGCTGTTGTGTGGTCGTTTGTGGTTCAATATTGATTAGCAAAGTAAAATCATACTTAAATAATGAAATGAAAAAAACCCAACCAAATCACAACCGAATGAGCAGTTGTTTAAATTAATATATAAAAGAATATTAATGCTTAAACATGTTCATGCTCATTTTCACACGTGCCTCCATCCAGATGTTAGATGATTGGCTTTCACTTCACATTGAATTTGAACAAACTCATATACAGCTTAAGCTAAACTTTTCACAGGCTGCTCTCCCACGCATTGCCTTTGAGTATTTGAACCCTAAAAAATGTTACATTTCTTTTCTTTCCACACAAGCTCTTAAATCATCCTGTTTCATTTTGTAGCTATCTTCAGACAACATCAGTAACTGAGCATTCAGCATTTCATTTAGAATTCTTTAACTTACTAACTCTGGAGATGGCTCCCTCTGTTGGTCGGAGGAGGAAATAGAAGTTCGAGGCCTAAAATCATGGTTTCATTTTGCTCAGGATTGTTTTGTTGTTTGGCATTGTTACTCAGTTTAGGATTATTTCACTTCGTTCAGCATTGCTCTGTTTGTTCGCCATTGATTCAGTTTGTTCAGCACTGTACCATTTTGCTCAGCAATGTTTTACTCTGTTCAGCCTCATTTCTCAGCATCACTTATCTTCTATTAGGATGTTTTATACTTTAGCTTATATACTATTGGACATCCATCAGCAATATAAGAAAACACTTTCAGGACTGGTACTTCTTTTGGGAAGCGCACATTTTTCAAATGATTAAAAAAAAAAACAGTAAATTTTCAAACGCCTGTTGTGGATTTGTTCCTTCATATGTGTGTTTTTTGAACATTTAAGGAGGAGGCCGCTGCTCTGATTCACAGCTGCGCCGTCTGACAGTTCCGTAAGCACACAGAGCAGCCGTCTGTACTGCTCGAGCTCCAGGAGAACTGCAGAGAACACTGGAGTGTGAGCCGTCCACTCTCACTAAATGATGCTTCCTAAACTGACCTTCTTTTCTAAGATTTCTGGTTTCCTTGAGCGGCACATGAAAGTGCACTCTCCATCACAGCCCTCAGAAGTGTAGGTTTGTCCTTTTTGCAAAAATCTTCAGTGAAAATCAGGTTCAATTTACCATCTGAAGAACTCCAGCTGTCTTTTCTCCTCCTCACTCTCAGGATAAAAATATTTTGTGGTTGTTGCTCCTCCTTCAACCTTGAATCATCCCATTTTTAATTTACGTCTTAGCAAGGTTTAGAGGTGTAAATACATTTTTAAACAAGGCTGAAATTCAATCAAAATCAGAATTTTTTAGAAACATTCACAGTCTGTTTTGTGTCCATTAAAAATTAATGGAAACAATTCCAAACCTGGGAACTTTCAGAATGAAGAGCCTGACTTTCTGTTTGTCTGGAAACATCATTTTACAAGTTCAGGAGATTTTGGGTCTTTTCACTTTATTGGAATATTTGTTATGGATATATGCTCACAGCTTAGGGATTTAAATACCAATTCCAATGAAAATTTTATTTTTTGGTGTTTTTAACATGTTCTTGTGGAATTTTTCTGATGATGGAGGACATTTCTTAAGAAAATTAAGCTTGAAATGACATTTCTGAATTTTTATTTACAAAATAAAAAAAATGCAGTTTGAAAAAGAGCATATATATATTTTATTTAGAAAATACGCTGGATGGCCCATTAGCTCCCTGCTCCACTTCATTCTGATGCATCCACATGGACGTCTTTGTTAAGCCATTTTCAGCATTTCACACATGCTTTTATTTTGTTAAAAATGCTACTTTAGACACCCTCTGTGATGCTTTCATAAAGGTTCTGAAATGCTCTCCAACCTAGCAGGACATAATAAAGAAAGCGTTCCTGCACAGCTCCATGAATGAAGAGGTGAAAGACAAACCGTAAACTCCTTCAGAGCGTTTTGACACAGGCAGCTTCTGACCTTGTTCAACACTCGAGTGTGAAGAATTAAATCACTCTGGTGTTATTCCATAATTATACAGATAATACGTAGCGCACATCTGACCTCGCTAATCTGGAAATAAAAAAAAGTAAAAGCCTCGGGTTTCTTTCGAAATTTCATCAATTTCCACACCCCATCGTCTGCACCGTGCTGCGGATTAGCTAAATCTGTGGATCATCATAATTACTGAATCAATAGCGACATTAATGCGGTCATTGGGACTCCGTGAATGTTATCTGATTGGGATCGCAGAGCTCTGTCGTCAAAGTGGAGTTCAAGGAACAGAAAGCTTCCTGGACACACGCTGAGATGTGGGGCTGCTATTCCTCCGTCTAACTCCTGCCATTCTCCAGAGGAGATTCAGGCGGAAATCTTTCTGAAATGTTGACAGGACTGTGATCTCCTGTCAGACAAAGAGATTTTTGGTTAAGTGGACACCTTTACATTGTATTTTTTTATCTCATTTTACGTTTTCTTAACTATTCATTGAAGTACTGGCAAGCCCAAAAATCTAAAAACCGGTAAAAACCCTTCAAAATCTTTTTTTAAGAGAAGGTCGAGCAAAAGAGGAAGAATGGAAGGCAAAAGAAGGGATGCAGGGTAAAGCTCAGGTTAGGTCAGCTCTGGGATGATCTGGATGATTGATGAAGAGCCGGATCCTAAGCGGCTCACTTTTTCAGTGAAAGGAATGGGGGTCATTACGTGTGCACGGTGCAGAGGGGCTGTCCAGGGGAGTCCTGAAGTGATCCTCCTCACAGACGCACACCACGGAGCCCTCCTCGTCTGCAACGCTGTTGGCCGGGCACAAAAAGCACTCCTGCTGCCGTGACGACATCTTGTAGGAGCCGGGAGGACACGCTGGAATACAAACACAACACAGATTTGATTTAAAAACCCACAGAATTAAACTCCAAATGCTTCTGCCAAACTTTGACTTGACACACAGCCAAGGGCCTTAATCTTCTGAATTGGGAGAAAAAACAATAAATGAAGAAAAATAAGCCTTAAAAATCAACAGGAAAGCTAAATGGACACAAAAGTCCTGATTAGGTGAAGGAAAAAAATATTATTCTAATGTATTTGACAAAGACAACTGTCAAATTGGGTGAAATCAGCAGTTGTGCATCCCTACTACAACTTAGAACTTTTGTGTTTTATCTTCTCTTTATGCATAAATACAAGCTAGGCACATTAGCACGTTAACTGCACGTTATTGTATTCCCAAATTAACGCTGATAATTATGTTAAAGCACTTTTTAGTATTGTCTTTGCAGTTTAATGTAAAAGTCTTTCACTTGCTGCCTCAGAATACAGAAGCGGAGGGTTGTAGTGAGGCATTGTTGGCAAACAAACCGACTGACTAAAGCTACCATCACATCGTCTTCTGTATCGCCCTCAAGCAACCACTTCCAGTGAAAAGTCTACGTAAACGTGTGTAAATGTGTGTTTTGTGCTTCTGCTTTTAAAACTCTCACGTTCACATGGAGCTACAAACATTTTTACAACCATTTTTGGGCTTAGCGTACAAAATGTGCAACCATTGACTGTGTGTTGCCAATCAGTGATTGTGAGTTAGTGTGGATGGCGTCCCTTTTAATTCACAATTAAAATTGATCATGCAGGAGACGCTCATAATTGCGATTTGTGCCCGGCCGGAATCAACGCAGCAAGATCCATGTGTCAACACCATGGACTGAAGGGGTGTTCTTGAACACGCGTCAAATACCAGACGTGTATGTAGCTTAAGAGCAAATACTTTGTAGTGAACAAAAAAAGCTAACTCCCCATGGTGGAAAGCTGAATATTCAGCCACCATTATTCAGCTTTGCTAAACATCCATGTAGAAATATGTGGGCACCCTTTAGCCAATCATGACCATGGACAGAGTAGGCTACACCTTTATGGCTAGAGGGGTTGCAAACGGTTCTAAGACAGTGAGATTTAAATAAAATAAAAAATAGATTTCAGTCTGATAGAACATTTTATCTCCAACACATTTATGACATGCAATTAAATATGTGTAAGTAAGAAGCTTTAAAAACCCTTTTTACATTCTTTGGACCACCATAGCTTTTCAACCGTTTAAGCAAATAATGTAATTCTAGTGAATCCTGAAGCAGAGAAAAGCAGCGTAGCAACTGGTTTCAGTGTTTTTACAATTAATGTAAATAAGCTGATACTGATGGAGAGAAAAGCCGTTGCTCAGTATTTGTTGGAATAATGTGATTGCGTTGATGGTATTTTAAAAAGCGTGTGTTTAGGTTTCGCCCATGACGTCTGCGGTGTTAAAGGGTTAAAACGTCTCCCAGTTCAAACCCAATCCTTGAAAAGAGAGGGTGCCCGTCTATCCAGCTCTTTTCAGCGTCTTTAAGCGCACTCTTGTGAAGAGCTGCCGCCTCCTCAGCGTCTCCTGCTCGTGTCAAAGTGTGCAGCGCAGTCGTGTTTACCTGTGCGCCTTTGTTGCGTTTGCTGTAAGAAAGCTTGTAATCGACTCTCTAATGCCTGTCATCACAGGGAAGAAAGCGCGCCGCTTTCAGCTGCCAACATCAGACACACTCACTTCCTGTCAAACACCACCGGAGCAGTCTCTGTCCTTAAACGTGCCGCCAGCATCCTCCCGTCGCCACCCCAACAACATCAAGCACCCAAAAATCAAGGCTAAATTATGCATGCAACCACGAGAACAGACGTGGTTTCGGCTTTTTCTGCATTTTGTGGCGAGACGTCGTTTGGTCTTATCTCGTCAATTCAGCACGGATGAACATTTGGCCCGCCCGCCTTGGAAGTGTGTGTCTAATGATGGGGGAGTAACAAGACAATATGTGCTGCTCAGATAACAAAAGGAGTTGGCGTTGCTCGATGGCCATCGTTCTCCACAGCGAGCGACCGCTCGAAGAGACACCAGAAGACGCTGCCAGGCAAGGTCACGTCAGTCAGAGCACGCCAGACGCTCCGAGACCGCGGCAAAACGACAAGCACTCCCAACGTTTCTGGCTCCCTCCATCCCTGCACTTTAATCATCGGTGAAGGAGGAATTTCTGGGAAGGATGACAGCTGGCAATCCGACTGATCTGTTTGTTCTGAGTTCTGGCTGGGGCCCCCCCCTTTCAGACAGTTTCTGGAGGGCAGAATTCACAATGCGGGAGCTGACGGAGGCGCCGGCACGACCGAAGGAGGACAGAAACAGTGGACCCTTTCATGTTCGTGCAGGAAAACAGATCAGCGAACGAGTGAAGCCTGCAGAGCAGAGCGGCAGCTGTGTCTGTGTGGGTCAAGAAAACAGAGGAACTGTGAAGGACTCACCACCTTCTAAACTTCACGATTTGGTGCAATGTCAGTAAACCGTGTTTGATGTTTTCTTAGTATCATTCTAACTTCACTCATCTGATGGCAGATTCAACTACTTTGAAAAAAAATCATGTGTTTTCAGTGTCTAAGGTTTTCTCTGCTAACCTGAAACAGCTTTGCTAAATTATTTACTTTTTTAAACTTTTTTATTTAGCCGTAACGTGAAGAATGTTTTATGTAGAAACAAATTTTAATTTAAAAAAAAGCTGTAAGGTAAAGGTTTGTTGTAAAGGTTTCCATTAGAAAACACACTAATAGAGTACAATTGAAAATTCTCAATGTTAAAGAAAGAGTTGGACACTTAATAAACAGTTGCGACCAAACCAAAACAAATATTGGATGCTACCTTATCAAAAGAAAGACAAAATCAAAAAAACATAAGAAAATAGAGAGCTTAAAAATAAATGAATACAAAATAGGATTTAAAAAGTAAAGCTAAGCTAAAAAATGTTGAAAAATAAAAGCCAAAACAAACAAAAACGCCACATTAGCTAATATAGTACCAGATGCTAAATTAACCAAAAAAGGGTTTAATACCAAAGAGAAGTGAACACAAAAAAAGACAATAACATTAAAAAAATTTCAATTAGATTCTTAACATGTACTTGGTTAAATGCAATGTTACACCAATAAAAATAGCTTTAAAAAGGGCAAGCGCTAAAAGAACGGAAACAGTTAATTAGTTAATTAATTAATTAGTCAAAATACTAAGTGCTTTGTTAGATAACCAAAAGATTCAATGGTACAAAATAAGCTTGGATTATGAAAGATAAATAATAATAGGCCCCTGGTTCTAGTCCTGCCTGGGGGGGACCTGAAACAGAGTCACACATGGGGGGATCTCTCTGTGTGGAGTTTTGCAATGTTCTCCCTGCGCATGTGTGGGTTTTCTCCGAGAACTCCAGATTCCTCCCACTGTCCAAAAACATGCTTCAAAAGGTTCATTGTTCACTCTAAGGTGTCCCTAGGTGTGAATGTGAGTGTGTATGGGTGTGTGACTGTGGCCCTGTCCAGGGGGTCCCCCTCTTTTACGCAAAAGTGGCAGGGTTAGGCCACTTGCTGCAGCCCTGTGACCACAAACGGGACAAAAATGGGTTTAGAAAATGAATAAATGAATAAGACAGCGGAAAAGAAAACCAATGATCTCAAAGTAAAAACAGAAAGCTGCATGCTTAATTTCTTAACCCTTTTAACAGTTTAACAGCAGATCAGATTTCTGCTGCTGCACTAGTGCTCGTCTTCATCTATCAAAGGAGATGTCTACGTCTTATTCAGGCCATGGAGTGGCGAGCTCCTTACACGTGGGAGTGGCTACAGATGAAGCGATTTTGGGAAATTTCACAGAGGAGCTGTAAAATTCTACATGACTTTTGATGAGCTGTGGGACCTCTTGTGGTGCCCGCTGTGCAGTGCCAGGGTTGTTGGTCATGTGACTCATTCAATTAGAAAAAAGTGTTTCCATTGCAGTTTTGGTGAAATGCGCCAATTTCGATACACCTCAAAAACGACTTCAAAGCTCAAAAATTCTTTTTTTATTCTTGTGTTTCCATTAGGCGACTTTATTTGTGCAATTTCATAGTTAATGGAAATGCAGCTATACTAACTGTTTACGCAATTAATGTAAATCAGCTGATTTTGCATATCAGTACAAAACTGCTTTTCCCCCCTGCGTAAAAATTCGCTAATTTACACTAGCAAAGTGTCAAAGACTTTAAGAGCATGCACTTTTAAGGTGTCGCCCTAATAACACACTGTGGTGTGAAGGATTAAAAAGTTCACACATATTTGCCCCCAAAAATTGTAAAATTATTTTAGGCTTATGTGTATGCTTCCATCGCTGACTGTTTTGTCTCCTATCTCAGATATTTATCTGGTAAATAAGATGAATAATTCCAAGAAAAAAGAGCAGCTGCCTGGTTTGTGTTGGTGGAAACTTTGTGTTTCATTTGGATATCAAACAAAAAAGTTGGATTTTAAAATTGTTGAGTTTACTGTTGACTTAAGGAGACTTTTAGCCTAGTGCAGCGACTGCTGGCGTTTTTGTCTTCTGCTCTCCTGTTGCTGCTCAGCCTTAAACATGACCATTAATAAACTGTGAAGTTCTTCATACATCAGGCGTGAGCAATGAGTTGTTTCATTGGCTTCATGACAGCATTTAACATTTATTAATCACCCTAAAGCAGGTTCGGTTTAGCCTCCTGAACAGGGATGCAGCGGGGCATTAAAAAAAAAACACACCGGAGGAAGAATCATCAGGATGAAAGATGGATAACTCCAGCTGGTCTACAGATTCAAGCTTCACACCAGGATCCCTCCTCATCATCAAAAAGATTTAGTGTTTGGAAGAACGTGGTCTTGCTGAGTCTGGACAGACTTGAGCTTCAGAAGCCTCAGACTCACCTCCTGTGTGAGTTGAGCATAAACAGGTGAAGGTCACTCAGTTACTTTGAAAACGTCTTCTGGTAAAAAAAAAAAAAGCTCTGTTCAGCCTCGTAAGGATCAACTGACTCACAGATGTGTCAGAACGAGGCTATAAAGTCAAGTAAAAACATCTTCCCATTGAAAGATGAACTCATCAAATGTTGTCAGCTCAACATCATCCCTCCACAGATATGAATAGATTTCCATCTGAACCCACAATGAGACACACCAGAGCATGAAGAAGAGGTTCTATTGAATTCTGCCCTGAAGATCGAAAGTCTAAAGCTGCGTACACATTTGACACGTGTCCAAGAGCGCCACCTACAGTTGGAAGAGGCTAAGTGCAAAATGTGGAAGAGGAGCAAATAGGATTTGGGTATGAATTGGAAATGGTTCGCTTGATCGCTAGCGCCCTTGCAATTGCGGATACGGATTGCAGTCATGTCAGGATTGTGGTTGGTCTTTGTTCACCTTTAATAGAAAAACAAAGATGTCTTTGGGTTCACTAGATAAACCAAATCCATGCATAAATATCAAATCAAAGTCCCTGATTGGTCAAAAGGTTTAACTGCATGTTAAATGGAGTGCATTTTGCACATAAAGCCCAAAAAAGAGGTAAATACTTGTGTGTGAACTTGAAATATTGGAACATAGAAGCTCAAAATGTGCTTATATGGACCTTTCATTGGAAGTGGTCGCTTAAATGCGTGTTAATGAGAACAGAATGAATGTAGCTTGAGGGTAAAATAAGGTCAGATTTTGGTAAAAATTGTTAATAAGGCGAACTAGCAAAAAAAAAAAAAACCTGAATATCAAGTAAATAAGTAAGAATATCAAGTAAGATAGCTCAATAAACGAAGGCAGACGAGCAGAAAACCCATATATCCAGATAAATGATTCCAGCAGTGATTTGTTTTGAAGAAATTTGACTTGTAAAAACTCAGGAATTCTTCACATTTTTAAGATGAAAGGGAAGAAAAACTAAACTGAAACTACAGTAGCTTTAATTTTTTTTTCTGAAGCTGAAAAGTTAGAAACGGAAAGTTGTTGAATTGTGGTTTTAACACGTTGGTACGACTGCTCAAAAGCGGAGGACTCCTTCACTACAGCGTGCAGCGATGCAGCCTTCACGGAGCTTTTTACAGCTTTGATTTGCAGTGGAAATCCCTGTTATTATCCTGAAGTAAAGACCTGGTTACCGTCCACGCCACCGGCTGCCTCGCGCTCTAATCAGAGGGAGACCGTTCTGCCTGCCGTTCAGGACGGCGTCCTCGGCTCTGCCATGGTTACCGAATGCTGAACTCCCACGGAGTGAACAGGTGGAGAAACAGCCAACAGTGACGCTGACGGCACCACAGATAAAACACATCTGTGGAGGAAATCTTCTCATGTTCATTCACCAATCTTTGCCACTCCCACTCCGATCATCTTTTCATCTATGGTAAAGGGTTCCCATTGTAATTAGGATTTTGCCATTTTTAGCCAAAATCTAGGACAGTTTCTGCAGAGCAGCAGGAGTTTCTTTAAACCTCCACCCATGAGTTGTGGGCGTGACCAATAGTGTGGAGCAATGCCAACCCCCCTCTCCTCCCCACTACTGAGAGCTCTCTGTTTACATGCTCTCCCACTAGCTTACAGACCCTCATTTTGTTTAAAAATTTGTGCTGTCAAGCGGTTAATTTTCCTGTGCGATTAATTATTCATGGTGACCTGAATTGTTTAATCTAATGATTAATGTATAATGATGCATCTAATGATGATTGTTTTAATCAAACTGGCTTTTTAACCAAAAAATTGTTTTTTTTTATTTGTGACATTGTGGGAAAGAACAAGAGCAAAATAAAGCTAAAAAGGTGGCTTTATGAGGTTTTTTATTATGAAAGACACCACCAAGAGGTCATTTTGTTTTTCAAACTTGAACAAATAAAACAAACCAAAAAAAAAAAAACATCAGAGGCAGAGAGCTCTAATTTGCCACATCAACAAAACAGTAGGAACAGTTTTCTTTAACCTATTGGCTGGATTTGATCATTTAAAGACTGGGATGAAGCAGAAAAGAAAAAGAAGAGAGATGGAAAAGAGAATCTAAGAAGGAAGAAATAAAAGAAAGAATTGAACTATTCAGGATTTGACTGTTTTTTTTTAAATAAGACATTTTCTTCATCTGGACAAAACAAGTGCTTTCTAAAGAAAGCACTGAAGCTGTTATCATAATTTCAACTTAAAAATACAACAGCATTGATATTCTAATGATTTATCCAATATTGATATTATTTCTTAAATGACCATAGTATGAGTGACATAACGTTTAACGTTTAAAACACTCCTCCACCTTTCACATTTTAAAACACAACCCCTCATTGAAGTTGAGCTTATCTTAGATAAGTTCTATTGATCAGTGAAGCTGATCACCAGTCTTGCATTTTCTATTGCGTCTGTAACACACATCTCCAGATGAGATAAGCTTTTTATAAAGTGTATGATTGTCTGTTGAAAGGAGGTGCATTGTTTACCATCTTGCTTTTGTTAAACACGCCTGGTTATGAAACCCGAATGCTCATAATCTCCACTGACGCGGTTCGAATCTGCACCGCGATTGGAATGCCACTCCCCTTCGGCTGACATTCCATTGTCATTCGCCTCATTTGAATCGGCCGCTTTCATTAGGACTGCAACCCAGATGCAGACAAATGGGCCTGATGAATCTGATTTTCCGGACAGAAGATAAACGAGCGCTGCAGCATGTGCTGAAGTGGATGTGTGTGTGTGTGAGGAGAGGTGGGCTCTGCTGCAGCGCTGCTCATTCAGTCTGATATCCTGGAAAAAAAAGAGGAGGTCAAGGGTAATCAGGCAGCTCGCCGTGCGCGGAGGACATGCCTGTTAGAGCCACTTATTGAGACAGAACACACAAAGGTGTGTGTAATTCAGAGTCATTTTGCAGCGGCGAGCGCCTACTGTTAACGCTTTTTATCCGATACCTCTAAACAAAGCTGCACAACAGCGCATTCAAATTGATTTGTTTTAAAAATGAAATGTATGAAGCACAAATCAAGTTAATACATGCATTTGGTAATTAGGAAAGCTAACATTTTCCTCTCCTTCAGGTCACAAATGACTTTGTTTCAAAGTATTTTTTACTAATATACATTATTCATATCTATTATTATTATTTTATTTTATTTCTCTGTGCTGAAGCCAGGCCAAGGTTCATCAATCTTTGCATAGTTTAGCATAAGTTATCATTATTTAGGGTACTCGCCTTTCTCTAGCTTTTTGAGAACTTTTTACAATTCTCTGCATAATTGAAGTCAAACTTTTTTCTCTTTGCGTTTTGTTTTCTTGTACTCAGGATATTTTAGCTGACGCAATTTTTTTAAACTAATTTAAAAGCTATTTTAGCATTTTCCATTACTGTTCCTGCTTAGATATTTCAGCATTTAGAACAAATATGAGGAGTAAATCTGCTGAGAAAAATAGCAACAATGCTAGCTTAGACATTAACTTCAGAACTGCAACTAGATTGGTTTGTACATTATGGGATGTTAGAAAAAGTCTAAAGCTGAGTTCCCATCGAATGCACTTGGTGCACCAGGAGCGTCCAGTATCAATGCTACATCAATGCACAGATGTGATCTGAGGTCCCACGGTGCAATTTGAGCGTCTGGAGTGGAGTGTCAATCCGATGGCAGCGCAATTTGGGCGTTGCAGCACTGTCCAGATTAAAAAAATCTAAACTTTGGCGAACAAGACACGTCATGCCAACAAATAAGCTTTGAGCATGTGACATGCTTGGGATCAGCGCATTAGTGGAGTTCAAATTGTTTTCGTCCTGAAGTTTATATTTTTCTCATTTTTTAATGAAACAATGAAAAAAAAAAAAACGTCCTCTAACTTTATTCCTATTTTTATTTTCTCCCCTCCTCAGACTAATGCCGGGCAGCCCGTCATCAAACTGGGTCACAGAGAAATGGAAAACATTATATATACACACTATAATAATGGAAACACGCCAGAAAGCAGGCAACATTCAGACGCAGCTCCTGCAGCGGGATTGTACCGGGAGAATCTCTGAATGATCTCATGAACCCAGACAGAAGACGGGATTACGGATGCTTTTGTAGAGAGTTTTTAAATAACTCATTCTGGACATCCTTCGTGTACTCCATGCATTGTAAATTAGATCATTACAGACAGCATTCCATGTAGGGATTAGGCTAAAAGCATTTAGCAGTAGCTCCTCCCACACGCGTCTGGGTCATAAAGCTTATGAACACAGTTATGGACAGGCGTCGAGAAGCAAATTTTCTTGCACATCCAAATGGAGTCGGCTGATGCAAATTTGATGCACAAATCACAACATAAACATAAGACAGTTCAGAAACTGCCTGCTGTATTTGGGGAATTTTAAAGAAATACATTTAAACCACGTTTTCCGTTAGTTTGTAGCTCCTCCCCTTCAGTCTCCTCCTCTACTGTGTTCATCATCACTCTTCAGGCTCCCCATGACACCATGACGCACATTCTAATTTAACTGTTTATACTGGGGGGACGATTACTGACAGGAAGGTCAGCGCTGCTTTACCTTCACAGCTAAATTGTTCTGTGGTCGTGATGCATTTGAATGGAAAGAGCGTGGTCTGTAGCGTGGTCTCAGTCTGGGTTGGCTGTTCCGTGTTTTTGGGTTTCACTCCTTTAGCAATTTGTTTGATTTGAGTTGTGATAAATATGGGCACCAATGATAGAAATGTGCATCCAAAGCAGTAACCATTTGTGTGTTTGTGTGAGCGCTTTAAAGTGAGACATGGAGCCCAGCCAGGCTGAAGAGGAGTGTGTGTGAGTGCGTGTGTGTGTGTGTGTGTATAAATCTATCCCATCCATCTCCTGGATAGACCAACTGTTCCCCATATGAGGTCACACACACACATACACAAGTACACACCTCTGAGAGCGTTTTTGACTCCGACTTTGACTTCCCACCTGTCTGAACATTTAATTAGCCTTCTGCAGATCTTCTGCGTCCAGCAGATCCCCCCCACTACCACTACCACCACCACCTTCACCGGGACCTCCTGTATCTTTACTTTCACAAACATCGATACATCAAAGACCCACTCCGATCCTTTTTTGATCTATTTTAAGTGTTCCCAGTGGTCTTTTAATCAAGATTAGACCATTTTTAGCCAAAATCATAAAACCTGCGTTGATTTCTTGGATACGTTTCTGCAGAGTGGCAGGAGTTCATTAGAAATTCACCTCTGAGTTGTAGGCGGGACCGTTGGCGCACCCCCTACCCCTCCTTACACACCCTCTCGATAACTTACAGCCCCTAACACCCTCAACCAAACATTACCACTGCAACAAAAATGGCGAGCAATACTGGAGCTTGGACGAGGGAAATAAAGGCGTACATGGATCATGTGGTCTACGAGTGGATGCATCAGAATGAAGAGGAACAGAGAAGCGTTGAATATGATCTGTTCCTGATTTGCAATTTAAATAAAGAAATACTCAGAAACGCAATTTTGAGCATAATTTTCTTGATATATTTTCTCCATCATGAGAAAAATACTACAAGAACATTAAAAAAAAACACCAAATACACAATTTTCATTTAAGTGGGTCTTTATGCATTTAAGGAAAAAATCAGAATCTGTAAACCTGACATATTTTTATTTATTTATTTTACAATATTTAACAATATTTTTACAATTAATCTTAGTTCATAGCTATCTTTACTTTATGTAGCAAAAATATTTGATTAGTTATTTATCATTGTATAACTCAAATTGCATTTAACACTTTGTAGCATTAATAAGTCATTAATTTTTTCAGTAGAATTTTATTCAGCTTTTAGCACTTTCAACGTCATTTCAGCTTCAGGCATTTTTCAGCTAACTTAGCTATGTTTTTATATCTTTTCAGAGCAAAAACTCTGCCGACTCCCAGAAGAGGAGTTTGTTGTTGAAAAGGAAATGACATTAAGCAAACTGCTAGCTGTTAATTTTCTATTTCCATCAATAAAGCTTGAGGCATTTTTGAGAAAAACTAGTTTGTTAGGATGGAGGTGGGTGGAAGTCGTGGGCGTTTCTGCTTCTGGGGTTTTGTTTATACGTTTGTGTGTATTTTCATAATCGCCTCAAACGGGAGTGATCCCGCTCCCTGCCTGCTCTTCCCTGAGGCCTTGCGGGCTGTGAGAGGCGTTAATGGAGAGCGTGGTGGGAGGAAACGGCTTAAACAAGAGGAGGATGGATGAAGAGGTGTAGGAGTGAGATGAATGAAGTGGTGGAGTGTGGGCGGAAGAGGTCAGCAGATCGACAGGGAATGAGGCGGATCAGTGCCAACATCACCACGCCTCGCCCCCTCCAAAACCCGTCCTTGTTTTTTCACTTCTAGTTAGCGGCTCGGATCCAGACTCGCAAAATCTGCACATGCTGTGATGATGATTTGCTTATTTAAAAACTAGCATCAAGCCCACAAACAGAGCAAAAACCGCTCTTATGAATCTGAAGGGTTTTATTTCTATGAACAGTAAAAAAAAACAGAGCAGTTACACCGTACAGCGATTCCGATCTAGTGACACGCAACCCAAAAGGTTCCAGAGGTGAATAATCAAATTCTAAAAATTTTGCTTTAGGGACCCTACATTTACGGGGTTGGGAACTTTATTGGGTTGATCTTATGTTTTGTAGACTTGGAAAGAAAAGGAAAACTCCTTTGACCAATTCTCGTTCTATCTCTTGGCAATACTTAAACTGTTTATCATTCAGAATTTGTGATTATCTTACCATATTTTCTGCACTATAGGGCGCACAAAAGTCTTAATTTTTTTCCAATAAATGACTTATAATCCTTATGCATTAAACTCTGGTTGTGTTTACTGATGTTGAAGCGATTGTGAGGTACATGACGCTCTGCCAAAATGTTGGATTGAGTTTTATCATGAATATGCTAACGTGGCTAACTTGTGGCAGTGTCGAAACTATTTTATTGTACATGTTACCAACAAGATTGAAATTTAGCATAGTCACAGTAACATTTATTTTAGCAGTAGTTTTTTTTAGGTGTTGCAAACGAAGTTGAGAGTTACAAGCTTATTGAATACGCTAATGCGGCTAACGCTAGCAACATGGCTAACATGTAATAGTGTCGGACTGTTTTATTTTTCAGTCTGCATCAGTCTGTTTTTTTATGTGTTGAGAACAAGGTGTGGAGTTACAAGTATTGGGAATATGCAAATGGGACTAACACTTCTAATGTGGCTAACATGTAGCGTGTGACAAACAAGTTCTATTTACTGTAAAAACAGTTAATCTGATTTACAGACTTATCTTGGACTCTTGTCTAGCTTTCTGTGCCTTATAATCCGGTGTGCCCTATAGTGCATAAAGTAAAAGTTTCTTCAAATCTGTTATTTATTTTAAGTACCTTTGTCAATAATCAGTTTTTCAAATAATCAAATCAGTAATAAGTGTTTTAATAAAGCCTTTGGACATGTTTTGCCTTTAAATTGTTCTGACTTGTCCTTCAGTAATTTTAAGTATTTGTCATGTTATTTTAGATTCTTTTAAACTTTATTGAACATCAATTTAACTTGAAAAAAAAAAGCTTAAGCTAGCACGGCTTCTACTTTTCTGTTTTTTTGCATTTAACAGCCCTTAGTTATACCTTTTAGATTATTTATTTAAGGTAATTTACAAATACCTGCTAATTTTTCCGTAACTTTAACTGAAACTGAAATCTTTCAGCATCACATTTTTTAAAAATGTATTCAAAACTTCAAAACTATTATTAAGCTCCAAATCTTTGAGAAAAAAATGCCAGTAAAAATGCTCAAAATACCACAAAAGGCTACAGAGTTGGAGAAAAGATAAATTGACTAAAAATGTTGCTTAACAGCGAGAAACGGAAATAATGGATTTATAAATACTTCACCACATGCCTTACACTCGGAAAAACTGGAAAACTTTTTTTTCCTTTTGGTGTATAAAGACAGTGAGAGGTCATGGACCAGAAACAACAGCATTCTTTAGCTGCAGCGTGGGAGGGTTATGTGTGCGAGTATTGATCTGAGCGTCCCCTGAAGCGTTGCAGCTATATCCCTCTGTTTGCATTTGCTACGCCTTGTTTCTTCTTTCCTTCGCTCCTTGGTCAACTACTACAAAAGAAAAGGCCAAAAAAAAATGAAATTCATGGTTAATCTGGAGCTGGTCAAAAATAGTCAGATTCTACTTTTCTTCTGAAAAGAACGATGAATAAATGTTTTATTAGTATGTTAAATAGCTGTATTACCATAAACAAAGCATGTAAGGATTTAAAATGTAATGGAAAGTCAGAAAATAAGCTAATTTGACAGATGAATGCTACATTTGTTAAAACAAAAAGAAAGTCCGAAAAGTAAACCCTTAAATGCTGCATTTACCAAATACAAAACAATGCTAGAAGTATCATTAAGTTACAAGTACACAAATAAATAAAAGTTTTTTAAAACTCAGCAGGACTTGAAAGGAAAAACAGGTTGAAAATTCTAAACTCTGTGTACAATGCTAAATTTGTGCTAAATTCAAGCTCAAGGCTAAATTATATAAAGGCAGACACTGAACAATGTTAGCACTATAACTTAGCTTATATGTTTCTTTTGCTAACAATACGTTAAGAATTTCTGATGATTTCTTAAGGAAACTAAATCAAATGATTTGTTTGCTAAAAATAGTTAGGCTAAAACGAATTCCAACGCAAACACTGAATGAGTGCAAATGCTAAACAAGTGACGCGGAAAACAGCAGAATTTGAAAAGAAGCAGAAAACGTGACGAGTCCGCAGTTTTTTTGCGTTTGTTTCCAAGTTTTATGTTTATGTGCTCCCCTTAAGATGTGGCCGCTCCACCCAACCCAGCAACTTGAGGCCCCTGAGCTGGTCAACCAGTGACCAGCTTTAGAAGCTCCTTACAGCAACAAAAGCCACAAATTACATGAAAGTGGGCACGTCCTGTTTTATCTTGTTTTCAGCATTAACAGAAAGTCAATAAAAACGGGATCCGGGGCCACCGTGGTCCCCAGCCTGTAGCTGGGACACCTCCTTTACTTTGTTGTAGGCATGAAACTAGACGTGGAGTTGACAGAGGAACCAACAGCACCCGCAGCGGGGTCACACAAGGACACAGACGCAGAGCGTGAAGGGGAGGAAAGTCACACATGATAAGGAGGAAGAGGAGCAAAAGAAGGATACGCAATTCTTCATGAATTATTCAGCCGAAGGCCCCCAGACACATGTAGGGTGGTGGTGTTGGTGGGGTCACTTGTAATGGAGGTGTCACTGCTCTGTTAGATCTGATGCGACGAGGCGCTTAAGGCTTAGAGGTGACGCAGTGAGAGTGAAGGAGGAGAGCCGGTCTCAGTGTAACACTCTTCATCGTATCATTTGGTTTTCCTCGCTCTTTTCCTGCCTGGGGGAGCAGACTCTCCGCCTGCTTCAAATCTGCCTCTGATGTCAAGCGCTTTTCCTTTCAGCCTTAAACAGAGGGATGGACTGAAGGAGAGAGCTGATGTGATTGTTTTGATGCTGAAGCGACAAGCCTCCTCTGAACTCTGAGCCTGTAAGGAGCAGAGCATCCCTCTGAGGATGTGAGGCTGTCCATCGCTAACCGTCGGTAAATCTGCTATTATGGAAATGTAGAGGGCCTCAAACGGAAAAAAACAGGCTTTCATCTTTTACTGGTCATCCTGACGGCGAGCCACTCGGATCTGCTTGGCATGAGAGCTCACATGAAAGCCTGATGGGACTTCTAAAGCGTCTGGTGTTCTTCTCTCATAAACTGGTCTCAGTTTTCCTCAAAAATGTCCATAAAGATGGACAAAACCTTTCTTATCACTCGTGTTTCTGAAATAACAACCAAAGACGTAATTACTGTACATACTCTAATTGTAGCATCAGTGGAGACAGCCTCCTATCGCCTTGTAGATGAAGTGCTGATGGGTAAATGGGGTTCGTTTTGGCGGTGCTGTATTTACAGCCACAAAATGTTGTCGAAAAAACCTGATGAACATTTCGAGATTCAACAAAATCAGTGCAGCAGTACGGTATTATTAAAGCAGTATACGGCAGGACCGTGAGAATGAAAAACGGGTATGGTAGATGTCTAATGACCAATGATATAACCCGCCCTGCACTGACCTGAACCAGTCCGAATTCCGCACAAAAGTGCTCATCAACCCGACAAGTTCGAGGAAAGGCAGAAACATTACTACATAAGATTGAATGATTTACAAAAAAATACAGTACTGGTGCTTATTCAAGAAAAACGTCACTGGTCCAACCTTCACACCAGCCGTCTATTGGAAACGAGTGTCAATAGAAGCTGGGAAACTACTGGAAGATATCAGCACATTCGTTTTTAAATTTAAGTACCTGTGTTCAGATTTCCCACATTTGGACTTTTTTTTCTCCTGAATCAGTCAAGTCACTATAACACTGTCTCCAAAAAAACAACTCCTGACAAAATTCAGAAGTCGTCTTTGAGAAGAGTAACAACAAAAACTAGTCCAAATCAGACTCTCTAGAGATCATCACCTGAGAAAGCCAAAGGTTTTCTCCTTGTAAAACAAAAACTGCTTAAAAAAAATCATAAAAAGTAAGTAATCAATGAATTAAACATTAGTTCACACGAGACTTTGCAATTTTAAGTCAAATTAATGATGTTGCTAGTTACATGAAGAAGTGTCTGATTCTATTCCAGGTCAATGTCATGGCATGTTTCACTCATGGTTTAGGTCAATGGGCTCGAAAAAGTAAAGACTACAATAAGACAGGTGTGCCATTTGCCCACTAGTGTCAACAGATTTTCATTAAGGGTTCATGAGCATGTTAGGAAAAGATGCTGTATGAGAGAGACAAAACAATATGTGAGACAATTGCAACTAAAACTAATGGGATATGCTTGGGACAAGTTGTTTGGATTATTTTGGGAGATGGAGTTTTAAGACAAAAAAAAAAAAAAAAAAGATTACAGTCCAGGTGGGACGATCCAATGAAAACTCCTCGACTTATCAGCAGGCAAAGAGCACGATAGGGCTGCCATCTTCAGCTAAGATGCATGTTGATGGCCTTAAACTTATGCAAATAAAGACTACAGAGGGACAAAGAAAGACTGATTCTCCTGCTAAACTGTAGAGATGTGGGTTGTTAGCTTGTTTTCAGCAAAGCTCCGCCCCCTTTGCTTCACTCCTTTAGCCAATTCCATTCCCTCACAGAAAAGGATGTTATCTGTGTCTTTGTGATGCAATGTTGTTCATCTTCCTGCCTCTGAGTGTGTGGAGTTAAGCAGATAGAGAACAAACCATCATGAAGGTTCTCGTTGGTGTGCTGGTGGGAGACTGAACTTGGCTTCAAACCAAGTACTCTAATAGAGACAAACGACCTGTTTGTTGTGTCCAATCACATCCACGTTAGACTGAATACCCAGATAGTTTCTGTGTCTGTTTAGCTCAGCGCGTTTAAAGTCATCAGAACCCATTTGAGTCCAATTACAGCAGGCCTCAGAGGGGGTTGTCTCAGGGATGCAACAAGTTTCTGAAGAAGGCAGTAATGAAGATTGGATGGATTCCTCCACTGAGTAGTCCTGTCCACGGGCTGGGGAGGTGACCAGCCCCGACGCAGCCGTTTGCCTTGTTCCCACAATGTCTCCTCTGCAGCGCATCCATCCCACATGAGATGCTGACATTAATTTGATTTAATGTGTTGTCCGAGCGCCTCGTCTTAATCATTTGACGCAAAAAACAACACAATTCTGATATCTACCAGAAAATGTGTAATTATCTTGTTTTCTGCACTATAAGGAGCCCTCAAAAGCCTTTTTATTTTTGTTTTTTCAAAGTAGGCTATATCCATTATAATCTATACAATCTAGAGCACTTTATAGGTGGATTAATTCCAGTTGTGTTTCCTGATGTTTAAGTTATTTTGAGAGGTACACAGTGCTCTGTCAAAATGATTGGATGTTATTGTGAATGCGCTAACGAGGCTAACATGTAGCAGTTTCGGACATTGTTTTTCTTTTCTTTTTTAAGTGTTACCAACAAGGTTGAATTAGCTTAGTCATGTTTGTTTTAGCGGTGTCAGTCTGTTTTTTATGTGTTGAAAACAAGGTTTGGAGTTACGTTTGCGAAAATGCTAACAGGACTAACACTTCCTACGTGACAAACATGTAGCATGTTACAAACAAGTTCTAGAGTGACGGTGATTGCAGTTAGTAACGTTTGACTTATCTCCAACTCTTTTGTCTCATTTGATGCATTATAGTTTGGTGCACCTTAAATATGATACAAGTTCAAGAAAAGACCATTCATTGCTCTTTCGTGCAAAAAATATGGAAAGTGTAAAATGAACAGGGCGAAGTGAAAGATGGGTAAAAACATCCACACACACACGCTTACATTAAACTAACAATCCTTAAAATGATAAACGGTAAACTTTTAGATTCCTTCTGATATACTACAATAGGTTTTCAAAAAATAGTTCAATTATACAAAGAAGATACTACGATAGTAGTAAGCTAAAAATAACAATAAAAAATGTTAGGAATGCCAAGTTACCGTAAATGCCAAGTTACCGTAACAATATATGCTACATGATCACAGAATAAATAAAGACATAAAAAATAGATGCCAAACATAAAAAAATGTTATCATAAATTCAAAATCAGCCAAATAAAAATTAAAATGTCTTAATATCAAGTATAGAAACATATCGAATTTATAAATCACAAAGCTAAACTAACGCAAATAAGAAAATCTGAATAATTTAGAAAATTGACAAAATTTCTTGAAACACCATAAAAGAGAAAACAATATAAAAAATGTGAAATATGCTAGAATAAAAGCTACATCAATTGAAAGAAATAAAAATGCAGAATTACATGCACTTTCAGTCATTTTAGCATCTATATGTTCATAAATCTATTAGTTGTACTCCAATAGACTTGTAATCACTTTTTTAGTCTATTTATAATCTAAAACACTGTACTAATCTTTTGCTTTATGCAAAATATGATGAGATTTGTAACGGCAGAAGAAAAAAGCTGCAGATAAAAATGTCGACACTACCCCGTTAAATAAAAGCAGGTCAAATAACATTTTCTATTGTACTGTAAGGAATGAGTGTGTCAGCAACGCAAGACGAGACATTTTGGAGAATGGAAACCTGGCAAAACACATTTTTTTAGCTGGTGCATCTAGTGAAATGTGACTGAGCTTTCAGTAGGAATTTTCTTCTTCCTTTTTTGTTTTTTGTGTGGGGTTTGCATTCTCTAGTGTCCAGAAACATAATGGCTGACTGCAGCAGCCTCAGAATCTAAAAAATACAGGCGCTCAAAGACGGTGAGGGTCTCTTTGGGGAGCTAAATTGCAGAGTTGGGCAGATGACCCTTCTCGCTTCATCTGTGACCATGTGACCCGTGGTGATCTTTGACGGCAGAAGCCTCCTGTGCTCATGAGCTGAGGTACAGCTGGGAAATTCCACAGCAGAGAATGTGAATGATCCGAGCTGAAAGTGGGTTTTCCTTTTAAAACTGAGTTAGAGTCAAAGTTCACCTGCAGCAAACCGCGCCACAGGTTTTTTTTTTTTTTTTTTTTTTTTTTTTTTTTAGGTAGAACTAGGATCCTTCATCTCTTTTAAACACGACCTTTGTGAAGCCATCATGTGACGGACGATTAATACTCAAGCACCGGGGATAAAATGTCAAAGCACATCGACACTGAAGCCGGACCAGGGTGGAGTTTTTAATGGTTAGCGATTGACGTGCGGCAGATCAGACTGACACGCAGCATGAGCTGTGAAGTGTGTGCAGAAAGTGAAGTGAGCTGATGAGATGCATGTGTGGGCGGTTATGATGTGGAAATGCAGCAGGGCAAAGACATTTGCCGCCCACCCTCGAATGTTTCAGGTGCAACTTTTTATGGTCAGGAGTTGCAAAGGGCTCATTTCCATGCACACCAAATATTTGATCAATATTGGGTTTTTCATTGGATTTTTTTTCTTTACAGTTTTCCAAATGAATGTATTGTTGCTCCCACTTTTGGTAGCAACAGTTTTTAAACAGATTTTCCAGCGTGTGGTTTGTTCCGAACTAGTAAACCGAACCAGAACTTAAACCGTACCAGTTTCATAAACCTGAAGAAAGCTCTTCTTTGCTAGTTGCCATTTTAGCGTCAGAGCGTAGCGAGAAACGGGCGGGCTGATCTTACTCCGAGCAACGGAAGGCAAAGAAAGCTGAGTGCTGTGGAAAAGAACAAACAAAAAAAAAAAAAACAGATTTTTGCCAAAATAAACCTTCTAAAACAACAATTTTGAATTTAATGATAAAAATTGAAAGTGGTAAAAATAAATTAGCAAAGCGTAATTAAATTATGTACAAATGTATAAATGTATATACAGGGCTTAAATGCACTAAATTAATGTATAATACTAGTTAGCTACAAATTGCTAACTAGTAGCTTTAAAATTGTGCTGTCTTGACCTGCTTTTAAGAGGCCAACCGGTGTCTGTGAAAGCCTAGCCGAAGATTAAGACTAAACTCATCTTTTTGGGGTTTTTTGTAGAAGTTCAGGGTGTCAGTCACAAGTATCACCCCCAATAATTGAACCCCTGCAGCAGCATAAAGGAGTAATGCCAATGATATTCTCACTCCCAGTTAGCTTTAAGTAAAATTTCCTGCTTATGAGCGTTTGATCTGGCAGACGGGCAACATGGCTCACGTCCCAGAAACACTAAGGATGGTCTATAAGCCTCACTGGGCCAAGCTCATTCATGTGCACGGCCACTGCTAATGGCAATGCTGTCCTGATGACAGCTGCACAGTGCCATGGCAACTGAGGTGGCAAGTCATGAGTGTAAAATAAACCACAAAGGAGGCATTTGTCACTCCGGAGAAAAGAGACAATGAAAACGAACTGCGACACATCTGCACAAACAGCTGATTGCTATATAGAAGAAAGAAGGAAAGAAGACATAGAAAGATGTCGGTTCCGTTTAATGCTTTGCTTCTTCATCACCACTGACATTTAGCGGTTTGTCAAATTCAGCTGCTAACGGCTCTGTTACCAGGAGAAAATGATATTGTGGATGCAGATTGACACAACACAGCACAGGAAAACATTTGAAAGTGATGAAAGAACAATCTGCCAAATCCCACCGTCATTTATGTTCAGTCTTTGACTTCCACGGCATCAACTGCTACCAAGAAATATTAGCATCAAGGGCCACACGTAGCATTTTAAAAGTAAACATTGACTGTATATGAGAACTGGACTGAGCGATTCCTCCCCCCGTCTCCTTTTCCAAACATGAATCACCTGCTGGCTCCAAAAGGCCAAAATCCAAGGGACTCCTGAGAAATAAACAGCTGTTACTCAGTCATTCTATTTGTCAGAATAACCATTCTTGTTCTGCTACATTTTGAACATGTTCTTGCAGATCCTTTTTTTTTTTTTTTTTTACAGTTTCTCTTTATTGCAAGTAAGTCAAGCTGTAATCTGGCCAATCAGATGCCTCCGTAAAAGCATGTGGTGCCCTCTGGCCCCCATCCCAAACACTCAAAACGTTTGACCAGTTGTCTTGAGCCGGCTTTCAGTGATAAGGGTGTGGACTTCCAACAAGCTTCCTCCTGACTGGCAACAATTGTTGCCATGTTGATTGACTCAGATCAATCACTGCCTAATAACCTCGTCTGGCTCAAAATGATGGCGTCCCTACGGGGAAAACTGACTTGGCTTCATTTGGTTGGAGCCAGAAGTAAACCCTTTTCCATGGGTGGCTTCCCACTCACTCGGTCCAGTTCTCTTTTACAGTTAATGATAATAACCCATGATCTCCAACTCTGTAATTTCCCCCTAAGCCCTCAAAAACATCATAAAAATAAGTACAAAAGATTAGGTAACTAAGGTTAAGGTTACAGTTGATGTATATCAATAATATATACCCAAAAAAGAGATAAGTGTAACAACAGACAAAGAAAAGCCTACAAATTTCTAAACATTTCAATGTTATGATGGACTTTTGACTTAGTTATAACTCCAGTTACAACTGAGACCTAAAATGTTATAAGATTTTAGGATTTCTGAACTCCCAAAACTACAAAGTGCAATAAAAACATGAAAGTATTCCATTCTATTTTTAAAATGTAGTAGGAGATAACTAAAGTAGATCTAAGGCCTCAGTTTGAAGAAACAGATTTATAGCTCAGCACTGGGATTGGCTCCTGTTATTCATGCAAACATCTGTTAGCCATGAAGCCGTCTTGCCACTTCACTCCCTGCTGGAAGCCCTCAGGCCTCGTTAAGCCAAAGCAAATGGAACAATTACAGATGAGAATCAGCACAGGTGGAATTTGCATGATTGCATGCACAAGTACAGAGCTGCAGAGCAATTCATAGAGTCTGCAGTGAAGGAAAAAGATTCTAAGAAATGAGGAGGTATGTAGGCAGGTGTTCGCTGCCGCTCGGGAACAGACAAAATGAAGTGATGTTCAGAGGACTAGCAGTCTACCTGCAAACACAATTTTTTGCCTCATCCTTTTTGGAATATGATGATGATGAAGCTGGGGTCTGGGGTGTCACAGAACCCCCTTAAAGTATTGAATCAGACATGGGAGATGCACTTAATAATAATAATACATTTTATTTAAAAAACAAAAGCGCCTTTCAGGACTTTCAAGACACAGCACAAATAAAAACAGGTTAAACAGATGGGCGAGAAAGAAATGGTGAGGTGTTCAAAACATCATCTCCTGAACAGATGCGTTTTGAGTTTGGATTGGAATAGGGACAGGGAGTCGTAGTTTCTTAAATTCAGTGGAAGAGAGTTCCAGAGTTTGGGACAGAGCAACTAAAAGCCCTGCCTAAAGGTGTACAGAAAGATTTGGTAAACAATTCTTGATTGGACTGGAAGCCAGTGGAGCTGCTGTAGGTTTTGGGGTGAGGTGGTGGTGAAGGAGAGTTCTGGTGACGATCCGGGCACCAGAGTTCTGGACCAGCTGCAGTTTGTGGATAGATTTGTTGGGGAAACCAAAGAGAAGAGAATTGCAATAGTTGATGCGGGGGGAGAGACGTCTAGTACAACACCTACACTCTTTACTTGGGAGGAGGTAACCGAAGAGTCACCAACAGAAAGGGTAATTGATTTTGTTGCCAATGAGGAGAAATTCGGTTTTATTGATGTGAGTTGCAGGGAGTTAGACGAAAACCAGGTTCTGAGTTCCAAAAGACTGGCTTTCAGGGAACCAGGAGTGGAGTTGGGGTGAGTTGCCAGATAGTGCTGGGTGTTGTCAGCGTAACAATGAAACTGTATATCAGATTTTCAGAAGATGCAGCCAAGGGGGAGAAGATATATGATGAAGAGGAGGCGGCCGAGGGCGGAGCCTTAGGGCATACCTGAGTTGACTGGGAAAGGCTGGGACAGGTATGATTTAACCCGTTAAAGGTAGTGCTGGCAATGCCAATGGAGGAGCTTCTGCAGAAGGATGGTGTGGGATATAGTGTCAAAAGCTGCACTGCATCACCATGACTCATCGCCTAAGAATATCAGAGCAGATTCTACTTGATGCGGTTTTGTAGACGAGTAAAAAAAAAAATCTTACTTTTGTAAGAAAATCTCAGTTCTGATTTGAGACAAAAAAAGACATTTGTACTTAAAAAATGTTTTAAATATAATGGCAAATACATTCTTGAAACCGATTCATATTTAAATTTAGCAACAGTTGTTTGCCATCATTAGGAAACAGCAGCTGGAGGGCAAAAGAAACCATAAAAAAAGAACTTATTTTCTAAAAATAAATGAATGTGACCATTTAAAGGTAGGCCATGTATCACATTTTATTACATTAAAAACATATTTTAGGTTAAGAATATTTACACAGAAAGGTGTTGCTATCTTCACCCAGAGTTGTGTGTTTTAAAGCTAAACTTATTTTTCTTAAAACAAACACTTCTTTACATGATGGAGGATGAAGACATTTGGCGCTGAGATCAGTTTGAACTACTTGTAAGATGAGTGTAAAGTTACCTGGGAGCAAACAGATCTGAGCTTATTTGAGGAAAACTGGAGATAAACTCTTAAACTTGTTCAGTTTGAAATTGTATAATTTATTATGTCTTTCATGTCCTTTGGTCATGCACAGTCTGATTAGTCTCGTAATTCCTCTGATCATTGTTTAAAATGTTGATTTTACAAGCATTGTTATACTGAAGAACCTCATACAAATCCAAAATTAAAAGACTTTTCCTGGTCTGTCATTTGTGAAAGTTCTCTTGCGCGAGTAATGTGCAATTAAAAACGCACAGCATTCTAAAATAATTGAGTTTGTTTGCTACAGTGCTGTTGGTCCAATACCAGTTATTTAAATTGGGTGCAAAAATAAGTGGTATGTTAAAGCAGTTAGAGAACAAAGTGTTTCAAAAGTCTCCTCAATGGGAGGCAAACATGCAGAAAAACAAAGTGGTAGCAGGAGTGTCCTGACCGAGCTGACATTTGATGGCAAAAGATGGAGTCATACTGCCAAAGCGGAGGGAGAGATAAAAGATAAGAGGTTTGCCACCGGGGGTTGCAGCCTTTCTCCCACTGCGTATCGACTGTCTGCAGGAAGGTGTGGGGGGGTGTCCTCTGAATCTGCGCTCACGCATCCCTCCCAACTGTTGTGGTTGTGTGTTTGTGGTGGAGCTGATCAAGAAGAAAGTCGTGTGGAGCGCACAGACGCAGCAGCTGGCAGAAAAGTGTGCTCGCTGCCTCTCTGCTAATTGGCATGTTCCTCCTGCGAGCCGACAGAGGGTCTCTGACGAACTGAGCCGAGAGGAGGTGAAGGACGCGGGGAGATGGCAGACGAGTGGGGAGTAAAGTGGAGACGCAGAGTCTTATCGATCGCAGCGATGGAGAAGTTTGAGGGAGGCTGGGCTTTGCAGGCGGTGCAGGAACGATGGGGAGGTGCAGGAAACCAAAGAACATGGAGAGGAACGAGGCGTTGAACCCTCATGCAGAGCTGAGCAGCTAAGCAGGACGTCCGGATTGATCCAAACCCACGGAGTAAAGCCAAAAAGTGTTGTCTTTGGGAAAGAGCACTTTGAAGGAGCGAAAGAACTTTGGCGTTTTTGAGAAAATGTATCACCAAGGTGACAAACTTGGCAACACTGGAAGTGCTACCTGGCTGGTGGTGCGTTTGTGTGCTCGGATGACGATCCGTAAATACCACAATCAGTTCACGGCCTCTTACTGGTGCAATGATTTACAAATCTTTTGCTTTACAGAGCTCTGCGTTTCCGTTTTTACAATCCCCAGATAACATTTTCCCAAAAATCCTTCATCTTCCATCCCTCACTTTTACTCCCTTCAGTATAAATCCCAGCAGTGACCAAAAATCCCTCTTTTCTGTGGCAAGAGATTAGGCGACTGGATTTAAATAAAGATCATCTTCCACGCAGAGTGGCTATGGTTGGGGTGGTCATGAAGGCGCTTTAAAGGAAATCTGCATGAGAAATCAAACCTGCATGAAGGAAACTCTTTGTTTAACTTTTGCCCAGATAAGACGGCCGGCGTTGGCCGGGAAAGCTATCGCCAGCGTGAGCAAAGAATTCATTTCAGAGCCGGGAAGGGGGGCGATAAGAAGAAAACTTGTGTTGTGGGGGGTAGATAAAAGTCGCAAGCAGGTTATCACCTGTCAGTGTGTTTCTGTCACCTGAAGCCGAGAGTTTCCTCACGTTTTCATATCTGGAAGTGAATCGGAATCGTCTGGGTTCAAAGATATGAGGCGTTGAACCGACTTAGAGCCAAATCAACAGACAAGTTCATTTACATCCCATAATTTTACCTTTACGCTCTCCTTAAAATAACTTGTTGATACAAACTAAAGACTGAATCAAACTAAATTGGAGTAGATTGGATTATAAGGCGCACCGTCAACGAATGGTCCATTTTGAAACTTTTATTGAATTAAATTAAGCGCATTAAGCAAAACAAAAGAGTCAGAAAAACATCCGTGAGTCAGACTTTATTAACTAGGTAATGAGTATCTGAGTATACGAGTACTTAAATACTCATGATCTGCTCCAGAAAATTAGAGTAGAAATATTTACTGTCCAATACAGCTGATTCGTGATTTTTATAAATATAATAGTGTTGTAAAAATACATTTCAGCTCTGGATTTATAGCTCTGAAATACAGAATACAGAAATACAGAATAATGCTGGAATACAGATTAAGTTGAATGCGCAGCGCTGCTGTCATCAAAAACAAACAAACTTTCAAAATAAAGTTTCCGTGAAGCTTCCCATTTTTAAAGTAAAACTTTTGAGTGTTTTTTGTAGTTTGAAAAAAATGAGACTAAATGAGGTGAGCTTGATTTATGAGTTGAATCGGATCCAAGTTACAATTCACAGTTAACTGCATTCACAGCAACTCTAGAACTTGTCAGTAACGTGCCACACAGTAACAATATCTGCATATTCACAAAATCTGTAATTCCTTATAACACGTGAGAAAAAGAAAACACAGTCTGACACGTTAGCCATGTTAGAAGCGTTAACTACGATGGTAGCATTAGCGTATTCACAATACCTGAATATTAATAACTCAAAT